>CM019752.1:3148954-3760879 GCA_009761765.1 Phenacoccus solenopsis | reverse complement strand
CCATTTATTGGATCCGAGATGTAATTTACATGTTGTAAAATTCCGTTAGCATCTATATAACTATATCCGCCTCTAGTAATACCGTCCAGCGTCTTCGTCTCAATTTTACTCGAAGGACCTCCAGAGTATCCGTAACTGTATTGGCCCAATTCGTCCTGTTAATAATTTCAGACAGAAATTAAAATATAACGTGAGCTGATATAATAACTATTCAACGCGATATGTGTATTACTTTTGAATTTGCGTAGACGCAAAATTACATAAGGTATTTTACCTCCGTATGAATTCCTTCATACCGTAACCGCATATAACCGGCTACTAAAGTGATCCTCATGTATGGTAGTTTGCCAACTGTAATTGCTAAAGGGGTTATGGTACGCATATGGTACAAGGGTTAGAACTTGAAAAAATATTTTTCATCTCAGTAATAACCAAATTCACCAATTTTTACTTCATCATCTAAAATAGCGGGATAAAAATGTGCTATTTACCATAAAATGTAGAGTTTGTAATGAAATGTAGTGTTACTGATTAAAAAAAAAGTGGAGCTAATGGAGACGATATGTGGTGAAAAATGATGGGACAAAAATAGAATTTTTCTTCTCATTTTTTGCAGATAACTTTAAAAAAATGCTGTTCAACTCAATGTTTTGAAAATTTTTCTTAAACTTTCACTCCATTCTCTACTAAATACTCCGTGTATTGGTAGCTCTTAAGGAGGAAAAATATCATTGATCTTTTTTTTCTGAATTATACCTCGAAATCTACAACATGTAAAGCATGTATTGCAGCATTAAGGGGATACTTCATGTTTACATTTTGATGAGACGTTTTTGAACGAACTTGTGCGATTTTAATGATCGTTCAAGATCTGAATACATCAAAGAGTTGTACTTATAGCGAACGATTTCGACCAATTTCAACAAAAATTTCCAATTTTTGATCAGTTTTTTCTTGATGGAAATTCAACTTTTTTCCAATTTCTTTTTTTAAATACCTTCTTTAGAATTAGATAAAGACTTGTATTTCGAGAAATTTTCGATATGTCATTTCTAAAACGAATGATTAACATTTAAAATTTTGCCATATCTCGCGAATTCTCACCCACTTAACTCTTCTTAAATCAAAAGGAAAGGAAATATTCGAAAATATCTCAAAAGTCAGGTCTTTTTAAAACATTAATAAATAAAATAAAACTGGTCGGAATAAATTATATCGCGTTTTTAGGGAGAAATAACCGACTGAAGTTGACGTTCAAAACGAACCTTTCCTTGTCAAAATGTAAACAAAAAGTATAGCCTTAATATTCAAAAACTGGCGGCAGTAGAAAGGATAGGTGGAGAGATATGATAAAAAATGCAAAAACTTTTGGAAAATGAATTATTTTTTGCAAAATAACATTGAAAAAGGCTCCATTAACTCCATGTATAAAAAATTTATAATAAACTTTTATGACACTTTCATCATGTATTCTAAATAAAATTTTTTTGATCGCGAAATAAATATTAAAAAAAAAAAAAAACTGATAAAAAATCAGTCACAAAAAGTGGTTTTTCGTCTTTTAAAGTACACCAAAAGGCATCTACGCATCCTCGATTTCCACATAAAATTCTCATTAGAAACAAAATCTTATGAAAAAGTCAAAAATCATTATATATACGCGTGTATATTTTTTGGAATTCATTAAAGCTACCAACGCGGGCATCAACCCATAATATGAGGTAGAAGATGAAGTAGGGGTGTATAAAAAATTTATAAAACGTAGTAAGAGTCTAAGGAAGCACTTTTCAAAGTTATCAGCAAAAAATAAGAATAAAATTACTATTGTTTTTTTCAACCTTTTTCCTCCAATGCTACCACGTTTGATAGCAACACTACATTGCATACGCTACACACATATTGGTAGAAACAACATATATTCTCTTCAGACTTAGATTACGATGGTATTTTTCGAAATTGATCATTATTCATTAGTTCATTTGTATCGTTACTGTGATGGATTAGTGTAAGCAAGCTATTATACATGAGTGTAGCCTAAGTAGTCCTATTCGTGGTATGAAGGAGCTCATACTGAGGTGAAACACCCTGTACCTATACGTCTCGTTGCATTCGATATTTTACCTACCTGCGAATGGAATTGTCTGAACACTGGAGAAAGCGCTGCTATATCTTGTATCCTTAACGAGCCTACAGATATCGCTGCTGGTTTGTTGTTTGGATAGTACGAGTACTGAGGAATAGGACTGTAAGTACTGTACACCGGTATTACTGTACTTGGTACCGTTGATGCGGGATTACTGGAAATTGAAACCGATTCAGTATCCAATGACTCCTCAGGCATAGAATTTTTTGTTGTATTCTTCGTACTTTGTTTATCTTTTGTTCTCGATACTGGCGTCGGTGTTTGTTCCACTAACTTCATTTCTGTAGGACTTACGATCACCTCCGCATTCTACGAGACATTAATATTAAATTCTTTATTGCCGTACTTAGTGGATATGATTTAGAATTTTACATATCACACCTAATACTCTTATAATTTTATATAGGGGGATTCTCATACCTGCTGCTGTTGAGGTTCATCGGATGGTATAACCTCTTCCAACGCATACTGATAAGATGGTTCTACTGGTAAATTCGAGGCAGAAACTCTAAATCCGTTTACATCATCCGATACGTAATTCACATTTTGAACGATGCCGTTGGAATCGATGTACGCGTACGAACCTTTAGTGACTCCATCTGCCGTTTTTGATTCTATTTTCGAGCTGAGACCGTCATTATACCCGTACGAATACTGGCCAAGCTCGTCTTGCGTGTGAAATTGACTCTTAATGCTATGAAAAAGGTTGGACTGGGCTTGTTGTTGTACTTGATAGGGTTGATAGTAGCTTGGAAAAGTATGAAATAAATTCCCTTTCACGTATACCGCAATAAATAACAAAAGGAAAATTCTTATCTGTAAACAAAACAATTAGATGCTTTGTAAGTAATAATGCTATGCGGTATTGTAATTTCCATCGCGATATGCTTTAATAGGTATAGGCCAGTACTCAGTCTAAATTCTAAACATGGTTTTCGCTCTTTTTTGCTTATTACCACTTCTGTATTAAATGCAAAATTTTACGAAGGGACTCAAATTTTTCTAGAAGAGTTCAGCCCAACCTAACCTAACTACGGGCTTGAATAGGTTTATCTCTTCTTACTTGTACGCATCTGCAAAAAAAGTATTCGACCATCTTGCGCCTTCTTTCTATTTTTCCCAATTTCATTCTCCTCGTTTCCACCTCTCCTTATCTCCTTCTATACACCTCACGTAATATTAAACCGTTGAAAAAACGTAAACGATTCTTCGAACATACTGTGCACGTACTTGGATTTTTTCTACCGACATAAACGTTTAAATGCACATAAAAAGCAAACAAAAACTTAATTTACAAAACAGAATTACGGCGAAAGGAAAGTTTGTTTTTAAAACCGCCCCATTAAAAAGTTAGCTTTTCTTACCTTAATACAAAAGGAACAATTAGTGCGACAGAAAATGGGTAATTACTCGAATGTAGACAAATACAAAATTATCGTACACCTGAATAGCTTGTCGTGCGGGGCGATTTAGGTTATCGCAAGTTTCTTCCGCGTTAACAACTTCTCTAAGTTAGCGTAATTTCGAAATAAGAAATGTATTTTTCCACCTTTACCCTAACTGAAGTTGTAATAGCTTCAAAAACGAGTTGAAAAGGCGCTTAAATTTGATAGAGCGAAGAAATCGCTAAATGAAATAGCGGCTGGTGGTAGCCAATTCGCTATACATTGGTTTCTTTATACGAGGTACGAGTACGTAAGGTTAGTGAAAAAAAAAGTATTATTTTCTCCTTTCGAATAAATTTCTACGACGACAATGACGACGACCGACGACGTATCGGCTTAGAATATAAGATAATAAAAATGGATGTTTCTTATAACCGTATAAGGGTTTAAAATTTCTACGCTGGAAAAAAATACCTATATCTCTGTAGCTGTATCGAATGACGTATTGAGTTCTTAAAGTGATATTGGAAAACATTTCCAAGTAGGTAAGTAACTACCGCAGCGATGTATATAGTATATAAGCATCGTAAATAATTCAAAGGCAATATCACCGTCTGTCGGCTCGGTCACCAGTACAAATGTGTGTAACACGTAAGGCGTAATAATTTTAATACCGCCGAAGAAATACCATGTTGCAGTTAAATACAAATCAAACCATATCATGAACCTTACAAATTGTTAATATCATCGAGAATCAGAATACATCTGTACCGGTCATCGTGATACGGGTATGAAAAGACTTATATGTTTTAACCATTGGTATTTGTCAAGATTGTACTACGTACGTACAGTAATACGTTTTACACCAGTAAATCGATTTTTATGCAGCAAAACAATGATTTTTTTGCCTCTCATAAATTCAGCATTCGCGCATCTGTGGATACCTATACGTGTGAATATGTGATTTCTAGTAAACTTTTAATCGGCATTATAAAAAAATCTACGATAAAATATTTTAAACATCTGCAATACCATCAGCGGTCAACAACTGACGAAGAATGAAGCAACAAATTCAAACGGGTGCCAGCTGCTTTTCTTTCATATAGAAGTCGTAATTCTTACGAGCGACGCTAAACGCTACGCCAAAATTAATTTAAAATCATCGCTGTATCGTTGAATACTTGATGACTTTTATCACTCAAACAAACGCCATGAATAAAACAACACCAAGTGAGAACTGATAGGTACCTATGCGAAGAACTTTTGTTTCCTTTAACGACGAAGTAATGAAAATAATATAAGTATATATAGGTATTTCTCCGAATTTGAAAGATTTTAAATTTGAATATCATATTACTCATCTTATTTCTTCCAATGGTGGGTAGTAACATTGTTTAAACCTTGCAAAATAATAATTTTGAAGATTAGCATTATGTGCAGATGATTATAATTATCGCTGAACTAAACTTTCGTGATATGTGTCCCTGGCTCCAGTGGCTGTACGCAGCGTATTAAATAATTTAAATATTAAATCAACCGAAAAAAAATTATAAAACCACAAATAAGTAATAAAATTAATAAAAAAAAAGATTAAAATTAAAATCACATAAATTTAAATCGACAAAAAAAATATAAAGTAAAAAATATTATACAAATTATATCTAAATACTCCAGTAAAAATAAATAAATTATAAAATGAATTTATCTGAATTCAATATTAAACCTTGAACCAATAAAAAGAAATCAGAACCTCATTTGCATTTTGAATCGATTATGATTTTTTTTTCAAATTTTTAAAAGTTTGTACCAATAATTCAAAATAAATGAAGCTTTTACAATTGAATTCTTAAAAAAAGAAACAATTATTATTGAAAAAAAAAAAAAAAAAAAATGATACAATAATATTTCCACTAATTTTGGCATAAAATATGTATCAGAATCAACATTGCAAACATTTTCAATTAATATTTTATTATTTTATGTAATTATATTGGAAGAACATTGAAACTCAATCGAACCGAACCGAGTAAAAAAATATTTTTAAAATAAACATAGAATAAACTTAGGTACATGAATAAATGGAGAAAAAATTATGAAACAATTTATATTATTTAGATACCTAGATATTTGGTGTTATTTTTACAAATGTTGAGAAGAAATCTTAAATTAAATTTAAAAAATTAAATAATTTTAATTACTTATTTAATAAAATATAGTTCGTTAATTTTCAAGCATCCATAAAACTACTTAAATGATCAGTGTGCGTCTGTTAATGTTCTTAAAACGTTTGAACTGCTAATCCGATAAACCTCATATTATTTTTTCTTTGAATATTTAAAACCAAAAAAAAAAAATCGATACATCTTATGAAAGAGGGACAAATTATTGAAAATCTTCGTTTCTAATTTCAAATGAAAGATTAGGTCACTCACACCAATACATCCACATTGAGTGAAGTTAGAGCAAAAAATCGTTTTTTAAGCATATTCCCTTACAAAATCGACTTTAAAATGTTAAAATAGGGTATAGGTTTAGTTTTGGACCTGAATATAACTTCTTTAATATAGATTGAAATGTATTCAAAATGGCGGTCCCCCGAAATTTGAGAAGAGCTGGAGGAACCTCAAATAACTAAAAATGTGATTCATATGCACTCGCATGATCACTGAAGATAAGAACTATATGTACTATATCCTGAATTCACCTTTACACGTGATGCTGAAGGGAAGAAAAAGGGATTACAGACCTCAAAATGTGACCAGAACGAACAAAAGTTCAAGAATTGTTGATTTTGATGTCGTATCAAAGAATGAGTGCAAATGACTAACTTATTCCACTTTTAGCCTTCAAAATGAATTTTAAGGAGGGGGAGTTCACAAAATTGGCTTTAGAAGGGAAAATCGTAATAGGAAATTTCGTAAATCGTCCAATCTCCTTACCAGATGAACCTAGGAAGGCCAAATTTTGTACGTAAGGTTAGTTAGCGACCATAATACGCGATTCTTTTAATTTGGTTGAAAATGAATCCTAAACGGCGGATCGTCAAATTTTGAGGAAGGCTTAAGGAGCCTTAAATTGCTAACGTTTGAACAATATGAACTCATGATTATTGTGAACAAGAAACATTACAATGGATTCTAAATTTAATTTCTTACGTTGTTTTTAAAGGGATATGGTGAAGGTTATCAGAGTTGGTATTTTATTGTGTGGCTTACCTATAGACAGAAAACTTGTAATAATTAATATGTACAAATTTTTCGTTCCAAATGACCATAGATGTCGAGCGACATAAAATAAAAGGATTAAAAAAAAAGACTTTAAAAGGTTAGCAACGTTATCTGGAAACTTGAAGAAGCCCAAATTTAAAAATGCGACCGTACTGCTTAGTTTCTTTTTTTTAATTATAACAACATCAAATGTTATTTTTTCAAGCTTCAACCTTCGTGTAAGATTGTCTGTTATTTATGTATTACGATTAGAAGTTTCAAAAGTCTGTCGGGTTTGCTAGTACCTAGTCTACAAATTTCAAAGCATTCTCTAGATTGCTTCTTAAGCATATTAAAAAAAGAGTAAAATTTACGTCTAATATTAAATAACTATCTACTTTAAAAAAAATATTCATGCCTAATTTATAGTAGATTGTAATTTTTAAATCAGCCAATATGAGGATATTTAGAGCGGGTAAATAATAAATTTAATGTCATAAAATGCTTAAATCGTGGTTAAAATAACGACTCACTGTTATAAAAATGGATGAATATTATCTAATGGCTAGAAACGCACAAATATTTCTTAGTACTTAATTTGTAGATTATTCTAGGTATTAATTATTTTTGTTGTACTTTCGAATTTCCATCTTTTAGACTTTGATATCCAGGTGGAAAAAAATCCAAACGCGTGGACTCTGCTGGACCACATACGAGTATAAGTTTTACTTTGTTTACTTCGAAGTTTTTTTGTTGGCTGAAAACTTCCTCATAAACTCATTTACCCTTTTTCTTCTTTCTTTTAAATCGAATATGAATGCTATTACGTGTAGCAAGCGAAAAGTCACCGTTACCAATGTATGTGTGGCATTTTCCAAAAAGAAAAAAAAAATGCTGCGATGCAAACTTCACACTACTTTAACTCTCGTAGGGAAAACTTTCGTTTCGAAGCTTATTTTCCACAACATAAACCAGAAGTTCATTATATATTCATACTGGCTTTCCGCAGTATTATCCCAGAACTAACCCACAACCGCCAACAGTTTTTTTCTCGTACTCGTCTTGGTGAAATAAAGGCGTTACGTCATCTGATTAAAATTCATGTCGAACGTGCTTTTTTTCGCCGGTTACAATACGACGTCGGCGGATATGACGAGGAACGAGACTTCAAAGAATTTTTTTCGAAAATTACCAACGTTATAGTATCGTGTGGAGTGTTCGAGACCATGCCTGTTAATTCGAAAAAAAAAACGCATCTAATCTGTACACTATGCAAAACACCTTTAACCATAGTTCACCATGCTGCCTATGTACAGAGACCTAAAGAGTTTTAAATACGACGTTATACCATCTTTTTAAAAAATAAATAATTTCTTCAAAACTATATAGATACCTATTTGTATATAAAAAAAAATGTAATGATTTCAAGCATGTAATGATAGGTACTAATTGCGTAAAATTTGAGCGTCGCAAATGGCCAGAGCTGCCGAGCAACGCAAAATAAAAAGATTTTTAAAAAAATGTACGAAAATGAGCGTTTGAACCACAAAAAAAGTTTAAAAATCAAAAGATGTGAGGGCTGATAATGCTGTATAAAAGTACTTAGTTTTGTAAAAAATCTCAAGTTGTATTCATGCTCACATCATATGCGAAAGAGTAGCAGTTTTTAGTGTGATTCGACAAGTCTTATGTTATACGTATTATTTATTAATATTAAAAATGAATTAAGTTTTTTTTTTTTCACAAATATTTATTTAATTTAAATAAATTAGTAAATTATGAAACTAAAAAAATTAATTATTTATGAATAAAATGCCTGAATCAAAGGTATTATTCTGATAAAATAAATTATATAGTATTATAATAACTATGCAATCATTTTCAAATTTTATACATATATGTTTGCTATGCCTTTGGCCAGACCACTGTGCGATGCACAAAGCACACAGCTCAAATAAAAAACATGGTACACTTCCAACTTAAATAACTGAGTCCAACTCATATTTTCAAATTATTAAATAATGATGTCAAATATTTGCCTCTACAGTATTAGAGAATTTATAATTATAAATTCGATTTTATTAACGTATTATCTAACCGTAATGATAGGTATCTACTACCTACTTAATGTATTAATTTGTAAAATAATTCTCCTATTGACACATCTGTTTAAAACACAATTACGTATTTTTTCATACAAACAGATAGGTATATAATACATATGTATATATATTTTTAATACTCTGCGTTTTCATCTGCACATGGTTCTTACGCTGAGTTGGAGGGCTTAAATTTTTCGAAAGATCTATGTACATCTTGGGAAATAAATTATAATTTCGATTTAAGTTTGATCATCAGAAATGTTTTTAAGAGAAAGACTGATGCCGGATAAATGAAATGAAATTTTATTTTATTTATACATTATTATAATCAATTTTGGGGTTAATATAATACACAATGAATCGTTTATATTTTTCGAAATAAATAGAAATTTATCTTTATTTTTTTCAAATTAAAAAGGTGTATTGAATTATGCAAAATTTTCTTCTATTCCTTTCCACCGATGAAATTAATTTTTTCTTTTGAATCCGAAAAATATAAAAAGTGAATTCGCATAAAGAAGTATAAACAGTACAGTGAATATTAAAAACATAAAAATAATAAAAGCATATCGTTCACTTACCATTTTGCTTGTTTTTCACTCCTCGGTCAAGTTTTTAATAAACGAAAAATGGCAAAAAAATTCTGCATATAAGCAAACTGAAAAATAACGGTCAATAAATGTCGCAAACGGTTGTACTCGTACAACAAAGTGTATTACGTAAGAAAACGTTATTACATTATTGTACCATGAAATAAAATAACCTCCCCATTCTTCTCCAACCAGTTTATATTGACCGAGACATATCAAATGACCTCGGCCTTGCTCAGCTTCTATCATCACTGGTCAACGTTTATCGCATTTTCCTCTTCTTTTTTTCTTTTGTTAATTGCTGTTGAAATTTCAATTTTTCAACGAACCATGCTCCACTCCCAAAGCAGACATTTGATTTGCATTTTATGGCAGAGTATCGGTCACTTCAGAGAGTTGGGGCTCGATTTATGCGAGGGGTAATTTGATGAATGAAAATAATTCCTAACGTATGAAAAAATCTCAAAAATTTATCTTACTCCAGAATGCAAAACATGAGCAGCAAATTTTTTTCGAATTTCCAATAAGGCGGATTATAATTTGAGAATTATTCTCGTACGAGTATATTGTATTCCTTAAACTTTTGTAACGCTTTGTCTAGATGTATGCGCTTAAGAGAAATAGAATTTACTCGAAATTCAAGCCGTACGCCGACATCCAGAGAAATATTTCTACGTCGTAATTACGTTTCAGGTAGGTAAGTAATTATTTCACAATGCGGTTTTTATTTTCCTATAGCCTGCAAGAAATAAGTAAGCATCAAAATTTTTATCACGCTGAAATATAACACTACGCCGTATCTGGACCTGCATATCCATACGTAGTACCTGTAAGCTTTTCACAAGTTCTCAGATTACGCGCATGCAATGAGATTAAATTACCCGCTACAACGTGCTCTTATAAATTGCCGACAGTTTGCGTTAAATTTTTAATTAAATATGCTCGACGATAAATTGCGATAGATAGGTAGGTATAATGGAACGGTCTCCTGTAATTGGCAAACATTTCAAAGTTTCATTCATGCTCGTAGCTAGCAGCGAGAGTCTTACATGTATCTACATCTACCTTAGATACTTCAAGAAGAAAAGCTTTGAGCAAAACGAGCACGACGACAGACTCTGCGAAACCATTCGAAAATACGAGCGGGCGAAATTTAAACGAATAATTTCACTCTTTCAAGTTGAAAGTAAAAAGCATCCGTTAAAATTAGCTAGCATTTACGATAAACCAATTAGCGAAATTAGATTAATTTTCCAGTGTAAATTCGCTAATATTACAAAGTAAAATGTAAAACGATCGTTACCAACTTAAAATATGAGCTGTTAATGAATCATACGAACGTGTACATTTGTACGAATACTAGTCCACTTTTTGTGAGGCAAAAAGTGCTTTAAAACATCACGTTTTCTGGTTCAAGAGGTGTCTAAAAGGTGAAAGTAAAATTTCACACGGAGGGCTTAAAATTTACCAGAGGGGCTCAGTCTCTCCAGCTTCGCCTGTTCAATATGTTCATTTAGGTATGATTTTAACATTTCTCTGTGTAAATATGAAGTATGGAGGAAAAATATGTAGTTTCGCGTAAATAATTTGGCATTCTAAAATTTACATTTTGAGTGCTGTTTTGGGTTTCTACTATCCCTTTTTATGTGGCAAAGTGAAAGAAATGTGCAATTTGTTTGAAAATGTGAATACTTTGGAAGCCCTTAAACGTGGCTTAGTTCATTTTCAAATGGAACAGATTAAGTTGGCACAAGAATATGAATAATACTACAAGAACTCTTGGGAAGTGAAAATTTGACCTCATTCTCTTAAGTCTTAAAAAGCTAATTCAAAATTATACATTTATTAGTAATATGGTATACGCTGGTATAGTCTCTTGAATTACTAAAAAAAAAAAAAAATAAAAAAAAATAATATTACACTTTTTCATTTTTTCGAACACGAAATGCGTATAACCCAGAAAGTAGGAAGAGTAAAAGAAAAAAATTAAAATTTTCCATATTTTTTCTTGTTAAGATTATTTTATGCTAAATAATTATCAAGCTTGAAAGATAGAATTTTTTTGACGTCTTTTCATGCTTTTTTATTATGTAATAGTATTTTGATACTTTGCCTCGATTTTAGAAAAAAAAAATCGCTGCTTCATAACAAAAGCAAGGGTAATGCAGAGCAACACTATAGCCTAATTGATTAGTTTTCAAAAAATGGGTAATAAGTACGCTATCGTATAACATGTAAATGTATATATAATATAATATATGTTTAGTAGAATTAACATACACGTAGACATTTGTGTAAGCAACAAGTGAAAAGACGTAAGAAACTAAGATGAAAACAGAGCATCTAACAAAAACTCTCAGATGATGTAATTACTACTAGGGGAAAAAAAAATTGAGGTCACAAGTTGACAGATTTTTGCGAAAGCATTCCAGGCCAAGGCATAGAGCAAAAATTATACTCGGTTGCTATTTAACGCGTAAGCGAAAAATATTAAAGTTCATTTTAATGAAATAAAAAAATTCCAAACTAATTTCCAAATATCTGAATAAAAAGTATAGCTGCTTAAGAACTAATAAATTATTCAGCAGTTCGCTTAAATGGACCGCCATTTTGTACGAATAAATTTTCGAACGTTTTACAGCGTGAATGCAAATGAAAAATTCGAAAATGTTTTATTTTCGGCTACTGCTAAATTTAAATTGAAAATTACGCGAGAATAGAGATTTTTTATGGGCACATGTCACCTGTGCGCTATATGCCTCGATCCGATGACGCACCGACGTACCGCTGAATTTGTACGTTTGCTGGGCGCTACTTATTTTCGAGATTAAATGAAGTAAAAGTTTTTAACGAGATTCGCATAAACAAACTAAATCGAGCAACGGCCAAAGTTTTAATTTAATTTGCTCGTGTTTTACTTTAATCTGGCACTCTTTCATTTTCAAACTTGTGTTTCGTATTCGCGTAATTTTCGCACCTCTTCTGCTTTCGCGCAGAATTCCAGCCATACTCTTTTGCGCGTCTTAGTTAAAAGCCGGAATCACGCTGACGATGCGAGACTTCCTAATTTCAATTTTTACCCTCTCACCATTATCACTATAATCACTTATCAGCAGTTCATTCGTTGTTAACCTAATTCGTGTTGCCTTCTTCAACTCTCCACAGCGGCCGGATGCTTAATACGTAAATATGAGATATGTTGAAGTTTGCGAATTTATACGTATATCTTAATGAGAACGTAGATATTTATCTTCGTGAATTTCATTCCACTTATGATTTTTAGCGTTATGATACACTTTATCGAAGAAATGAATAGACACATTTTTGCTGCAAATTAAAAACTCGTTAATTATGTGCCTGAACTTTTCAGCGGCTTTACTTTTCAAGTAAGTCCGCTATTTACGTTCACTCGGTTTCTTTATTTGTTTGTTTATTTCTTTATTTCTTCGCGTTTTCGTGCCATAACTCGAGTGAAAGTCAAAAGATCAAAACCATAGTAGGGCTAATAGAGGTCTGGAGTTGATTAGGTTGAAGTGATCGGAACTTGGCGGATCGAGTTGAAAGTTGGAAGAATAGTGAAGGTAGTGGAGCTTCAGAACTGATTGGACGAGAGGTGGCGCGACTTAAAGTTTCTGCTTCTTGCACGATAATTTGCGAGTGAAACATTATACATCGAATTGAAGGTTGAAGGAAGGGTAAAGATGATGTTTTATAGCTTATTAGTTTTTGGAGGTGATAGAATATGAGTTACCGCGAGATTCTCTCATGATAAGTCGGGAAAAAATGAACAAAATAATTAAAATATGAAAGAAGGTTGGGCTAGAATAGTTTGAGAGGTGATTGGTTATTGCAGTCGGTGCCGGATTGACAGCCGGAAATTCGGGGCCTCGGTATATGGTACTTCAAAAAAATGTGTTGCCACATGTACAGATGAGGCTGCTCGTAATTAAAAAAAATAAGCATTGTTAATTTTGTATTTTATTCATGAGATTCACATTCAGAAAAAATAGGGGGATATTTAAGGAATTTTGGAGGCCCATTTTATTCAAATTCCCGGTTGAAATTTTTCCGTAAATCCGGCACTGATTACATGTGATCGGACGTGAGTTGGTGTGACGTGACGGGAATTTATTTACATATATAGTGCGTCTAAGTGATTCGGGTACAATCAGCGCAAAAATCTTAGTTTGTTGATAAAGTATTAAGAGTTAAACTACGATTTCTAAATCAGAAATTATTTTCAAAATTACATTAATGAATTTCAAAACTGAAAAATTCATTTCAACTGCATTATAATTTCTTTGCATCTGAAAAAATCAATTTTACCTACTTGACGTTTTTTCATTTACGTGGCATGTACTGCATCTAGGCCAGAAGCACGGAAAGGAAAATTTAAACTAAAGAAAGGAGGTGAGACTCACGCAGGAATTTAAACAGTTTGGTGAGAGTATTCTCATCATCTTGTAGGATATCTAAAAGGGAGGAGGGAAGGAGATTTCTAGAGCGAGTGTTGTCATATAAATGACCGTTTAGAAGGATAGTTAGACAGAAAGTGGGGTGGAGCAAGAATCACAGAAAGGAGGAGAATTTTTAGTTGAGAGATATGAGTGTGAAATTTGTGCTGACCTATACCAAGACTGCACAAGGCAGCTTCTTCTTTTCTGTCGGCTCTGGTCAGTGTTGTAGGAACAAACATATGTCTGTTCTTGTTCCTGTTCTCGTTCCTAGAAAGACTCAGTCATTTGATTCTGTTCCTGACTCGTTCTTATTCTCAATGTTTCAATTGTTCTCGTTCCGTTCTTCGTTCTTTCAGTTCTTTACAATCTTGTTCTCGTTCCGTTCTTCGTTCTTTAAATCCTTTATGGTCTCGTTCTTGTTCGTTCTTCGTTCTGTTCTCGTTTTTCAAACTTCAACTTTTTCTTTTTTCTTTTTTTTTGATAACGTGTTTACAGTTTATGTTGTTGTTGAAATTGAAAATTAATTAACTGAAGCTAATTAATGAAAAAAAAAATGATGCATTTGTCCGCTTTTAGAAGTTTTTTCTTTTCTCTTTCCCCTCATGATATCTATTAATTTCATGACAAATCATGAACTTTCAAAAGAACGAAAAACAACCCAAAATTACATCCGTTCTTGTTTTTGTTCCCGTTCCTCAGCATTTTACATTAGTTGTTTCTCGTTTCGTTCTTCGATCTTTCAGTTTGGAAATATTCTGTTCTCGTTCTGTTCTTTGTTCTTCATACATATCAGTTTTATGTTCTCGTTCTTGGTTCCGTTCCTCAGGAACAATGAAAATTCTCTGTTCTTGTTGTTCTTCGTTCTCGTTCTTAGGTTTGTTCCTACAACCCTGGCTCTGGTAGAAGAGTTCCAACGTGAAGTGTCAGAGCGAATGGCGCGAAGTTTGTTTCACAAAGGTACTTGTGACCACGGTGGTACTTTCACATTGGGTAAAGCGAAGCAGTTCGCTGCTTCCTTTGCAGCAAAATCAGCGATTTCATTACCGATTAGACTTTTATGTCCAGGTATCCACGCGAATTTAACTGACACTGTTGAATCATATAATACCGACGCGATATTTTTTGCGATAGGATGTTGTGAGTGATGATGATAGGACTGAATACATTTCAAGGAAGATAGAGAGTCGGTGAGAATAAGAGAGTTTGTGTTCATTTCGATAACCATATCAGTTGCCAATTTAATGGCCAGAAGTTCGGCAGAGAGGATGGACAATGTTTGAGGAAGGGTGCGATGTGGTGGCACTCCTGAATTGCAAATAAATTTCAAATAATTGGAACAGAGATTTTTTCGCTGATTGTACCCGAATCACTTGGACGCATGGTATATTTTTTTTAACGTAATCAAATGGAAAATTCAAAATTTTACTGACGGGAGAGAATGGTAAAGCTTTATAAATGATAAGATTTCAAAACGTAAGGTCATGTTTTTCCCTTAACGGACTTTACTTTTTAAGAACTCAAGTAAAAGTCCACAGGTTGAAACCAAAATTGGAAGGGTAGGCGAGTTGACCTCGGGGGTGAGGAGGCATGAGTTGTGGTTTTTTGGTTCTCACATGGTAGCAGAAAGGAAGGGTTGAGCTTTACAAATGCTAAGGTGGTGGAGGATGCAAGTAAGTGAGTGTTTGGGTAGGTGTATGTGGAAGAAGAGGAAGAGGAGGTGGTGGAGGTGTGGTTTTGGGCAACGTGGATCATTAAATTCAGGATAACAAAGAGGAGGGAGGAGGAGGAGGAAGGTATGTAGGAGGTCGAAAAGGTGAAGTAGGAGGTGGTAGAGGAAAAGTTGTTCGTTGTGCCGGAGATGGGCGCGGTCTTGGGCAACGTGGATCATTGGATCCTATATAACATACTGATGGTGCTGGTGTGGTAGGGGTGATGGTGGGGGAGGAAGGTATATGGGAGGTTGAAAAGGTGAAGGAAGAGGCGACGGAGGAGGGTGTGGTTTTGGGCAACGTGGATTATTGATTAAGGAAATTTCTGTTTTTTTTTGTTATGTTTTGTTTTGTTTTTTTTTTAATTAAGAGTAATGTGTTTTTGACTTTTTATTTTTTTTTTGTTTTGCACAACAATACGCAGAGTGGTGGAGTTATTATAATAAAGTTGCGAAAAAATTTTTCAGTTACATTTCATTTATGTATCTTTTATGTTACTTTATGTATTTTTAATACGCTTATTCATATTTCTGTTGAGATTTTTATTGAAATACATTTTCATTCCTGTTCATTTCAATTGTAGGTACTATTTTTTCAAACTTGTGAAAATTTATAGATCCGTAGTCATTTGTTATTGCGATATTTATTCAAAGATATTATGTTAATCATGATACATACCGGGTAACTCATCAAACCTCGAGCACAAAAATCAAATTCCTTACTGCGACAAAAAAAAATTTGTGATTAAATGTAGGTAATACTGTTCTATGGCAAAAAGCAACGAACAATATCAAAGTTAATTGGTAATGAGGATCTACCAATGCGAAGCCGAAAATCGAATTCAGCACAAGCTCATTGTGATGAACGAAAACGCCCTACAATGGTAAAAACGAACAAAAATGCTGGTGAGTTGTTCTGCTTTTATTTAAACGATTATAATTGAATTTCTTTTTTGCTCATAAATTACTTTTCGCTATAAAACAGTGTTACTAATATCTAATCACAATATTTTTTTCCAAAATAGGGAATTCGACGTTTTACTATTCGGGGTTCCGCAGGTCGCATAGTACATAAAGTATGTACGTAAAACAAAAACGATAATTTTTTGCTAACATTTCATCGCATAATTTGCCAATTGGAAGCTAAAATCGCCAATTTACCAATTTCAAGAGAGCAAGTGGGCAAACTGTCCCCTTCGTCACCCCTAGTACATGCCTGAACACCGTATATAAGATTACAAATTAACGCTTTAAAGTCGTATCATTTTGCAGTACAAATGAGGAATTCAATTTTCAATACCATCGAGGTTAACGTATGCTTTTAACACATACATCATACATGCGTACGTACGTACATCTACAAAATAGCTATATAGCTAAGTACATGGACCTAGGACATAATACGTAATGTATGATGCCGCGTCCTCCTATAAATACAATAAGTCTAAGCGCCTTCGTAGTACTGTGCCGAAACGTCGCGCACGTTCGTGCGGAACACGATTCATTCGGAAATCATCGGGACAATAGAAGAATTTTATTAACCAAGTTATTTTTAAGGCATCGCGGACATACCAAACGTATAATAGCTCATTACGCAGCGGCAACGGGGCAAGACGTGTACACATAAATTGATAAAACCAGATAAAAGACATATAGACCAAGTACAATAACCATCTTGATGATTACCAGTATTAAATTTCGTAAAAGTTCACCGTAACGTGTAACACGAACGTGGTATTGTTGAAAAAAAATAAAATAATGATCATTTTTTTCGCTGTTCTTGTTGTTGTTGTTGTTACTTCAATTCTACGTACGTATCACACATCGCTTATTGAACCAGCTCCGGCGAGACGATAAGCGTATCTTGCTATCTTCATTTCCAGTAACATCTCATTGCACTATGCAATATGCAGTATGCACTTATCCTGTCCAGCTTTTCCTACGCAAATTTCAGCGTGTAAATGTTTCGCCTTTATTTGCATATTATCGACGAATTTAACGATTTATTACGTTTTACGAGGGCACGAGCACATCCAATAAACGATGCGTACAGCCTACTATAAAGTATCGATTAAAAAGTAAGCTTTTAAATCGGTACGTCAGCGTCGGTACGTGATTAATCATTTTATTATCACCGCATAACGCATAAGTTAGGATACGCTTTATTATATTTATTGCAGCCTAGTTGAACAATAAGTTAGCTGGTAATAAGTCGTGTAAACGATCACGCGCTTTTACATATACAGTATTACGTACGTCTACGAGTGCTCGTATGTTATACACAATACACGCGCCACCTAATCGCCCATTTCAGGGCATCTTCGTCTTCGCTCCCAAACGTAAAATTTATCCGATCGAAAAAAGTTGCATGTACGAATTGAAATGCGACTTAATACTATACTCGTACATCGATGATACTTTTTTAATAGAATACAGCTTCTTAGTTCTTATAGGTAGCTACTTCGAGTTTCGAGTTTCGAGATGACTTTTCTTCTCGAGATTAGGGCTTTTTTAATATCGAAAATCTCGGCGCGGATTATGTTTGAATTTATACCAGCGATATGAATGAAAATCCAGCGTCCGACTTTTCTCATTTCCTTAGTGAAACAATGACGTCATCGGTGATATTACTATTCCATGTTGTTGGAGAGAAATTCCAATAATAGGTACGTTTTATTACTACCAATGGGTTTCCAAAAGTATTCTACCTACTTGGCCATCTGAAGACAAAAACTAGCGAACTTTAAAATTAAATCACTCCGAATTGATTCTTGAGCTTAAACATAGATGTCAAATGCTTTAGATTCAAATGATTCCAGAGGCACTGCTATAAGTAATTTCAAACTGGAGTAAGACATCGCAAGTTTTAAGTTTTACGAGCGATCACACCTAGAAGAGCGGAAAAACATGAATGGAATTCAAAATTGCTGTAAACCGCTTCACGACAACGTATTCGCGTAATTAAGTTTTTATTTCTTAATCGATTCGCTCGTCAGACGTGATATTGTAAACATACTCGTACAACTGTAAGGAGAAATTATCAAATAAATAAAAAAAACCCAAGCACCTATGCAGCATTAATGGAGTGAAGTTATATTAATTGGGGCTTGTTTAGGTTTGCAAATAGCATTGCTAACCCCTTCATGCATAGATACATATTACATCCAATACCACATATGAAAACCCCTATACAACCCCTACCAAAAGTATTTAATTACTTAAATATTTAGAACAACTGTAGTGGTATTTCTTGCCATGCAATAATCATACGAACACAAAGATATTTTTAAAATTATCTATAAACACTTGATAAAGAAGCTTTTGGAAGTTTGTTATAATTAAACATTGCAAATTCCATCTTTGAATCTTCAAAATTACTCATTACTTTTTCTATCAAGAGAAACTTATTAAAATTCAAAGCTTTGGGGAAAGATGAGATTATGTTTTTCCAGACAACATTTTTCAAGGACTCATTTAGGAACTACAGGAAATTCTTATTAAATGACATACTAATGAAAATGTCGAAAGTATTTCTTCAAATGACAGAGTAGATATTCTGAAGTAGGTATACGCTTACGCACGCACGATATTGCGCAAACTCTTTTTAATAACTCATTTATTTTTTCATATTGTTATATAAATTAACAAAAAAATAAAAATAAAAAACAAAAAACGTAAGCAACCATGCCGCATTTCTGGAGATGAGGGTTTTTGGGTAGCCCGATTTTTTTTTTCAAAAAGCGAAGGAAGAGAGGCTACAGTATTTGCTAAATGCTCTTAAAAGTACACATCATAAGAATTTCAACTCCTTAACAAAATGTTCCAAAGTCTTACTTGGTCGTCCAAAGACTGAAAAATTTGTATTTAATAAAAACGATAGCTATTACAGCCTACCTGATTTGGGAAGGGAAGGTGGGGGGAGGGTGGGGTCTTCAAATCTTTGCGTTTCAGACCATTTGTAATCATCTGGCAAATGTACAACTTTTTGGTATATTATATATATTTTTTTCCCCACGCGTAGCACCGGCGAGTATTCATAAAATTCGCTCAAAATTTGGTGAGGAACTCTTCTTGAAAATGCGCAAGTGTTTTTTTTTTTTTCGAAAATTTCAAAATGGCGGATCACTCAAATTTTGAGGGGGCTGGAGAAGGGCAAATAGCTCAAATTTTTCGTTTTTGATTTCATATGAAAGAGTGAGTCACGGATACTAACATATCCAAATTTCAGCTTCCTAAGTGCATATTGAGAGGAGTTAGATCAAAAAACGGCTTTTTGAGGAAGTTTTGAGTCATGAAATTTCTTGAATCTTCCATATCTCCCCACCAAATCAAGTTAAAGAGGTCAAATTTTGTGTGTGAGGTTAGTTGGTGACCACAATATGACCTCTTGAATTTGGATCAAAATGGATCAAAATGGCGGATTATCAAAATTTTGAGTAGAGCTTGAGGAGCCTCAAGTTGGTAAAAATGTAATTAATATGAATTCATATGGTTATTGGGATAAGTTGTATACTATATCCCGAATTCACTTCCATACATGATGTTGGAGGGGGAAGGCGGGGTTATCAACCTAAAATAGTGGTGGGGTACAGGAGGGTCGAAAATTTTTTATTGCTGTGTCATATGATAAAATGAGCCCAAGTGACAAACGTATTTTGATTTTAGCTTCCTCAGTGATTTTGGAGGGGAGTTAGAGCAAAAAACGGCTTTTGGAGGGGAAATTGCTGCAGGAAATTTCATGAATCTTCCATATCTCATCACCAAATCGGCCTAGAATGGTCAAACTTTGTGTATAGGATTAGTTTGTGACCAGAATATAACCTCTTAAATTTGAGTCAAAATGGATCCAAAATGGCGGATTATCAAGATTTGAAGATAATTTGAGGACCCTCAAATAGTTATAATTTGAGAAATATGTGTTCACATGATTATTTCATGGCAAGAAGTACTACATTTGTGCCAAATTCAACTTCTTAAGTGTTTTTGGAAAGGATAGGGTAGGGGTTTTCAGACTTGGTATTGGGTGTGGCCTGTAGTCATGAATGGTTAAGCAAGGTTATTAGTAAATCAAAACAAGCTCAAATTAAAAACTCAGCTCCAGTAATGCGGCATGGCTGCTTACGTTTTTTTTTTAAATTTAGGAGGTCTAAAGCGTTTTGAATTTTTTTAAAAAGCCCTAATTTTTGTTATTTTCAAAAATGAACGAAAAATGGGTAATTTATTGGTGCTATGCATAGTATAAGCTCAGTTTAGGCTCTTTGCGATTCTTGAGGGAAAATACGTTCAATTTTTGTAGCACAGAGGCTCCTAAAGTTTCAGCTTTTCGATTCGAAAATACATATTTACAGGAAGTAATTTTGAAACAAGAATGACATGTTTTGGGAAACTTCTGTGAGGAAAAATCGATCATATTTTGCCTGTTGAGTCAAAAATAGCCTAAATTAAGCCCCAACATGAATTACCCTTTTATTGTTAATTTGTGAAAGTAACAGAAATACCTGCTTTTTGGGAAAAATTTTAAAATGGTTCAGATCTTTCACCTCAGATTCAGAAAAAATTGGTGGCTTACATTTTTTTCAGTCTTTGGTTGACAAAATATGACATTGGAAAGTAAATAATTTTATAACTGCCCGAAATTTGTATTTTTAAAAGTTAAAAAATTTTTAAAAGTAGTTGTCATAATTTTCCCGAGTTTAAAAATTTAGTTAGGGAGCTTAATTTTCATGATGTCTTTTTGAGATCATTTAACAACTACTGTGATGCCTTTCTCCCCACTTCTTGAAAAAAAGAAGAGATTTGGTTCATCCCAGTAGACAACATCCGATTAATTTCGAGGAATGCTGCAATACATCAAAACCGTACTACGTTTCAATAAAAATGTTCGTCAATAAATTAAAATTTATTTAAAAACTACTACAACTCATCAAGTTAACAAAATATCTACGTTGATAGAATTTTTTAATGAATGATATTTTTCGTTAGCTGGACCAAAATTACTTTAACGTAAGCTACTTATTTATTTACGCATAGGAAGAGTTATTTGCATAGAATGAAGTTTAGTTCTAAAATTGCTTATACTCACGCTTCTTAAAATGAAGAATTTGAAATTTGCATTTGTTATAAGAATACCCATCGTGTAAGTATTAGACACATACATTATACATTGATACTTGCACGGTAGGCGACTAAAGCTATCTATCGCAAATATAAAGAAATTTTTCGGAAAATTTTACTCGACTGAATTCAAAAGGAATTTCTTAGCGAGAATTTCAACGAATACTTTTTTAAGTATTCAAAAAGTGTTTTCTACGTTGTACGCATTTCTTGTCTTTTATCAAAACGATGTTATTGCAGACTTTATATCGGTACAGTTACAGTAACGAAGTTTATCGAAAAAATAGTATATATATGCATATGGGGGGGGGGGGGTCATAAGTCGCGCAACGCCTAATGTGCATTCAAGAGAACGGCAACCACTTCAAACATATATTTCAATTCATTTTTTCATTTTCTAATCTTTTTTTTTAAAGATTTATCGTGATTTTTCATTTTTGTAACGCAATTTATATTGTAGTGAACGATTAGGTAATAATTGTTTTTCATTGTTTGTGCATTATGCAAATTTGTTGCGCGACTTATGGTCACCCCTGTGTATACATATCTATATCTGTAGTACGCTATGTATCGTAGAACGTTAAAATTGTTCGAAAAATCTTTCATCACATCAACCCGCGCACTTCGTTGCTTGGTAAATATTTGCCAGCTCGTATAATTTTACTCGAGTTTATTTTTGTTAATTGAAAAAAAGAAAGAAAAAAATGAAGAAAAACAAAATTCTCAAAAATAAAAGGGCCAAAAAAGTACGTGAAAATTTTACGCGACTCGATTTTATATCACCGATGAGAAAGTTGAAAGCTATAAGCTAATAAAAGTTAGCCATAGTAATTGCAAAATATGTAAATTTCAGTACAACTTGTTGAAACTTTTCTTTTGATTTGAAAATTAATTTTCTGATCAGTAGTTGCTTTTGATTTAATTACATTTTTAATTAAATTATACGCATATACAAGAAAACTTTTGGCAATTGCGACATGGACGCGAGAAACGTGAGAAGGGCTGAAATTACACGCTAGGAATTCAAATAAACGAATTCGTAACGAGCTGTTTTCCAGCATCTAACATCTATCCCGTAATAGGCGACTGTAATAAAAGCACGAATAAACCAGCGCAACTCGACCGAGTACGGAGAACGGAGAACGGAAAAGGAAGAAAAGAGTCGTCGATGAAAAGATGAAATTAAGCGTATTACATCGACCGCGTCGCGAAAATCACGAATAAAAATATTATCAGTAAGGTGGTGCGACTCGAAGCGCCCATAAAAGAATTACTTATTCTGCATTATGAAAACAAGCTGTAAATGGTGTTAAGAAGATTGATAGTGACGTTGACGCAAGGTGAAACGAGACTTAATGGAATTAACTAATTCGGCGTCTCGAACGTTACGCAGCGCCGCACCGTTTATTCTTAATCTGGCCCTCAACATGAAAGAGAAAAATGAAATTCAATTCGAGCCCGCTTCCAGTTTGAAAAATGATTTGGTCCGCCTACGCCTATGTCGCGTGCTTGTCCACCGTATTCGCGATGATTTTTTTTCTTTTTTTTTTCACCACCCCCCCTCCCCCATATTAACATTTATGATTCCATTCTAACCCTATACCATCGCTATAGTTTATAGAAACGAATATTTTCGCGAATATTTTTCCACCACGTAGATATACCTAATATGCACATAAATGTTATGTTCCTAGCCGAACAATTGAGCGTACTCGTATGACTCGTCTCGTCTACCCATTTTCAAATCGTTAATAATGCAACGAAATGGCTAGACGTATTCCTTAGCCGGTTCTGAACGTTGACACGCTTTTAATGTTGAATTAATAGTCCTTACGTCCTGTCACTTTTTCGTTTCATCTATGTACTATACAATAATTATTAGTCTCGTTCATTTGATTCTTGAATCGAAAATTTTAGTCATCTCGTAATAAAAAAAAGCAAATCTCCTGTAAAATGATATTAAGAATGAAAAAAACTTTTAGAACTTTTAAAAAAGTTCCATATAAGTACGTACACACTTGAAAAAAATTCAAAGCTTGAAAGAATGTCTGCAGGAAGTATCGTAAAGAAGATACAAATAAAAAACTGATTTTCGGAAGATAATTTTAAAAATTGGTATATTTTGATCTCCCCATTTTGGGCTTACTAATGACTTGGTGAGAAAACTGTTTCACTCATTCTGTAGGAAATTCAACAGGGAACATTTTTTGATATAACTTATTTTGAGGTAGCGCCCTTTTTTTCAAAGATATTAGCAAAAAACAGTTGAAAAACTGTTTTTAGGAGAGTTTTAGCCCCCTCATGGGGTTAGCTCACCACGTAGGGGTGGAAAATTTTTATACCTTGTTAAGGGCACAATTCTGCCCATATAATGTGAAATTCAACTCATTACCATTTTTTTCTCAGGTGCGGTCAAAAAATGAGCACATTTCCCTGTACTGACGCTCCAGCTGGAAAACCTTAACAAAACGATGTTATTTACCTAACAGTTAATTGTGTAATATCTACCTTGATAATGGCAACGTCGGTGACAAAAATATTTTTAGTGTCCATCGAGTTATAATTAAACTTATTTTTTAATGAAATAAGTTTATGAAAATTTTATATTGTCGAATTTTCAAATTACTTGTTATACGAACTTTTATTCACCTTCAATTCGTATATCGGGCTGAAGCAACTGCTCATTCTTTACAAAGTTCAAAACCAGTGGAGAGAGGTAATTTGACATATGTTATACTCGTATGTATTTGTGGGCCCCAGTACCTATGCAAGCACTTATGTCTTTATTAAATTTCAACTATTTGAGATATTCGTTATTTTGGATGAATTTCGACCTAAACTTCAAATAGTCAAAATCTAGAAGTTTGATTTTACTAAAAACATCTGTCGGAGAAATATGAAAGAATTCAAGAAGCTTCCTTAAAAATTTGTCAAATTTTATCACATGAGGTTTTTAGTTAAGAAAAAAAAAAATTCTGTCAAAAGGGGATCTTATTAATGTTCTCAAAAATGAGCAGTTGGAAAAAAATCTCTTCGAAGCACCGGACACGCCAATTTTCGTATCCGCAACATCCTCTATTAATCTATACTGGAACGAAGCGTTTACTAAGAATTAGAAGAAATGCAATACCTACTTTATATTTGATCCAACAGAATAATTGTGAAAATCGTAATCGAGATTTTTACGCGTTTACGTTGAAGACCGAAGAGCAAACAGCAGTTAAAATGAAATCGAAAAGCGCGTGCGTATCTTATACAGGCGAAGGCCTCGTAAACCATAAAACGTTAATGAAAATTCAAACGTAATTAACACACCATGATACTGGTCGTTGAAAAAGAGGAAGGAATACAGGTAATTAAAATGTTTATTGCATTTTGGCGTTAGTTAAGCGCCGTATAACTTTACTATCGACGGCGCGCATCGACGTAATTATTTGTTAAGCTCGGCGACGACTATGAAAAAGCCCAACTTGGCGGCGATTTCGCCGCATTTCGCTGGCCTAGCTGAGGCCACCTTTTCTTCGCAGATTTTTACGCTTCCTTTTGAATATATGAAAACAGATCAGCACCTAATGATACTTTCATCGCGTCCTAATATAAATAAAAATACCATTCGATGCGGCGAAATATTTTCAAAAGTATCTACATTTCGACGACGAATACTTTGGCCAACGTTCGTCGACACCGACATGCACAAAAATCTAAAATAAACTAGCGCGAAAAAGAGGAGAAGTACTAAAAGACTTTTTCGATAAAAGAGGCATCTTCGCTCGTCGTTCTACATTGTGTTCATACCATCGAACCTTCCTACCTTCGTACTGTGTATCTTTACTCTTTAGCGCGTATGTGTAGGTATATACGTATAATAATAAGTATAGCTACGAGTACGTACACCTTGTGTAATACTCGCTTATTTTTCGCTCTCTGAAATCCCTCGTAATAATACGCTTTCACTATGCAAAAGCTTTGTGACGCGTGTGGTGGATTTAAAAAAAGAATTACTAAAACCATCGCCTAGTACTACAACTCACACGTGCCGTACCTATTTTTTTACACGCCGACGAGCTTCCCTTTCCCTTCCTGCGCAATTATATTTTTCCTTTTTACCTGCTATCAAAAAATGAAAAAACCTAAGCAGCCATGCCGCATTACTGGAGTGAAGTTTTTAATTGGACATTGTTTACATTTAAAGGTAATATTGTCAAATAACTTTCTCATTCTCAACCCCACGAAACATTATCGAGTCCAAAACCTCGATATTATTCATCCCAATAACATACAAAAGTTTAATTTAAAATATGTAGTGTTCTAAAGTTCATAAAAATAAAAAAAGCTCGCATTTTAAAATTTTTCTTATCTACTTGTGGCTTCTCCAGCTTACGTCAAATTTTGACCATACGCCATTTTGGATACACTTTTGATCGATTTTTACTCAAACTCGAAGGACCATTTATTCTAATTGAGACGATTCTGCGGTACCATGTTGCAGCATTTCTTTCATCGAATATGAAAATGTGGTTAATTTCTGGAGAGGTTCAGACATCCAAGCTCTATCGAGAGATATGCGAGATTTATGAAATTTCTTACCATGATTTCTCCTCCAACAGCCA
Source organism: Phenacoccus solenopsis (assembly GCA_009761765.1). NCBI lineage: Eukaryota > Metazoa > Arthropoda > Insecta > Hemiptera > Pseudococcidae > Phenacoccus > Phenacoccus solenopsis. The sequence continues at coordinate 3,734,564 of CM019752.1, read as the reverse complement.
TTTTATGCTTTAACTTATCTCCAGATCAACTTAGAAGGCTAAAAGTGAAATATCAAGTCAGTCGGGCTTACGTTATCATCTGACATCATAATTGAACATTTTCGACTTTTCATTCCACCACATTTTGAGCGTAATAAGCCCCCTCATTTTCCCCTCCAAAATCACATGTAGAGCTGAAATCAGCATAAAGCATACTTCTTATTACTAAAAATCACACGAGTCCACATTTATCAAATCTGAGCTCTCTAAGACTCCTCAAAGTTTCCTCAAATGTTTGCCATTCGCCATTTTGGATCTAATTTTAATCAGTTTTGACCTAAATTCAAAGGGTCGTATGCTGGCACAAAACTCATCTTACAAAGTTATATTTTTCTACGTCAATTTGGCGAGGAGATATGCGAGATTTACTACATTTCTTATGGTTATTTCCCCTCTAAACAGTATTTTTGGCTCCAACTCTCCCCTCCATATTCACTTGGGGCGCTAACATTGAAATATCCTTGTTAGTTAGGCTTACTTCATCAAATGACACAATAATCAAAAATTTTCGACTTTTTGTCCGTCCTCAGCAAAACGTTGAAGACAACAACCCTTCCTTCTCACCTTCAAAACCACGTGTAAAGATGAAAGTGGCGTACATCGTTCTTCTCATTAATACTAATTATACGAATTTATATTTATCAAATTTGAGCTATTTGAAGTTCCTCAAGCCTTCCTTAAATATTGACCATACGCCATTTTGGTTCTGCTTTGACCGAAATATTCTAATCTCTAATTAACTCCGTGTATAAAATTTGACCTATTTAGGTCGATTTGGTAAGGAGGAAATATGAAAGATCATTTAAATTTAAATAAAGAATAAAAAATAAAAAAAATATATAAATTAAAAATTATAAAATAATTTCTTTTAATTAAAATAAAATTTCGATTTTTATAAAAATTATACAATAATCCAATTATAAAAAATATTATTAAAGAATTAATTCTATGAAAAATAATTAAATAAATTAAAATATTTAAACTCAATTTATAATTTATAATTAAAAAAAAATTAATTAATAATTGAAGAAAAAGCAATTACATGACTCAAAACATCCTCAAAAAGTCGTTTTTTGCTCCAACTTTCCTCCAAACGCACTTAAGAGGCAGATCGGATGTGTTAGAGTCCATGATTCACTCTTTTATATGAGATAAAAAAACTAATATTTTGAGCTACTCGCCTTTGCTCGAGCCCCGTAGAAATTTAAGTGACCGCCATTTCGAGGTGTATCGAAAAAAGAACAAAACAAAAAAGGGAGAGTTTTGCGAAATTCCATACAAAGTCTCTCGCTAAATTTTCAGCAATTCTTATCCATGCTCTTTATCGCTACGCGCGAGAGAAAAATACCTATAATTATGAAGGTACCTATATAGCAAAAAAGTTGGAAATTTGCTGTATGGTTGCAAACGAACTAAAACGTAAAAATATGAAATCCCTTTCTCGTCGGCAATAGCTATAGTTTTAAATTGAATACTCAGCTAAAAATTACATCGCAACCTTCGAAACATTAATGAGTATCATTCTTCGCATCAAGGATGAAAGATTTTCGATCAGAGATTTTGCGTCCTCTTTGAACAGAATGCGAACGTGTGAAGTGTGAATTACGAGAAACATGAGATGAAAGATGTACATAATTTATAGGTACATAGTATCAGCATACAGACAACCCTATGTTTACATTTACAATAATAGGTGTAGTATATCAAGGGCATTGCAGTACTCGACGAAATTCGACACCATCTGAACCAAATTTTCTGCCATGCATAAAATTCGAGCTTGCGAATGTTTCTTCCTTGTATTATGAAAAATATTATACTTATACTGTGCAAGAGTTCATTTCTTTTCTAAAGAAAGGAGAAGAAAGAGAAAAACTCACAGAAAGAATCTACGACGTGCTCGCTACCAAAGAATAACAAAGTAAGCTTTTGACGAAATCTATTTTATCTTGTGTACTATGCCGATGTTTAATTTTAATGCCATAAAGATGGGACATTTTGTAACTCTAAACAACCTATGCTCTGAAATAAGGTCAATTATAATCGTGTTACACACAATAAAAAATGGAAACGCATGTTGGGTGATTCATCCATTCTAGTTTTTTTCTAATAATCACCTCCCATTTCATACTCCTTTCATTAGTTTGTTTTGCATTATTTGCAGTATTATGGAAACTATATTACTTAGTTTATGACAGTCAATCATTCCTCTCTTTTCAATCACAAAGAAATTTTTTTAGTCTTTTTCTCTTTAATATATCTAATGTGGACGATTTGAAAACTCCCAAGTACTATGTATGCTGTGACTTTTTTGGAACATAATACACCAGTGCTGAATTTTATTGCTATTACGAACTTTAAAGACAGGAATATCAGACATTATTGTTCGACATCAATACTAGCATTTTTATTAATAATAAATAAAAAATCGACTGTATAGTATACAATACAGTACGTATGAATTAAATTTACAATCATAATTGCCCCCTTCTAATTCACTGGATGGAGCAAAACTTCCCTGAGGGGGCTGAAATTAGAAGTCAATAAAAATTTTTAATTCAGCCAAAAATTTAAAATCATTTCGATAAGCTGTACTTGTACTTTTGAAAAATTACTTCCCAAAAAAGTTTCTATGCTGGGAGTTCACGTGGCGACTGCTTAGCTTGATTACTTCACATTGAGCGGATACTTTTCAAGCATTTTTGAGAATTTCTATTCAAAATGACTCTGTGTAATAATACTGAGTTTCAGACAAATTGGCAACGAAAGAGAGCTTTAAACATGAAAAATGACCAAAATTACATACAAATTGGATTCAAATCACAAATAAAATTCGTTGCGCAGGGTCTTAGCAGAAATAATTACATGTTTGGAATCATCACTAAAAATCAAACAAAAAATAACCGACAACCCACAAAATATCCATAACATTTTGACTCTTCTATAACGATGCGGCCTTCTATTTAAAATTTAACCATCCTAGAGGTGGCGTGATAACCAAGGCAGTTAAAAACGCCACAAAAAAAAACAGGCTCCCCTTCATGATATCTGTAAGTTGAGTAGTTCCCCAACCAGTCCTTAAAAACACTTATATAGGCTCCATCACTTTTTTGTACTAGATAAGAAATTCAAAATTGTTTTTTTTTTTTTGGGATTGTCACAGATCATATCGACATTTTCCCAATTCATTTTTTGATCCCCAAAAAATTTCAATAAATTCAGTTAGTATAGTATATACGTCACTTGAGAACAATCCTGATTTTCAGCCCGAATACTCAAGCTAAAAATTTTTCGTTTGTGTATTGTTTGTCCTCAAGTGAATGTGGATCAGAATATTTATGTAAAAAAAATTTTAAATATTAAAATTTAGATGGGAATCGAACTCGCGACAGTGGCGTTCAAGTCTTTTTACATATTCTGATTCACACTCACTTGAGGACAAACAATACACACACAAAAAATTTTTAGACTGAGTATTCGAGCTGAAAATCAGGATTATCCTTAAGTGACCCATAAACTAGTTCAGTTCCTATAGCACTTTTTAGTCCAAAATTGCTTATAGGCCAGTTGGCCAGGTAATCGAAGCTGCGAAATCAGAAGCTAGTTGTAAGGTACTCACTAAAATTTATACTGAAAAACTCATTTGAAAGGAGCTGTGAATCGAACATATGTATCTATATTAGAAAAATTACTCTCCTCCTTCCTACGATTATTTATTTTCAGAAAAATTCTCCAACATAGATAGAAATAAAAGCTTGCATGAAAAACGATCGACGAATTTTTTTTCATCATTGGGTGAACTGTGAAAATTAAAGTACAGAATATAACGATGCTGAGTTTACGATAACCAAAAGTTTCACTTTCTACTAAAATTTATGGCCCAAACGATACGCAAAGCATCCTTTTTAAAAGGAGGACTTACGATAATTATCTAAATTAATATTGAATGGTTTGATTCATCTAAGCGAACGAATAACTGAGTCGCAAAACGAGAGAAATTTAAAAGTTAGAAGATTTTCATCTTATGGAAATTGAAATTAGACGTGCATGATTACATGTTAAAATTTCAAATAGGCTAATTTAAGGAAGGGAGCAAAAATTGTGAAAATCTAAATAAGAAAAATTATTAAAATTGTAAATTTTAAGACCGATTCGAGAATCAAGGATAATTTTGCCACTGCCATTATAATCGCATTTTCATTTTTTATTGCGTCAAATTTTCATAAATGCGCAGACACCACGTCATTCATTAGTGATTCAGTTGAATCGCCTAGTTACCGCAGTCTCTTACATTTATAATATAATGGGCGACTAAAAGAAAAAAAAGAGGGTAAATAACCGCTATAGTTATTTATCGTTTATTCTACAGCAGAATATAAATAGAGATGGGGCGAAAAAAATCTAGAAAAGTTTTTATTTTAATATCATTTTCTGGCGGAAAATACTGGTCATACCCACCGCAAACGATTACATAATCTGGATATTAAATAAGATACCTACGTATTACTTATGTTAAATAAATTGCATACCCTATCGCCGTTTATATGAAATTACGTAGTGCATACCTGATGATAAATCAAAAAAAAAATTCGAAGTGGCAGTCTTAAATACATATCACTTCCGACAAAACTTCCTTTGATTTTCCACAGGAACAAGCAGGATCTGCAAAACTGTACGTAATTACATCATATAATTGTAAAATTGACTTCTACAAATTGTTGAGAGGAAGACAGGAAATGGTCGCCTGGGAAGAAGAGAAAATTAATTCAACAGATAATATTTTTTTAAATATCGAAACAAACATAATTTAAATATTATTCTAGTCTAGAGTACCAACGAGCCCCCCCAAACAGTATAGGTCTGAGTAGAAATCTCCGTCTTCCCTCCTCTCTAGAGAAAGCGGGAGAAAGGACAAACACTAAAACACTCATTTTGTCCTATCATATTTCTTCCTCTCCCTTCACAAAATCAGTATTTTTAGCTGAGTTTTTAACTTAAAAACGATAGCTATTACAGCCTACCTGATTTGGGAAGGGAAGGTCGGGGGAGGGCGGGGTCTACAAATCTTTGCGTTTCAGATCATTTGTAATCATCTGGCAAATGTCCAACTTTTTGATATATATATATTTTTTTCCGCCAAGCGTAGTGCCGGCGAGTATTCATAAAATTCGCTCAAAATTTGGTGAGGAACTCTTCTTGAAAATGCGCAGAAGTGCTTTTTTTGTTTTTTCGAAAAATTTCAAAATGACGGATCACTCAAATTTTGAGGGAGACTGGAGGAAGGGCAAATTCCTCAAATTTTTCGTTTTTGATTTCATATGAAAGAGTGAGTCACGGACATTAACATATCCAAATTTCAGCTTCCTAAGTGCATATTGAGAGGAGTTAGATCAAAAAACGGCTTTTTGAGGATGTTTTGAGTCATGAAATTTCTTGAATCTTCCATATCTCCCCACCAAATCAAGTTAAAGAGGTCAAATTTTGTGTGTGAGGTTAGTTGGTGACCACAATATGACCTCTTGAATTTGGATCAAAATGGATCCAAAATGGCGGATTATCAAAATTTTGAGTAGAGCTTGAGGAGCCTCAAGTTGGTAAAAATGTAATTAATATGAATTCATATGGTTATTGGGGATAAGTTGTATACTATATCCCGAATTCACTTCCATACATGATGTTGGAGGGGGAAGGCGGGGTTATCAACCTAAAATAGTGGTGGGGTACAGGAGAGGTCGAAAATTTTTTATTGCTGTGTCATATGATAAAATGAGCCCAAGCGACAAATGTATTTTGATTTTAGCTTCCTCAGTGATTTTGGAGGGGAGTTAGAGCAAAAAACGGATTTTAGAGGGGAAGTTGCTGCAGGAAATTTCATAAATCTTCCATATCTCATCACCAAATCGGCCTAGAATGGTCAAACTTTGTGTGTAGGATTAGTTTGTGACTAGAATATGACCTCTTAAATTTGAGTCAAAATGGATCCAAAATGGCGGATTATGAAGATAATTTGAGGACCCTCAAATAGTTATAATTTGAGAAATATGTGTTCACATGATTATTTCGTGGCAAGAAATACTACATTTGAGCCAAATTCAACGGTTTTCAGACTGGGTATTGGGTGTGGCCTGCAGTCATAAACGGTTAAGCAAGGCTATTAGTAAATCAAAACAAGCTCCAGTTAAAAACTCAGCTCCAGTAATGCGGCATGGCTGCTTACTTTTTTTTTATATGTGGAAATTTCACGATGATTTTCAAGATACTTGACGGATTTCTTACACCACTATTGAATATTCTTGAGTTTGAAATAATTATTTTTTTAACGTCATATCGATAATGATTAATTCAAAAATGTCCACTAATTAGTTTCGTAGATTACCTAAATGGAAAATTTCAAACTTTTCCATTATCAAAATTACGAAGGCTGGCTAACTTTAACTGGAAGGGAAAGGGGCTAAAAACACGAGCCTGTTAACATTCAAGATTTAATAAACTACAAAATCGCAAGAATATTATGAAAAAAAAATTATATTTCAGTTAAATCGTTTCGTAAATCAGTTCTATAAAGTAACCTTAATACAAAACAAACAAACAAAAAACTCTAAGATAATCATAGCAGCCTTTAGGTACGCTTATTTAGCTTAATCTTAAAATGTAAATTTCATACATTTATATTACGGATTAAAATTGACCGATTTCGTAACTTTGTACAACATTTTCATTTGATAAGTAAGTAGACGCTGTATTGCAAAATATTTACTTCGAACATATAGGCTGATATTCGTCAGTTCGCGCACACACAAATACAATCATCGATAAACGTACATGTACGTACTTGGTATTTGAAACAAGATATTGGTAAAATAGCAGCTTTACTAGATGATGTCACAAATGCACAAAATAATAACAATAATGAGATCTAATTCTACGGTAACAACATATGGGATTTTTAAGTACCTATGAAAGACGGTAAGAATTTTCAAACATACACGTATATAAAAAACAACATCTTAATAGCGACAGAAGAAACACCAATAACTTTATATTACAACGAAATAACGACCCCATCTATTAGCTAATCGCAAAAAAAGTACGCGTAAAATAATTTCGCAAAATTTATTCAATGGTTAACGACGGACGGTGTGTAGTGTGTACAAGTACATATTAACATATACATAAAAACGTATGGGTTATCAGCGCATGTACCGCATGTTAAAGAAATAATGTGGTCATCTCTGATGTCCTATATTAGGGATAGGGCGTAGGGTGATGGTTTTTGTCAATTTATTTTTACAATCGCTTCGCTTCTTGCCTCCACGTAAAAGATGTCCGTTAGGTACCTTATTTTATTTGCCTTTGAGACAGTCACTTCTCCCGAAATTAAGCAATTTCTATTTTCTCGTGGTTTTATTAAAGTATATTGGGGAATGGCAGTGCGAATTTTAGAAGCGATTATGGAAGTGTTTCATTGTGATGGCACGTTTACTCGTAGTATATTACTCTACATTAGCATACCTGCATATTACGTATAATTGTATAGTATAGCAGATGAGACGTGAAATATGAATGAAAAGGTTTGGTGTCGCGTCCATATATTATATCAAAAATTGAAAGGAATATGACACACAATAGCACGACAGAAATCTCGTCTTAAATTTAAACCTGGGTAACTTTGTAATTACGGAAGTTATTTACATATACGTCATATACGAGTATGTACTGCTACGAACCGTGCGCACGTGTGAAAAGCTTAAAACTTGACACAAATGTATTCGTATTTCCAACACACCACGTAACTATGTATAATTACAATGCATAAATTTTTATCGACCATATCCTTATACATCTATTTTTCATTTTATTTATTTCCAAATCGATTAACCACTTACATCACTAAATTGGTGGGCAATTACCAACGTATGTATTACATAAACGCAAAACTACAACCATACATAATTATTCGAGTTCGAGCCTTACCATAATATGTGTCTCGGTGTTTAAAATACAATTTCGAGTGACTTTAATAAACGTTAAATATCAAGATGGATCAATTTTTTGGATAACTTCCAAATTAGGTACTTCAAAATTATAACAATAAAATTCAAGTTTTTAAATTCGAGAGAGACCATGGTCGAAATGGGCTTCAAATAATTTTTGAGAAATATATTTTTTCTGCATTTTATTTTGTTCTTTTATTTCTTATTTAGATGTTTAGTGATGCTTAAAAATCATCGACGCATGGATAATTTACAAACAGAACACATAGAATGAGCTTGTTTTTAAATTTTCAACACTCGACTTATCGCAGATTCCCAAAACATCATTTATACTCTTAAATGACATAAATTGGATCCGTTACTCAATACACTATAAAGTTTAGAAAGTTGAATGTCCACCAATTACCATAACTTATCTTTCGGTCTAGAAATATTAAAGTCAAGCACAAATAATACATTTGAATCAAAAATTTTGAATTTCTCGAATTTAGAAATACAACTTATGTCTATTTTTTTTTGTTCTTTGAACGATCTTGATAATACATTGTTTTTCATGTTTACTTTGAGTTGAAATGATACTGACCAAATTTACAGCATAAAAAAGGGTTTGAGGAAACCACCATAGCTCTTATAAGATGCAGTTTGAGACAGTTCCATACGAATGTGACATTGTGTAGGGGGGGGGGGATGGTAAACCAAAAATTGCCAACTTATACCATGAAATTTTACCAACTGTTGACTTTTTTTTTTTTTGCTCCGCGAAAATAAGATGTTAGATAAGATGTCGCAGTCTTCTTGTTAGTCTTCAAAAAATGTAAAAATAACTATAATAATACTGCGCAAGTGGTCAAATTTACCAACTTTACGCTAAAACTCCAAATTTACCAACTTTCCAAAAGCCAAGGGGGGAAGCTCCCCCTCCCCCCTTTTGGTACGTCCCTGAATGTGAGACCACTTTTAAGTCTCTATGTGGTGTTAACAAAGGCTGCTTCTTTGGAAAAATTGTTTTTTTTTTCAATTATTATCGATTTTTTCGAATATTATTTTTAAAACTAAGTATTAAGACGTATTTAATTATGAATACGATTGGTATAGCTTTTTTCAGTATTTGAAGGTCGAAGATGCAAATAGCATAAAGCAATATTAGCAACATTGAGAAAAAAAAATGCATAATAAGTAATATGTAATTTTTTTGAAAATGGCACTACTTTGGGGCCCCTAGCTCCCCTCCAAATGGTCAGTTGCGGCTGAAAATTTAGTCAGGACTATTTCAACTCACATTAAACAACATATTAAAATTTCATGAAATGCGATAGCAATTTTTTTCACTCCACTCTAATATAAATGCACAACCCTTAGGTAAATCTAATTTCTCAAAAATCGATTTTTATGCGGAAATACATATATATATTTTTTTAATTGAAATTTTAACCATTTTAGGTAATTTTTTCTGAGGTTTTCGCTAATGGAAACGGTCTCTATATGCTACATAAGGATTTTCACCAACTAAATTTTATATTCCAAAATAATTTTTTTTATAGAACATTCCATTCGTAGAATTTCAGTTACTTACCTCTATTTGGGAAAAAGCTGTGAATCTTTAAAATTCCTCATGTACCATATATCACTAACATAATTATATAGGTAATTTATATAGGTTGTCATTACGCACAAAAAATACTTTCTTGATCGAATCACACCATTCATACCACAAAAATTACATCATTCTTCGAAAGAGCTTGTAAGGGTCTCACGAAAATTACCATATATGGACCCCATTTTCCGAGAAACTCTCCTCCAGTCCTCTTGAGAAGTGACATAACTTTTGTGGAGTAAATAATGCGATTCAATATTATAAGAATTTTCTATATACTCAATAACAATATTATTATGTTGGTGATATACAGTGGCGTATTTAAGGAGGTGTCCAGGGGTCTGGACCCTCCCTTGGCGATTTCAAAGATAGTATTTTTGTCATAAACAAATGAACAACGAGAATGCAATATGCAAATAATCAATAGTAATAAAATCGCAAAATTAAAAAATGTGAGTACGCAAATATTAATTTTACGCCATTAACTCATTTTGAGCCCATCTAACAGATTTCTATATTTGAAAATTTTGCTGGACCCCCCCTTGACCATCAGTCTGGATACGCCACTGGGGATATATGTTGCATTACGCGCTTTCAAAAATTCCTAGCTTCACCCAAATGAAGTTCAGCAGCTGAAATTTTGAGAATGAAATGTCTGAAAGATATCCTTTCAAATAAAATTTGGTTGGACGAAATCGACGAGTCTCACCTTCGAAAACATTTCTTGTAAGTAAGAAAATTGAAACTATTTTTTGCCCATATTTTTCCAGTCATTTGAAAAATTAATATTATCGTAAGGTACTATTTTACGCCCTTAGAAAAAGTATCGAACCACTCTATACCTCCAATGGTGCTCCTTATTTGCCATTTTTTCAAATAAAATTTGAATTTTCTTGAGACAGCAACGCGAGAAGATTAGTGCAATGAAGCGCGTACATGTACGTTAATACTTAAATCTCTTAAATAAATATACTTTGTTGGCAAATTTATTTGCCAGAAGACCTTTCAAAAGTAACACCAAAGTTAGAGTACTTTCAGCGGCGATTTTATCGCCCTCAGCGAGTTCAACAGGTATCTACATACATAAATTAGCAAATAAACATAATATTATTCACATTTTACACATCGAAGTAATATAGTTACATACAAATAACATTTATATTTATAGTACGCGTAGCATTTCTTCGTTATAAAAAAATAAATAGGTAAATGTAGGTAGGTACATCAATCAATATACTTATTTAATAAATAAATAAATAAAACGTAAACAATATTACAAACATTGTATGAAAAAAATCGTTTGAAAAAAAGAAAGGGGAAAAAAGAAAAGAAAGAAAAAAGAAAAAAAGAACAACGTTCGAGAAAAAATAACGCAGGTAATATATAATAATAATAATAATGTTAAATGAATAACACGTACGAGACAACCGAAATTTGGCGTTATTTTTGCAATACATTTCGAAAATCATTATACAGTATATGGAACGGTGAACGTATTTGGCCAATGTCGTACGGCCTCCCTGAATAATAAAAACACTAAGAGAATACGAAAAACGAAGGTACATTTACGTCGAGGAAGGGAAGGGAAACTGGGATGAATACGAGTCACAGTGAGACCGAGAAGTATGGGAATTCACTTGATTTCTGTAGACGTCGGTTCGCTATCCGAATGCTGACCGTTACCGATAACGACGGAATTCAATGGGAAGTCGTTGTACGACGGAGACCTATCAGTTCGTTTACTGGCGCCGGATTGCGAACCGCCGGAATTCTTTCGAGCGTTTCTGGAATCGCGTAACCTAAATTTTCTGGAGAAACAGCTATAAATAATACGTTGGAAAGCTCGTCGGAAGTCTTTGCTGAACAACGCGTACAACATGGGATTGATGGCGCTGTTGCAATAGCCTAACCAAAACATGATTGAAAATATAACGGGATGGATGCAGGAATCACAAAATGCTCGAATAAGGTACATGGTGAAAAATGGTAACCAGCACAGGATGAAGCCGCCTACGATAACGCCCAGCTTTTTGGCGGCTTTCGTTTCCATGCGGAATCGTTTGATGTGCGTTTTCAAATTACGCCTTCCTACGATGCCGAACAGTTTCAACTTCTGATTGGCGGCGTTATCCTCGCAAGACGGCGACGGCGACAAATCTTTTTGTATAGGCGACGAGAGCTGCTCGCTCAGATGCCTCGATTTCAAATTACGCCTTCCTACGATGCCGAACAGTTCAACTTCTGATTGGCGGCGTTATCCTCGCAAGACGGCGACGGCGACAAATCTTTTTGTATAGGCGACGAGAGCTGCTCGCTCAGATGCCTCGATTTGACGAACGTGTCGCCTATGCTGCTTCGACGTTGCGGCGTGTCCGACAGTCTGCCGCCGCCGACGCGTAAATGCGATACAGGGTCTTTGTGGAAAATGCTGCGAACGTTATTATCGACGCTCGAATAATGCACGAACAGGTTACCGCTGTTCGATCTGGACGAGCTGGCCAACGAGGTGGTGGCGTTGGCGGAAGGCGGCTCCGTGGACGCGGTTTCGCTCATCATCGTGTTCAGGCAGTCGCTGCTCGGATACGATACGCTGATTTTCACCTTTTCGTAGCCTTTGTCGGGCGTCTTGGACGGCGACGTGTCGTGCAGCTTGTCGTGCGCTCGCTCGAAACGTCTGGTCGACGAACGTTTCAGCTTCGTGTCCGGCGATCGCATACGAGGCGTGTTTTCTACGCTGTTGAACGTGCTCGTCTGCAACGACGACACGCTATTGCTGCTGGGCGGATTACGTACGGACGAGCCGCGACCGCGATGGATACGTAACGTCAGGTACGACTCGTCCGCTTCGTTGTTGAGCGCGCGTACCGTCAGACAGCCTTCGTTTATCGCTTTCGTCGTTATCATGGCGGCAACGTAAATGCGCCAGTAGAAGAACATCATCACGAACATCGGTATGTAGAACGAGCCGAACGCCGAATACACCACGTAACCGGTGTCGTTTGTTAGCTCGCACACTAACTCGCACGCGGTAACGCTTTCCGCGTTCACCGACATCGAGAACGTACTGTTCATGAAATGCACGTTACGCGAAAGCACCAACGTCGAGGTCGGCTGCACCACCTTGTTACGCCAACCGATGAGCGGCGGAAAACATATGAAGAAGCTGATTATCCACACAGCCGCCACCAACAGTTTCGCCCGTTTCATCGTCATCGTATTCGGATACGCTACCGGTCTCGTAATCGCTATGTAACGGTCTAGAGAGATGGCGCAAAGGTTTAATATTGACGCTGTGCACATCCATACGTCCAAAGCTAACCACGCTGAGCACAAATAGTCACCGAACAACCACACCTGAAACACAAACGTATACCATCTTTTTAACCTCCTAATTTACACAAAGAAAATGTAAACATGGTAAATCTTATATATAGAGTATTTATAATGACTGGTCTATGTTCTAATTGGTTATACGTCACGCGTGTATCGACCAATCAGCAAGTTGGAAGGTGGTAGATTCACTTCGACTAACTCGTAAAATAAAAACACAAATCATCTGATGATTCAAATCATAAACGAATTTTAGTCGTTCACTGAAAACTGAACGATATTATTTAGGAAGGTAGAAATGAAACTACCTACATTTTATCACATTCTAGCGTTATGATTGGTCATTACGTGCGTAACATATGACCAATTAGAACATAGACCAGTCATACACGTTTAGTTGCGCGCACATGTGTCATGTCTATATTACTAGAGACAAATAATAGACAAATGCGTATCGCGTCTCCTACTCCAAACTAACACCATGTGTCCAACTCCTCTTTTTTCAAGCAATTCTTGTAATAGTCATATGGATGCAGCGATGCATTCATTTCACGCATCCACAAATTACGAGTACATAAGCAGTGTAGCCAACCTATTATTCGTGTTGGAATGGTGGGGTTTTTGTGTTGGCTGTTGCTGATCAAATGTTCACACGGTATATCCAAAGCTAAGGCAATGTACCCACTGCAACTACAAGTGTGGCAATGCACCATCTTTCATCCATATCACTAGTGCTATAATTTTACATAATTACATCGTATAAAAATGAATCTTTTGAGCTATTTTTCATTTATTTTAGTCAGGGCTGTTAACAATAATTAAAACTCTTAACTTTAACTCAAACTGACTCGTATTTTCACGTATTAAGAATTTAACTGAATTTAACTATAACTAGAAAACAAGCCAATTTTCCATTTTTCAATATCTTCTTTCCATGAACCTTCAACGTTCATGGTTTGTGATTTTGAAATTTAAATGTAAAATCTTGAATTATATTCTTTTCATATTTTTGTAAATGCTTGATTTATTAAATTTGAAAATTCATGTTTTATTTAATCTTTTCATCGTACTTAGAAAGCTGATATAATCGGTCACTAAATCATTACAACTTTAATTTCTTTAACTAGGTATAATTTTGAAAGAAGAATTATTAAGCTAATTTTAACTTTTTAACTACAGAGAAGAATTTCAACATCAACTAAGTATGACTCTAAACTTTAATTTCTTTTTAGGTAAGTTAAAGCTAGTTTATATCAACTTTAACCATCACTAAAACTTCAAGTTGAAAAGAATAAAACTGCTAACTTTAACTCTTATGTTTGCTTTGAAAGATTAAAAGTTTAACTGAATTTAACTAATATACGTTTTAGTTAACAGCCCTGATTTTAGTAGAGCAAAGTAATATGTAGGACTTTTTCGGCAACTTCTTTTCAAAATTCCAGCTGCCTAAACCAATCTGGAACGGATATAGCGGAGTTTAAACTTAAAAGAAGGGTAAAAAAATGTCAGAAATTAAGAAAAATTGAAAAAATTTACTAAAAGTCTAAACTGGTTATAAAATACAGTATATAAAGAATTAGGTATTCAACTAACCAAAAATGGTTATTAATGGCTTATTTCTCGAAGAAAATCTCCCATCAAAATCATAATGGCTCAAAGATGGCGTATTGCCATACCTGTAGTAGTTACAGAGCCTACCAAAGCTAAGCCCCATAGGATAAACTTACTAGTTTTTGCTAGGTCAAATCAATTTTTTCGAAAGCATTTCGGGTGAATGATTTGAAAAAACTCCAAAGATTATAACAAGCCAAGCCACGCCTTATTGAGCATCGTTTATTAGCGTACAATTTTGCGCGTTCATTTTACACTAAATTCTTAGATTTTTACTGGCTTTAGTTGTTTAGGTGTGTTAGTCAGTATATGTAGCTACTCGCAGGTAAACTGTTGAGTAACCGGTTATATAGGATACTGGCCACCCGTCATAGCAGTCTAGGTCAACTTCACGACTCCTTTTATTAAATTAAAGATCCTAAAAATTCTTTTCTCAATGCATTGTTTTTATTAATCTTCAATTTTACTTTTTTGTTTACCATTTATCGAAAATCGGCACATCAGCCGATTGATGCCTACCTCAAGAGTAAACTTGTTTGCCTACTTGCTCTCTTCTTGTGAGAGCATTAGAGCCTACTGCAACTAAATCAGTTGCAGATTAATACTTTTGTAAAGGCCTAGCAGCCTACCGCTACCGCGAGGAAAAAAATATTGTAAGTAAATCTAAATTCAATCAACAAACGCAGTTCTTTGAACGCGAGAATAATCTGCTATAAAAACTTAATGATAAAAAATAACTTGATTTAATAGCAAGAATCAAAAATCGACTCTTGAGCCATAATCAATATGACTCTTAAATGATTCTGACTCTTATCTTCGCTCTGGAGTCAACGCCAGAGTCGGATTCAAACTTCGGTTGGTGTTCAATTTCAGAAGTGACTCCGGAGTCAAGATACAATTGGAGTTGACTTCCATGTTGATTCCAGAATCAAAATGGAGTCGGAATCTAGTTTAAAAAAAAATGCTTCGGAATTCATCTAGAAAAGACTCCGAAGTTAGATCAGGGCCAGAGTCAAATTTCAGTGCATTAAAAACGACTCTGATTCAGACGCATAGATACATATGAATACTTCAACGTTACATGGTCAGATATCAAAGTTGAGACATTTTTGTTTTTAAGCTTTCAATATTTTTCACTCGAGTTTTCCTGCTGTTGATTTATAAGTGTGAGCGTAAACTCGTTGAAAACTTGACTTCATCTTTGAATTCAAAGCATAACTTTAGAGTTAAGCTGGTAAAAATAAAAAAATTAAAAATTAGAAATCATCGAAAGTACATACTACACTTTGGAGCGAATGAATCTGGAATCAAAAGTAGGAGTAAAATTTCAGATATGACTCTGGAATCAAAGGTCGAAATCAGCCAAATTTTAGGCCTGACTACGGAGTCAAGTTGGAGTCGGAATTGAATTTTTAGTTGATTCCCTTGCATTATCTGAGAGAAATATCGTGCTAAGCTGAAGAAAATCAACACACCACTCTAGAACAACGCGATGAAATTTGTAGAAAATCTGAATATTTTTGTCAATCAAAGAATAATACGTATCATAGACATTTGGTTGAAAGATTACGAATACCTATGAATCAAGAATCTGAAATTCGACATTCCAAAATTAATAGAATTTCTACAAGAAAAAAGAATCGATATTGTAAGTTTATTACAAAGATGATGCATTTTTCTTGGGATGAACACATTTTTCCTACAATTCACTAAAAAACTTGAACTAATAATATGCCCAAATACGTATATACTCGTACTTTTCAAGATATTCATTGGCAAAATTAGTTTAGATTACTTCTTTCACAACATACTAAGTAATTTTTCTAAAGAAATTCATCGACGAAACTTGTTCTGAGGTACATAGGACATTCTGTTTTTTCCTAGGTTGAAATCGTATGTCCCATGAGACTTCGTAAAAATTGATTTAGCCTAGGCAATACAAATAAATCCTAATACGTACGTATGCATTTATAACAAAAAAAACTTTCCTGAACACGCAGATACGACTATCCGGATACCACCCATAGTTCAAAAAATGTTTTTCCACTACCAAGTAAAAAAAGACACGAAGATTAAATTATTTACCAGGCAACAACATCTAACATTTTTACTTTCCATATCTTTCTTCAAGTACATCAATGAGAATAGGAATAAATATCTACTTCGGATGGTACCTAGGTACTAACTAATAATTTGTCTTTTCCCAGACCCATAGTTATTTGCTATTCAGCGCTAGTTTTCTCTTGACCCTCTCGCGAGCTTACATTCCGCTACAGTATTATGCTTTTAACTACGTCCATATTCGAAATGTCAAATTTTACATCAACTTCGCCTATAAAGGTCACGGTCACCCCTAACATCATATGTGACTCGAGTGTGAAAATTCTCAACATTCCTATAAGAACTTGCGTTACACGATAGATTAAATATGTATACAATCTTACACGTTGTACGTATGTTTCGAAAGAATAACCAATTCAAAAAAATCTACAGTAATTCCCAGCGAAGAACCCATGCCTGTGTTTATATTTTTAAAATTAAAAGGTAGATAATTGGAGCGAATAAATAAATTATATGTGAAAAAACGATACTCAAACCAAAGAAAAACACATAGAAAAACTGGTATAATTTTAAAAATTCTAAAAAAAAAGTAAATTAAAGTTACTCACTCAAACACAAAGCTGCATCAAGAGGAATGATAACGATTAAAGCGACCTAATGAAGGCAATTTATTTATTTTTTCTTGCATTACAAAAATCGATTTACGATGCAATTTCCTTTCATTTTCTGGACAGTATTTCGTTATCGAAAAATAAAAATTTAATAATTTTATTCATGAATGAAAGAAATGAAGCTATACCGTAGAACACATTTTTAGTAATAGGTGAGTAATAGATATGCATTTAAAAAATATTGTAACCCCATATCGAAGGAAAATTGTTGCTTCTTTAGATTAATTATTAATTGCTTTAGTAGATATATTTTTCAATTTTCAGAAAGAAAATGCCTATGTAAATTTAAGTTGCTAATTTTGAAATATAGGAGAGGAGGTAGGATTGATCGAAATTTCTAAAAACGGACACGATCATAAAAATTATGAAAAACCCAACTTATGGCACAAAGTAAAGAAAAATAAAATATTTCTACCCAAAATACCTTCAAGTGAAATAACTCAACTCGGTAGGTGATTCAAAAAATATCTTCCGCTCCCACAAAAAATACCGGTGTGAGATATAAATTTCAAAATCGATCGAACCTGGTTTAGAAGAGTGAAATATGGTCAGAATTAGTATTTTTTTTTTCAGTGACCCATTTTCACGCTTTTTTTTTCTTTGAAGGTCATTTCTGATAAAAATATTTTATTCCCCTTCACTCGTACAATATAATTTATATTTTTCGTAATTGTTTGTTTCGAACCCATCCCACCTTCTCCCCGCTATATGAACTTTGATAGTTGAAATTCATACAGTAATGTCCGCAAACGATGTGATTTTCACCAAACTTAGTCTGGTCGAAATCGATGATTCACAATCCGGAAGTTTCGCTTTCAAGAGAGTATCAAGTTAAAAGTAACATACGCATAACTATAGGCGAAAAAGAAAAAGAAAGAGAACGCCCAACGCAAAAACTCGCGAATGCGGTCCGAGTATAAATTTATACGTTTGAAAATTTGTAAATGACATTTATGGTAGAGAAGTGAAGGCGAAAGCGCCTTAAAGTTGCGCAGAAAAACTTATCTACAATCTCGACTCGTTGAATTGAATTAAATTTACGGGCCGCGAAATGTATGAAAAAAACATTAGTCGTCGGAGTAAAAAAATTAAAATTAATTCGTTTTCATTTCGGCTTGTGCGCATAAAACGAAAAAGAAGATCCGACTAGGAAGAAAACTTACGACGATTAAATTTTCATATTTAACCCTTTTGTGCGTGCAAAATGGTTTAGAAATTTTTAATTCGTCAACGACCGAATCATCTTGTACGTGCACAAGTACACCGTAATAATAAATCTAGGTACTTTCCCACCCGAGGGGCTACCAGTAGGGCGATCTTTTGTGGCTTGAATCGCGAATTTTGGCCGGACAAAAATTATTTTCGCTCGGATTCGTAAGAGAAGGTATTGTTTTCGGACAATCAGGCCAGCACTCGCTTAAGCATCTCAAAATGGCTACAACTTTTATTCTAATCTTCTTTTGTCTATTCAGATCATTTTCGATCGATTTCCACACTCAAATGCCTTACGTGTATTTTTTTGGGGAGCCTTTTCTAAAAAATTACCCGCGAATCTATAGGAATGCGCTAAAAACGGCCAAAATGGATGAAAAAAGGTTAGAATTAAGGATAAGTATAGGGATTTTTCAGTATACTTATTCATATTCACTATCGACGATCAATCCATTTCCCCTCTTTTTATGACTACCACGAATAAACAAAAAAATTGAAATTAAATTAATAAAAAAAAATACAAAGTAAAAAATATTACATAAGCAACTCAACCCAATTTTTCAACCTCACAAAATAAGGTCAAAACCCTCAAAAAAATGTATTTTCGAATAATTTAAATTTTTTACACTCGGAAATAATATTTCGTCGTCTGAACACTGAAAAAAAAGTTGACCTTTTTTTTTTTAAGTTAGAAGATGTAACAACCACTTTCAATTTTTTTTTCTTTTTTTTCTAAAAGAAATCATCAGTTTTTACTATTTAAAAAAATGAATAACAAATAGTTCACTTTTGCCCATGTGTACAGTAGCACAAACTCGATTTGCGGTTTTTTAAATTTGAGGGGCAAAATATGCTCAATTTTTGTATCATGTCAGTTTTCAAAGCCTGCACTTTCATTTATCTTTTTCTCTAAATAATTGAAATTTCTCAAGCTCCCTTCCCTCTCATACTCATATCTGTATAGTGAGTTATCCAGGTTAGTTTTTCAATGCCTCAACATTCTCCAGTAAGATCTAAGGGGAACGAAAAAAAGAAACTCCCGTTACAATATTTTAGAAGAAATAAAAGATGAAACTTCTAGACCCCCACTCACCACCTTCTTAGTCGTCAAGCGTTTTGATTTCCTCTTTGTTATCATCGCAATTAAACAGATTAATGAACAGTTTTACCGATATCGCGAGCGTATTATGTTCCCCTATCGTAATAATCGTTTTGTAAAGATACGTGAAACGTTATAGTCGAGCCACTTGCGCGAGCTACGCATTTTTTTGCTTCGAAAAGCGTTTTTCCGCGTACCTATCGATAATTTCCGCTATTAGGTAATTAAAGTGAAATAAGTACACAAAAGAGTATGCGGGAGCTGGGCAGCAGACCAACACTTTACAACTCGCTAAATTCGAAACAGCACGCGACAAGGCGTTACTTTTATTTCCATGACATAGGCTATTGATTTTTCATCGAATAAGCTTTGCGTAAACACAGAATATGCCCCTCTTGCCTTGTTTTCTTTAACTAATTTCACCGTAATGAAAGACTTCTACGATAACATGTGTACATCTATATCTATAAATACCTACAATCGCGTTCCTATTGCATGCCTGCTATTTCATTTCAAAATGCAACACCGTCATTCGATATAACCTTCTTTAGAAATAGCGGGTGAATGGCGACGAGGCGCTTTCATGAAAAAATTAAAAATAAAAATAAAACAAAATAAATAAATAAATAAAAAGGAAAGAAAAAAGTTGATTACCATTTATCAACGGAAAACTCGTAGGCCATTTGAATCTCGTACGAACGTGTAATACGACGGAAAAAATTATTTACCATAAAAAGGTCACTTCATTTCAAATACGTAGGTACCTAACTTGTATGTGTTTTTATCAGACGACGTTTTCCCGAAAGGCGAGAAAGAAAATGAGTTTTTAATGGAGAAAAGTGCCATATTTCAGATACCGCTGAAATACGACTACGCGACTAAATAGATGAATAAAAATCATTATACCTAGCTAGCGCAAAAAAAGTGCCACGCTAACATGTAACCGAAGGTTTTTCCACGTACGAGTGCATATACGTAGTACAGTACATCAAATCACCTTTCATATCGTTTAGGGTTTCTTAACGAGGCAATCAAATATAACAAAATAGCTACCGTATAAATTGTAAACTTTTAATTTTTTTGATAGTGAAACAATGTGCGCTTAAATGTAAAGGTTAATTTGACCTCGATCGAAAAATCATAATAATTTACCAAATATCGTTGTAGCAAAATCAAGGTTCTAGCATTCGAAGGAAAGCATTTGAATCATAGATAACGTAGTTTACTCGTAATCCCGAGACGACATAATTTTGCTGGAAAGTTCGCAAAGCGTCGCATCATATTATACGATTCGTACAACTTATATCGTACGCGTGCGGTAAGCAGACCAAACTAAATCCCATTAAGAAACGACAATAAAAATGAAATTTTTCATCGTTACAGTGTCTGCATTATTATTCGTCATCGTCGACACCTCGCTTTTAGGTAGCTACTAGGTAGTAGGTAGCTAGGCTAACTAGCTAGGTACATCATTCATATTCGTTCATTTCGTTCCCCCAATATAAACGAATATAGGTATAAAATGTGCTGGGCGAAATACACAACTATATCTCGACATTACTTCTTAGTTCTCGTAGATTAAAGTATTATGTCAAGTTTCTCATTACTAAATCAAAAGTACTTTTTCTCGCAATGTTTCCTGCATTTCTGTTTATATTTTCCTACAATAAACCGTCATTCGCTTAAAACAATTAATGACTTCAGATTAGACGTGTCAATGAAATTGGATTTCTTTTCACCTGAAAGTTCTTGGATTTTTTTAATTACGAGACTACTTTTTTTTTTTTTCTTTGTTTTTCTCCATAGAGCCAAGACATAAAGTTTGGACGACGTTACAATGCCATCAGGTGGATCTGTCGAGTAAAAATTTTGGCACAGAAAAATGAAAATTTCTGGAACCACTCCAAACGTTTTGTTTCGAAATCAACGATTTTTAGGTGCGAACGCGAAAAGACGACTAATTATTTATTATTGCTCGGTATGTTAGCCCAATGTAAGAGCTGCACTCCTTCCATGTCTATACTCAAATACGTATTTATTTGAATTTTTTATAAGTATTTACAGCAAAAGCAAGATCAAAACATATTTCTTTAATAATTATAGTATTTCAGTCTTGGGCATGGAATATCAGTGCGACACAGTTCGTGTTTTCAGTAATAGTACGTTAATTATGTTTAACAAACATCAGTTTTGGGTCCCTCGTGCTTTTCTCAAATGTTGACACATTTATCATTTTAGTTAAATTTTAGCCAATATGTGATGAGACTCGGGTCAAATTAATTCAAGACTCAAAAATACTTTTAATATAATAACTTTATTTTAAAAACACACAAATGTACAGCGCGAACAAACTTC
Organism: Phenacoccus solenopsis; assembly: GCA_009761765.1. NCBI lineage: Eukaryota > Metazoa > Arthropoda > Insecta > Hemiptera > Pseudococcidae > Phenacoccus > Phenacoccus solenopsis. The sequence goes on along the minus strand of CM019752.1, from coordinate 3,712,601 downwards.
AACATTAAGTGATACAAATAACTGCAAAGCAAATACTGAACCGAAGCCTTAAGGCGGCATCTGGTTATATAGTAAAATATTGAGTGAGTGCGTCTGTGGTAGTAATGCATGCAAGGTTGTGTGCTTGTGTTGGTAAAATATCTGCATTGGTGTGTTTGTGGTAGTAAGATATTTGCATTAGTGTGCTTGTGGTAGTAGTTGGCGTGATACTGTGTCTTTGTGTTAGCTTGTTGTTGTGAGATTGTGTTAGTGAGCCATCTGGTTATTTTAAAAGGGCATGGCGCCAGTCTGTCAGTTAAGGTAATCTGATGCAATATTTGAGGCGATTTTTCGTTATACCACAACTATTAAAATTTATTTCAAGTCGATTTCATCGAGAGGCTGTAGTAATTCTCGTCTAATAATTCGGCTGTAAGATAAACAAATGATTTTTCGTTTCAGAATTCGATTTGAGAAAAAGTTCCAACTTATTGTAATACCTAGCTTCAAATTTTAAAACATTTCATCAAATGAGATAAATGAATCGAATAAGGCAATCTTAAATTTCAGTCAATTTTGGACGAAATCAGTCTTAGTTGACTTCAACAAACATTTGTAATAATTCCCTTTATACTGGGTTCAGTAAATCTACCAAAACTATCTATATAAGGGTCGTTTGATTTGTGGAAAAAGTGTATTTAAAAATCAGAATCCCCTCGCAGAAAAACACTATTGGTTTTTGGAAAAACTAATAGTTTTACTATTCGTATTACTAGGTACTGAACTAATAGTACAATTCATGAATGAATAGTGTGACTAGAAGTGATGATGAAACTTTACAAATAGCGCTATAGTAGTAAAAATGAAACACTATTAGTTCACTAATAGTAGTACTAAAAGTATTGAAAGTAGTACTGGCACTATTAGTAGTTATCATGAAACACCACTAATAATATCCCCAATAGTATCACTAAAAGTGTTGATAGTAGTAGTGGCGCTATTAGTAGTGGTCATAAAACACTACTAATATCCCTATCTAGTCGATTCTCAAACTATGTCGAATAGTTTCGGCATTTTAAAAGAAATTAATGTAATATAGTTTTATTTTTGGGGCACGGAATTATACAAAATTTGTAGCTGAAGTTTCCATGCACATTTTAAGCCCTTTTCTACTTTGTTTAACCCTATTTTTAATTAATTTTTACTTGGATTAAGTTTTCCAACGCTTCTCGCTGATAAAGTGACGCGCTAAATAATATATAAGGAAGTCCATAACAACTCTATGATATATGAAAATAGCACTCTCGTAGAAAAGCACTACTGGTAAGCATTAGTGAAACTTTACTACCAGTTTTTTGGTTTAATAGTTTACTTTTAGTTTCGTGGTTGTTCACTATTAGAGTACTTCGAGTGATATTTATACGTGTAATACTACTAATACATTATCAGTATCACTTGTAGTACACAGAACTAAAAGTAAACTATTGGATGAAAAAACTATTAGTGAAGTTTCACTAATAGTTACCAAGTAGTGTTTTTCTGCGAGGGATCCTCCTCCCATGAGCTCAGTTTCTTGAATTTTAAAATGTTGTTAAATCGTATTGGGTAATCTTCTATAATAACATTCGTCATGTAAATTTAAACTAAAATAGATTTCATAAATTAGGAAAAAAATTAAATTTTTTATAATCATAATTGACTATGACTACTCTAATTGTTATAATTGCGAATTATTACAAAGCGAACATATTTTTAAATTATCTATTAATGGATGTTCATAAACCTCTCTTTCATTAAAAGAATTTATGTCTTTGAAAAAAATCACCCTTTCCCGTTTCATCAAACTACAACGGCTATAGACTAGCAAAATGTATGTTCTGAAAACAATTTTCAAAACCCGTCCCTTTGACATACCCTGGTTACAGCCCTGATCCGTAGATAGCATCGTCTTCCCCCTGCAGTTGATAAAAATGAAAATTTACGCTCTTAGCGTCATTAGTATATTATGGCCGAGAAAAAAGTCTGGCTAAAATATCACAATTTCCACACATAGGGATACTTGAAAAGTTACATCTGGGAAGAGTTACACATTTTGGTTTTAAGGATGTGCGAGTGTATAATCGATACATACGACTGTCGCAGGAGCTCATCGAGCTTCCTTAAAAATTTGAAGGGTATGTCAAGGTTTATATAAAAAAATTCTGGCCATTTGAAGAAATGCTACCATAATGATTTGAAGCATTTTCAAAAAGCCACTACCATTGAAAGGACAAAAATGTTTATTTATGCTTATTAGTTGTTTTCACCTATTCTATCAAATGAGGTGATAATAACATTTTGAGACTTGCAACTCCAAAATCTACCCCATACTCCAACAAAACTATCAAGTATGAGTAGAACTTGAAATTAAAGTAAACAGTACTCTTTATAGGGCTAAAAAATTAAACTTTTAATGTTCATCAAATCTGTATTGCTCAGAGTTTTTGGAAGTTCTTTATAACCCAGGAACACGATTACATAATTTCGGAGCAATTTTCGTCCACTTTCAAAGGTTTGCCTCGTGGTTTTCAGATTCACTCGGATATAGCTTTCAGGCGAGCTTACTATTATAAACTGAAATTTTTGAGCTTCTTGCAAGTATTCCTAAAATTTGAGCAATTCGTTATACGGAATGGCTAAAAAAAAAATTTGAGAAAGTCGAAACTTCGTGACATCAAGTTACAGCGAAACGTGGAGTTCATGGCGAGCGGACTACAGAATCCTTTAGGTCTTTGCTACGCGCTAAAAACTAAAATCGTGGTCAAATTTACCCCTTGGAGTCTTATAACGCGAATTTATCACAACCGCGTGGCTCATTTATCAAACTAGTCAGTTTATTTCGCCTTCTTGAAAAATTTTAACCTGCTTTTTAACGCGGCTCTCGCTTTTATCTGAAATTAAACTCGAGCTTGGTACAGTTCGCGGTAATGAGATGAATACGCGTTATCTCTTACGGTACGATTCAACACGTTTAAAGGCCATTAGCATTAGCGAAACGGGTAGCCAAAGGCGCGTTCGCAATCGTCAAGTGGCAACCGTTTCAACCACCTACCACCTATATGATGTAACGAATTAACGATGTAGGTATTTCAAATGGTGTACGCTATACTATACGTATGCACCACATAACTCGTTCTCGTAAACAAGTACCTAATACAGTATCGCAATTTTTCGCCATCAACCATCTAAACCGTCCGTTTATTAATTAAATTTAATGATCCGCGAACCACCAGATACCTAAACAACTATTTGTACGTTACAGCGAAATCGTACCGACCGCCGAGCGACTACTAAATTGCTAATTATTTATTACACTTCAGTCGTGCACCCTGCACACGCGACGTCACGATGAAAACTGAAAAGTAAACAAGAGCTATTTTAATGCAGCGCAAATGAATTACAAGCATTTTGTGGAAACTACCAGCATTTTAAAAGCAACTTTTTAATTTTTATTTTCACATTCAAGCGAGGGCGAATAAAAGAAATTCATCGCTGGCGCGGCCAAACCAACCATACAAGCGTCATCCTTCTACAATCTTGTAAGGTTTATTTCAATGAAATTCATCAGTAAATGAAGATAAGTTCGCGAAATTGCTTCCAAATCATAATACAAGCATATTATGATGCAACCAAGAGGCAATAGACGACCGTCGCTCACATAAATAAGAACATGAATGTTAATGATGTTTGCTTCATAGTAAAGTTGGAAAAACTAGAAAAACTAGCCTCTCACAAGTATAAAAAAGATTCAGCTCCAAGTTTTCGTTTATGTATTATTCGTTTTATTTTCTTTATTTTTGCAATTTCTACTTCGTTCTTTGCCGACATAAACTAGAAAAAAAGGCATTACGACAGTGCCTGCAAAATTAAATCATCTACGCCTACGTAACAACATTCCTATACAGCGTGCAGATTCGTGCAACTGATACCTACTTATTGTCAGTAAAGGCTAATGGCAAAAATGTCCTTCTGTTTACGATGTTCACATCAAAAAGCCATAGAGATAAATTATATGAGAGCTAAAACGAAATGTTGAACACTCGAACAACGCCAGCAATTCGCTAGTTGCCACTTCCACGAAATAAATAAATCGTTATTGTAACAATCGCTTCAAATGAACGAATAGAATATCGAGAAAAATTTTCGCACAGCCTACCTAATAAACGGACGATAAGACTTGAAAGCGTAAAGCGGGACAATGTGAGTAGGAAGAAAAAGACGGAGAAATTTTTGAAAGTCAGTAAATGGCCTCATATAACCTTTGAAGCTTTCACCATGGAAATCAAATCAATTTCAATGGAATTATAATAAGCTTAATAATAGCTGCGCGCGTTTCAGCCATAAAATAAGTCGCGTTCTGATTTTCCTTGTTCGTCGATTATTTCCTACTTTCGTCGTCCGTGTTTGGGCGATATTTTATTTAACTAGAAATTCAAAAATTCCTGAGACGCGATAAAGATAATATCACTTCTTGCATTTCTATCCGATTGAATGTGATTCTTTTCTTCGTTTTCGCCACGATAGCAGGAAAACCGAGTTATTGTTGTTATTTCGGGCGCGCTAATTTGGCGAGGCGAGACGATGCCAGTCGAATTTTCCTCGTTCACGTTACGCGCTCTTTAACGCTATTCTAATTCCAGAATAATTTATATAGACTCAGTTTTGACGCTTCGATATATTGAATTCTTCCTCAAATTTCAAATTTGTCGAAATCACTATTTCTGATTTTCACAACTACTGGCTCCATTTTTTCGCATACTTCCTATTATAGTATCTTACTAGAAGAGATAAAGTCTCATCTCATCATAACGCATACGCTACTACTATATTTAGGTTAAACAATGCAAAGAGAGGCTGGGATGAAAAACTAACTTGGTTTATAAAATTATTAAATTATTCGAAAAAATAACTTCAGATTCGGGAATCGAAATTTAGGACTATTCCACTACTTGCTCAACAAATATGCTGAATCGTGAACGAAGTCGGAATGAAATTTCATTGGTGACTCCATAGCAAAAGTGGAGTTCAAGTCTAGTTCAAAAAATTACCCTGGAATCGAAAAGTGGCAGTCGGAGTCAAATTCTCAGTCGACTCCCTATCTTTGATAAATGCAATCCACAATGTTTATTTCGCAGAGGTTACCAAGTTCGTAGTCTACCTACATATGCTTTTAGGTGAATCACTTTTATTTTTGGTCATGTTGTTTTGATGGAAGATGAAAATTTTAAAAAGATTAAATATGAAGTCAGCTAGATTAGGTATTGATTATTGAATACATAAACATCCCATCACTAATCGAAATGAAAATAACATTATTGGGTGAGTATTTATATTTAAAAAAATAATAATAAGTTAATAAAATAAAACTATTGAAAAATTTACTCCAACTCCAGAGTAACAAAAGGACCCCAGAATTACAAAATTATTATGTACTTAAGACTCCAGAGTCGAGGTACGGAATCATAGTCAAGTTCCAAGAATTTCTTCCAAGTCGAGGTGGGTAAGAGTCAAATTTAGAGAAATTCTGCGGGGTCAATAAAGATTAAAATTAAATTTTTGTTGACTTCTAGTCCCTGCTGCTGAATACCAGGTGCTATATAATACTAGGACAAAACGTCTGAAGCAAACAATAATGGAAAAAAAATTAGTTTACATACTATATGCGTCAAAATGATTTGGGTACAATCAGCAAAGAAATCTCTTTTCCAATTATTTAAAGTTGATTTTTTCAAATGTAAGGAAATTGTAATGCAGTTGAAATGAATTTATCAGTCTTAAAATTCGTTAATGTAATTTCGAGAATAACTTCTGATTTAGAAATCGTACTTTAACTCGTAATATGTTATCAACAAAATGAGATTTTTGCGCGCTCATTGTACCCGAAACACATGGACGCACGGTATATGTAAGGATATATGAACGAATATTAGATCAAAATAGCAAATCATATTATTGAACTTATACAGTGCGTCCAAGTGATTTGGGTACAATGAAGAAAAAATCTATTACCAATTATTTGAAATTGTTTTTTTTTCAAATGCAAAGAAATTGTAATGCTGTTGAAATGAATTTATCAGACTTAAAATTCATGAAAGTAATTTTAAAAATGATTTCTAATTTAGAAATATTAGTTTAACTTTTATTATGTTATCAAGACGAGGTGAGATTTTTGCACCGATTGTTCCCAAATCACTTGGACACACGGTATACAAACAATTAGCAGAACATAACGAATCACTTTCTGAAACAAATCCGATGAATAGAATAAAACCGTGTTCAAGCATTTTTTGTTTTCATTAAATGTACCTACTCATTCCAAGTTGATTGTTCATTATCATTAATTTTGCAAATGACACATTTTGTATTTATACATCCATTCATGTACAAAAATTTATGGTAAAAAAATGCACACATCCCATAGTAAAGGAACAAGTAACAATTAACAGAACAGTAAAAAACTGAATAGGACAAAACGAAAAAAAAAAAAATTCAAAAATTTTGAAGAGAGCGCAACAAAAAAGACAAAAAAAAATAATCAAAACGACAACCGAACATTTGGCTTTGAAAAAATATAATAAAAAACAAAACAGATCAAAAATTATTAGAAGAATAATAGTACAACTCGCTACGAAAAAGTAAAGAAGAAATGAGAGAATAGAAAAAAAAACCCGAACAGAACAAAACAAAACCGAACAAATTTTGAATAAAAAAGAACAGGCAAGACCGAGGAAAATCAAAAATAATCAGAAAGATAACAGAACATTTCTTTTAAAAAATGGAAGAAATGACAGAACAGAACAAATAAAAAGTTATTAGTACAATAACAGCACAACTCGCTCTGAAAAAATACCGAACAAATAAGACAACAAAAAAGAAACTGAGCAGAACAAAACCAAACAGAACGAAATGTACAGAAAAAATTTACGAAACAAACAAAACAGAAAAAATCAAAAATAATCAGAACGACAACAGAACATTTTCTACTGAGAAAACGGAAGTGATAATAGAACAGACAAATTATTAGTTTTGTTCAGCACTCTTGCTCTAATGGATATACGTCATGTCATTCAGTAACACAAATGTTCAATTTTTCTAGCGATATTTAGAGCTGTTACTTGGGCCCAACTATTTCATAGAATGAACTCAAGTTTTTTATTTTATTTTCTAAATTTTTTAGAGGGCGAGAGTTTTCAGCCATTGTAAAAAGTATATAAGTAACTGGTGGCAGAGCCATATTAAAGGACTTCTCCAAGGAAGTCAAAGCAAAAAAAATTATCAATTTAATGACATCTACTATTTTTTCCAACTTATACAAATGTAAGTATTACTTGGTTCATTTTTAACTTTGTAGGTGAAGGCAATATCATTAATTCACCAAATTTCATAAGACCAAAAAGGGGAAAAGCTTGGTATTTTTTCCTCTCTGACATATCACTACTTGATGGGCAACATGAAGGCATTTCGAAAAATACATCGAATCAAAAAAGTGTGATTGAAAATTTTTCTATGCTTGCTGCAGTAGCGTAACTACCTTGTTTTGGAGAGTGGGAGAGTGATTGCAATGGAGGAATACTGTTACACTTTTGAATGAAAGGGAAATGTGGGGGTTCCTTACGAGATATGTATGAGATTTTAAAATTGAAACATTAAAAAACTTTATGACTTTCAAAAAAAAAAAAAAAAAAAAAAAAAATACATTGAGGTATTACTTCATCAAAAAAGAATTAACGCGTGTAGCGCATAAATTTAAATACATACCAACTCTAACTCGGTTTCTTTCAGGAGCAGGTTTTTTTTAGGGAGGTCGTGTATTTACGCCACAGACTTGTTAAGTAGCAGTGGCGTAGCCAACGATGGTATGGACACAAAGAGTTCAATTTTAATCGTAAAATTCATAAATCAGAAGAGTAAGTAGGAAAGAAAATTTTTCAGGTCCTCTCTCACCATACCCGGAAAATTCCTGGCAGCGCCGCTGCTGAAAAGAGATTTCAAACTTCAAAGAATTAGTTGTTCAAAAACATGCTCACAAAACGTTTCACATTGACTGTACTTATACGAGTACATTATCTTCACTTGTAATGCAGTTTGCTACATAAATTGAGTTTCTAGACGAAATAATCTACGAACAGCGACTATACAATACCAAATGGGAATTATAAACTTTCAACGAGGTATGAGAACTAAATCGAGGGAGAAAAATAAACACGAGATTTTTTTGGAAAGAAGGAAAAATAAAAGTCGCTATATCGTCGTGCCATCATAAAAAGTACTTAATTTGTTGTTTCGTTCATTTTTTTGATTCGTACTCGTATTTAATTGGGAAAAGTCGCGAAACTTTTTTCATTTAAAGCAAACTTAAACACTATTTAAATCTTGCGAAAAAGTTTTTCTTTTCTTAATTGCAAATTTATCGGTAGTCCATTTCTTTTAATTTTTCTTTTTAATATACTTATTAACAGATTCATATATTGCCTAAAGGTGTCTAACTGTGGTATAGAAGAAATAACGAGCAGTTGCCCGCCAACAAGGTGGTTTAGTTGGTCAAATATATTTGCGAAATTGTTACCGCTCATGTAGACTGCGTGTACAACTGTTTCCTGTAGGTACATTGTACAATGTGCACCGTGCACTACCTAACTACCTACAGATAAAAAAAAAAAGCTGGAAATTAAAAATCACATCATATTTTTTGGGTTCAAAAAACTTTATCATTTTGCAAACTAAGATTTTTCCAACGTTTAGAATTTACTTTAGACCTAATGTATTTTATTTATTGTTGCTTGTATAAGGTAGGTATACGTTTGTACGCGGAGGAAAATAAACGAAACGCAGCATAAACCACTTTCGCTAAGGTAGCGTAGGCACTAACGTCGAAGGTCGACCAAGCGGATGAATACATTTTCAAAAAACACACTACAGTAGGCTTTTTAAGTACATTTTACAAATGTACAAGTATCAAAACAACCCACTCAGCTTCCCCTTTAGTACCTTTCGCGTTCTCAATTTTCATCCGGTGAATTAAAATCGCCGCTGTAAAATTTTCTCATATATACGATATACGATATACGGTTAACGATTAAGTTTATTCGAAGGGCGCGTATAAATCACGCAGATTTTAAATCGAGTCTTATCGGATACAAATAATTTGATTAAGTTTGCTCGCAGATTAACAGATGGTACGGTTTATTTTTGAACTCCAGCTGCAATTAATCACAGACCGCAAACTATTTCAGTTCAACGGAGAGGCGAATCGGCGTCTAGTTTCCCTTAGCTTAAGGCTATACCTATACCTATGCCTATACTTGTACCTATACCAACGCATATAGGTATAAGTTAAATAACATCGCGTCATTTTCCTTCGTACAGGGTAACACGGTTACAACTTATGCCTCATACCCTCGTACCTCGTATTTGCGCGTTTGTTTATCGGTACCTCGATAGCGTACCTATATAGTATTTAGTTTATTCTTCTTCATTGAATGCTCCTACCACACTGGTTTATTCTTTTGCTTTTATATCGTTCACAAATGCTTCGGAAGAAGTACTGTAATTGATAAGCGTATCGATAGGTATACCAATTGTCTAAAAGATGAGCGACATGTAATAATAAAGAAAATAAATTTGCAAATGCCATCGTAGTTTTTCTCATATTATCAATTTAATCAGATTCTATGCTGCAGTCGCAATTCAACAAACGAGTTTTTAAACATTAAAATTTTTTCTACAATAATAGATACAGGCTGTTTACATAAATATGACTTCCTTCACGCTGCATGGAAAACTTTCCATATTACGTACATTCGTGTGTGATTGATTGCATACTAGGGTGGGTCGATTTTCACTTTTTTTGGAAAATTAAGAATGTACCTAGTTCAATGGTTGCAAAATGATCCCAATAGAATGTAAAAAAAATTTCAGCCCTCTAAGTCAATATTTACCCCTCCCATAATTGAGTCAAAGTTTGTAAATAAGCAAATTTTTTCAAAAAATTTCAAAAAATTTTGTTAGACCTAATTAAGTTTTTTTTCATGTTTTGCCTTCCCAACTTCGAAAAAAAATTAAAATGCCAATTTTTCTTCCATCCAGGAGTTCCAAAAATACCTAAAATATGTGCTAAAATACCTTATTTTACCTGTTTTTCCATTTTATTTAATATCATTTATTAGCTCTTAATAATTAATTGATATTGTGTAAGATAGTAGCTGAGTACAATTATGTGGTATTCCTCAGTATTTAAGCTCAGACAATAAATTTGCTTATTTACAAACTTTGACTCAATTATGGGAGGGGTAAATATTGACCTAGAGGGCTGAAATTTTTTTTACATTCTATTGGTATCATTTTGCAACCATTGAACTAGGTACATTCTTAATTTTCCAAAAAAAGTGAAAATCGACCCACCCTATTGCATACTTTTACAATTTGCTAAATGCACTAAAATACAAATGCATATAAATAATATAATAAAAATGATAATGTATACTTTACACATCAACATGTAACGAAAAATGAAGAACTTTTTCTATCATTTAAATACACTTTTACCATTATTTCTCCTCACGTTCCCTTCTCCCTCCTTAGATACCACTACTTTTTTAGGAATACGAAATCATTTACATTTTCAACATTTTCATATGAACAGCATATCAATTTTCCGTACCTCGATGATAGAATAAAAATGTTTCCAGTTGATCATTTCTGAGGTGAAAAATATTTTTCCAATTTTTGAACCTACGTTTCCTTTATTATGTAGAGTAGGCAAGTCATCATACATGAGCGTCGTAAGTAACTCAATATGTGTAATGAATCAGCTCGTACTGAGATAAAACCCCCTACAAATTTTTAATTTGTCAACTTCTTATATTTGTGATTGTATTTGATTTTTTAATTTGTTAATTTTGTAATTTTTGGATCGAAGGTAATGAATGAAAAAAGTCATCTGGTGAACATACCCCAACACCCTTTCTTTCGCTTGACCATATTTGGTGTTTCTAACATGACCGAACCGATGAATCCGAAACGAATTCACGCGCGTAATTACACCGATACGAAGGTTTTTACGAAGCATACTCCGTCGATTGCCGATAAGACAAAAAATCCTTTGTGAGATTAAAACGCATCGTCGAATCAGAAGAGCAAGGTACTTGAAAAGTGGTAAACTATTTCAACACTTTTAAAACGAACAACACAAAAGAAAGTTCACATTTTGCTGAACGAGGTAAATTACAGCCAAGAGCCAACCAACAAACAGATCACAGGTGTACAATGAACATTGTACAGTATATACATCCGTTAAACTCTCATTCTACGAGCTCTTCAAAACTTTACGCCATCCATTCGAAAATCTCAAATACTTCGATCAAAAACTGCCCGCCGTATCATAATTATACGAAAAAGTCGATGCCATGCGGTGCCGCGCCGTAATCTTCGGTGAGAGTTTACATCTACTAATTCGCCCAATACGAGCTAAATTGTAGCGTAAGCTTGCGATTCACCCAGTACGTGTACTGTGTACGTATGACCTCACGTATGAAAGTCACAGTCAACCTCGAGCTCGTGGCCCTTGTGAACAATTAAATTCGCTTTTACAGCGGTACCTGGGCTATTATACACTAAAAGCTCGCAGTTTGAGGTGAAAATAATGGCGACGATTTGTACCTATGTACAAGTACGAGGGATTATACCGATTCGAATGGAACAAATAATGTTATGCATGGTTTTTTTTTTGTTTTTGTTCGTTTGCTTGTTTTTTTTTTTTGTAAGATTATCAGCAAACTATTTTTTATATATTATTATTATTATTATTATTATTATTATTATGATACTAAAATGTTTGTTGGGGCTCGCATCTGTAAAATTTTTATTCTTGTTTTGGCTGATAACATACTGATATGTGATGTGGAATAAAAAAATGAGTTTAAGGGCAAAAATCACTTTTCTGGGAAATTAGGTTTAAAGTTTAACTACGTATTTTTTTGAGGGGATTTTTTATACATTTTTTCGTGTAACACTGAACGTATACCTCGTACCTTCATGAAACTTGATTGAAAATAAAATAAAAAATTTTGTGTATATGTTGCTTTTGAACAGGATTTTTTCTTGGACCTCCTTATTTGATTTCACCGTTACCTTGACCTCATTTGGTCATTTCAAAAAAAGCCGACTGCTAGGAAAAAAATGTTTTTTTCAAATTGCATTTTTAAGGATAATGCAAGCCTCTTAGGGGTCTAAAAACATTCACAATCGTTTATTAATAAGCAAAAGTACCCAAAACCAGCATTAACTCAAAAAACGAGTTTTCTGCTCTTAACCTCATTTTCTTATTCCATATCACATGTGGGTGCGTCGAATAAATCCTTTTAAAGGAAAATCCATCATAATTTATTTATTTTGAAAGTCTGGGCAAATGTTTGAAGATTTTTCAGAAATTTTTTTTTTACATCAGTGCCTTCAGCAAAAAAATTTCATACACCATCGTCATACGCGAGTACTCCTACATTTCTTATGTACGAATTATAAAAGAGTTTACATACAGGTAGAACATCCAGTATGCCTATCTTTATGCTGCAAAAACGTTTTGGGGTCCTAATACGTTCAATTTGAACAAAAATCAAAAACTAAAGCTATGAAACCCTGTTCGAAACACTCCCATAACCAATCTGCAACCTATGCCGCCAAGAATATATCACTATTGACCACTTCCTCTTTGTGTGTCCAAAATTGAACAATATCCGAAAATTCCTAAAAATTAAACACCAAATAAATGACGACCAGCAAAATTGACTCTTTTACAATGATGTGACCGCCTCTTTAAAATCTAACCATCCTAGAGGCAGCCTAATAACTAAAGCAGTTAAAAACGCCACCAACCTCCCCCCCCCCAAAAAAAAACCAGAATAATTTGAAAGAAATTAAAAAACTTGAGCAGCCATTGCCATTCCGATTACTAGAGCTGAGTTTTTGACTGTGGCTTGTTTAGGGATGTCTGATTGTCTACAGGCCACACCCAATACCAAGTACGAAAACCCTTACCCATCCCTTCCAAAACCACTTAAGAAGTTAAATTTATGCAGAACAACTGTAGTATTTCTTGCCTTGCTATAATCATATGAACACATATTTTTCAAATTATAGCTACGTTGGAAAAATGCTAGACTAGCGATGGCGATACCGTATCGATATTTTTCAAAAAATATCGAGTACTTTTTTATCGATACTCAGCTGTTCGATACCTACTCGATATCGATATTTTAATTCTAGTATCGCTTTTGATACCTACTTAATAAAATTTGTTATTTCGCGTAAATACTGTAATATAAAATCATTTTAGCGGGATTTTTAAGTTGGTAAAAACTACCATTTTAAAATGAAAACTTTTGAAAAAACCATTGATGGATATAGATTACAGACTTAAATAATTATCTTCATCGATATTAATAAGATTAAAAATGTTTTCTCTTGACTTTGAATAATTTTTTCACTTTTCAAAAATTTACGATAATTATTACCAGTATCGGTATCGATATTAGAGGTATCGATATCTTAGGTGGTATCGATACTGCATATCGATATATGAGTCTCGATATTATCGATACTGAAATATCGATACTTTCGACGAGTATCGCCATCCCTATGCTAGACGATTACAAATGGCCTGAAACGCAAAGATTTGAAGACTTCGTCCTCCCTCTGACCTCGCTTCCCAAATCAGGCAGGCTATAATAGCTAAAAACTCAGCTAATTACATTAACAGGTGCATTTTTTGAACTATCGTACTTCGATAGCGAAGACACCTATGTAGAAGTAGGAAAAGTTTTGTGTCGTTGTGTTTGATCATCGATCGTTGTTTTGTTTATCAGAGTTTGCTTTCAGTTTTTTAAATATGTAGATAGAGATGAAGTAAGCTTCCAACGTTAGAGTGCCTGCATGAAGGCATTCGCAATAAAAACAGATAAATACGATGATAAATATCACAAATATCAAAGTCTACTATAGTAATAACAAACTATATCCATCTTTGACATCGTATTCTTCAACATTCAGTAACATGAAATAATTGGAGACGGCAGTGAAAAAATAACACTGTTCACTCAGAACTGATAAAAATACCATAATCGATTATTTCTTAGACCTCTTATCGAAACTATATATTCGCTAAAAAAAAATTCCCCCAAAAAATCGCGAATAATGTTAATTCTTTGCTTTTCAGTTCAAGAGTCGCTTCTAAAATAGCGCATTACTGTATAATGTATATCGAAAAAGTTTGCATTAGCCAATAAAAAATATATATATACCATATCGCTTCGATAGTCGCACTCGCTATCTCAACTTATGAATTCAGATAGCTACGTCATCCTGTTACGACTCTAGGACATTTAACCGTTTTACCAACTTCAAATGGTATTCGTTTTCAGTTTTCGCGATAATAGTTACATTTAAATTACTTTTTGTTCGACGATACGCATTATCCTCTCGAAACACACTTAAGCTGGAACTTTAAAGTGAAATTAAAATCGCGATTTCTTTTGATAATCGAATATTGCGCATATTAAAAAAGATATCACATGCATTATCCTTTTTGTCGACGTGCACTTTGCATTTAAAACGAATAAGAATGAATCGTGCATGTTGGGACGTCGAGTAGGTAACTTTTTTTTTCGCTAGAAATCTCGGTTTCGACGAGAACGTATGGCTCGTACGTACCACGAAGATGTAGTACGTACATGCCTACGGTAGTATTCGACTCGTCTTCGCAAACGACTCGACTCGGTAAAGTTTTATTTAATTTGTTCTCGCATTTCGTTCATTTGCTGATTCGTCGAAATTTATCTCTCATTAGCACTCGAGAAACACTCGTCGTTCGCACGAGTCACGTAACAGCGTGCCGAACTAACCGCACGCGGTTGTTATCATAATAACGACGAACATATTATTATTCGTCGTTGACACCACCGAATAGGTACGTTTCACTCGTTTAACTCGGGTGTCGTTTGAAATTAACTTTTCTACGCGATGAATTATAAGAAGGCGACGATCGATTTCTTACATCGCATCGCTATCTTAACCTTAATACTCGCTACACGAAATGTATACGTATACGTACCTATTACATTTTACATTACGCCCTAACCAGAGCTCGAAATCTCCTCATTACCTACTACCTAGTACCTACCATAGTTACCATTCAGTTTAGCTTATAATGCTTACCGACCATAACCATTTAAAATCATCGACTCGATCGACAGTTCGACACGAATGTAATCGAATAACAACAAATCTCGTCGTGTTTATAATGCTAAAATAACAATTTTTTTGTTCAACCAAGTCGGCCATCGTTCTTCCTCTGAGAATTTAATTAAAGATCAGGATTTTACGAGTAAAGCTTTAAAAAGCGGATAAATAAAATAACCCCGGAGGCGAAGGTTGTTTTTGTTTTTTTAATGCCTACGTGAAAGAAATTGATAGGAAATGGCGAAAATTGAATTTTAAATGGATTTATGTTTACCTAAGAAATGTTACTTATTCTTTTCGTCGCGCCTGTGTAATCAGTTTATTTAGTTTATTTTCATTCTGTACATCGTAGATTCGAAAAGCGATAGATAATGATTCGTACTTCGCGCTTCTTCGGCCCATGGCTCGAATTATTACCTACCAACCAATTTATATTTTTAATTCGAACAGATACGGAATTATTCGTTGGCAAATCGTAATAAATTCCTTTTAACAACTTCGTTTCAAATTTAAATTTAAATTAAACTTTGTTTGCGATCGGCTCTCCCTTTTTTCAGCTCCTCTTGACCTTGAACACTATAGTTTATTAGAATTAGCTCCAGCTCTTTTAACTAGCTCCGCCTTTTTTCATCACTTCTTCACCTTGAATAAGGGTTCTTCGAGGTGGCTACACTCTAATAGTGTCTCACTTCTTTACATAGAATGCTAGTTCTCATTCGATTTCATTTCGCTCGCCTCTTCTTCAAAGGTATCATTAAGATTTTGATTATCAGACGTACGCAAGTTTGATAATCGAAGCGATGGAGTGAATTAGGACTCGAAATTCCATCAGAAAAAATGTCAAATAAAACAGTGACTCCATTTCGAAACTATATCAAGGTGAACATCGAGGTTTAACTTTTCAACCTTTTCCCCTCTCTTTTCGAATTTTACCAAAGACTGATCTATTAGTTACCAACTCGCGTTGAGCAGAGACGGCGAGAGAAGGTAGGGTGCAAAGGGTGCATTTGCACCGAGCCCGGATTTTTTTTGAAAGCTCGTAAAATTTGCCGGTGCCCCAGACTACAAGGTCCCCAGAATGATTAAACGCATATATTTGCTGTTTAGGAAAAGGCCAGATTTGGTTTTAAAAATGATTACTCAGTATGTACATATGTTTTTTATTACGACAAGCAAAAAAAAAGGTCATTCAGTTGAATATCGGAAAAAATGGTCCGAGTAATTTTTGTACTAAGGCCCGATTTGACTCTCGCCGTCTCTGGTGCTGAATTCATTTTGTCGCTTCGATATGTAATAATATGTGCTTTTTTATAAATGATTAAGCTCCTCCCACCCCTCAAAAAAAACACCTACCACTGGGGTCTAAAGAACAAGCTTTTATTCAATACTTGATAAACTGAAAATTATGGTTTCTGTTTCTTTTTTTCCCATAGATCATTAAAACGAAGAAAGATATACCAAAACATTATACATGTTCGCTCAACTTATGCTTTATGGAGTGTAGGGTAAAAATGTAC
This sequence comes from Phenacoccus solenopsis, assembly GCA_009761765.1. NCBI lineage: Eukaryota > Metazoa > Arthropoda > Insecta > Hemiptera > Pseudococcidae > Phenacoccus > Phenacoccus solenopsis. The sequence continues at coordinate 3,695,835 of CM019752.1, read as the reverse complement.
TAATTTGTTGACAGTGATCCAATTAGTTGATACCCTACAGTTTTTTCGTCATAATAAGCGATGTGAGCGGGATAAACGCTAAATCTTCACTCTGTATACCGATTTTAACAACCTTTCTTTCTACGATTACCTCGAAATCAGCCCAGAGGTGAATTTGGATTTTGAAAATATGTTACACGCGCTCGCCGATAACATCGCTGTTCTAATTTTTAGTTAACGAAATGTGGCACATTATTGCAGATTTTTTAATATGAAATTCTGATGTTATAGCTGTGCCGAGTACACGAACGTGATGTAGAACTGCTTGAAATAAGTGAGTTAATTTTTTAAATGCATCACTTTATTGATAGGTATGAAGAAATTGATAGGATACCGCTCATTGGATATATTCATAGATAACGTATCTGCTTTGAGGTCGATAGAACTGTTATAGTGAAAATCAAAGTCGATAGACTTATTGAAGCAGATTACACCACATCGCCCTGGCCATTAAAATTTTGAAAATTCGTGTTGCTCATTTTGACACTGTCTCTTGCATTTTTTATAGCATTACGTCAATACGAGCGAGGAAAATGATTCAAAATTTTCGTGCTGCGAAATGGCGTTACCTGCTTCAGTAAGTCTATTTACTTTAAGTGCAAATAGCAATTTTCCTGGGTACCCACTACTCACCAATTACATTCGCATAAAAATAACTTTATAAATACTAATCGTAAAATATTGTGTGAGGTAGAGCCTGTGACTTTTGTCGCACCCATTACTTAAAAAATATGTGAGAAAAATGCAAAATTTGTTCCTTTCTGTGAATTTTTTAAAACGAACCTTTTGAGAATTAGTACAAAAAAATTTTTTTTCTTGCGTTTCAACGTAGTATCTAAATTTTTTTACAATTAAAAAAATAAGTGATTTTTTGTCAAGCGAATTACTTAAAAATATTATAGAAAAAAACTATTTATTATAAATTATAACTCCTCATTCGCATTTAATGAAACAAAAATTCTCCAGAAAAATAACGGAAAAAATGCGAAAAAAAAGAAAAAATATCGAAGCGTTGCATGTACTAAGGGAAAAACGTAGTGTTAACAAAAAAACCGACACAGCAGGAATGGAGCGGTATAAAGGTTTAATCACACTGTAACTTCGTCAATTATTCAGTCGAACTTATTGTATTATCAGTATTCGCTTGAAAACGGCGGTAGATGCCGAAACCGGTCGCGATAATTATATGTACTTATGATAAAAAATGTCAAGTTATAATTTATAATAAATAATTTTTTTCTGTAATATTTTTAAATTTTTTTACTTCAAATTTAGGATTAAGTAGTACAAAATATTTATAATTATGTATACACAAAATCATAAGAAATTTAGATTAAAATAGAATGTTATAAAGGTACCTATGTTTGCCGTGGAATTAACCCCTAAATAGATGCGGTTCAGAAAAGACATTTTTGGACCAATTGAAGCCCCATGGCCTATTTCTTTGCATTCGTCAACGAGGACTTTGCGTATGTTATTTGTAAGCCTATTCTCTGGGCGATCATGAAAAAGAAGTTGCTTTAAAAATTAATTTTCGATACGGCCCTTTTCGTGCTTAGATTTGCAGGACGATTACGATAACTCACAGACTCGTTGTTTCGTTGCCATTATAATATTAAATAAGGTAGCACGAATTCGGTATTAGGGCTGGCATTGTTCTTATCTCATTATCAGGCTCATGTGACAAAAACATTATAGGTATTATTTCCGTTTCTGGACACTTTCATTTTCTCATTTACCGATCTCTGAAGTGCTTTTGAACTCGAATAGAAACCAAATACATGGCGTGTGTGATGACCAATCCGGTCCTTGTTGATCCTGAGTTGATAATAATCTAACAACTTTTGAAAGTATACCCACACCGGTTAAAAATGATATCAAAAATTCCAACGCGTTACCTTAACGTGGTATCGTGCGCTATCAAAAGCCGAAAGAAAACCGCAACACGTCGAGATTTTTTTCATAAACAACAACAATACAAGTAGCGAGCGAGTGGGAAATTAATACCTAAACTATAGAAGACGTTGGAAACTGGCGCAGTCATAAACACCTGCAAAAAGTTTTTCTACTTTGTGTCAGATTGCGAAATTATATCATCACCGCTCGCGTACCCGGACTCGAATTCGTTGGCGAGAATAGCGAGTGGGAAATTTATTTATTAATCCGAAGAATACGCGTATACCGACGTGAAGTTAATTTGCGGAGTTAAAGATTAATTTATCTTTTTCAAGAGTAGAAAGGAGTTTATTATAGAGCGCAAGCAGACGTTTAAATTGCACTCTGTGTTCGTTATCTTTTCACTTGCTTTATTTTTAGCGGCGTGATGGCGCTGATGTTTTACTGTACGAAGCGGCGTGATCGATGAGGACGCTATCGCACTGCCAGACGCTTTATTGATGAGTTAATATGCGGTTTCGTACTTTTTTCTTTTTTATTCATTTTTTTTTCTTTTTTTTTTTTTTTGATTTTTCATTACTATTAAGGGTAAGGGCGCCTAATATGGACTAGTGCCGAATATGGACCACCGGCCGATCTCAGCCGATAGTGGCGCCAACTGTCTGAAAAAAATTGAACTGGTGTATTTTTTCACGAGAAACACAATGAGCATAAAATTACAACCCTAAAGCGAAAACTCGTGAAATTAAAAATAAAAAACGAAATCGAAGACCCCAAAACTTTTTGTTGATGTTATTTCGGACGTGATTTTGAAAATTTCAGTTAATCGAAATACGGTATGTGAATATTTTCTCATATTATGATTGTTCCAAAGTTTTTATTATATTGAATAGTTTTTCATCAAAGCGAAGGTAAGTTTTACTACGATTTTTCAAATTAAAACATCATGGCGTACCCTAATATGGACCACATGGAAATCTGATAATGTTGACGCTTTTTTGTGCATTCTTATCAGTAGATAATGTCGGATTGGAGCAAGGCCAAGGATTTATTGATCACATAATGAAAATACACCAGGAATTTCCCTATCGGTGTCAACTTTCGGAATATTGAAGGTCCTTGTTTGAATGAATGTTCCACTACACCGAGATACGTCAAGTTTGGAACTTTTAAGCTCTTACATAGGTAGTATTGGGGTATACTTGTTCGTATTGTCTTAATTCTAAGTTTTAAGCGTTTTTGATTCGAATAAACAATTTTTTATACGAGTTTTCTGCTTTAATTTAAGCATTTAAGGGGTGGTCCATATTAAGAACCCAAAATTTAATTTCCCCGTTTTGGAACTTTTTGGGAGAAAATTTTTTTGGTCAACTTCGGATTTTTTGGGGAGGTTCAGCTTTTGGATTTTCATAGTAGACAGATGTAGGTACATTTTAAGCTATTTATCTCATTTTTATCTCCATTGTAGCGTCGTCGGCATTCAAAAACAAAAATGTGGTTCATATTAGGCGCCCTTACCCTTACTATCTTATTCATGATGCTTACTTATAGGCTGCACTTATTTTCATCTATACGTATACATTTTATATTATAATTCGAAATTTTTTTTTTCTCGATATTTTAGACATTTTTAAAAAACACCAAGGAAATATGCAACTATTTTTTATAGGTACTTACTTGGCGATTTTTCAAGAAAATAATAATTATTACGTATACATAACTTTAAAAAAAAAAAATTGATAATACTCTTTAAAAGAAAACTAATGTTTAGATACGTCATGGTAATAACTTTCAATACAATTTACCCAAGTGTCACTAAAATATTCAATACTTGGAATTTTTCAAAATACGGAGGTAGAAAATATTCAAGTTGATACATTTGTTAACGCGGTACTTTTTTATATTTTTCGATGCAATAAATACGAAGCTATTCACTTCCCAAAAAGCGCATTGAATATCTATTCTTCTAAAAGAGTTAAATTATTGGCGAAACAATTATGGCCAAAAGCTAAATACTTATTTGGCTCACAATTCATGAGGAAAGAAGAACAAAAAAACGGAAATATAAGTCATTGAGCGATGAATAGATAAAAAATAATTTCGAATGTTCACTTTCTTGATAAATACGAACTTTTTCATGGATTTAATAATGTGGCACTCGTGTTTGATGATTTGAATACACTACTAGCAGAGAGGGGGAGTTTGAAAAATATTATTTTATCACGATAGAGACCTACATCAATGTAGGACAACCCATATAACGATCATGTATAGTAGTTTACTTATCCTATATGAACGCCGAATGAAGTGAAACAAGAAGTTAGAAAAATATTTCTACCTTGATAATGATGGCAACTTTGAAAATTTTTATTTCATGATCCAAGCCACATGGAAATATCGAATTGTTCGCAACAAAATATAAAATGTGTAATGTAGTATAGCTGACAAAATATTAGTGACAGTGGAGTGGTAAGTGGGGAGAAATGATGAAAGAAATGTAAAACAATGGAAAGAAATTGTGATTTTTTTATGTTGTCCACAAATAAATTTGGAAAATATTTTATAGATCGGACGTTTTAAAATTTCGTTATAGACCAGCACGATATACTGCGCTGTACGCCTTGAGTATTGTCAACTAAATGGGCTTGAATATGCGGGGGGAAATCCCCCCCCCGCATGGAAAAATTGCTTTTACAATAGCAATATTTACGGGATTATAATTTCGGGATCTATGTAAGGTAATAGCAATGCATTAAAATGATAGAAAAATTATCGCACTAGAAGTGGAAGAATTATGGAGAGAATATTATCAGTGATGTAAAAAATAGTTATAAAAAATCGCGAAGAGGTAGTCGTTTTGAACAGAAAATATTTGTTAATTTTTTGACAATTACAGTTTTGATTTTTTACTAATAATTAAATTCTACACTGTATTGTATATCTATATATATATTGAAGAAAACAGAACTCTCCAAGTTTGCAAGGATTTCAAGATTGAAATTGTCAAAAATATTGGTATAGTAAATTGAAAATAAAAAATTTTTTCAGGAATTCCATCATGTACCGCCCCCTCCCTTTGAAGCGTATGGTGGGAGTTATCATGGTGGCCTATAAAAACAATTTTGAATTTGTGCTCAATAGAAAATTTTTCACATTCATCAGCAAACGATTGAAAAAATAACTAATTTTTTCCATTAATTTGAAAACTTAATGCTCTATTATTTATACTCACATGTACTCTCTACTACTAACAATTGTTTCCAGGAATAGGAATACTCATATTGAATGTCCATATGAAATAAAAAAATTTTGAAGCTCGTGCCTCGGATTTTAAGTGATTTTTAAAATTTGTTTATTATCGTACCAACTGATTTTTACGAGTTTACCATAATTAAAACTATTGTTTTCATCCTGAAACAACGAAGTACGATTATTATCTATCGATATTAATCCAATTAAGTGTCTTTCAATGAACAACTTTTTTGAGCATAAACGAAATTTATATTTTCTCCAGTATTATCAGTATTTTCCCACCAATTTCTGTGTTTAGCATCAGCTAATTCAAAAAGGAATGAAGAGGATTACGATGGTAACTGGCAAAAAAGGTAATCGATAACTTCAAATCGCATACACTTTAACGCATTTAATGCAGGGTAATTACTGAAAAGTTACATTTTTTTACATAATTATTTCAATTGAAATGAATTATAACGATTTCACTCCTCCATATTTCTAACATTTTCTCAAAAAATTGGAGCAAATTTCATATTTTGGGCAAGAGGTAGTACACTTCTGCAAATTGCAAACATTTTTGTAGATCTCGTAGCAGTAACCACCCTTCTTCTGCCCCTTCCCATCCAGCACCATATCCATCATTACCTATTATTCATAAATCTAATGAAATGTATTTTCAAAAAGGAATATGTACAACTGCACGTATAAATAGTCTACATCTTTTCGTATATATGGAATATACATACATCAAATACTCTCCCATTTTCCATCCGGAAAATTGAAATGCCACCTATGTACCTGTAGCTGGAAAGCTGAAGTACCTACAGCAAATGAGGAAATTTCAAACGAAGGCAAAAAATACGGCTTACAAAAAACTGACGAGAGAGTAATACTGTAGTGTATGCAATTTTGAAATAAGGAATTCATCATAAAAAGTTGTTTTTTTTTTCAATACTGAACAAGCTAGTACAGTTGAAAGTTCATTTCGTAATAATCATCATCGTGTATACCAGCACTAGCACCAATAGCCAATAGCCAATAGAAATAAAGGAGAATATGGAAAACTAAATTGTACATATCGATCTTGTTATCTAGGAAACTTTCAAAGTACGGATACTACGTAGATACCACCGAGGCGTCGCATTGTGATGAAGAAAGGAAAAGGGTTGGTTTGGATTTACCTGCCGTTGCCGTTGAAATTGTTATCTTCGACGCGGATAAGTCGAATTGTAGAACTGAGAAATTTATCGAGAATCGTATCAACTAGATGCAAGTTCAAAGTACGTCGCCGTTACCTGAACGAAGTAATAAATTTCATGGATGGAAAAATTACGCAACTCTCTCGAACTGAGGAGTATTCGAGTACCGCTTCAACGATAATATATGTTCCAAGTTTTGCTACTTTGTTGGCAAACCTTCTTGCGTCAGTTTCTTTCTTTTTCTTTTTTATTGTTTTTCTTCCCTCTCGCCATCGGTGAAGGAAGAAAAAAAAGAAAAAGAAAAAAAGAAACGTGATATATTTCCGTTTTCGATTCAGTCTTATTGCTGTATCGGTTTTTATTGTGAAACGACGATAATCTCTTTTATTAATAAACGCCAAGCTGTTTTTCTCTTTATTCTCGTGTTAAACTTTTTATGAACGTGCGAAACCGTTAATCAACTGATTTTGTGGTCCCTTAGATGCGATTATTGATTCTTAAGTTTATGAAAAACTAAGCGATATGTTAGAGTACTCGAATCTTCAGGGTAGAACATTCGTGCAGTTGGAGGAAATAGATTTACTAAAAAAATCTGTTGCAAAAGTTATTCGTGCAATATAATTAGAAGGAGCCGCTTACGAACGATTCTCAGCATTTTTGAAGTTCAGCTAGCTCAGTAGCAAACCATTCAGTCAAAGTGAATCTTTAGAAAGGGAGTGAAGAACGCAACGATGTTGCAAGAATGTTATCGAGAATAAAGAACAAACTCTGTTTTTTAAAAGAACGTTCTTGAGATTCGAAATGAAAACCAACATGAAAAAAGGAAACTTTTAAGTGAAAGAAAATGGGAACCGAACTTAAACGTACTTTTGAACCTCTTTTTCACTTTTTTTTAAACCCAACTTCTTCGTTGTTATTTCGCATTTTGATGTATTTATGTCGATATTTAATGAAATCGCATTTAATAACGTACATTACGTAGTAGGTATACGTAATCATTTCCTATATGCACATAGGTTAGAAGAGCGCATGTATACTATTTGGGGGGGGGGCTAAGACCTTGCATACGACTAGTTCAGGGGCAGCTAAGTTGAAGTTATATACTTAATATGAAATGAAATTGCGTTCAATAATGTACGTTATGCAGTATATGTAATTTTGGTAGGGCTCATGCACTATTTGGGCGATAGAAAAAGGAGCTAACATCTAAATTTGTTAACATTAGAAATGAAATTTTATTAAAACTGTAAAAATCACTTGGTAACGTTCGGTAAGTCTCTGAAGAGGTCTAAACAACAAATGCCAGACTATTGAGCCAACATAGTCTTTTATAGGCAGCTCGGTCTACCCCACCTAAATGACGTGGTGATGTCATAGGAGATTTTTACAAGAGGTGACCAACTTGGAATAGGGGGCTTTTACACTAGGGTACTTTGTTTTCCTCCTTTTACAAAAGTAATGATACAGGCACATTTAATTTAATAAAGTCGAATAATTACAGTGCTTAATTAAACATGTTATGGTCAGTTCCACTGAGGGGTTTTTTCAAGATATCCAACTCCACACCTATGGGACGTACAAAAAAAATCTCACATAAGGGACTATTTTGATCACAGGAGCAATTCTGCAGAAGGTAAAGTGATAATAGTAACTTTTGCAGAGTTTTTCACCCTTCGTGGGCTAAGCGTTACTCCGATCTATTGAAACTTTTAGTAGGCGACTTGGAGAGTCATTTCCTAGGTATTTTTGAAAAAAAAAGTTGGGAATTTTTTCTACAGCTGTCTATAGATTTACTAGACGCCTGCACTCTACATACATAGGCAAACTACCATGCATATTTCAAGCTAACTATGTAATTATTAAAAATACTTCCGATGCTATTTACGTATTTCAAAAAGACGCAACTTTCATGAAAGTTCGTCATCACTGAAGTTACATAAAATTCAACTTCCTTTCACTATAAAGCCTCTACACTTTTTTTTTTTGTAAATGTGTACCTAATTTATGAGATATTTCGCGAGTGTCTTATAAGAATTCCAAAAGGATTTTTAATTATCGAAAACGCTTTAAACAACATTTCCGCTCAAATGATGAAACATTCACGGAAGTTCGTCTCAACTATGTTGCATAAAATTTCATTTCCTTCCCCAAACAAGTCGTCAGTTTTTTATCATGGGACGTAGCTAGCGAGGTATTTCACGATTTCAAGATACAAACCAATGTACCACTGAATTTGCACCAATTACGAGAATTTTCAATTCGAACTCATTTTTCCAGACAACTATGAAAGTTTATAAAAAATTTGTAAGAATTAAACGTATTAGGAAAGTTTTACGCTCGAACTACTCAAATTATATTGAATGCAACATTCCACTTCCAACAAGAAGTGGTAAGAGAGATATTTCTTAATACGAAAGCTAACTCTGAACTGAACTCGAGTCAGTATCAAGATTGCTACTCCTTTTGTCAAAGGTACTTATGAGGTGTAATAAAAGATGTAATACGTCTGCCTTCACATTAGAGCATAATAAGGCTTCTACCTATCTTGGTTTTTCCTTTTAAGCGGATTTCCTCATGTAACTCATAGCTATTATTCCTAATTTTCACAGTTTATATCACAAAATTCTCTGTATCCAAATAATTAAGTAAAATTTTCTCAAACAAACCAAAGAAACAGATACTCACCTTGTAAACTTCCCACATCGCGCTAAAAGGTAACACCAAAACTCCGACCAGCAAATCGGACACCGCCAACGAAACTATAAATAAATTGGTAACCGATCGTAACTTATTGGTGTAATAAACGGCCATAATAACCATTGTGTTACCCAGTATCACCACCAAGTCGATAAACATCAAAAATATCAACGTCACAATAGATGTTACATCTGTCCAGTCTATCGTTTGCAACAAAGTATAACAAGGATCGCTTTCTTTATCCAATTTACTACCGAGGGGTTCAGTGGAAGTCATTTTGACACGCAAAGCACAATGCTCCGCTGCGTGGAACGCACTCCGAGCAAAAATTATCTCATGATTTCAACCATTCAACTTCAAATCGAACAGTTCGAACGCACTTGAAACGCGTACTCGTTTTCAACACCATCGTCGTCGATCGCAAATTTCACGAAAAAGCCGAACTCGAATAGAAATTTAAGATGGTCGCGCAGTCCTCCGAGGAATGCATTTTCATCTTATAACAGCTTCTTTCCAAGCTTTACATCATTTGAGTCATAGCACAAAGCCTCTGGTTCCTGAAATAATACAACGAATCAAATAAATAATTTTATAATCAACAGACACCTAGTCAGCTACTATAGGAACACATACAATATGTATACGTATTAACGAACCCGACACTGCAGCAAAAGCATTACAATAATCCGTTGAAAATGGCGCGCGAATTCGGCTTACTATTTTAACCCTCGACTTACCTACATAATTATAATATACTTTGCTTAACAGTCAACATACGAGCTTTCTTCATCAAAATGCTCCCTTCGCTTCTACGAATACGAACCAACGTAGCAACGCCTAACAGTATACAAATGCAGCCATCTATACATCATACATAACCGCATCGGCTGCACATTGCACACCAAATATTCGACTCAAGAAACTGCACACATTTATTACGTAAAAGGGTTTTACAGATTAGACCAAACTGTAGCCGTAAAAAGCGCTCACAGAAATTACCAACTTAATTCGTGTTGTCTCTTATACACCTCTTTTTTCCTAACCTAATTTACGGCCTCTTTTGTTGAGAATTTCATCGCAAAACGTTGAAACAGGCCAATTTTGTCTCCTCCCTCTTCTCTTTCTTTAAGAAAAATCTAACCCCAGAGCGTCGTTACGCTTTTCTCATACACCATATCATTATATATATGTATAGCGTAAAGTCTATCTCGATACATATGTTGCGAAAACGTACGGTATATAGGTACGTGTATTTTCTTTCTTTTTTTTTTTTTTCATTTATTGTGAAACGAGAGTTTTTTTTTCAGGTCGACAACGATGCTTTTACATGTAATTCGATGGACTTGATTAGTTTTATGATGGAAATACCCTACTTACTCACACATTATCAATGAGCTGTAGTGAATGGGTAACTTTTTTCTTTTTTGTTGAAAAGTGTACGCTTCCAGCGAGTAATAACTGATTTCATAGCATTCTAGTCTCGAATCTTTTACTCGCATTTTCAAAATTAAAAAATATTTTCATCTCTAAACATCGCCAATAATTGTACAAACCCTCCCAACTCTTTGTAGATTCCCTTTAACGAGCATAAATGATATTATTAAAGCTTTAAGTGGAATTTGTTCTGTAAAAAAAAAATAATAATTATATCAGAAAATCATAATAAAAAAAAAAACGTAAGTACCCATGCCACATTACTGCAGCTGAGTTTTTGATTGGAGCTTGTTTTGATTTACTAATAACCTTGCTTAACCGTTCATGACTACAGGCCACACCCAGTACCAAGCCCGAAAACCACTACCCTATCCTTTCCAAAAACACTTAAGAATTTGAATTTGGCACAAATGTAGTATTTCTTGCCATGAAATAATCATGTGAACACATATTTCTCAAATTATAACTATTTGAGGGTCCTCAAATTATCTTCAAATCTTCATAATCCGCCATTTTGGATCCATTTTGACTTAAATTTAAGAGGTCATATTCTAGTCACAAACTAATCCTACACACAAAGTTTGACCATTCTAGGCCGATTTGGTGATGAGATATGGAAGATTTATGAAATTTCCTGCAGCAATTTCCCCTCCAAAAGCCGTTTTTTGCTCTAACTCCCCTCCAAAATCACTGAGGAAGCTAAAATCAAAATACGTTTGTCACTTGGGCTCATTTTATCATATGACACAGCAATAAAAAATTTTCGACCTCTCCTGTACCCCCACCACTATTTTAGGTTGATAACCCCGCCTTCCCCCTTCAACATCATGTATGGAAGTGAATTCGGGATATAGTATACAACTTATCCAATAACCATATGAATTCATATTAATTACATTTTTACCAACTTGAGGCTCCTCAAGCTCTACTCAAAATTTTGATAATCCGCCATTTTGGATCCATTTTGATCCAAATTCAAGAGGTCATATTGTGGTCACCAACTAACCTCACACACAAAATTTGACCTCTTTAACTTGATTTGGTGGGGAGATATGGAAGATTCAAGAAATTTCATGACTCAAAACTTCCTCAAAAAGCCGTTTTTTGATCTAACTCCTCTCACTATGCACTTACGAAGCTGAAATTTGGATATGTTAGTATCAGTGACTCACTCCTTCATATGAAATCAAAAACGAAAAATTTGAGCTATTTGCCTTTTCTCCAGCCTCCCTCAAAATTTGAGTGATCCGCCATTTTGTAATTTTTCGAAAAAACAAAAAAAGCACTTCTGCGCATTTTCAAGAAGAGTTCCTCACCAAATTTTCAGCGAATTTTATGAATACTCGCCGGCGCTACGCGTGGGGAAAAAAAATATATATATACCAAAAAGTTGGACATTTGCCAGATGATTACAAATCGTCTGAAACGCAAAGATTTGAAGACCCCACCTTCCCCAGACCTTCCCTTCCCAAATCAGGTGGGCTGTAATAGCTAACGTTTTTATTAAAAACTCAGCTAAAAAATTAATAAAAAATAAAGAATCATTTTACCGGTTGGCTATACCGAAAAAAGAAAACATTACCTTGTAAGGTATGTCAAAATATCCGCACGAAATGTAGATTTATGTATCTACCATCTTAGTGTAAATACGAAAGAATGTAATTTGCATAAAATATAAATAATAAAATAATAGTAAAAATTGCATTATGGACTTGAAATGACCATAATGAAAAAAAGGAAGTATAATAACTAAATAAGCTGTCTATATCGCGAATTATTAGGAACTATAATAACTTTTATTTTTTACGTATTTTTGAAGTAGGTATAAGAATTTTGTTTTAAACTTGTTTTCAATATTAAAAATCAAAAGAAAATATAAAAACAACACGTTTCGTTAACGTGAAAATTTTTTCAAGGATCAAAATTGAATGATATTATGGAAGATAAAAATGTGAATTTTTTCCCTATACTCCTTCATAATAAAAAAAATTTACCGTAAAAAAATTTAGCTCCTCTAATAAGTTATTACGCGCAGAACAAAGTTAGAGGCATGAAGTTGAAAAAAAAAATTGACGAGTTAAGCTAAAAACATAAAATTTTATACAGCTACCTTAGTTTTTTCAAATCACAGTATATGCATCTTGTTTCGATGACATTTTTTATTCGTCTCATCGATTACCAAGTACATAATTACATCTATGGTTAAAATCTGGCAAATGTTTCATGGAAGATTCTGTGTACAATAACGACGTAGTTTCCTGAACACGAAAATCATTCGAGACACATGGTAAGAGCCAAGAAATTGGACGAGAATTAAAAACGAATTAATGAAAATACCGCATCGAAACAATGATAGCGATTTTCGAGATAAGAAGAGAGAACGATAAAAGCAAATACACCCGTTCCTCAACGAATGTAAAAGGAAGATTGAAATTTTCCAAATCACCGGGGCGTAATCCTCAATCATATTGGAATTCTAATTTTCTCGGCATCGAAGCGATACGCGTCACGACGCGATTTTCGTGTAGCAAATTTTAATCGTTATAAAAATTAAACAAAGCATCTGAACAAATTTCGCCGAAATAAAATTCGTCACGAAAACGATAGTCGTTTCAAATTGAAAATTTTTAAGAATTTATAAACTTTTCAAATTTCGACACGATAAAAAGATAACGTAGAAGAAAGAAAAAGCTCGAAGAGACGCGAATTTCCTGTAACTTTGCCAAATAGTTCGGAAAAAATTCTCATTTCCGCAGAATACACGAATTATCTGTCAATTTTTAGTTACGCGTACATCAAACTAGCGTTTAACTTGATACTCGCCAAGTTACCGTAACTGGATCGCGTCGATCTTTCTCCTCCGCAGTGTCGTTTAAATATCGACTCGACCAAAAATCCGGTGTAGTATCTAGGTTTTAAGCACGATATTTGCATTTTAAAGGCTATAAATAAGGTGAATTCTAGTCGAATCGCTAACGCCGACTTTTTAACTCCTCTCTGTGCAAACGAATAGAAGAACGCAATCCGTTTTAGACACAAACAAGGAAAAACAGTAGCAGTCTGCTCAGTGCTCAGTGCTCAGTTGACTCGCTAGAGTAATCCATTTAATCGGCGGCTTTTCCATTCGTTTCGCCATAATATGCGCCTTCGTAAAAGGTTGAAATTTTTTGTATGAGTAGAGAGTACTAACATAGCTATATATGGAAGACAGACGGAGCAACGCACTTTGTTGCCTGTTATTTTGTTTGTTTAAATATCCATAATTTTGATATATCGATGCTTTTCTTCAAAAACCACGTATTAAGTCCAAATATATAAATTTTTCAGGAACGAGTATTTTATTTTGGGTGACATACTTACGAGGTTTCTTTTTTTACGGATAGAAGCGCTAGTTGATGATTTGGACTTACGAGGTTTTCAAAATCGAATTCCTCGATTTTTTTATATAAGAAACCGCTTACGTAAGTCCAAAATATATAAATTTTTCAGGAGAGGTACGAGTATTTTCTTTTGATGACAGACTTACGAGGTTTTTTTTTTTTAAGGATAGAAGCGCTAGTTGATGATTTGGACTTACGAGGTTTTCAAAATCGAATTCCTCGATTTTTTTTACATAAGAAACTACTTAAAAGTGAATTTTGCCTAAGTCGGACTTACGTGGTTTTTGAAGAAAAGCATTGATATGTATGTTATATGCCCTGAATCATGCACGCGTTAACATTGTGATATCAGTATATCGCAACGATAGGAAATTCAATGCGCATAAAACCTCAGCGAAAATTTCGTCAAAAAAACGACGCATAAATGGTACGTATGCATTGTCGCGGAATCGTATTATTCAAGTCACAGTCGTAAGAAGAGCCTACAGGACAAAGCTTAGTTAGGTACTACAATGATAGGGAACTATGAACAGTCAAAGTGTACCAAGCATGAATTGAACAAGTTCTATATGAAACAGGCAGTACTTTTCAAGAACAGCAAAGCAAGTCCTCCGCTTTAATTCATCAATATCGTCTCCCTTCAAAACTGAAAGCACTATGAGACCATAAAAATGATCCAGATGAAGAAAAGTGTATTTCCCATTTTCAAAGGGGCATACCTACTTTCTTTACAGTCCTTAAAGGGTACTGCAACTGTTCCATATTGGACTCACCCAAGTTTTCGATCTCTGTACAGAGACCATTTTTTATTGCACTCGTTGAGTAGTATCTACTGCCAAAATGTTGTCCACCACTCGCAGAATAGGTATGTTGTATTTGTGCACAGTAACCAGTTCAAGTTTACTTCATTACTTCATCTCCAAATTCGTGGCATTGTATGGGTATATAGACACTAGACCTACTTATAAGACACCCAACTACAGGCCGAGGGGGAAGGGAAGGGTAAGAGTTTTTTGAGTTATGCCAATTTATCCCATTGGGTGATGATCGCAGCGCTGTAGTCGATTTTCTTACTGACAATGCAAAAAGAAGGTTAATTTTTGAAAGTTTATTTCGGAATTAAGTTGATAATTTTATTCATATTATAATTATCATTCGATGTCGTGATTTTATTTTATTATAATTATTTTAAAACGTTTAGTTGAATTTTTTTCATAATATAATTTAATCGAACTTCGACAGTGTGTTGTTTTTAATGAAGAAAATTTATTCGTTTAATATTAATTAATTTTATATTAATTTAATTTATTAATAATTGAAAATAATATTAATATTTTTTTTATTTTATCATAATGTTTGAACTTCGATTTGAGTTGAATGGATAACTACGTTTTTTACTAAGAGCCAGAAAAACCAGCCAGCGATTTGATACTGAAACGCGGATAATTGAGATGTGGAATGCGAATGATATTATGTTTCGTGTATAATATACGATAAATTCTCACCATATAGCTAATTTTAAAAAAGTGAAAGCTAACGCTAATAAAAAATATGTATAATAATTTCATTTTAGCCTCGATGAAATAAAATTAATGCAATTTCTAATGTATTTTGTTTTGTACTGATAATGTACTGATAAAGAAAATCGACTACAGCGCTGCGATCATCACCCAACGAGATAAATTGGCATAACTCATAAAACCAAGGCAAGATGGCTGCCAGTTGGGTGTCTTATAAGTAAGTCCAGTGTCTATATGTATTTAGGTACTATGATTGTATTATTATGTTGTCTTTTTTCTTTTTCTTTTCTCTTTCTTTCTCTTTTTTTTTTCTTTTATTATTGAGCGTACACGTGGTTTCGAAAAATACACAACTCCGCTTAATTTTCATCATTATAAGCCTTATACGGAGCAATAAATTTAGAAATTGGCGTACAGCTCGCGGCTTGGGTTCACCAGATATCAATGAAAGAAGATAAGTCTAACGGTGATGGCATTAAATCGGCTAAAGTTTAGTAATAAAAAGTATTTCAAACCTAATGATCCCAAATAATCCAAAAGTTAATGGAAAATTTTTGTAAAAGGCGTGAAGCGGTAGCAGCTCGCGAGTTAAATTAAAAGTTTAAAGAGGCGAACAAGGCGAGTACAAATGTTATAAAATCAAACTGTTTGCTTAAACTGTTCTCAAGAGCGGAAAAAACCGCCGACCAGAGTAAGATACAGTTTCTTTACTTTTTATACGCCAGGGAATACACGACGCGACGCGGCGTAGCGTTGGCAGGCGGGGTACACGGTACATCGTACTACGTAAATAGCGTTTCGTACTACGTACTTAATTATGCCTACACGACAGTTTATCTTTCACGCTCGTCAATCCGGCAGAGTCCTTTTTTCTATGATATCGTTTCGCCTACGTCATTATAATCCTTTCCGATTGTCAGTTTTTTTTTTATCGTCATCTACCTATAGATATAGCTTTTTCATTTTTCAATTCCCAACGCGTGGCTCGATGAAAAAACATCGTCGAAGCCGATTTTAGTCCACTTCCCAAATAACGCATTACACATTTCAGTGGGTGCAGAGATCGAAATTTACGAACAAATCTCATCACTCGTATATTGCAGTGTGTAGGGCACCGAAACGACGAGATCACGTACTTCAAAAAACGGAAGTAGCTCGCTGTACCTCCTTTATCGTATCGACTTTTTTTCGCTCGGAGGCTGGCGCTGAATGTGCACGACGCGACGTTGTAGTTTTTACTCTTGGTTGAGAAATTGCGAAACATTACTTCTTTTTAAAATACAAAATTTTTCATTGTCATTGTGCATTCTAACCTGCGCGCTCCCTCTATGTATTATTTTAATGTTCGCTTTATCGATTCCCTGTTCCTTAAACGAGTCTAATATTTCAGCGGTTTTGACCGCCACTACCATCCGAATATCCGTCAAAAAATATTCATCTATCGGTATGCGTCATAAAAGTGACCGTCTTTATCGATGCGTAAGTAATTAATAATACTCGAAAGAGGTTAATGCTTTCGTTGGTTTCGCATGATCGAGCTTTTTCGAACTAGCGACAGCTATATAGCAGTATAAGGTAAACTATGATATACTACATCATATATCTTTTTTTTTTCATTGTGTATCCTACATGTATAAGCTAGGAACGAACGTTTCGATATGTGGTTTTTTTTTATGGAACTTCGATTATAATAAAATTAGCGTTAATTTATGAAGGAAATCAGGCGGTTTTTTTTCTCGAAAAAAGCTCGACGAGCAAATTATGTAGGCTTACTACAAAATTAAACCAGTATAGAAAAAAAAAAAAAAAAGGTCTAAATACGGAAGACATTACGTTCCCAAGCGTGTGATCGAGTTTCTCATACTAAACGCTGTTAACCGCCAAGCTCCCAATCAAGCCAGCAAAATGATGTCATCGTGGAAATTTTTTCGTTCTCTGAGAGGCAAAAGGCGATACTTGGAAACGAGTGTACGTTTTTGAATTTTAAAAAATCGTTTTCATACCGTACACGGGGTTCGTCCATACGAAGGAAAGCATAACGAGCACATCGACGACAAATCTACGAAACGACGAGAAGCGAAACCATAAGGCACTGGAGAGCAGAGAAGGGTGGTTTTGACAAGAGAGCGAGATAAATTGCATACATATAACAAGGCGAAGGTGATATGCTACAAATGTGTCGAGAAAAGTGTTGCATAAATCAAGGTAGCAATTACGCGACTTATGCGAGCTCGTTGAACGATATTTTTCCGCACATATTCGTACAACACTAACACGTGCAACGTATGCACGCAAACGTCTACAGTTACACAGTTATACACTATTTGCGAGTACATACTACCTACTGTACCTATGTCCTGTATTTAATATACGTTATGCCTGCCACGCCATATACACTGCAGACTGAACTAGTACCTGTTCAAATACATGTACCTATAGGCATATCTGCGAAAACTTCGCTAACGTTTTTCTATTAACGCCGACTTTTTAAGAGAATCAATACTCTCGAGGAGTATTCGTATATCCTTTCGCTACGCGAACTTAGCTGGATACAAAAACTTTTAAAGCTTTTAGCAGAAAAAAAAACTGCGGAAGGAATAATACCATAAATCAGTGCAAACTTTTTCCCATTTAACAAGAACAACACGAATGTCGAGCTAATACCCGCGTCCTATTGATTCCAAAAATTCTATAGCCCCTCGCAACACCGTTTTCACGGAGCGTGGTAAAAATCGTCTACTTTTTTTCGGTGAAAAATTTTCCGAACAACGCCAAATATACTATAAGTCATTTATATTTTGTTTAGCGCGTAATATGACGTTTAGTTAAAGTTGTAAAAAAGTTTCTTCAACAACTCTCATTGTTCTCGGCGACAATGTGATTTCTCAACTTTTAACAGTCTCTCCTATTATAAGTTTGCAGTTTACACCGATGCCGCTTTATTTGGCGCAGCATGAAAAAAAATCTAGCTACGTGAATAAACTTTCGAACCTCTTTTCGAAGCCATAATTAAATATTCGTCGATTTTCGTCAAATCGTTACGGCTGATTCGATACGCCGAGGCCGAGCATACCACTTTTATGTTATAAATTTAAAGGTTGCGCATTAACACGACGTAATAGTCAGGACTTGATTCGAAGAAGACGCTAGGACAACAGCTCCAGGTTAGATATGAGGGGCTAAGGGGGATTACTCGATCGTAACTTTGTGAAAGGTTAGAGGAAACGTAAGCCATTAGCCCAAAATGCCCCACTACTGTACCCGAGAGTCAATCCCTCAAAGAATAAATGAAAAAAGTACCCATTTTCCTCCTGTCTAATATTAAGAGTACTTATCGAATAAAATCTTCGTAAGGGATTTTTTCTCAGCCCGATCAGCTTTGAAAACATATCACGCTTCGATTCATTCAAATCTGAAGTATCCTGAAGCACTCGCCAAACCTTTTATAACAACCGCAATGTCGCACCTTACATGCAAGGGCGTGAGTAAAGGGGGGATGGGGAGGGGAGCTTCCTCTCCTAGATGTTTTGGAAAATTGGGAAATTTATAATTGTTAAACGCTAAAATTGGGAACTTCAATTTTTTGTAGAAGTTAATATTTTATGCTCTTTTAGGAAAATAAGAACTCGAATAAATTCGAATTGATGCCAGCTTACATTATGCATGTCGAACAACAGACTATTCGCGATAACCGAAAAAATTTCCAACTTCGCGCGTCACGACGAACGGTTGCAGTGCAGTTGTATGTATTAAATCATGCTAAGGTATCATTCTCCAGGTGCATGGATTGACAGACAGACTGACAGATCACAACATGTAAATTAATAGTGTTGGGATTAATCGATTATTTGAGTAATCGATTATACGAATTTCGATTATTCCAATATTCGATTAATCGATTTTTTTTATTGTCTATACTCTATAGTTACGTTTACTGAACACAAGTGAATAAAGGAAAAAATAAAAATTTACACAAATTCAAATTTTTTCTATCGATTTTTTCAATTTCTTGAAATTTTTCCCCGGAATTTTTTGCTATCCAAAAATGTTTTATAACATTTTCATATCTATTTTGAATTTTTGTATCGATTTTTCAGCATTAGAAATTTTTGCACCCAAAATTTCTTCAGATATTTTTTCAATTTTACACTTCATCTAATTTTCTTCAACCTAGAAATTTTTTTCAATAAAATTGTAGTGTTAAAAAATATTTCTAAATTTCAAATGAATATTGATTTTTTTAAATAAAAAATAAATATAATTGAAAATAATTTTGAAAAAAGCATTCAAATTTGAAACAATACTGTAAAGATGTTTGCTTGAAAAAATACTGAGAAAAAGTTTTGGCTCGAAATAAATTTTGAGAAAATGAGAAAAAGGATTTGAGTTGAAAAAAATCTTAGAGATTTTAAGAAATTTGAAGAAAATTTGGAGTTGAAAAAAATATTCAGAATTTGAAAAATCCATAATTTCATTTTTTTATGCTGAGTTCGATTATGATAAAAAAAAAACATTTATTTGAATTAATTACAAAAATAAAATACTTAATTTATTCAAATTAATTACGAAAACAAAATCATTTATTCAAAAATGACAGTATTTATACGAAGTCGCAATTCTTATTTAAAAAACAAGCATATTCAAGGTATACGATGAGAGACGATTTCATCGTATTATAGAAATGTCTTCACAAAATATGATTATTTTTTAATAAAAAGTTTTTCTTTTCAGAAATATCGAAGCATTACTGAAAAAAAAAAAACATAAAAACTGAAAATTGGCCAATTAATCGATTATCTATTTCATAAAATAATCGATGAAATAATCGATGAAATAATCGATTACTTCTAATAATCAATTAATCGATTCTTCCGATTATTTTTATCGATTAATCGATTATTAATCGCCCAACACTAAAATTAAGCCGCTGCCATTCCTTACTAAACCAATAATCCACCGATTTTTTTCTGTGCATTGTATACCAGTATACCTGCTATATGTCTGTACTTTTTATTAACTTAAGTTGAATTTAAAAAAATGAATGAAGGAGGGAAAGGAAACAGATACAAAGTGCAGTGTTGTTTGTGTGATGAAATTTTTAACGACGACTACAAAAAGAACATGAAAAAACTGCGCATTCGTAAATTTTGTCAAAAAATTTGGGAATTTCATTACAAAAAGTTGAGATTTTTTCAAAATTCCCCCTCTCCCTCCTGAAAAATGACTTAGTTACGCTCCTGCTTACATGACCATTTTACGGTCATCGTATCAATTTGAAACACTCTCGTCATGCCTTTTAGCATAAAGTCAAATGAGATAAATGGCGCCACCAAACGACGAGGTGATGCGGTCGCAGCTAGGAAATTAACGTACTCGCGAGCTCGTTAAATTGAATAATGTAAATGGCTACTAATAAACTCACCGTTTGTAAGACAATTTCAAGCTATGTACCTACGCGGTGATTGTCTAATTACTGCGCAGCAGAGTACCTATAAGGGTAAATCTATGAATACCGACATTGCCTGGCCATTTGTCGGACTACCGCGTGTTCGAAATCAATCATCATTCACCATTTGAATTCGCATATCGTAAAAAAAATGAGAAAATGAAAATTTTTTATACGCGTTCAAACACATCGACCAAAAAAAAAAAAAAAAATAATAAAAAAATAAAATAAAAATCCCGACAACGATAATTCACTTTTCAATATCGTTCAACATGTTCCCTATCCTAATCCTGCGGCACGAACACGGTCGCTTTTTTCGGACTTTTAAAACACCCCACGTATACGTACATGAATAAATAAACGATAAACGAAATTGTGTAAATATAATAAAATCACAAAAAATTCTATCGATACGTTACGAGGGTGAAAAAAAAATCCTTCTCGCTTAACTTTACTTTCAAAAAGAGGCTTACGTTGAACCCGTCTCTAATAAAATTCGCCCAATAAAAACAAATTTATACGTTGCTTCGAATGAAGCTGAAAAATTCACTGGTATATGTAGACGTACGTAAATTATTCCGCCTTGGTAAGCAACGAAGATAAAAACCAATTATGCGAATATATTCCGGTCAAGTTGGCCGCACATCGTACCCCAACACTTTTTCATTTTTCATTTACCCACCTATTAACAGATCAAGCGAAATGAAACTCGAAACACCAACGGGAAGGCGATCGTGTTAATTCATTTGAGAAATATCTGATTTAAAGGCAGCGTTACCGTTACGATCAGAGCATAATACTCGTGTCTGGTACGTATATGGAATGGGATACGAATGAAAAGTACGTGAAATACGTAATTTAATTCGGCGCTTTTCAACGTCACTGAAGTCATATTCGGCGCGTTTCCACTCTCGCTGTTTTCGTTTTACGGTATTTGTTGGCATTTGAACGAAGCCACATTATCTCGGTGGGTGTCGAAATGGAGATTTCTTGTACTACACCTACTCAACACTTACCTTACTAGTGCCTGAAGGCTACACCTGTCGTTTGTTCACGACGTTTATGCGTCACTTATTATGATTATTATTATTATTTTTGAACATCTACTTCGAGAAATTCAAAGTTGAATAATGTTACCTATTTCTGCGATAAGTTTTGAAGAAAAATAAAAAGAAACCTACGACTAATCTCTATGTACATATTGTACAAGGCTAAACATAATACATATGTATAGATGTATGTAGTAGGAAATTATATATAGGTAACTCTTCGTATATAGGTACAAGGGCAACAGTTGCGATGACGACGACGATTACGATATTGTTGATAGTAATAATAATTATTATAATAATGATGACGATGACGATGATAATAATAATAATAATACCGGGTTCCAACACAACAGTAGGTAATAACTAACAAGGATATAAGCTATTTGGGGCTACGTCAACGGAAATATAGTACGAAAGACCGAATTGTTATCAGTTAATAACGTGGGTGTACGGTGTAGGGTGTAGGGTGTAAAATAGGTACTGCCGTTGTTACACCTTTTTACCTACTGCTATCCTGTGTAATCCTTGATGATCCCTTTTAACGATTCACCACATTTTCACTTTACTTAAACTGTTTGTGGTTCGTGATAGAAATTTATTATAATGAAAATCGGCCATTCCACGGCTTTTTCTTGCGCTTCTTTCGATGGCGCAGCAGCAGCCCTCGCCTCGGTTCGGTGTTTTATTTTTACGGCCGGGGACCGGCGCGGCGCGGCGGCGATTATTCTTTTTTCAACGCCATGTGTGAATTTTCCAAGTGCAAGTAAATTTACTACTCGGGTCGACTGTTGGGTTATTTCGAAGCCATAATTTTCGCGGTTGGATCGCGACAATATCGTAGCCTTAGCCTTCGTACGTATACGAGGATAGCCTTTTGAATAGTTATAAGTACTCGGTTTTTCGAACTCGTAGCACACTACTCACTAGGTATACGTACGTAATGTTTTCTACTTGGTTCGCGTGATTTCACGAGCTTCGTTTTCGTTTAACTTTTCGTAGGAATATATAGTATATACTATACGTAGTGCATTTGAAAAAAAACAACAATGTTTTCTATTCAATTTTTATCGTTAATTACGAATTATTTGTGTTGCTCGATTGCCTTTGTACTCTCTTCTATGCGCACACAACGCGTACCGCGTTGCTTACATAAATTTTCTAATTAATATCGGCGAAGAGGCGCGAGGAAGGGACGTCGCTCGGTGAACTTTTAAACCGAGCGCTAAGATTAATGTTTAGATACGAGTATGTATAAATTTTGATACAATCCATTAATCAAAGGTTGCGAAAACGAGGTGGCAGGGGGATGGGACAGCTGTCACGTGATACCATAAGGTTTAGCTTATTGAAACCAATATCGTAGCTTAACCGATCGCGCAATATCCGCTGCCGCCTTATAATATTTGAGCGATTGTCACCTATATTACTTCACTGTATAAGACCGAGACGATAGAGATAAGATTAGAGGCTGGATAGAAGACGACCAACTCTTTCAACTTCTTATACGAAGAATAATTTTCGAAAAACACCAAGCCCTGTAGACAAGCGTAACATCATTCGGCAAGAGTGAGAAATACTTGATAAAACTTTGCAAAATTGCTTACACGCGGCAGCGGAAAAAGTTTTTTCATTTATATAACCGTTTCTTTACCGTTTAGGTACATTTCTGGGCATGTTTCAATTTCCACTACGTCCAATCACATCACGACGAGTTCGTTTTGCGTAGCGTTTATATACCACGATAGAAATTCCAATCGACTAATTTCATTTCCTACCTCCAGCGAACCCAAGCGTACGTCATTCTTCGTTATCGAAATTCGTGCGATTATAGTATAATGATTGTGATCTCATTTCTTTCCAATTATATAGGCACCTAATTCAATCATAAGGCTTACAACTGACTACGTAATGCATACTAAAGAGGTATGTATTTAAGTAGAGGTACTATTAGCTTCTATGAAAAAGTCATTGTTAAACTTCAAACTTCAAGAAATATTACGCCTATTTCTTTTTTTTTTTTTTTTTTTTTTTTCAGAAATTAATACATACAAACTACAGTCTATGTAGGAAAAAAACTTATACAAAGATCAACTTTTTCCAAGTTTTGCGAAGTTTTCATTTTCCATTTCGATGATAAAATTATGAACCAAATTTTGCATCATTTCGAAGAGGGTACGGTATTTTTTATTTTATGGGGAAAAAAATTGCATATAAAAGCATGAAAGATGAAGTCCATCAAAGTCTCTTTTCGTTTGATAGAAAGAAACTGCGATGTACGCAACTAATTATAGTTCATATCTACTTTTTTCTTCGACCATATACTATGGACTGCTAATGGTAGTACAGAAACGAACACCAAAGTGAAGCAAACAATAACAACATCATAGATGCGCTTGCACATGCGCAATGATATTTCAGAAATGAAAATGAAAACGCATCGAAATTTTCAATGATAAGAATGTTACATCATCATCAACTACTGATTTAATTTCATTAATGATACTCAATAATTAAAATTACATTAAAGAAAGCATATTAATAATTATTTCAGTGAATCATGACTGTATAAGTTGATAAGCAAACTGAAACTACGCATGCGTCAGCGCATCTAACTACTGTTGTTGTTGGATTGAGTTTGTACCATTTGAATTAGCAGTCCATAGTATATGGTGGAAGACTTCTTTTTTTTGGTAATCGATAATTAATTTTCTCCTATTGGTACCTGCCTATCGCTCTTCCACATATATGTAGATCTAGTACTCGTAGAGCTTGTATCATCTCATGGAAAATGAATTGGAATAATAATCATAAAAATATGAACTTCCTTTCATATCAATACATTCGGTCAATAAGATGAAGAATCAGATCACATGAGTAACACTCACTGAATTTTAAAACTTTCGGTGTGATGTGTTGCATGAGTTCGTTTTCACCTAGGTATAACTGCGAACATTCACTTTTCATTAATATATATGTAGGTATTTTTTTCAATAACATAAAAATTCTTCGAAATTTGCTCCATCGTGCAAAAAAGAAAAGTTGAAGAATTTTAAAATATTAAGTTCCTATCGTAATCTAGCGGACGGAGAACGAAATGATTGAATTTTCCCGTTTTGTTTTTCATCCATTTTTTTCTGATTGAATTATTTTGTTGTTATACTGATGATTTTTGATTTGTTCTGTTAAATATTATTTTGTTCGGTTCTGTTCAAAATTTATACATTTTCATTTGTTCAGTTTCGTTTTGTTTTTTCAGTTAAATACTATTTTGTTCCGTTTTTTCAAAGCAATTTGACGTGTTCTGTTTTGTTTTGTTAAAATTTCTTCCCATTTTGTTCCGTTCTGTTTTTCCAAAGATGTTCTGTTGTCGTGCTGATGATTCTTGATTTGCTGTTCTGTTCTCTTTTTTTTGTTACGTTCTGTTTTGTTTAAAATTTCGTCTGTTTTCTTTTACTATTCGTTCCGTTATTTTAAAACGAATTGTTTTGTTGTCGTTCATCCATGTAATTTCTGATTTGGTTAGCGGTGTTTTGTTCGTTTTTGTTTAAAATTTCTTTTTGTGTTATTTAGTTTTTTTTTTCTTTTTTGTTCTGTTCTGCTATTTATCCTACTTCTTCATCAAAGGGAATCGTTCTATTTTTATTGCGATAATTTTTGATTTGTTCCATTTAATTCAAAATTTCTCCTGTTTAGTTTCGTTATGTTTCATTTTGTTCTTTATTTTCCTGTTCTGTTACCTTTTTCCCCTGGCACATATGCAGGTAATTTGTTAAATTAAATAATATTTTACGTATATTTATGACTAGATTCATATAGTCGATACTAACTCGTTGCACTTAAGTATTAACTAATGAAAAATGTACACGATTTTGAGCGAGTATTGAAATACATTAATGATACTTGAGGCCACAAAAAGTTAATAATAAAAAAAGTTAAAGCCCTCTGTACGATTTGGTTAGCCTACAAAAATAAATACCGATTAAAGTTTTCGAAATTGAAAATTTTCTCTTTAATTTATCACATTCAAATGCTTACTTTTTCTCTGCTTCACCTTTACAGAGCTTTTTGATGAAAATCTCTCACACAGAACAAGCGCTAGTTTAATCTATAACTATACAGAGTTACTTTAACGCATTCGCATCAATGTGAATAGATGCGGATTATAAAGTTGGAAGTAATTTTGACGAGTAGGTACTGCGAAGGTTCAAATAGTTATACTTACTGTATAAGAAAGTACACGTATTTTATTATGATTATTATTTCAATATAAATAATAAACCCACGGTAGTCGGTAACACGTTACAAATAAGGTTGAATGAAGCGCTATGGAAAGCGTCATGTTGGTATGCCATAACGTATTTGCAAGTTGCGTGAATTTTCGTCGAATGCGAAATTACAATATTGTTGACAAAACGTATTTATCGCATTCGAACAATTCCCTTATGCATGGCATATCGAATGGAAATTTCTTACTTCGTCGCCATCGTCAACATAATTTTTCTTTCCATGTCGCGAAAACATGACAAAAAATTTATTGCAGTTTATGACGCATCGTAAGTCGTGATTTTTCGCTATTAGTGGGACGCTTTTCTACCCTCTAGAACTCTATACGTACTTTAGTGAATATACAAATACAATAATTTTGGTTGGAAATGTGTTGTAGGAAATTCGATTCTTTCAACGCGTGGCAATGAAAGCAAAAAAATATACCACTGAGAATAATATGCGTAAAAGGGCGCTACTCAATTTATCCAATGGGCTGATATAGGCGCTGAATTATTTAAAGCGGATAAACGAGCTTTCGTGCGCGTTTAAAAACGTAAATCATACGTACAAAAGCAGAAATACGATAAGAGAAAACGACGCGGCGTGGCGGCGATAATTTTAATTACCACTTGTAATACGCGTATGATTGTTAGGATTAAAGTGGTAATTAATTTTTTTTCACCTGTTATCAAATTAACGCCCGATAAGAGTTACAAATTAGCTGCGAAAGGCTTTCATTAATCGCACCCTAAAGAATATTTAATTTTTTATCCTGTTATGATTTTCATGCGATGAATAAATTTTATAGCTCGGTGACAAATATTAGCAAATGTTTTTTTTTTTGCACGAGAAAATTTATGTTTTCTCTTTCTTTTTTCTATTAACGTGCCATGTACTGCACCTAGGCTTGAGACACGGAAAGGAAAATTTAAATTAAAGAATGAAGGTGAGATTAACCCAGGGCAGAGTTGCCAACTCGAGCAAAATTTCCCTGAATTCAGGGATTTTTTACTCTGTTGAAAAAAAGGATGGGATTTTTCGGGGATTTTGATGAATTCGGAGATTTTTTACCATTTTCTGGGATTTTTCGAATAAAATGTCCAAATCTCTTCATTTTCAACTCTACTTAATGTAATTATGATTAATTTATTATCCATATAATATAACTGTCTGTCAAAAATAACTTGGCACTTTTTAGCAGGACAAAGATAGACAACAATTCGTGCATGGTTACTCAAAATGTGGATTGTATTACAAAGTAGGTTAATGTTTTATTACCTATCAGTTCATCGAATTTAACTGGAAACGTATTCACCGTGCATGTTTGTGCTTTACTATTTCGACTATTTGGCCAGCATTTTCAATTTGAAAACATTTTGGGAAGTAATGAAATCGTGAAAATTGTCGCGCTTTTTGCTTATCCTTGTCCTGCTTAAAAGTGTCAAGTTATTTTTGACAGACAGTAGACTGATAAAGATGTGATAATTTTCGGTTTCGTTGTTTCTATATTTTATGATCTGTGACTGTATTTATTGCAACAAACTACGAACTACAAAGCCAATTTTGAAAAATGAAACATGAATTGAAAAACAAAACAGAAAACTGGAGGGAAAGCAAACTGCAAAGCCACACAAGTAGTTAAGTTTGTTGAATTGAATTTTAGAATTATTTTTGCATTAATGTATTTTACTATTGTCCAAGGATAGAAATAATAATCTCTTGATTTTATCTTTAATTTATTTATTATTTTTTTATAATTTATATTAATCCAATATAAAGTATAAAATAATTCCCCTAATTGCAGTAAGGTGTAATCTAAAATTAATAAAATTTTTCAATTATAATTTCAATTTTAATGAATATATAATTCGCAAACAAAAAAAATAAATAAATAAAAAATGTCGTTCATATTTTAAAAACACGATCTTGGATTTTTTCCCGTACCTGGGATTTTTTTTCACCAAATTCGGGGATTTTTTTCCATTTGGGTTGGCAACACTGACCCAGGGATTTAAACGTAAGTGTTCTCATCATCCTGTGGGATATGATATCTAAAACAGAGGAGGGAAGGAGATATCTAGAACGAGTGTTTTCGTATAAACGACAGTTTAGAAGGATATGTTGGACCGAAATGGGGTGCAGCAAGAATCACAGAAAGGAGGAAGATTTTTTGTTAAGAGATATGAATGCGAAAATCTGTGTGTGACCTATGCGAATACGGTACAAGACAACTTCTTTTCTGTCGGCTCTAGTGGAAGATGTCCAAAGTGAGGTGTCTGAGCAAATGCAACGAAATTTGTTTGACAGTAGCACTTGGGATCACATAGACGAGAATTTTTAGCATAACGTGGTAAAAACGGCTGACTCAAAATCTTTGGGTGGTACTTTCACATTGGATAAAGAAAGCCGGTTGCTGCTTTCTTTGTGGCAAAATCAGCGATTTTGTTACCAATTAGGCCTTTATGAACAGGTATTCTCGCAAATTTACCTAATACTGGTGAATCATGCAATACCTACGTGATATTTTTTGCGATAGGATGTTATGAGTGATGATGACAGGACTGAATACATTTCAAAGAAGATTAGTATGTCCGTGATAATAGGAGAGTCAGTGTTCATTTCAACAGACATATCAGTTCCTAATTTAAAAGCCAGAAGTTCGGCAAAGAGGATGGAGAAAGTTTGAGGAAGGGAGTAACGAGCAATGTCAGCGTGATCATATACAATAGAACAACCAACATATTCCGATTTAGAATCGTCTGTGTAGATTTGTTTATAGGCGGAATACCCATTTAATACGAGTAGGAGCTCGACTGAACTCTAACAACATACAATCAATAGTGGGCGAAAATTCTGACCATCGTGGAAGACTTGCTAACAACTTTGAGTATAGTTTTGAGAAGGAAGGTTGTAGTTACATGGTTAAGTCTGCTGTGGAATAAGATATAATAAAATGATAAGTTTCCGGAGGATTTAACTATTGGGTGATCATAGGGTAGCAAGGTGTAAGTGGAGATTTTACATACTTAAATTAAGGGATTAGCTGCTAGTCGTTGTCGCCCTAATTAGAGAAGCCAATCGTCACTCTCGCTTAAAAGACTGATTATAAGAGAGGTACGGAAGGCGCCTGTTGCCAACCTGATCGCTGTTTGGTGTACCACTTTACGTCTGTTTAGTGTTTAGCACTGAAGCTTTAGCAGATGCATAGACTGCTGCTCCATAGTCGCACTTGGAACGTATCAGCGTATGTTAGATGCTCATAAGGATTGACCTGTTTGCTGCATAGGTAGTGTGTGCCATTTTTTTCATGACATTAAGTTTTGTAAGGCAGCTTTTTTTTTAGATAATTGATAAGATAAAACCAAATGAGCTTCTGGTCAAAATACAGGCCAAGGTATTTCGTTGTTTCTTCAGTCTTTATGAGAAAGTTATTGAGATAGAGTGTAAGATTATGAGCACAGTTTCGTTTCTTACAAAAATGCATCGATGTAGTTTTGGCAGAAGAAAAAGTAACATCGTTGTTTTGAGACCACTGAAATAGTGAATTGACCATTTTCTGAAGGACTTCTAGGGTTTGAGCAAGCAACGAATATTGTAAAATCATCCGCGAATAACGAGCATTTCACTGGATTCGAAAGTTCATATAAGCGAACATTCATGCTTCGATGTGAAAGGATGTTTTTGACAAATATAAGAAGTCTGCCTCCAAGTCCTAATTTATGCATTTGTTGAAGTATTTTAAATCGCTAAGCTGTATCAAATCTCTTTAAAAAGTCGAAAAATACGACTAGTATAGATGATACTTAAAAATAAAGAAGTGATGTATGGTTTCTTGAAAAAAGAGAAGCTGGTCAATTCTTGATCTATTTATTCGAAATCCACATTGTTGAATGTTGAGGATGGTACACAAAACAGGCTGAATTTTTTATCAAAAATTGACGTAATTTAGGTCAATATTGACGTAAATTAAATCAGCTCATTTGATTAAGACCATTTTGAAATGAACTTCAGCCCAAATGCAAAGATATAGAAGTGTTCTTTAGCTCGAATAAAAATTCGATATTTAGATTCAGGGTCTCAAATCACATCAGGGGCGTACCGAGGACATTGTTCGGGGGGGGGGGGGAGAAAACCAAAAATTGCCAACTAATACCATGAAATTTTACCAACTGTTGTCTTTTTTTTTTTTGCTCCGCGAAAATAAGATGTTGAATAAGATGTCACAGTCTTCTTGTTAATCTTCAAAAAATGTAAAAATAGCTGTAATAATACTGCGCAAGTGGTCAAATTTACGCTAAAACTCCAAATTTACCAACTTTCCAAAAGCCAAGGGGGGAAACTCCTCCCCTCCCCCCCTTTCGGTACGTCCCTGAATCACATCTTTGTTTTTCTCAAAGCTTTTAGGAATGAAAATAACGAAAAATCCGAGACTTTTTAAAAATGGTACTACTTTAGGAGCCCTAGCTCCCTGCCAAAAAATCATTCGAGGCTAAAAATTTGAAAAGAACAGCTTAAATTCGAAGCAAATGACACACTAAAATTTCATAAAAATTAAATAACATTGTTTTATTTCTTTCCACCTTAATGAGCAAGTTTATTAGTTGAGCTCTTCAACTTCGAGTTTTTACGAGACAACAATGTTTCTCCTCTCTTTGAGATCAGTTGGATGAACGTACTTACCAACCCTTCACACTTGTTGAAAAATAAAAACTAAAATACTTCATAGTGAGCAATCATACGTACTTGTATATCCTACTAATTACGCAATTATACGATTTTATGTACAAACAAATCTTTCACGCTGACGCGTGCTCGAATGCTTGCTCATCAAAGCGTACCTCTACATTATATTCGAACAGATTTTTCAATTTCAACGAAAAAGCGACCGTGATTAATTAGCAAAAAAGGCCGAGCTTTCGCGCCGATTCGTACTCCAGTGCCAAGCGACGAGATCTTATCACATTCCGTAATTAATTATAAACACAACGCGCCGAGTTGGCGTATACTTCGTTTGTTTTTTCGCGCGTAAAACGACGACATTAATGTAGTATCGTTTACGCATAAACTGCTCCCAAAGTTTCACAAGCATAGAACATAAATGAGAGCGATATTTACTCGTAGGCAAGTCCTCAGGTAGGAGTGTGGAATTTATTTACACCAACTAAGCTCTGTACGTTCGACGAGCACGAGTTACCTATATTCTGGTCTTGGTTTTCAAAAATGAAGCAATCCGTCGGTAGAAGTTTTATTTTTCAGCACACGAAGTTAAGTAAAGACGGTAAAAAATATGCGTGTATTTTTTATTGCCCCGAAGATATATATCTGCGCGGCGATACATAATACGTACTCATAGGTAAGGATGATACGCGACGAAAGCTAATAACGTTGAAAAAAAAATAAGCAACTAGGTAATGCTGTTATATGGCTGCAAATAAATTTCAGCAACCGCACCAACTTCTCGGTACACGCGCGGTGCACCGTGTACGAGATAGAGCGACGGAATTAGGAGTACCCGACCGTAGACGTGAGCGTCTATATAGCTGATCTTCGTACATGTTCAAAGGCTACCGCTACCGCTACCGTACCATACGCGGTTTAAATAAAAATACTATTTCTGCGAATGACCGCCTTCAATTCTCTTGGTCAAATTGAGAATTCGTTGGAATTGTAAATTTCCAACTGGCACGTAACTATGGACGTTTATTTGAAAATTGTTCGTTTTCGAATGAACGCGAAATAACGCGATCGTAATTTGATATGGCAAATGGCAATGGCAATGGCAATGACGATAGCAGGGCACGAAACCGCATATACGCCACACACCCTGCATTCTGCGCTTGACCATACAATAACAGTTTACGTACGTGTATAACTGTATAATATATTTCTTCTCGCTTTTACAACGCCTAAAACGACAACGGCTTAGCGGTCGCTTTATTCAATAATCGCGTACGAGTATGATTTTACAATAGAAAATCAACTCGAAACAATCGGAACAATCGGCCTCGCGTACTAGTACATTCCAAGTCGGAAAATTTGTGCGATGCGACGTCACCGCCGTACCACATCGTATATTTCTGGCATTCGCGCTGCAGCAATGAAAGCAGATTTTCCAAAAAGTCCTTTCCCATACCAAACGAACCTACATATTCTCGTACGCCTATAGCTATTTACTCCATACACCACCACACCCATTAAACTGCCATTGTTTATAGAAGCAGCACTATAGTTACGAGACCACGAGATGAGTATAATTGCTGATGATGATGCTGGCGCTGATGTTGGTGCTGCAGCTGCTGGTACTGGTGTTAAGATTAAAATATATAGACTATACATTTTCAACGTCCAACAATCGTTATCTACGAACGCGAATATAATATATATCTACCGCCAAATTAATTACCTATTATACTCGAAGATATACAACATACCTACTATATCTATACATAATTACGTATACTACGGCGTATACGTAAATAGCTAAATACATATACGTAGTACAGATTCACGTATACGAATGTATAGCCTCTACTAGAGCCACGAATTCGCGCGGAGATGGAAAATAGTGGTAGCTTTCTAAACGTCGTTTTGGATAGTCGATACAATATACTACGCACGAGTACGAATATATTACAACTATGTATGAATGTATACGAGCACAAGTAGCTAACTGTAGGTAGTACCTAGGTATAAGGGTGGCGCGAAGTTTAGTCTTTAATAAGCGTGTTTTGCGTCTCGAACAAGCTCGTAAAATTATTCATTCGAATGAGTTCGACGAGAGCCGAAAGCGGCAACAAAATCTTATATAAACTCATTACGATAAATAACGCACTCTAAAAATTCCATCCGCTTAATGCGCTTTTAAAGTTTCACTTGGAGTGTGAATATTGTAACAAGTTCACACCTAAATTAACCGGCTCTCGAATAATGAAATAATTTTCACACCACGTTAACGTTAGTCCGTGCAACCTTGAAAATACTCCTATCGCATCCTTTGCTTCAGCTTCACTATGCCATATAGAATATAATATACGAGTGTATGTACACGCTGTACTCGTATTATTTGGATATAGCTAGAGCTACGTTAACCATTAAGTTTGCTAAAATTTATGCGAAAATACTATAAACACTTGTAGCGTTCGTATTGGTTATCCGAATATACGACATGCATAGTGACGCGGAAAATATTTAAACGTCACCGCAATCGCCTGGCGAGAAAGGATAAAAAAGCTTCGCTTCGTTTTTCGCGACTTGGAGTATTACCTTTTCGAATATACATTGTACCAGCATGACGCGACGTACCATGAACGTTGATTGGACTTCTATACGTAGTAGCTCGTAATTATCCAAGGTACATAGATTTTCGATCATTAGTTGAGAAAAGGACGCAAATAATATTGTTCAGTGTTTCGAATAAATAAGCTGAAAGTTTGAATTTTTTTTTTTGTAGTCTTCCAAAAAGTGAAAAAATGCTGCATTTGAAATTGTTTCGTTTTTCAAGTGTTCTAAAAATAAGTAAGCATACGAATTTTCGCTCAAATCATATCGAAACTTCTACGGAACCACTTGAATCATTGACACACCTTAAATC
Organism: Phenacoccus solenopsis; assembly: GCA_009761765.1. Classification (NCBI taxonomy): domain Eukaryota; kingdom Metazoa; phylum Arthropoda; class Insecta; order Hemiptera; family Pseudococcidae; genus Phenacoccus; species Phenacoccus solenopsis. The sequence continues at coordinate 3,662,081 of CM019752.1, read as the reverse complement.
AAATATTTATCTCCTTTTTATACTCTCTTACTCCACCTTGAATTTTTACAAACATTCGGAACTCATTCGCTCCTCTAAAGTGGCGGCGCGTGGGTTACCATTAAGTGTAATCCGCTAATCATAAGTAGACATTACGCAATAAATTAATTTTCAAATTTCAAATACAGATAACTACTGTAGGTGTTTTATATTCAAAATTAATTTTTATAAGAAAAAGGAACGGATGTGAGGAATGGATTAATTCATTTATTCAACGAAAAATCTGATAAACTGACCGTCACCGGTCCATGCACGTGTAGAGCATTTTATCATTCCAGGGTTCGCCAACAGCCACTTCGCATATAATCGTCATTTTTAACGATTGTAGTCTAGTAACTTATTATCTTTTAATTAAAATTTAAATATTTCCACCGTACTTCTCTCCTACTCTTACTTCAAAATATGGAAACTGGTGCTCTAACATATCTTTTGTTATTAAAAGACACAAGAAAAATATTCAACTACCAATTTTTCCACAATTTTGGAGATCTGCACCTATCGCTATTTTTTTTTTTCTTTGTACTTTCAATCCTCTCTTCTGAACTTTTTGCTATAAAACTATGCGTACAATTATCTACCGATACACGCTCAAAAATATTAATCTACACTGACTCTTTATCCGCCCTAAACTGTCTCCGAATAACTTATGATAAGCACCAACACCCCATCGTGAAGGAGATAGTAACCCTCCTTGTAGAAGATCCTCGCATAAGGGTATCCGAGGCAATGAGCTGGAAGATTTGGCGGCCAAGGAATCTACACAGTGCTTCCCATACCCAAACATCCCCGTGCCATTACAAGATTTTAAATCGATCGTGAGGCATAGAACCCTCAAAAATTAGTCCTCCATTTGGCAACTGACCCCACTTTCCAATAAATTACATTTCTATGGCATACATCATGTCGCAACAACAGAAGAGAAGAAGTTCTACTCTGTAGGCTCCGAATTGGTCACACCAATCTAATTCATTCTCACCTCATGGCTCGCAATCCTCCGCCAATCTGCGAGCATTGTGGCATTCAAATTACAGTGGCTCACCTTCTTCAAGACTGCCCTCGTTATGCAAGTCAACGTGAAGCCCTACAAATCCCTTCTTCCCTCCCCCGAATTCTAGGAGACAACGAGCAAACTATACAGAACGTTCTCTTATTTATCCACCGTAACTCGCTCTTTCCTCAACTCTAGTCTCTTTAACCTCACGTGCATGCGTCTCTAGCCCTCAGGCTGTACACGGCGCATAATGTTAAAAAAACAAAAGCAACGAATGATAAGTACTTAATTTATTTGTCAATGCGCTTAGTTAGTATGGAGTCGCGGAGTCGCCCATGGACTCGATCGAGGTCATCAAGATTCAGGAGATTGACTTTTTTGCCGTCGTGCATGAAGCTGGTACAGCTTCATAGTGCTGGGAATTTGTGAGGTAAATTACAAATCTTCTCTTAATTGAATTCAGCATTAAAGTAATGTATTAAAATCAATGGCAATGACTACTTTCGGGGTGAAATTACATGCTGGTGTTCCGGCGCAAAGAAACCTCGAAATACCAGTAAAATAGGATCGTATTTATCTTCTAACGTACGCTCCATTAGAGGGTGCATACGTTAGTCAAAAATTTATTGATACCAACCACATGAGAGGCCAATCAGGAATGCCTTGGGAACTTGATTACTATCGTTAATATTTATGAATTTTGAGTGCTGGGATCACTAAGTATTGCAGCATTTTTCCATTTGTGATTGATTAATTCAAGAATATATTGAGAAAGATATATGCAATGCATTAAGAGGTAAAGGCGAAGGCGCGAATTCGCGAAACACTCGAGTAATTGCATCTATGAGTAACTCCGTACCATCAACATCGCAGGCTACTGGTGCAACGACGTTTCCATTATACCGCTAGAAATGGATGTAAATGTATTCTGGTCAACCATTCGCAGTTTGGCGAATGAAGGGTCCGTTCACGACGGTGATGGGGAAATAAAAGATTTTCTCTATAGATTTGAAACCTTCTTCAAAACTTATATGTACTCAAAATGAGATATCTTCTTCGCTTGCCCATATTTCATTTCACATTCCATACAATAATTCGTACATTCCTTCTCATTAATCTTGATCTTTTCAAACGATCTCAAAAAAATCCAGAAATGTTCTAACCTTTCTGTTGAAATGCAGGCTTACCTTTAAAATCAAAGTGTGCATGATATAAACGAAAAATAATAAGAAGAATGAGTACCTAAAAGTAATAACAATTAGGAAGCAGCAAAAATCTTTTCATTTATCGACTGCTAAAAAATTAATACGTAAATTTAGATTATAATATTTTTTAGATTGGTAAATAAGTTCACTCTCTTCCATCACCGCCATTCCATCGCCAGCGCCACATTATTGACGATTCTAATTTCGACAGTTTAAAAGGTATATCTAAAAATATTACGCTTGGTACCTATAACAACTCGCGTGATAACTGGTAATAAGATTTGGAAATAAAATTCTTTTTCGTTGACCATGTATTAGGACCCACCGCTCCTTACGCCTTCATAAAAATGCACAAATCACCTGAACTTTTCCCTACATTCAATGCAAAGAGAACAATGACAAATTAAACTCTTCTCAATATTGGAGAATATTTTTTATTTCGAAGTAAGTAGGACTCCGGCCATTACTTCATTTAATTAGAAGCATTGAAAGTTCATAAACCTCGATAAGACATGAAAATGCGCAAAAAATACCCGAAAATAGGAACTTTCTGCGAAATTAAAAAATTTTCGAATTCTAAAGAATTGAAAGATGAAATTTTTTCAGCCCTTAGCCAACAAATTATCATCCCCAAGTTCGAAAAAAATTTTATTTCGAACAATTTCATTTTTTATTTATTTATTATTATTATTATTTTTTTATTGGAATCGCAAAATTGTGAAAATTTGACCCGGGTTTGGTCCAGCTTCTTTTCGGATCATTTCGCAGCTATCGTTAACATATCTGCGACACTTTTCGGAAAAAAGAAGTGGAAATTGACGCAACCTATTATTCACTCTCACGCCTCATCGTGTTCCTAAAAGATTCAAAAACGTTACACCGTAGTGTTGCTAATAGGTATATATTTCAATTAGTTCAACAACGTCGAGCAACTCTAACTACAAATGGCTATAGCTATTCGATGTTCTTAAATACGGAAACCGCGAGACCGGACTAAAGCATATCTACTTTACGCCACGAATTTGTTCCAAGCTAAAGCTACCTTGACATTAATTAGAAGAGGCAATGGAGCGCGTTATTCTTCAAGACTGTACCATCCTTTGTCCTAAGTATGGCATATAAAACCGTTCACCCATGAAACTATACATAAGTGTGGTTTACCGTTATCGTATATGCGGAAAACTCATTACCGAGTACTTAGTTCGCTTTTAACTTTACGCACCTACACCGAAATCCACCATACCTATAATTTTTACAATATGGTAACGTAAAATAGACCCTTACCCATACCTATTACTAAGAAATTTATGAAAATTTAAAAAGCACAATCACGAATTACGTTCGTGTTGCAGCAGCGTGTTCATTTAGTCATACTATGCGGGACAGGTAGTACCCATTTAGTACCATAATCATATGCCCATATATTCAGGGCCGGATTTAGGGCAGGGCCCAAGGGGCATGGGCCCCGGGCCCCCACAAATTTGGGGCCCCCACAATCAAAAAATCATAAAAGTATCCCTTAAAATGACAGGTAAAAAAGTTTTTAACCAAGAGGTACGTTACAATGATTTTCCATTTTCCTTCTCTTCATAAACCGGAAACCCCTATACAGAAAATAATAGGCAACATCTTTTATTCATTAAAAACGACCAATTGGTGGCCACCAAACATACAAGTCAAGTTTATATTTATAATTTTTGTACTGTTTATAATTTTTATCAATAATTGTGTTTTGTGTTTGTTCGTCATTCCGATTTATAATTCGGTCACTATTATTAGATTGTTAGCGATTGCGTTTCAAATATTGTACTTGCTGTTCTGTTATTTATGATTTTCAGCTTTTCGGACAAATTCGTGAGAAATAATCATCGATTTAAAAAATAATCAAATTTTTAGGTCTGTATATCATAGAGGAGGGTGGCTTCCAACCCACTGCAAAAAATGTTCAAATAAGGGCCCCCACATTTACTGGGCCCCGGGGTCCACGAAACCTAAATCCGGCCCTGCATATATTCGTGTAACATTTATGACATTTGTTGTGGTTGCAAGGATTATTAAAATCCATAAGATTTACCTAATATAAACGCCAACCTCTTTTTTAGATAAAGTATCGAAATATCGCACAAACGTTATACACAACTTACAGTACATAAGCAATCCTTCCTCCAACTTCCTCGTTCATAATGTTTTCGGATCCTAGAGATATTCCATGAACCATTCAAAACATATTGACTTTTCAAAATGAAAATAATCTGAACTTTAATTATTCCCAAATGAATTTGTGAAATTTCACCAAAATTTCAGTTCCTTAAATGAATTTAATTAATATTATTGCCACTTTTGTCTTCAATGCAGTTTGTTTTTTCAAGTTTTTTCTTTAGTTATCATTCGAAATTAAGTTACACTTTATGTATGTACGACGTACATGCTGCAACAAGTACTTGAAAGCACTTAAAGAAAGAAAAAAAAGGAAAAAAATGGCAATAATACAGGGTGTTCCTTCTCCATATAAAACCTTTCTCATAGAACGAGCAAGTATACGACAGTTCATGAGACAGTGATGTTGGTTCGTTTGTTCATCGTAAAAATTGAAGAGGTCGAAATAAGCTAATCATCATGTTTCGCAGATGACAAGATGAAAATTTTCAATAATCTAGAAAAAATGATTTTGAATTTTATAAATGAAAAATTTTTAAAACTCTAAATCAGCATGACATTTTTTGAAGTAATTTATAGAAATTTGAAATATAAATACTCGAGTTCTGTAAATTTTTTATTCCGTACCTCACCATTTATCACCTCCTCTGCACCAGTACCATTTCTTCAGCCGTAATACTGCATTACATTCCATATAATTGGATGCGATCGACACAGGGACGTACCGAAAGGGGGAGGGGAGGGGGGAGCTTCCCCCCTTGACTTTAGGAAAGTTGGTAAATTTGGAGTTTAAGCGTAAAGTTGGTAAACTTGACCACTTGCGTAGTATTATTACAGCTATTTTTAAATTTTTTGAAGACTAAGAAGACTGTGATATCGTATTGACATCGTATATATTTAACATCTTATTTTCATGGAGCAAAAAAAAAAAAAAAAAGGTCAACAGTTGGTAAAATTTCGTGGTATTAGTTGGCAATTTTTGGTTTTCTCCCCCTCCCTCCCTGAAGAAGGTCCTCGGTACGCCCTTGGATCGACACTGCGTTACCTGTCACAGGTGGTGAGATGAAAAAACTAGAACTTTATCGTAAGAACATTTTTTTTATCAAATCCTTAAATTTTTAAAACAGACACACCACCATACCTAAGTGTCTCATGTGTTGTCTTACTTACAGGTTGAGCGAGCTAACATCGTGATGGAACACCCTGTATGGAGAACTAAATTACTAAAATATACTGTCTTTAAAATCAGAATATGGTACAAAACTACTCGGCTCGAAAAACGTAAGTAGTAAAATAAAATGATGGAAATAGTAGATTAGCGCAATAATAAAATACCGGGTTAATACTCTTCATATTAACGTAGGCCTAATCTTTATCGTTACGCCGGTGGTATGGGGAAAATATGGTAAAATATTTTCAAATGCCTGCCATAAATTTCGCCCATGCATAAGTATGCATAATGCACATAGCACAATACTACGACAGGTACGTACAGTCGTACACGCGATATTACGAAATTACGAACGTTTTATATCGCATTATTCTAATTTAAATCGGATGCGAGCACGCGCAGTCGCTCAAATACGATGGCAATAAATTGCGAGTAAATTTTCAATCGAACGAATTAATAAAATGACACGCGGGAAATGAATATTTTTTTTTTTACTTCACCGCGCTATCCATCTTCAGCTTTATATTAAATGAAATTTAAATCGGCGCGTCGATGTATTTCGTAAGAAAAAGAAAATACACGGTGAAAATTGCGCCTCGCTAGCTCGGTGTACGGTGTAAATAAGATGGTCGTACTTTTAATGTTATCTGTCGGGATTACGTTTAAACTCGTTCCCATTCAACGTACCTACTACCTACACAAATTCTCTGTCGATTTAAATCAAACCTAAGGGAATTGCTGTTTCTTTAGAAATTTTTCTCATTTCATCCGAAGCCGAAGCCGAAGCAAAGTAAAGGTTGGTAAAACGTCGAATCGTTGTAATAAATAATTCTGCCAGTCGTTTATACGAATTCAATATTTTACCAAAATATAATCGCTGTTCTTGTTCGGCTCCGCTAAACACTCGCTGCTGGTGTTGTATGTGTGTACCCAATAACGCTACACTACGCATATGTGTGCATTCCCTTATTCTATTTCTATATACAATGTTGTAGAAGTTTTTTCGTAAATGAAACAGCGTTTTAGGTTCAACAGATAACTGAGACGCACGTCACGTAAAAAAAATATTTTGCACCTTTTTGCCCCCGCAGAAAACGAAGAAGAGAAAAAACACACGCTTTCGCGGTATACCTACTAGTATTGTTGCGGAGGTAAAAATTTATGGTAATACAATGCGTAAAAAAAGAATGCAAAGGATTAAAAATCGACCCGAGTTCGCGCCCAAATAAGTATCATAATTTATCCCTCAAATCGTTTAAGGCGCCAAAATTAGAGTAATAAATTTTTTCGCGAGCTTTTGTCCCTCTTCGCTTCTCGACTTCCTATATTTTATCGTTATATCGATTAAATCGGGAACACTCGAATGAATTTTTTCATCGCTAGTGTTTCTCCTCCGCTACCAGACTACCACCTTCTGCCGTCGTCGCCGTCTTCACGCTGATTTTGTAGATAAGATATGAAAACTTCGACAGATACCCGAGCGCGAGGTGCCTTTATTAAAATCGCACCTTCGCAAAACTTGGGTCAACCGAGGTTTTCCATATCGTCACCGTTCGTGTTTTCTACAGATAGTATGGAAATCACGCCGCGATTTTTCCGCTAACGTCTATTTCCTAAACGAAGCAGATATTATATTTTAACTTAATTTTATTTGCTAATTATTAATTTAGTCGTTGTCCTTTCATAAGTAAACTTTGTTAGCTATTCGCATAAATATCTAATCATAAAGCATCAATCAAAGTCTTTAGATTTGAATCAAGAATCGTTTGGAAATCGCAGTTTGTTATATTTATCTAAAGATTCAAACGAAATAACTGGTCCAGAAAGCAATATCTGGTAATTTTTAATTTTTTCATCATGTAAAAAAAATTCAGTACCTACATATACGTGTAATGATATGAATATTTTTATTATTTTTGTCTTCATTGCTACGAAATCCTGTTCATTTACAGCACGAAGGATCTGAATTTATCGCTTCTAAAATTCAGATTTATAAATTTTCGCCTTTGTGATCAATTCAATTTGTAATTTCGGTAGGCAATTACATCCATTTTTAGAAGACTGCTTAAGCTCCTTCGTCTCCTTGAAAAGAGTTTATGTGATTCAATTTTTGGAAAATGTAGCATTATAATTTATAACTTCTGTTCACTCTTGAACGTTATTGAAATCAACAAAAACATCCAATTCCAAACTTCACAGATGTTAGATTACATATTAAAAGCGAAAAAACAAAAAATTTCTGAAAAAAATCATTTAAACGTAGTTCTTAAAAAGTTTCAAGCATTACGAATAAATCTAATATAGGTATTATAAACTCATCTGAAAACTTAGGAAAAATCGCTTCAGATTTTTAGAGTAAATTAAAAACTACATAATTATTGTTCAATTTTTCACTCGCATATGGGAAATGCCAAATACATAATCATAATACTTCGAAAAAATGAAATTACAAATATGAAAATAGTAGATATAATAAATAAGTATCTTATCTATGATCTTTGTAGCATTTCAATAACGCGAAAGAAATTCAAAATATGAAACAAAAGGCATTTGGGCCTCTGAACTTTATTGTAGCAGCACATGGCACGTAAATGGAAATAATTAAGTAAGTAAGTAAGTAAGTAAGTAAGTAAGTAAGCAGGTAAGTAAAAAATTAAAAAAATAAGAAATTATTCAAAATGAAAAAAAAAAAAAAGAAATGAAATGAGAATAAGATCTCATTGTAATTTGTTTTGTAATCATTTCATTATTCCTAAAAATTTATTAATGAAGGTTACAGCCTATGGCCTGTGCCTAAATCCGTCGCATAATTGTTGAACATTTAAATAATAAAGAGAATTAATGGATAAATCCCTCAATAAGCATTTCAATTTTTTTAAATAATTAAATAAATATAAGTGTATAACTCCGATTACTTTGGAGTAAATTTTACTATTTTTTTTTTTTTTTTTAATTTTTCATTAGTTTTTATGTAAATCTGCACTATATAATAGTTTTGAAGCAAATGAAATCATATTCTAGTTGATGAAAAATCAAATACAATGGCGTAGACAGGTAGTATTGTTGTTGCAGAACTTTCAAACTCCTAAATTTTCGATTTTTACCCAATTTTTTATTCAATAATAAACACAAAAAATCCAAAAGATCAATAATTTCTCAATTACATTTTAATTAGAAGAACTGAAATTTTTTTGCGCATCAGAAATAAATTTGTAATAAACAAGATAACCTAGAATGTACCTAACTTAAAACATTACATTCCACTTTTCTTTAACGATACAATATAAAAAAAAGAGTCCTTCTGAACTTCAAGTTAACTCGCACTAATCAAATGAAATCAACACATATATTGGGCTACTTTGTGAGCGCAAAAATTTTCAAGTTTTTAAATTACCGAAAGTGATTTTTTTATGCGTTTGAGCTCAGATTCGGATATTTAAATAGCCAAAATATTTGGCATTCGATGCTTTCAAAAATTGTATCAATGTGAAGAATATTCTAATTTCATTTTTTCCATCTTATCAACAAGTTTGAATTAACCATCCATCTTTCACTGCAACACTAAATTATCAGAAATCGAAATGCAAATTTTTTTTGAAAAATCTGAAAGCAAGAAAATTTACATTTTCACATGAACTGATAAAAAGACAATCTGAATTTTAATAAAATTGACAGGCAATTTTGCTTTTTGCTTTATAAGACTAACATTTTTATCTTTGAATCCCAATAGAATTCAAATCATCAAAAACTCGATTTTCTAAAATTTTTAAGAAGAATTAGGATTCTTCATTTTTCACCATCTCATATTATTGAATTAGAGAGTGCCGAAAAATCTGTGTTCCGCGCAGTATATAGCAATATGAATTTTTATAAGCTTATAAAATTAGTTATCAATTTTTGGGGTAGTGCAGACATTTTACATGGCAGTAAATTGTCACGAACAAATTTTTGAAGTGGCCCTCAGATTTCATCTCACAGATTTTTTTTTCATGAAACTCCCTCTAAGAAAAATTTCTGACTACACCACTGATCAAATATTTTTTATAATTTGCTACCAAATCTATATTATATTATACAACAAAACAGGTACCTATAACATATATTATATTCTTCCATTACATTCAATTTTCTCCATCAGTTACTATTCGTGTATTATTTACATTGACTTATGTTATAAAATGCTAATAAATACAATAAATTATCTGAAACAATCTACACGGGCACCACGCAATCCAGCGATACGTACCTCTTAAAAATCTTATTCGTAAGCAGGTGAATGAAATGTGTAATTTCTTGCAACGTCCTACCGCAACTTTCGTATTTTATAATAACCACCGGTTCGAGCATAATCATGAATAATTACCATCGAAAAACGAATATTTTAATATGAGTAAATTTTATTAAACGTATATTCGATTTTCGATAGTAAGTATATGCGATCCAGTATGTGTTCGCATTTCGAATCTTCCGCCTGGCGATGATCTTCCTTCCATCTGATTTGGTGGTGATTGTGATGATAGTCTTTTACACGCGTTCTAAAAACGTAACTGGAGTATCCTCTTGTTATTTGGAATGCGTCGATAACATTGATGCATTTGTACACAAATTACACGAGGATGCCCCAGAAACTAAAATGATGGAGCTTCATTTGTGAGACGAAGGCGCGATAAACGCACAGGATTCTATCTGTCTATGCGTACCTCTATAATTACCTACATAAGTAACTCGTAACAACCAACTACTACCTTCATGATTGTATGGACCCAGGTTAAAGCATATACGTACGCCATCGCTAGACTGATGCACATGTATACTGTATACGTATAGTTATTATTGTATTAGTAATGTTATAATCTCTAATCTCATTCTCATACGATGACACCAACTTTGTGTCTATTGTTCTTTCATATTTTGACAGTAATTCGGAGTTAAGTTGGTTTGATCTCGTTAGGGTGAACCATGCACGAGAAGTTTGTGACGGAACAGGGAGCCAGGGAATAGGTGCTTTTTGTGATGATAAAATAATAGCAATAATAACAATATGCGTTATTTCGTATCGTACCGAGATAAAATTACGAATAAAACACATGTATGTAGGTAGCTCATGTTAAAACAAAAATCTTTACTCGCTCGTATACATTTATCAAAAGATTTGATAATTTTTATGAATGCAGTTCAAGTTTGAAATTCCATGACCAAAAATGGAAAATAAATAATAATAATAATGATGATTAATTATTAAATTTAAATTATTTCCAAATCCATTTATCAAACGGCTACACATATGTTCATCCGCCTACATCCTATCTATACTTGATAATGAAGAAAATCTGGAGTTGCGATAACCGATAAGTTTATTTGGAACAAGACGGAGGAAGATTTGCATGCTATTACATATATATCGTCATTTTATCATTCTTTTGACGTTTTTTTTTGGTACAGCTGGCTGTATTTACAACTCGTGTTACCTGCTACCTAGTAGGTACATACAAAGTACATTAATAATTCTTTTTTCTTCGACTTTAGTCTACAAGTATTAAATTTATTCGCATCGTTATCCGGAACGCGATATGTCGGAATTGCGAATTGAATCGTTAGCTGCTATTCACTCGGGGCTCACAGTCAGGCAAGACGTGATGCGTGACGGTAGTGAAAATCGAAAGCGAGTTTTTCACACCTTTATAGGTAGCTTGAATCGAAAGATAGAAAGATCCATTTATTAATCGTATTACGAATCGCTACTCGCCGAACTACCGAAATCTTTTCAACGTAGAACCAGCAAAAGTAGAGGTCTTTATCGCGGGTCGCTATTCAAAAACTAAATCGTCCAGCGTGCGCGGATTATCGTATATCATGAATTACCTACTCTCGCCATGTTTATTCGACAACTTCATTGTTGGCGATTATATCATCGCGTAAACTTGATTCACAGAGGGATGCTTCGTCTTCGATTTATGAAGTTGGTTGGCGACGTCATTTCTATAGAATTACGCTTCACTTATCTGCTTATTTAAGCCGCCGCGATGGCCCGGACCAGCTTAATTTGTTTATGAGTTGGAAAAAAATTTCGCCGGTTCCGAAGCCATTCGAGTCGTAAACGAGTCGAATTCATCTTTACCATTACTGCTCATACTTTCTTCGCGCCACTAATGAACGCAATTTTGTTATTATACGATGTCCGCGTCGCCTAATTTATAAATTTGTAATTTAGTTGGTTCGCTTTCATTGCTTCAGATTTAACGTTATCGTATGATACAAGATTGTGACAATTCGTAAATTAGTTTTAAGTAATTGCGTTCACGTTGGAACCGCTTCTAATGAGCTCCATTCGCATATAATAACTTACGTTAGAACTTACAATCAATATTTTCTGTGTAGATGAGCTAGGAATTAGGGACGAGTGGTTCGTATATGACATTTCGAACTTAAGATTTGGAATGCGTACGCCAGCGAGTTCTACTGTCGGACTATACAATCTCGACTACATGAGCTTGAATCGACAATGAGACGAGAATCTCGTACTTTCACCTAAAAGTGCATGTATCGGTTAGAGTAAATAACTGAATACTGAATCGAAGGCTCGACCCGGTATACATGGTTTGTAGGTACGAACTAGCGTTTCGTATCTTTTTTTCAAATAAATATAACCAACTATTAATGAGACCATACAGTGCTTAACTGCTCATACAAGGTATTCCAACTCAATCTGAGTTCCTTCATATTACATGCAGTGCTACTCATGTGACACTCGTGCATGGTGGTTTGCCCAACCTCTTTGCTGAAGGCGATTTTTTTCACGCTGATGATGATTAACTATCAACATTTTCATTTCTTTATTCAAGGCATAAAGAGATATTCTGTTTGCTTCAAAGTATAGTATTTACAATGTAGTATTACTGACAAAAAATTGGTGTCAGTGGAGGAGGCAAATGGAAAACTATGATGAAAAAGGTGTGAAAAACTATGGAAAAATTAACAGTTTTTTCATATTTTTTTGAAAATAACTGAAAAATATCTATTTCACCATACGTTTCAAAAAATTTACTATGAACTTTTTATGAGTAGATGTTCCCTGACTACTTCCAAATTCTGGAATTTTTTTTTTCAGAAATTACTTTTTTTTTTTAAACTTTCACCTCAACATTCAAGCTAGATAGAAATACGCAATTAACATTAAAATGTGGAGTATGGAATGTAGTATCATTGACAAAAAATTCATGGCAGTGAAATGAATATTAGGAGGTGGAGAAGTAATAAAAAAGTACAAATGATTGTGGAAAAAATTCGCAATTACTCCATATTCATTGCGAACAGCTTTGAAAAATGTCTGTTTATGAACTATCACAATATGAAAAAAAATCAATTTTTTTCTTAGTCTTTCACAATTTTTTCATTATAGCTGCCCACCTACTCCTTCCAATGAGATCAATTTTTTTGTAATAATACTATATTGTACACACAACGTTTTGGCGTAAACAGAGTATCTCCATCTCTGCCTTGCATAAGGAAATAAAAATTCTAAAAATTTATCATCAGAGTGAAAAAAACCAACCCATGTGTCTTAACCCCTTCAACAAATAGCGTGGGCAAACCATCATACATGAATGTCGCATGAATAGCCCGATGTGTAATATGAAGGAACTCAGATTGAGGTAAAACACCCTGTATATGAAACTTACAAAATTGAATGACAATAAGAGCGTTGATTGGGATTAGCCAATCAAGAATAAAAGCATTTTTACGATAAATTTACAATACGGTATTACTTGTCACGTGCTACTATACTCCAACACGAAACTATTTTTCATTACTGTATTCGTGATATCATATGAAATTACATGTTGTTTCTGAAAAATATTACTGTAGAGGGTGACATATATTCACACTACTAAAAAAAGAAACTTTAGAACTCGTACTCTTTGATCTCCAATTTTCGATCAGATAAATTCTTTTCAAAATTACTAAATTCTTTTCAAAATTACTATTTCCCTTTTGGAGAGAAGAGTTATGAATTTTTCAATTGTTGAGTTCGCAGTATACATCACTTTCTTATTGAAGGCCAAATACTGGTCGAACTCCAAAGTGTGTATTATCTTTGTTTAAAAAATCCAACGTGCGACACCAAGTGCCTCTGGCCTAAGCGACGATAAATGGCAAAGAAACAAATAAAATAGTTCTTATCTGCATACGCCATAACAATAGGACTGTTATTACTGATGTGACGTTTCCGCTGTAAACTAACTTGTCAACAAGTCACACGATAAAATGTTGAGCTGAAAATTTCTATTGAAGGTTGGAAATTGATTTAAAAAGTATTTATTCGCGATAAATAATTCATTTTGACGATAGAAGGGAAGAATTAGCAATAAAATCGGTGTCTCGTTTAGTAAAATCTTATTAGGTGATTATTCTAACGTTAAAACGCTCCGTCTCCGACAAGAGAAGCATTATAAAAGTTGATATTTTTCATGTTTCAACACATCAGCTTTAAAATGCGGAGAAGAAGGAGAAAAACATACAAGCTTTTCATTTGGCACGACGAAAAGTACGATACAAAGTGGTGGCGAAGAATCGCCGTCATGCCGAAAGAATGACTAAATTTAGTAAACTTCAATTTGCGGCAATTGTGTACTCTATTCGAAGATGCTTTCATCTCATACGCCGCGATTTTCCGGTCGATTATTTTTTTTCTCTTCTTCATGCGTCACCGATTCACGCGAATGTGAAATTACGAGATTCCCAAAAAAATGGATATTTTCTCGGGGGGCACGAGAAAGGCTGAACTACACAGCATCAGTCGTTTGCTGAAGAGAGTAAGTAATCTCTCGCACAGATTGTAAAAACATACAGAATACCGATACTTGTAACTAGTCTTTCGGTTTACGCGGCTTTTTATTTAGCTTAAGCTGAATATAATCGTTTCAAGATTTAAATACGAATAGCGACGTTAATATTTTTCTCATTAGGTCGGCTGAATTAACATTTTTTGCTGGCGAGCGTTTTTTTTTCTCTTTCTTTCTTTCTTTCTTTTTTGCCTTTTTGCTTGTTGTCGTTATCATGGTTGTCGTCATACTAGAGTCGTAAATTACAGGTGACATTTTCAGCCACTTATTTTAGCCTTATATTACACAAGTGGCCAGCTTTTTAAATACTCCGCTAACTATTCGTTAAAAAATCGTCAGTGTGTTAGAGGAAACTCGAAAGTCATTGCTAGTTCGTAGTCGTCCTATTCAAAGTACGTATTGCATTGTTTTTCATAAATCGATTCGTGTGTTGTGTCCTTTGAAGAAATCCAAACGCCATGAAATAGGTATTACCTTTGAAAGGTTGAAGTACCAATACCTCAATCCAGTACCGGTTTTAGGATCACTGCGTGGGGAGAGGGGTTTCAGTTCCATAAAGTGGAAAAGATAGTGAATTGTTTAAATTACCAAAAAGTTGGTTTAAACAACTAAAAAAAAAAAAGGAAAAAAGAATCTCTTGGGGAGGGGGGGGTTAGACACCCAAACTACCCCTTAATACCGACTATGCCTCAGTCTTTCGTTTATCGAAGTGATATTTCACCGAGACAAGCATAATGATGCTTAAAAATGAAATCCCGAACAAAACGTATAATAAAGTCCTTCTTCCGAATTAGGTAGCTGTTGGTCCAAAAAGTTTTTTTTCTTTCAAAAAAAAAAAAAAAAAAAATCGAAACAGTTGAAAAATAAGAAACCCTAATCAAACACATTCCGTCTTTCTCTTCTTTCAACTACCTACGTTCCGATTTTTTTTTTTTTTTTTTTTTTTAATAAACAAGTATGAAGTTTCATGAAAACATCGAGGAAAAAAGCGATTTTCTGTTTCTTGTTTTTCGCAATATTTCAATTATCACGCAAAAAGGTCGTCCAAATTAGGTTTTTTTTTTCATTTAAATTAACAAATACCTACGAAGTTTATAAACTACAAGATTATACCTTTTTGTTAGGACTTTGCTAGTCGTATTTTCATTTACTCTCTCAAAATTTTAACGAATGAGAAAAATTAATAAATTAAAAACTTTCAGTAGAAAAATTCTTATCCAGCGGCAAAGCGGATACTATAGTAATTACTAAATGAGGATTACAACTTTTACAACGTTAATTCCGCTGCGCCGTCTTTTATAATTACTATTACGATAATTTTGAATTAGGTAAGTTGCGACGTATGGGCGATGGGTATACGCGTAGGTACCTTCGGAAGTTAAACATATGTACGTAATCACACGTGGTGAATAAGATATTCAAGCGCTCATCGCGAGCTTGGACCGCACTTGCGAATGTTTAAAAAAAATCATCAGTGGTGAGTCATTTCCACATATGAATGAATTCAGAACTAACACCTTTTTGACATAATTTTGAAGAAAAAAAATACACATGTTCGATATACTTTTTGCAAATTTTGTTTTAAATAAAACTCCTATATGCATAGTTCACGTACCGTAACACTGCCCAAAATACCGCATCCAGATATCATCAACCTTTTATCCTACCTCAAATCATTCAAACTGTACTCCCTTCTCTAAATATAAAATAGTTCAGTAATTTTCTCTTACGTGCTTCTAGCTCTGAGCTGTACATGGTGTAGAAAAAAAAAATTTTTAAATCTATGAAAATTAACGCACGTAATCCGAGGTAAACATTTATCATGGTCTTCGTAACATAATAAAGCTCAGCATCATGATGCACAGAGGGACCGTTTTTCCCTTTCAAAATGTACACCTACATTTTTTTTCTGGTTGATGATTTTCAATTTAGCCCAATTTTCCAAAATGGAGAATTTTTTAAATAAATAAAAACATTATGAAACGATATATATGAATGTGTAGATTTTTTGGCTACCGATTCGTGGGTTTTTCGGACGAAGAAAAGATATGATGAGACATATGGAAGTGTAAGTGTTTTTGGATGCGAAATTTTTAGTATTTAGCCCACAAAAGGGTCCCAATTCACAAAACAGGGGGTTTTCAATTCACGTAAGGATATTACTATGATGTGATGTATGGACATATTGAACATACAGGTAATTTTGTGTCGGATATTTTATTTAGCCTCTCAAAAGGGCACAAATTTCTAAAATAGGAGTATTTTGAACAGATTAAAAATTTAAATTAAGGAGTTAAATAACATTTTATTCTGAAACAAAAATAAAAGTCGGCGTTCTTGCACTCGTTACGGATGCTATAATGTGTTCTCATGGAAGTATGCTAGAATGAGAGTGCAATAATGTTTAAGACGTATAAATAGTATAAATAACTTCTTCTTCCTAGAAAGCATAAATGATCAATAACAAACAGTAGTTTTATAAAAAAAAAAAATGATTGTTTTTGTGGTGAAATTGCGAATCTTTAACTTGTTAGAATAGCTCATTTCAAAATGATATAGAACCAATCATCTAATTTCATTTTGATAAGTCTTGACCGAAGGTACCTACATCATTACAATACAGTGGCATAGCCAAGAAATTATCAAATTTAAAAATGTGTTACAAATCCACACAAAAAAAAACACTTTAGAAGGCAAAGTTTAATTTCATCACCAGCAATTATAGTGCTACGATAGTTTAGTTGATTATTAAAAATTTAGTAAAAAAAAGGAGAAATTGAAATTGTTTCTAATTTATCCAAGTATGAAAATCACAACTGGCAGTTCATTCATCCTGTCGAAGTAGTTACGACGCTTAAACTTGAAGAGCAAGCGTCTACGCTGTTGAGTTCATGAGCGAGTTGATGAAGTATTTATACTTTTTCCCATCGAAAACGTCGTTTTTCTACAGCATGAACGGTAGGTACTTGTTGCTAGCCGTGTGTCACAACATGTCACGCTGACCGAACTAAATTACCCGGTTAGAGAATTTGGTCGTATCTACTTTTCGTTACAACGTGTCACATCGACTGTATAGCATTCGGGCTCGAACACAAGTGCCTTGGTAACGATACAGTGATTATGTACGGTTCAAGTTTACAGCTATTTTTTCTTAATGGATCATTATTTAGTGCTTCATTAAATTGTTGGTATAGCTGCTCGAGCCGAATAATTATTGAAAAATTCCACGATACTTCAGGGCAGCGGATTAAAATTGAAATACGCTTGAAAATTTACTTACTAACATCGTGTCATATTGGAAAAGCGATTATTTTCAAAATTCCGTTCACATTTTCATTATTGTGAGAAATCCTACAACTTGCTACGAGCATTATTAGATTCTACGAAAATGTTGATTTAAAATTTTCTTTTGCATATTAATGTAGAAGTTAATTCCTTGAGATTAGGTATGTTGCCGCGAGCAAATCAGATAACAAATTTATTAACAGGTGAGAAATGAGCGACGAAAATTCGGAAAAAATAGGCCACAATGAATGAAAAATCGCGTGGAAAAGTTTTCAAGATGTATTAGAAAAATAAAACCATTTGTTATACTATCCGTCGTCGTGCAGACACGTCCGAATGATATATTTGACTTTTGATTTAGGTAAGACGGATATCGATTCGCCTTTGATGTCATTAATTTTCAACGTATTATGACGGATTTTCTAAATAATAGCTTCATTTTATTTATTTTCATTTACGCCCATTTCTATATTGAATTATCGCACCGATACCATCTCACCTTTGCCACCACCTACCACTCTGCGACGACAAAAAGCTCCACTCGTTGATGACCAGTGAACACGTTTTAATTACACTTAACGATCAAATGGAAATTTAATTCTATCTATAGTGTAAGACGAAGTTTATGGCCTTTACGTTTATAGGTTAACCTTAATATTCGGTAGAAATATACGACCACACCAAACTGTTCGTTAAATTATTGATATTTAAAAGCGTCCGCGTCCGTCCCATACCGTGAAATGTAACGAACCTTCATAGTAATATGAGTATCATATCTACTCGACAAATGAATTCACAATAAATCGACAGTATTTTTGAACCTGCGCGTCATAAACGTATAAAATTTCAGGAATAATAGAAACATTTTTAGAAGATGAAAATGTGAATTTTGCTATAAGTCTTCAGATTTTTCAATCATTTTTACCATCTATTTTACAGTCGAACTATCTTTTATTATAAATTTTGAGAGTTGACAAACTTCCATTTTCAAGTCAACATATATATATATGTTACTAAAAAGGAGGCGATGATATATGCTGTGGTAAAATATTATACGCAAATATCGATGTAAAAGTTTTTGCATTATTTTACTTTTTTAAATTGAACAAAAACATAATTATAAAAACTTAGAAGATGATTTTTAATCAAAAAATGTCCAAGTAACCACATTACTGCAACAGACGTCAAGAAGTAAGTGAGAAAGATGAAGATTATTTCTCTCTTAAAATTAACGGAAAATGTTGTAAACCAACCAGATAATAAGAAGGCCGATTACATTACACTAAACGGTTAGAACTGGTTATAACTGGTTAGAACTAGCCAAGTTGACAGCATTGCCAACCATATTACTAAAACTCAAAAATTACTGAAACAATAGATGTAGAATTTTACATTAATAAATTATCAGTTTGTTAAAAAATTGCTAGGCTAAAGCTTTTAATTTTTAAAAGCTGAATTACTTGTTTTTTAGTAACGTTGTTCAGCATTCATGTCTCAACATTCATATTGAAAAGTAGATCGATTGCGCTAAGCGTACCTAACACATTTACATCGGGATTTGCAAACTTGACTAGTGAATCCGCTTAGGACCTTGCGTGGGTGAATTATTTCACAGACTTTTTTCTCGAAATGTTTCCATTTCCCGAAAACTTATAATTTTTGAAAATCCTTTCAGTTCTGACACTTTTTTTTCAGTTTGGATATTAGGTCAATTCAAAATCTTTAGGCTTCCCTTACAAATCTGAAGAAATGAGGAATAAATCATCTCTTTACTCATTTTCTCCGCAGGAGTTGTTTTCGAACAATTATTATCAAAATTAACTTCGTCTTCAATCCAATTCCGGAATCATTTTCAGCATTTTCGCTCTGATTTTACTCTTCATGTACACCTACCCAGTACCCAAGAGGGTGGGTCGATTTTCATTTTTTTTTGGAAAATTGAGTATGCACCTAGTTCAATACGTATAGGATAGCAGTAAAAAACCTGCGATTAGGCGTAACACGCGCCAACATTTATTGCGTTCGTACGTTTCATTATTAAATGTCGCGCAATGAATAGCTGCAAAAGTTGATGACATTTCATTAACGAATAACAAACTGTAGGAATTTCAACACAAGACGAGGGCCTTCTTTTAAACGACGCCGCGCCGTTTCAAATTAACCTTATTTTTGCGATTCTACTCGTCGTAATGTAAAATCAAAAGTCTACGATGATATTTTGCGCGTACAAAACACGCCAACCCGACTAGCGACTGCTGCTACTGCTGTTGACGTGAAGCTCTCTGACGTAAAGATCAAATCGGCCAATAAGCTATTAAAAAAAACCACCTCCTCCGTTCGTCGAATTAATTATAACGAAAAATGAGCGAACGGAATTTACTCTTTTTTTTCAAACAGAGGGTCGAAGAAAAGAAAGAAAAATAGGTAACGGCGCGGCGTATAATTTTAATAATAAAGTAGTCTGAAAATGTGAGCCGGAATTCTTAGACTCGAGGGAACGCGTCTTTTACAAAGCTTTTAAAGTTGCATGTTACTCGCGCGCAACCTTTTTCGATTTGTTTCATGTCAGTAAGTATTTAAGGCTTGCTTAGGAAAAGAAGAAGAAAAAAAAAAAAGAAAGAAAAGAGAAAAAAGTTATAATCAGATGGGAATTACGAATAAAAAACTGTTAACTTGATGTTTTCATTCGTTGTAAAAATTACCGGCAATTATTCGAGCATGAGTTTGGCGAATCTCCTTCTCGATTCTCGTTTTTTTTTCGTCCTTTTTTTCTCCCTCCAACCTCCGACGTTCAACGCGAGCCATATACCTCAGTTAACGCCCGGTCGTGAAAACGCCAAGAGAGAAATGGAAAAGAGCGCATTCGAATCTCATTTATAACTCGCCTTTATTGTGTGAATAGCGAAACGTTTAGCAAACAAGCCAACGTGTACGCTTAGGCACTTATGCCGTCGAAACAGAAAAATACCTACCCCTGCTGCCGAACCGAATTTCAATTTTCATAATCAAAAAAACACACACATACGTACACCCGCCATGTACGCCATCCCGATCCAACCTTTCATAAAGATCAATCTAAAAAACGTCGCATTTAAAATTTAAAATAGCGCAACGCACCCACGTAAACAACATGGCTTAACTGAAGAGCATTACACGCCTAAAAGAGACATCACCGACATACGTTTACGACTTACGAAGCGGAAAAGTCTATCAAATTGAGAGATTCTTTTTCGCTCCGTCTTATTTTCTCACCTCGCTTTGTGCGGTATTTCTTTCTTTTCTTCAAACTTGTCAGTAAAACGATGAAACCATACATACACCTCCTATACTCTACTACGTGCCATATTCTACTCGCACAATTTTTTCAATCGACAAATACTGTTCGATGATTGCAGTCTCATTGAGGGATACGCTACCAGCAACTCAAATATAAATTTACAAATTTTACACTTTTTATTGCCAAGGTGAAAATGTCGAAATTGCAAAATTTGCCGACATCACTTTCCATGAGATAAAAATCCAAAAAGACAAAATAAACAATAACAAAAGTGAAAAATCCAGAGGCGGCGCTATACTCGTTAACAATGCTGGTGCATCATAAATTGCGTGACAGCACCACCTATGCATCCATTTGATATATGCAACAGCTCGAGTATAACGACCAAAGTTATACGGATATCAAATTATCGCACTCAGAAAAGTAAACAAACACCGGAGTAGGGTGATTTGCTCACTACACAAGCGCTGCAATCCACTAGACGCGAATCTCAACTATGATTGGTTGTTTTGAATTCCCCGCAAAATACGGTTGAACTTGGTTGGTATTTCAGCCAACAATCAGAGATGTGTCTCGTAGGTCGCCGCGAACTTGGCGATTGTTTCTGAACTAATTGCATTGCTGTTATCCCATCATGCTCGTTGCCCAAGGAACTTGACATATATTTGGAGTAAGGGGAGTGTCCGTTACCAGACCATGAAAAAATTTTTTGTTCTCGGTTAAGTTTAAAAAGCGAAAAAAAAACAGAGTTTTTAAGCTCCAGCTCCCTATAGTGGTACAGCAAAAATTCAAAATACCGTTTTTCGGAATTGTGGGACCCATACAGACAAAAAGCCAACTGTTTTTTTTTGTTCCGCAAAAAAGTACGCTCAATGAACACTTTTTGCCAGTTGGATTGTAGACTGCTATACCCATTGTATTTAATTTTATCAAGTGATATATAGACACACTGCGTGAAGTTTCATCAAAACTGATCGATATAATTATGCATAAATGAATAATATGTTATATCTATTTTCATCTAACTTCACAAGTTTAGATCAACCTATACAAATTAGATTTAATTTTATCAAATA
This sequence comes from Phenacoccus solenopsis, assembly GCA_009761765.1. Lineage (NCBI taxonomy): Eukaryota > Metazoa > Arthropoda > Insecta > Hemiptera > Pseudococcidae > Phenacoccus > Phenacoccus solenopsis. The sequence goes on along the minus strand of CM019752.1, from coordinate 3,640,037 downwards.
GTACGTATGACGCTCTCCAAAATCCAAGCATCCGTCTATCCGTGCCTCTGGCCTCAGTAGCAGTACCTATATGACATGTAAATGGAAAAAAGTAAAAGTAAAAAACACAATAGATAAATTTTTTTTTTTTTTTTTTTTAATTTATTTTATTTTAGGTCGCTCTACAACAAAGGTCATTTGCGACCGCAATTTAATAATTTTTACAATTTAGGGTGAATACAGCAAAAATAGATACTATGCATAAGTTAAATTAATGGCAGTAATTCCGTAGCCCGAAGGAATGAGATTAGTTTCACAGTGATTTCTTCGTCATCTGAGAGGATCTTTATCAAAATGGTTCAACATAATTATAATTATATCGTACATAATTGAATAAGTCAGATTCAGTTTCATGAAATTCAATCTAGTGTGTTTTAAAAAAACCACAAAACGAACTAAAGCTCGTGAATATTTTTTACATTTATGTTTAGCAAAGCGTACTCGCATTCATGCGTTTCTTCTGTCGTTTTTTAAAATACAAAACTTTTTCGTAATTTCCTTAAAATAAATTTATCTAGCGTTTTTTCACGTAGCTTCTTCAAATTAGATATGTTTTAATGAAGATGACAAATTGTGTATGCTTCGATCAAATTGGATACTTGGGAGTATTTTGGAAAGATACATAGAGTGATGCAGTTATATACTTTTAAAATATTCAAATTGTACTCATTTAGAATTAACTTTGGATTTGGAAAATTTTCAAAAATATCAGAAGCATCAATGTTCAATTAATTAGATCTAAGATTTGACTTATAAGTGATAAATATAATATGCAAAAAACATCCATCTTTTCAACGAGCAGCAGTGGTTGAGTAAGTAACGCACTGGACTGAAGTGATTAGGGATAAGATTTCAACTTACTTTTTTTACTTTTTTTCTTTAACGTGCCGTGTACAGCTACGGGGCTAGAGGCACGGAAAAAAAAATTTAGATTGACTTTAGAAGGTTAATGCGTGAGAGAAAGGTGAAAACAGTATTTACAATGTGTGGATCGTCACGAAGGATGTCGGGTAAGGAGGATGGAAGGTTGAGTGTTGTGCGGGTAGAGGCATACAACGGGCATTGAATTAAAATGTGGAATACGGATTGAATAGTATTGCAGGTGGAACATATTGGAGGTGAGGATTTTGATATTATGTAAGAATGTGTGAGGTTGGTATGGCCAATACGCAACCTACAAAGGGTTACTTCTTCACGGCGATGGTTACGAAGTGAGGTGGACCATAGCCCCGTAGCTGGTTTAATCCGACGCAGTTTGTTAGTCTGAGATTGATCAGACCACCACTTGGCATATATGACGCGCAATGAGGATTTTACAGCATTCTTAAGATCCATAGATGGTGTTTGAATGAGTGGAATTGGGAACATTACAGCTGCCTCCTTTGCTGCGATGTCGGCAAGTTCATTTCCTCTTAGTCCTCTATGGCCAGGTATCCACGCGAGTATGATTTTGACAGTAGAACGAGTGATCATAGTTGCTATATCTTTCGCGATGGGATGCTGGGTTCGGCAACGATAAGCGCGGATAGAATGAAGCGCGGAAAGCGAGTCAGAACATATTACAGTATCGCGATTAAGAATGATGCATGGGAAATAGCAAAATAGATTGCAGTAAGTTCAGCCGATATTATTGAGAAGGTAGCGGGCAGGGAGTAGCGCAGTAGAACTTTATCGATCCGTGTTACTGAGCAGCCAACACCTAGAGCTGATCGAGAACCATCTGTGAAGAGGATTGTATGAGTCGGATATTTGGACATCATTTCTTCATAAGCAGAGCATAAGACTGTGGAAGGGACGTTTTTGCCGATCTCTGTTAAAGACAAGTCAAAGAGGATAGATGATATTGACCAGGGTGGGAGTGCAGGGAGGTAATGGGAATATAAGGGTGGTAGTGTTATATTGAGAGTCTGCAAAATATGAAGGACTCGAGCTTGAAAAGAATCTTTATGATGTGGTTTCCTAGAGTTTGCGATAGCAGTTGAGATTGGAAGGTTTTGAGAGGAAAAAACGTGAATAGCAGAGTTGAGGGTAATATTGTCTCTTCTGAGAGAAAGAGGCCACTCATTTGATTCGCACAGAAGACTAGAGATTGGCGATGTTCGAAATGCTCCTGTAGCTAGCCTCAGAGCTGTATTATGAATAACATCAAGTTTTTGAAGAATGTGTAGTTTAGCTGATGAGTAGACGGATGCTCCATAGTCTAGTCTAGATTTTATCAAGCTATTGTACATACGAATCAGAGATGTCCTGTCAGCTCCATATGACGTTCTTGACAATTTCTTCAAAAGATTTAAGCGAAGGAGAGTATTTTGTTTTAAGTTTGTGATATGTGAATTCCATGTAAGTTTTTCATCAAAAATCAGGCCCAGATATTTGATGCTTTTCTCTAGAGGAATAGTGCAATTTTGCAATTTAAGGTTTAGTGAGTGTTGACACTTATTTAGTCTGCAGAAATGAACTGCTTTGGTTTTAGTTGGTGAGAATTGAAAGCCATTTGTTAGAGTCCAGTTTTCTAGAGCATAAATACACTCCTGTAGGGCTATCTCTCCTTGAATGGGATCATTACAGGCGACGAAGATTGTGAAATCATCAGCGAACAACATAGACTTGATCGGTAGTTGAACCTTAGAGGTAATTTCATCAATAGCAATATTGAACAGGGTAGGACTCAGCACTGAGCCCTGTGGGACTCCATTTTGAAGATAGCGTTCTCCTGAAAGTTGATGATTTAATTTCAAATTGAAGCTACGTTCTATTAAAAAATCTCGTATAATTTCTGGAAGATGTCCCCGAAAACCCCAATTGTGAAGTTTGTTGATGATCCTATATCTCCATGCGAGATCAAAGGCTCTGGTACAATCAAAAAAAACCGCTAAGAGGTGTTGTCTGCGAGTGAAGCATTCTTGAATAGCGCTCTGAAGATAAAGTTGCTGATCAGTTGTTGAACGAGCGGGTCGAAAACCACACTGAGCGTTGCTTAGCAGTTCTCGAGTTTCTAGTTCCCAGATTAGTCTAGCATTTACAATTTTTTCAAAAACCTTGCTTAGAACTGATGTAAGGGATATTGGTCTATAGCTTTCTATTTTTGAAGGATTATTATTTGGTTTCAAGAGCGGAATAATATATGCTTTTTTCCATGGGTTAGGGAAACGATCTGAAAGCCAAATGCGATTGAAAATTCGGAGAAGAGTTGAATGGATTGCCATAGGGGCTTCTTTTAATAGATTGATGTGGAAAAGATCTGGACCTACTGCAGCTACTTTGGAGGATGAGATGCTTTCCTGCAGTTCATTCATTGTTATTAGGCTGTTGTATGGCTCTGAATTATCTGAAGTAAAAAGAATGGAATGTATATCCGATGAGTTTTTCAGCTGTAGAAAGGTATGTTGCAAGTTGTCATCGCTTGAAATATGAGTATAGTGGTCTGCAAAAGCTGTTAGTATAGCGGCGTGATTGGTTATTATTTGTCCATTAATATTTAAACTAGTTGGAAAGAAAGTGACGGACGATTTTTCGATTGAGCGGATTGTTTTCCAGACCTTACTCAGTGGGGTACTAGAGTTGATTGAAGAGATATAGTTATTCCACGCTTTTCGTCTAGCCTGTTTCATTGTCCAACATGCTTTAGCTCTCAGTTTTCTATATTCGATGAGAGCTGATGGTGAAGGGTTCTTCTTTAAATTTTTGAGTGCTTTACGGCGGTTGCGGATTGATATAGAACAGTCTTTGGTCCACCATGGTAGTGGTTTAGACCTGGTTTGTGGGAGGGGAAATGGGCGTAATGTAGGGGAGCAAGATTTTGCGCATTCAATAAGCGAGGATGAGAAGGTTTGGACTATAGAGTCGATTGGTTCAGTGTCTATATTTTGTACCTGTAAAGAGTTGAGACACATATGCGAATACTTAGACCAGTTCGTTTTTTTATAGCTGATATTTTGTGCTGTTGAAGGCTCCAAATGAGGTTTAGGGATGTCCTGCGATACTATTATTGGATAATGATCGCTGCCTGCCAGGTCCTCATGATTATAAGTGGTGAGTGAGCTGCAAAGCTGAGGTGTACAAAGCACAAGATCGAGCAAAGACCAAGTACGATAAGCGAAACTGAAATGCGTTGGTTGAGAAGTATTCAGTATAGATAGGTCAAGGGAGTGGATAATATTTTTTAAGATTTTACCCTTCGCGTTGGTGTGAGTACTACCCCATATTGGGTTGTGAGCGTTAAAATCTCCTAAGATTACGGCATCTAGTGGCAAGTTGTGAAATATTGAGGAGAGCTGAATTTCATTGATCACATCATTTGGAGGTAAATAAATTGAGCAAATAACTATGGGAGTTTCAAGAAATACTTTTGCTGCTAAGATTTGGAGATTTGTCTGAATCTGTATAGTCTCGTAATTGATGTCTGATCTAATGGCTAAAATTACTCCACCTTTAGCGTGCGTGTTTGGAGCACAAGTATTATAAAGTAAATTATAATTGCTCAGTCGAACAGATTTATCTCCTTTTAAGTGAGTCTCTTGAAGACAAATTACCACTGGGTTGTACTGAAGTATTAGGCATTTAAGGTCTTCGAAGTGTGCAAAAAGTCCATTGCAGTTCCATGAGATGATGATGTTCTTCATTTTATGGAAGCATATGGGGAGGGGGGGAGTTGTGGTAAGGGAAGAAGTAGATTACATAAAGTGCTATAAGCTGGAATACGATGAGTCGGATTCGACATCTTCGCGATCTCCAGTTTCAGGTAACTGTCCTATTAGCTTATTTTTCAGTCGAGTAAAGCGATGCTTAATGCTTCTGTTCTTGAGATATACGTAGTTGTCGCTAAGAATCTCAATTACTTCTTCTGTAGTTGTGTTGAAGTTAGGTAGCTCCATAGAGGGATCCTGGTGTGGTTTAAGGCCTTTGACAGCATCCAGGAGTAATGAAAAATTGGACAGCGAGAGGGAATATTTACCTTGGCTACGTTTGATTTCGTAGTTTTCCCGGATAGGATTTAGCAGTTGACAGATAGAAATTTCTTCTTCTGCAGGTTTGAGTTTTTTATTTTTAGTCTTGCTCTTATTTTTCTTTGCTGAAGTTTCAGTTATATTTTGAGAGGTTTCGTTTGAAAGAGGGTTAGCTGTAAGTTCAGCAGTAGATGCGGTTGTTTCTGAGGTAGTAACAGAAAGAGTTCTCTTTTGTGAGGTTTTTATAAGAGGGGGGAAGTCAGTATTCGAGTTTTGTGGATCGAAAGTAGGGTCTGAGTTGTTTGATGTGATATCCGTAGGGTCTTCTGATAATATGTTCGCTGAAAATTGATTGGTAAATGATTCTTGGTTGACATTTAAGTCGTTATTTTGGACGGAGGTGTCCATTGACTGTTCACAGGCAGAGGCAATGTGTCCGAATTCCTTACATAAAAAGCATCTTACATCTGCAGGCGCGAGGAAGATACGATAATTCTCACCTTCATACTCGATAAGGATAGAGTCTGGGTAGCTTACATTCTTCTCATCTAAAATGTATACAAAACGTCTAAAAGTCTGAACGTGATCAAAATTAAATTCTTCGCAACTCTCTATTCGCACATGTAGGTTGTTTATACCAGAAGTGGGTTGAAGTTTAGCACGTTTCAAGTGATCGAGGATGACGTCATCGGGTAGGCAAGGATGTGCATTTGAGATTATAATTTTCTTAGTAGAAGCTACTAAGCGTCTAGCTTGGATAAATACTTCGCCCAATTTGATTCCACCGTGATTATCCATAAAGTTGTCTAGTGTACTTTTAGAGTCCAAATATATACATATACGGTTGTTAGATATTCTAGAGGCCGCTATGATGCCTTTTGCGGTAGTAGCTCGGGCAGTAGCTATTAAATAGTCTTTTAGCTTGGTTTCTGGTAATGCAACAAAAGTTAAAGCTTGGTGTTTTTTGGGGAAAGATTTCATAATGCGAGAGAATGATTTAGGCGAGTTGTTAACATTCGTAGTAGTTTGTGATAACGTTAGAGAGTTAGAGGTAGAAGGGGTATCTACTGCCGGTCTGTAGTCAGTACCGGTGTTCGATACGTTTGGCATGTTGCGAGATTCTGCAGGAAAAGTCCTGCCTGAATCTTACTGCCTTGTATTAGAAGACTAATTAATTCGGCTGAACTGTGTTAATTGTAATATGGCAGCAAGAAAGTTATAAAAATTTACCTGACTGATTAACAGTTCATAGATAATTATAAAGTCATATCTCTTTGACAGAGAAAACTACGAAACACTAAACAAGATTCACGGTAACGAACCTGAACGCAGGGAAACACGTGTAATCACATCCGAATCGCATAACTTTCCTAAGATTTCAATCTCGAGCAGTTTTTTAATTTTTTTTTTATTATTATTTTTTTTTTTATTTCTTTATTTTTTGAAATATTTGCTACACACTAAAATAATGTAATGTGGGCACCTAAGCACTTCTGTTTCTATTTTTTAAACCAAAAATTTATGGATTTTCCAAGAACCTAGATCAAATTTGATCCAAGTTTATCAAATTAGATAGACATTTCCCAGATACAATTATCTCCCGACACTTGAGATGACCACATGAATAGGATGGAGGGGCGATGTCGCATATTTTGAGTAGTTAATACCGCGACCTGAATTAGGTATACAATAATTATGTAAGTGAACTTGGTTTTTTATAGTAAACCCTCACCACACTCGCCGAATTCTGCGCATAGTGGTGGGAGTAACAAAATATGTATGTAGACTGAAAAAATGTATTTATTACAAATTGAAAAAATACACAATGATAACAATAAAATAAAATTGTGTTTTATTACGTGCCTGTGAAAAAAAAAATTCAAATAGATATATTTTTTCAGAACGTATAAATTCAAGGTCAAGAGAGAGAGAGAGAGAAACAAGGGAAAAGAGAACAGACTGCATCCGGGTCTGAGTTTGTAAGAGAGCCCGGAAATTTATTTTATGTTTAAAAAATTTTCGCAGCTATACTCAATTACTGCTGAATGATTCAACTTTGTTTTCCACTTGAAGCGGTATATTTTGTCGTCATAATAAAAAATGGTTTGTTAATTATTCTTTTCAAGTTATTCGAAAAATGATATTTTTCACGTATTTTCAAAAACTATGATTATAAACATTATCCGTAACCTTAGATTTCCTCTTTCATTTATTTAAATGTTACATTCAAATGTAGCTTCACCTTTCATAACTGCGAAGAGAAATAACTTCGAAATCTTTAGTAATTATTTTAAATATAACCGTGAAAAAATCTCCATTCAATACCTACTTCTTTGAAAAAATTATTTTTATGATTCTTGGTCTTTTCATTGGCTAATTACATCATAAAAAATACAAGAAAATAGATATTTGGTCATTAAATTGATGCAGTGAAAACCTCTGAAAGGCAAAAATCACCTAAAAATTGAGATGGTGGAATTTAGCCTGTATTAGATATTTAATTTTCAAATTTCTAATTCGCCAATTATTTTCATACCATGTTGGAACATATAACATTAAGTACCAGGTGGGGTATTATACGACCCCACATCATATTGGAACATAAAGTACCAGGTGGGGTATTATACAACCCCAAAACACAGTATGTTCAGTGGGGTCGTATAATACCCCACCTGGTACTTTATGTTCTAATATAAAGCGAAGTCGTATAATACCCCACCCGGTACTTGATATTTTAATATGAAGCGGGTCGTATAATACCCCACCTACTACTTGATGTTATAATATGTTCTAACATAGTACTTTAACGGTTAGAAGAAAAAGTATGTGATTTAATGAACACCTTGTATGGTTGGGGTACTACCTAACCCCACCTGGTACTTAACGTCGTGTATATTACTGGGGTTGTATACTACCCCACCTGGTACTTACAGGGTTTTAACAACGTAGGAGTGCGTAGGTAGCCTTCTTTCAATGAAATAAATAAATGTTTTAACCAATAATATTTCTAGAAAAAATTGTCTGGTAAATATTCTTAGACCTATACGACAAAAAGCATAACATTTGAACAGAAAAAAATGTTTGTGGGAGAATTATTATTTTTCTATTTCCCATTAAAAATCCAATTCGCAAAATAGGTGGCACCTTAATGTACGAAATAAGTACACAAAAACGACTTGAAAATTTTCAATTCAGACGATAACCTACCCTCTTCCTTTTCCTTCCGGAGGTCTTGGCTCTCTTGATATCATACAAAAAATTATAAAATTAATTAGCTATTAAAGTAGCGTCTCGTGTCTACTGTGAACAGCAAATATATAAACCATAAGCAAAATCACTCTTTAAAATGCCGAACTCATGTGATTTCATATTTTCATCGAAGCCAGATTTGGCAAACTCAATAGTGTGGTCATAATTATGTAAGTGAGAACCCAAATGACAAAAAAGGCGTTTACTTTTTATCTTATCATTTGAATGTACTCGTACGATTCACTAATAATGCTGCATCCACCACCAGTCAGAAAGAGGCTCGCGGATCCTTACAAACTTAACTAGTACAGGGAAATAAGCTCATTTTTTGACTAAACCTGGAAAAAAAAGGTAGTGAGCTGAATTTCACATTATATATGCAGAATGGTGTGGAGCTGATTGCGCAAATAGTATGGAGGTGTAAATGAGTGATGAAGAGGGAATAGATGATCCCGAACAGAGTTGAAACAAATATTTTAAAATACATCTGTAATTTTTTTTCTTCTATAATGCAAATCTGGAGAAGGATTTCAAAAGAAGGGAGGAGGAAGGAAAGGGGGAATCATCAGTTAAAATTATTTGTTCATCTTTATCACCTACGTAGGTCACTTGATAATGGATATGAACACGTATGAATAAATTTTTCCAAAATTGATGTATTTTGGGCCCTTTATGACTTTTTGCGAAAAGTTTATCATGTACCTTATAGAAAATTGAACGGAAAATATTTTTCAATATTAACAATTTTTGCGTGGGACGCACCGTATAAAAGATATAAACAAAGAATTGATTTTCGAAAGAGAATTCTAAAAATTGGTATATTTTGACCTCCCCATTTTGGGCTTACTAATGACTTTTTGAGAAAACTGTTCCACTCATTCTGTAGGAAATTTAATGGGGAACATTTTTTGATATAACTTATTTTGACGTAGAACCCTTTTTCTTGAAGATATTAGCTAAAAACAGTTGAAAAACTTTTTTTTGCGGGGTTTTAGCCTCCTCCTGGGGTTAGCTCACTCCCTAGGGGTGACAACTTTTTATACCTTGTTAAGGACACCATTCTGCACATATAATGTGAAATTCAGTTCACTACTATTTTTTTCCAGGTTCAATCCTTATTTCCCTGTACTATAGCGATAATTTATTCTCAACTAAATTTTCTTACGTATTTTTGTTGGGGTGTTTTTGAAAACAAAAAGAAGATATGAATTTACGAGTCAGATTTTCAATTCCTTACTTTTGGGAGAATTTATTCGAATTCAAATTACGTAGTTTAATTTTTCCTTTAAATGGTTCCATAATTATAATAAATCGTTGTAAATCAAAAATAATTTTTCCAAAATATCTTGACCGGACCATCCTCTCTATGCGCATAGAAAATCGAATAATGGAGAAAAACTTCAAGATAATCATTAATTGATCAGTTACAGATCTAAATTCACCCAAAACATAGAAGTTCCTGTTATCACATGCGAACTCAGAGAACAACCTCTAAAAAACAAAACCTTGAAAATTTCATTAAGGCACGTGTGTAAGATCCGACTGATAATGTTTTCAAGCAGCTTTGAACGAAGCGAATAGTAAGCGATGATAATTTCGATGCGCTATAGGGCCTTTTCGTGTTTTATCCATCGTTGAGAATATTACGTTCAAAGGTGAACGGATAACGGATTAATAGGTCGCTGTCGGCAATTAATTTTAATACCGAGTCATCTTTCGCTGATGAAATTCGTTTCTTTACTATTGCTTTCGCTATAGAAAACCGATTTACAAATTACATGTATTTCGGTGAATATTGGTCGCATTGAGGAAATTAAGTCCTGTACTTCGATATTGGTACTTGTCATCGATTCGGGATATTAGTCATTGGATAACTCAGTGAGCGAAATTTTTAATAGACGAATTTATCAAAGCAACTTATTAACTTTAAAAATAAAAATAGACACGTAAGTGAATACAATATGCTTACGCGGGTAATGAAAAAAGGTACGTATCTTTTAAAGAGTTTAGTCCTGTAATCGACGAGTGATCCCGCAGTGAGTATGTCAATACAAAGCTGTTCTTTTCAAACGTGCCGACAAGTACATAATACATGTATAAGAATAGGTAGTTCTAGTTAAGCTCAATCAAACGAATTACCTAACAGACAGGTATTCAATGTAGGCAGATATATTTTCATGATATGTAAACAAATTAAGTCGACTGTGCTGAATTTTTTTATCCTGCAAAAATTTGCCTAGAAAATTTTCATAATTAAATCACATTCACGTATAGAAAATTTGGGTATGACTCGACGTACGCGTGAACATTTTTCAAATATTTAAATTTAGAGGGAAATCTTCATCACGTACCTAATCATACGTATTATGTATATAATAAGGTGTTTTAAGCTTCTTCTCTCGACATTATAGTGGTTGTTGTGTTGGTAATTAGGCGAAATTTATAATTTTCTATTCGTTCAACTTGGCTTTCTTATGCGTAGTGGTATTTATTAGCCGTTGAACTTCGCCGGCCATTAAAATTAATAATACTCCGTTACATAAACTACATTACGCAAGTTTTACGCGGATCTTTCGTCGAGCTCCGCAACTATTAAATACAGATCAAAGGCGACTTTGTAACTAGTATAATTTCCTCGGATGGAGACGCATTAGGGAAAACTTTGTATTTTTTTTTTTTTTATCAACTCGATCGCGGTAGTATGATTTAGTTAGGTAATTCACGTAAGCTTTCACACGAGTACCAATGATGGCATATTGGCATTGACGGCGGTATGCTGAAAATTCGGTCACTTATATGTAAATGTACCTACATTCGAAGTCAGAGACAAGAGTCTAGGCCGCAGCTCTAACTCCAGCTCAATCCAGTTTATATACATGTAAGTACTCATTTAATGTGTTAAGTGCGTTTTTTTTTTGTTTTTTTTTTTTTTTAGCGAAAAATTGAAGAGTGATAATTTCCTTACGAATACGATGTATAGACGTACAAAATGAACGACGGTGAATTTTTCGAAATTCCTAATCCAGACACATGGTGTCACAACGAAGACGTGACGCAGATGGAGTGGCGTTGGGTAGCGAGAACTGTAGATAATATTTTTAACTATCACTCACCTCAACACAAACCCGAAGCACATTAGAGGATGAACCAGTTTACTAATGAAAAATTACATCGATAAACGAAACGAGTACGCAATCGAATAACGTGGCGACGAACTATATTCGTCGCATTGCATTCACTATCGCGCAAATTACGTTCGTAAATGCCGAACAGCGAAGCTCATCGTTTAGCATTGAACTTTAAAGAGTGCTATTACAAAACTGAAGGCACTTTCTAGTATAGGAGCTGCACGCGATCCTTATATACTTAGCGCTTTCATAGGGATAGTTATCAAGCAGGGACTGCGAAAACGCGCCAACGTACACTTTCAAATGACGCGCAAGCGCTCTCCTCAATAAGATGACGGATCGCCGGTGAAAATTTATTACATGTGTAATTCTCACCCGTCATCTTATCGTCGAAGATGATCCGATTCTCGATCCATGCCAATATGTAACTGCTTTAACTACTTATACTTTTATGGTCGTCTTCACGACATCGACACTCGTTCGCCTTAATTGGTATCGGTATCGATATCGACATCGACATACAACATGTACCCCATATCGGGGTTCAAGCATGCTTGACGCGACGCCGACGTCTGCTCTGCTCTGCATACATTTAACATGCATCAACTCGTCAGCTGTACGTAGAGTGCAGTATGCCTGCTCACAGACCTTTTTTTTCTTTTTCGACTAAACTTTTCATTCGGCGTTACGTGTGATATGAATGAATGAGGAATTTGCGGAGCTTTCGGATCAATTTATTTTTCCTTCTCGAATTGTCAACCGTCGTCCGTCTGCAAACCCTTGATGCGTTTCTAAATTTAACGCGATCAAATGCACGACTCATTGGAGTCTGAATAGCGAAGAAGGAACAAAAAATAAGTGCTACTTGTATCACAGATAATGTTAAATCGCATCATGTTAATCGAACCAAGTATTTCTTTATTTTAGCTCATTGCCTTCAATTTTGCTCAATTAATTTTTTTTATAAGTTACTTATGCTTCATAAGCAAGAAAAGCACTATTAGTTCCCACCCGCATCCCTCAATAGACAAGGAGAGAACTCCGTTAATTTTTGACATTTTGCAGTTTTTTCCAAGCATGTCCAATTGTCCAACTTTCAGCTTTTGTAACAAGGAAAAAATTCATAAGCCCATCCGAAGGAAATTTTTGAACTTTTGATATAAAAGGTTCAACTTTTTCTACTTGAAAAAAAGTATCAAGATACCGTCATAAAAATTCGAAAAAAAAAACGTAAGCAGCCATGCCGCATTACTGGAGCTGAGTTTTTAACTGGGGCTTGTTTTGATTTAGTAATAACCTTGCTTAACCGTTCATCACTACAGGCCACACCCAATACCAAGTCTTAAAACCCCTACCATCCTTTCCAAAAACACTTAAGAAGTTCAATTTGGCACAAATGTAGTATTTCTTGCCATGAAATAATCATGCGAACACATATTTCTCAAATTATAACTATTTGAGGGTCCTCAAATTATCTTCAAATTTTGTAAATCCGCCATTTTGACTCAAATTTAAGTGGTTATATTCTGGTCACAAACTAATCCTACACACAAAGTTTGACCATTCTAGGCCGATTTGGTGATGAGATATGGAAGATTCATGAAATTTCCTGCAGCAATTTCCCCTCCAAAAGCCGTTTTTTGCTCTAACTCCCCTCCAAAATCACTGAGGAAGCTAAAATCAAAATACGTTTGTCACTTGGGCTCATTTTATCATATGACACAGCAATAAAAAATTTTCGACCCTCCTGTACCCCACCACTATTTTAGGTTGGTAACCCCGCCTTCCCCCTCCAACATCATGTATGGAAGTGAATTCGGGATATAGTATACAACTTATCCCCAATAACCATATGAATTCATATTAATTACATTTTTACCAACTTGAGGCTCCTCAAGCTCTACTCAAAATTTTGATAATCCGCCATTTTGAATCCATTTTGATCCAAATTCAAGAGGTCATATTGTGGTCACCAACTAACCTCACACACAAAATTTGACCTCTTTAACTTGATTTGGTGGGGAGATATGGAAGATTCAAGAAATTTCATGACTCAAAACTTCCTCAAAAAGCCGTTTTTTGATCTAACTCCTCTCAATATGCACTCAAGAAGCTGAAATTTGGATATGTTAGTATCCGTGACTCACTTTTTCATATGAAATCAAAAACGAAAAATTTGAGCTATTTGCCCCTTCTCCAGCCCCCCTCAAAATTTGAGTGATCCGCCATTTTGAAATTTATCGAAAAAACAAAAAAATTATTTTTGCGCATTTTCAAGAAGAGTCTCTCACCAAATTTTGAGCGAATTTTATGAATACTCGCCGGCGCGACGCGTGGCGGAAAAAAAAAAATATATATATATACCAAAAAGTTGGACATTTGCCAGATGATTACAAATGGTCTGAAACGCAAAGATTTGAAGACCCCACCCTCACCCGACCTTCCCTTCCCAAATCAGGTAGGCTGTAATAGCTATCGTTTTGTTAAAAACTCAGCTAAAAAATAATACGAAACAACTTGATGTTTTTTCAACAACAGTATTTTCGAGATGGACACTTGTTCCGTTCAGGGGGTACGATGCTCCCAAATTTTGAAAAAAAAAAATGACTTTTTTCGTATAAATCATCTAGCATAATTTCATCAGAAACCACCACGCAACTAAAAGAAGGGAGGGGAGTTTATTTAAGGGAAAATGACCAAAACTGAGGGAATATGAAATTTAGCATCCAAAAGCTAGCACATCCTTTCACCTCGCGTTACTTATGATTACACCGCACGGGCATTTTGATATGGAGGGGCAGGAGACAATTTTTCACGATATACTTTGAAAATCAGATGAAAACCAAATTTAACAGCTGAAACTGAATATACTCGTAACTGTGACGATGCTTCGCTCCTCTAAACTATTCTCAATTGATTACGGAATTAAAACATTGCATCTTAATTTTGGTCAATCAAAATACACGCACCTCGATGTGAATTCTAAAATCCTTTGAAAGTGTGTTAGATGAGCGGAATATCGTTCTAATAAAGGGTCTAGCTAGTTTCAGCGGTCAAATTTGGTATACACCCTGCAGTTATTAATTTTTTTAGAAAATTAATTCTCCCCTCCCAACGCCAAATCCTGGGGCGAGGTTTCAATTCCGAAATCGACAAAGAATGGTTTAGAGGACTGAGACATCGTCATAATTACCAGTGTTTTGATTATATATATTTTTTTTTTACGTAAATTTAATTTACAGATTGGCTAATTTCTATCAATTTAATCACCAATTGGTAACGAAATAAACTGAATGATCATTAAATTTATTAAAACGTAGAAATATACAGTTTACATATTACTCGTATATTAATAATTTTGTGATTTGAAAAAATTGAAAAAAATTAATTCGCTAAAGTCGCACATGTTTACACTAGTAATTGATAAATTAATGGTTTACACAGTGTATTACCGCCGATTCACAGCAATTTCTGTATGCGTTTAATACGTGCGCATAAAATATACCTAACTATATTATTTACGTATCATAATAGGTATTAACGAATCAACTATAAAATGGCTTGAAAAAGGAAGATGATATGATGTCTTTTCTCCAATGTCCAATCAATTCTTCCATACCGAATAATGTAACGACTAAGGTAATCTTTCACTAAAAACTCAGATGAAATTGTAATATAAGAAAACAAACGCAGAATTTTACGCATGTCCAAGAAACCTGAGACGGTATTCATTGATAGCACGCGTGACATATATCAAGAATCTTGATTGATTAACTTTACAATTTTATCGACAAAATTTAATTTCGAATTTTTTACCATCAACATAGATAATGTAAGTATAAGAATTAGCTGATTTTGAAATCGGTTCAGGTAAACGAAACCCACTCCCTATAGATTATCAAAAGGCGAGAAAAAAAAAAAAGAAAAAAAATTGAAAAAACGGAGAGTAAACGAAATCTTTTCTATAAATTACTCTTATGAAAACAGCTTTTGAAAAATCTGATAAAAACGCACCTCTCGAGGCAATCGAGACGATGAAAGAGAAAAATTTCTAAACCTGGCCGCGTTATTTATCTACGAAACAGATACAAAGAAAAGCGAAGAAGAAATAAAACGAAAGGCTGACTCGAGGGTCGACTCGAAGCGTATGGCAACAATGCGGCCAATATGAAAAAGAAGAAATTAATTATCGACGCGTCAAAGGCTGTGGGCTATCGAAATTAACCGCATCATTTGTACGCGGCCAAATTAAAAACCTCAATTATCAAATGCTACGTTTCACGAAATACAAGTTACAACATAAATGATGGTCGTGTCGCGTTCTTTTCTTTGGTTTTGCTTTCAAACCTTTTTATTTTTTTATTTTTCCGTTTTCATACTAGTACGTATACATTGCAGTACCTAAGTACGTATGCTACATGTGCCTACTACCTGCTAGCATTCCTATATGGTGGATACATTCTCGCTACAAAAGCTGCGGCGCGTAGTAATAAACATTTTCATTGACAATAGGTTTTGTGTGAAAACACTTGGCTGTGCTCGTTCAACGTGTACTTTCTTTTCGTTACTCCTACTCAAACGATTTTCATTTAATTCGTATAGCAAAGAAATTTCCGCCGCACTTTGTCAACGATGAGATGAGGGAGAGAAAAAAATTCAAAAATACTCGACAACGAGGTAGATTTTTCCTAATACAGTTCTGTAGGCGATGTGAGAGGCGAGGCAAGGCGACATGACTAGTACTACAGTGGTATGCGAAAGATTTGGCATCGTTTTTTTCCCTCGTTCCGGCAACGCGCGTAATTTCTCATTTGCTTAAACCCCTACGAGTCCACCCCACACGTCTAATTTATTTATGTCTTTTTTGAATACAATCAATGACACCGTTATCAATTCAAAGCGACAGTCACGCAATAAACTACTCGCGCCCACATCATTATTCGCGCCAATTTCTCGACTCGACCGATATACCTTTACTGCGACGAAATATTTTCCATTAATTCTATTTATTTACTTTTTTTCGGCAAATAAAAAAATTTTCCACACCCAAAAAAAAAACATATATATATATATACACCAGATACCTACTCAAAAGCTTTAGTATTCTTTAGAGATCTTTTTCCTTTTCGAGCTACGTTTGAAGTATTATTTTCTTTATTCTGTAAAAAACCCTCATTTTTAGGCAACTTAATTTTCCGTCTACCTTTACATCAAAACGTATCGTGTACCGAACATCAGTTTCAGCTTCGTGTGGGTAACATCTGTTCTCCTTTATGAGCTAGAAAAACAACACATACAGAAGCATCTAACAAAAACGACAATAATAGTAACAACGGTGACGACAATGCAAAAAAAAAAATGTTGCTTTTTTGTGTGCAGCGATGCTTGTAAGATTTGTAACTTGAACTCGTTTCTTCACCAACCCCAGATTAAAATTTACTTCGATTTCGGTGCTACGCACTTCTTTTCAAGTTTTCTCAAAGATCTGCAAGTGAACAGTTTACCTGATGCATAGTTCATGACACGGAATCAACGAATGTAGACAACTGTCCATTATCTACTACAGTGTCGGTCTAGCGTGCCTTTAGTTTGGTCGTAAATATACTGTTAAGAGTCCTTCATTCATCACCCCTGACAGTACCATACCATCTTCCCGTTTCCCGTCCACCTTTTTTCTAAATATGGCGGAACGGGTGTCCAATAATTGCAAAATGGCCATAGAAGGAAGTGATGAAAATTTCATCACCTAAATTTATATTAATAATATTTCTTTATTAATCGAACGATGAGCAAGAATAGTTGAAAAATGTTTGTAACATAAGAAAATGAAGTAAGTTGAGAAAAAAAATGTTTAATTCGACCACCACAGTTCGTAAAAATTTTACATGACAAAAAAAGATTCGTTGCTTTGGCTGATGGGATTCCATTGATCACACGCATACTTTTTCCAAGATACCTGGTAAATAGTTACGACTGGAAATAATTTATCAAAATTCAATCGCGCCCAATCAAAGACTAAAATTCAATATTTCAAATTCGAATCAAAATGCATCCGAAATGGCGATGTCGTAAATTCAAGAGTCTCAAAATACTTCAACTAATTGAATAACATTCTTCAGTTTCATTTTCTTCATAAGACGTGGGAGAGATTGTGAGTTTTCAATATTCGCTTAAAGAAAATTTGAGAATGATTATTTCTATTTTAATTTCATAAAAGAACAGCACGAATTGTGAACTACAACATGCTCAAGTTCAACGGATTGAAAAAGATGGAAAAAATTCTGGTTTTCAAATTTAACATTGGTTTGAAGTGAAGAAAGAGAATTTACTTCGTGTAAATTTCTACCCGACAGACTCGTGTATTTCCTTGGCGGAGGAAGACAGAAAAAATGTACATATTTTCTTTTTGGGTAGGTTTCAAGGTATTAAATTTTATGATTTTCACTGCCTATAGAATCAAACTCCGTGAAAACTAGACGAATCCATCGAAGAAGATATTAAGTCAGAGTCCCCCTATCAAGCGAAAGTAATATCGACAGCTGTTTCCCAGTTGTTTATTATAGCATGCAACTTTATTCTAAGAGTTACTTTTCTATATGTGCTTCTGCTGCACGCCATCGTCCATCGCTAATAGATAATTTGTTTCTATAAGTGTATGCTAAACAGATACACGATAAATACCATTTGGAAGTCATACTCACATGTCTTATGAACAGCGTATGAGTAAATGCACATAAATGTACTCTCGATGTCGAATAAAAAACATTACGGAAGAATATTAAGATTGATGTAAGTATACACTGTAGTAATTGTAGTAACGAGCTGCATTTGCAACACTTTCATCGAGTTCATGCGAACCAATAATAATACACTGAATTAAATCGATTCATAATATGTGACGTGGCTTCTTCAACCTCTCATTTTTTCGTCAACATATAAATACATGAAAGAAGCAGATCGTTTTTCTTATCTGGAGTCCGAAATAAATGCGTAGAATTTCAATCATCTCATCTAATACACATTTCATGAAATTTGTACGTAATATCGTCGAAATATATGCTAAATCAGCGAAATTGTTTGTAAATATACCCGGCAACGGTATTAGTAGTATGTGGGAATAAACGTTTACTACCACCTCAAGCTTATTTTTGCGTAAATACAAAGTATACATCTGTCAATTAAGCGATATAGTCAAGTGTGATCAATTAGTGCTCTAAGGTACCCATAGCTAATACCTATATTGCTCCGAAACTGGAAAGCAAAGTCACGGTGACAGGTAACATCTGTTGATATGCTTCATAAATGCTAATTAAGTGTGTTATCGAATCATTTTCGTCGCAGAAACTACGTATTCGTTTCCTTCTGTTTGTACGATAGTAAGGTAAGTCTAGACTATCAATAAATTAACCAGATTTCTTGTTGATTCGCTGTTGATGTGTATCCCAATTACATATCTTAATCACCACGAGTATCGCATATAACTTGTCCGCAGTGGGACATATCAGGTACGAATTATTTATACGCTTAATTTATCCATCTAAAGGACAAAAAACCATAAATAGCCAGGTCGCATGGGTATTAGGGTTGAGTGAGAAAAAAATGTTCTTCAATTTAGGTGATTTAATTTGAGTTGAAAGTCCCCCATACAAAATTTCAGAACCTACGGACCATTTGGGGAGGGGGGGGGGAGATAAGGTTCTTCAAAGTAGGATCATTTTCGAAAAAAACGTGGTTTTACCATAATCACACAGAGGTAAAAAGGTGCAATTTGAGTTTCTACATCTCCGTAGCACATCGGTAGATCCATTGAAGGTCATCTTGATCGCTCTATCTAGAGGTTGAAAAGTTGCAGATTGACGATTTTTAAAATTTTTCAAACATTTTGTTTTTTCGCAAATTTTTTACAGGAACAATGGATGAAAGTCACGTAAAATGAAAATTTTAAAATACAGTGTTACCAGTTTTTCACCATCATAGTGGCCAATTTTGAGCTTTATGCCCAAAAATCCAAAATCATTCTGAAACCCTAAAAAAAAAATTTGAAATTCCTTATGTTGAGATTTCAACATTTTTTTCCAATTTTCGTAATACAGTGTTACCAACTTCTTTTTACGTTTTTTTTCTTTTTTTTTCTATGAAAAATTAAAAATATGTTATACTTCAGAGGAGATGCGAGAAAAAATGATAACGCCTTGTATTATACCATGTAACATTTATACAAGAAACGTTCATCACTAAAGATGAAGTTGCTTGCATCCTACAAGAGCTGAATTTTGAACATGTTACCTCTATGAAAAATTGAAAAACCTTAAAAATTAAGAAAGGTTTTCCACTTTAGCCGGTGAGTCTAGGAGGGAAGTGTAGTGGTTTCCGTACCTGTGAAGAAAAATTAACTCGTTGAACAAAAGTGGTCGAAATCGAAGGCTATGAGATAAGGTCCCTCGCAGAAAAACACTATTGGTTTTTGGAAAAACTAATAGTTTTACTATTCGTATTACTATTGAACTAATAGTACAATTCATGAATGAATAGTGTGACTAGAAGTGAAGATGAAACTTTATAAATAGGGCTGTAGTAGTAACAACGAAACACTACCAGTATCACTAATAGTAGTACTAAAAGTATTGAAAGTAGTAGTAGTTATCATAAAACACCACTAATATCCCTAATAGTATCACTAAAAGCGTTGATAGCAGTAGTGGCACTATTAGTAGTGGTCATAAAACACTACTAATATCCCTATCTAGTCGATTTTCAAACTATGTCGAATAGTTTCGGCATTTTAAAAGAAATTAATGTGATATAGTTTTATTTTTGGGGCACGGAATTATACAAAATTTGTAGCTGAAGTTTCCATGCACATTTTAAGCCCTTTTCTACTTTGTTTAACCCTATTTTTAATTAATTTTTACTTGGATTAAGTTTTCCAACGCTTCTCGCTGATAAAGTGACGCGCTAGATAATATATAAGGAAGTCCATAACAACTCTATGATATATGAAAATAACACTCTCGTAGAAGAGTACTACTGTTAGTATTAGTGAAACTTCACTAACAGTTTTTTGGTCCAATAGTTTACTTTTAGTTTTGTGGTTGTTCACTATTAGAGTACTTTCACTAATAGTTACCTATAGTGTACTATTTGTAATACTATTAATACATTTGTAGTATTACTTTTAGTGCACTAGTAATGAACAAACTAAAAGTAAACTATTGGACGAAAAAACTATTAGTGAAGTTTTACTAATAGTTGCCTAGTAGTGTTTTTCTGCGAGGGGTGCTTGCTTGAATCGACTCAAAAGTAATCTGGAAGCTGCTTTCATGGTTTGATTTTGAAAATAATTATAATCTCACTTATAGGACGTAGGTGTAGCCGCGATGAAACCATAATAATTACGAACATATTTCGCGTAATAATAGGTGAAACACTTTTTTCAAAGTGAAAAGCGCAACTTACGCCAGCCCCAGGTAGACGAGTAAAAATGCGATTTCAGCGAAGGTGAAAGTTAGGCAATAATTTTTACACCGCCATCACCATCGAAACTCGATAATCCGCGTTTAAATTATGCTTTTCAACTTTCACGACTAAAAGGTAAGGTAATTTTATTTAACGGCTTCTCGCATCGCATCCCGCCTTTTCCACCGATAAGCGGTACCGGAGCGAGGCAACGCTCCGTGTAAAATGATTCACAAGCTTTTGAGGACTTAATTCTTCAATTAAAGCTAAAACGTAAATCTTTGAAGCGAACCGGCGCGATGTTTAATTAACATTTTTTCTTGGAGCGGCGATTTTTCTCTTTTGCTTTTATTTACGGTCGAGGCGCTAAATTTTAATACGCGAAAACGTAATTATCACGGTTTGCCGATGTGACATGACGAAGCGACTGAGTTCGAATGTTGCATGTAATTTCGCTAAGCTACTGCGACTTTTATACGTCCTGCGTGTAACATTTTCGGCTCATTATAAGCTTTAGCCCAAGTTTATAGTCGCAAACGAGCTGGCAATGGGATGCTTCGAGTACTACGAGCGTTACGAGCGCTATACGAGTGTTACGACGTTTATATACTTGGCCCAACGTATTAATAATATTACTCGATGAAAATGCTCGCGTTCGCTATTTACCTTTTCAAATGGCTCTGCCATCTATCAAACCTTGCTAGCTATACGTATACGCGCGGTTTCGATGGGCGCCTAAATTGTCGCTTGTTTGTACTGTCGCGTCGTACCGTGATTTACCCTCGCCATCGTACCCGGATACACAACTTGTAAAAGTTAGCACGCGAATTGCCCGTCGTGTATTGAGCATGGAGCTGCGTCGCGAGCGCTACAAATGTTCGCTTCTATCGAGAGAGAAAAAGAGAAAAACAAAAAAACTTTCGATAGGTACTTCAACTTCGTTATCCGCCGCACAGGTAATACTAGAGAGATAAAACTCGAGCGCATATAGGTATATAGTATATACATATGAATTATTGCCGCTTGTCGACTTCGGTAATACATATTTGTACGTCGTACCTCGTACGTTCCGCTATTACATGTATGTACGTACGTATAGTACCTAACTACCTATAGTACCTAGTACCTACGTACTCCTTCGTATAAGAAGATTTTAAAACTTCGCATCGCGTCGCTCCCTAGTCCCCCCTATACGTATTCGTATTTACCTCTTCATCGTAGTGACGCGACACGAATCACGGAAAATGCACGAGACGTTCTCGCGAGAGTACTCGACTTATTAGGAATTTGTTATACGAGGGCAAAGTAAACAATACCTCCATTTGGCCGTTCTACTTAATTATTTCTATAAACTGTTCGCACAGAACGAATCTTTTTTCAAAAATCTACTTATAAACTTCGCTTAACGTCGATAATTTTCTTCTGCTTTGTACATTTACATCGATAAAAATTACACCATACTTACGCGATATTAGCACTTCATTATATTTGCATTAAGCATGTTTCTAATCGTCTTGAATTTAGATGAAGTACGGAAATTTTTACAGGTAATTAATTCGAAACGAACTCTTACCGTCTCAACTTCATCTACAGCTATACAACATTTTTTTCCACCTCAAATTAGTTGAATCACGAACAAACATTAAAAGTGAAATGAATAAGTATCATTAATAATTAATTATTATCTTTATTTTTATTTTATTTATTAATTTTTTTGAATAGTTAAAATATTGTAACAAAAGTGCATAAATTCGACTCAACGAAAAAATAAATCGAATACTAATACGAAATAAATTTAAAATATTCAGTTCTATTCAGCGAATATTACTTATTTTTGCTTTTCACAGCCGAGTCTTGAAAATTGTCAAATAAGAGTAAATGATCTCGTATAAGCAGCACCACTATCCAACGATTTAGCATATTGAAAGCATTGCCATTGCGACCATAAACCTTTCGATACGAAAATTAAAACATTTTCAAACGTTTTGGTAGCCTGTTCCAGAAGAAAAAAAAGATTTTTCAGCGCAGTTCACCTTGAAACAAAATACGTTGCCCATTTCATAAATAAAAGGAACTGTAATACTGAAGAGTAAGTTCAATGAAAACTAAGTTGCCTAAACGATTCGCCGTAAATATGAAAACGCTTTTAGGCGCTGCGTAGGCAACTTATTAGTTATGACGAACAAGAATGCGTATAAAATAATCGAATGCGAATTTCAAGTTGAGTTGTTTAAATTAATTTTTTCAATGTCTCTTATAGACTAAATAATTTATTTTTGGGCACTACAGTTGGAGCATTTCTTATAGAATTACAAAAAAAAAAAAGAAATCACGAGGATTTAAAAATTTTTGGTTATTTTTTCAAAGACAAAAATTTACAGTATTTGGGTATTCTTAGATAATTCAAATTCAACAGAATCTGCCTCTCGTCTACTCTTCACAGCTAGAAAATTTTAGTGAGCTGTACAATTCTTCATTAAATCTATATTATAAAGGAACAGCGTCGTTTTTTGTGGTCGTATCACGCGTCTTCTAGCGAACCGATTGCGATGAAAATTTTACAGTACATTTGTACTTGCACGTAGGTGGTTCCTGTGAAGTTTCGCTTCGAAAGCTCTTTTAGTTGGCCTGCAATTCAACTTCAAAGTTTGGCTTTATGGTGGGGTAATGGTACGTTTCATTTCTCCACCACGCCTGATATAAATAAAAATTGCTAAGCATGCATTTCTCCACCATGCGTACCGAAGGCGAATAAATCAAAACAAAAATAAAATTTCCTTCTTATTTTTTTCTTTTCTCATTAAATATTCTTCAAAACGTTTAAATCTACTTTTACTTTCTTTTTTAAATTATTCGGCATTTTATTAATAATATACATTTTTTTGGAGTTGAAGAATGTAATATCAATACATCTTCTTAATAACATTCTATTATACTGAGTTGCAATTACCCTTCCTATATTATTTTATATTAATATTTTTTATTTTTTTATAATTTTGTTGTACAAAATCGAACAAATGTTTGATTATCCCATCTGTTTAGGTTGACAATTTTCCATTGAGGTGTCATATGATTAAAATAAGCTCAAGTAACCAACTTATTTTCTGTTATGATTTTAGCTTCTTACATGCATTTGGAGAGGAGTTAGTGCAAAAAACTGCTTTACGAGAAAATTTTAGCCTTTCAGGTCTTCAGATTTTTTCCCTCATGCTCAACGTCAGCGGGTATTCATGACATTCACTGAAAACTTGGTGAGAGATTTTTCTTAAAAATGCGAAAAAACAACTTTTTGGTTTCTTCTATACTTCTTCAAAATGTCGGACCGCTAAAAATTCAAAGGGGGACTGGAAAAAGGACAAATAGCTCGAATTCTTGGTTTTCGATCTCATATGAAAAAGTGTATCATAGACACCAACATATCAAAATTTCATATTCCCAAGAGTATTTGTAGTTGAGTAAGAGCAAGAAATAGCTTTTTCAGGCTATTTCGAGTCATAAAATTTCTTAAATCTTTTATATCTCCTTACAAAATCGAAGTAGAAAGGTTAAAATTTGTATAGGATTAGTTGATGAACAGTATATAAACCCTTAAATTTGAGTCGAAATGGATCCAAAATGGCGAACTGTAAAAATATGAGCATAAATAATTTGACGAGTCTCAAATTAGTAAAAATGTAATTACATAATATAAACTCATGTAATTATGAGGGAGAAGAAGTGTACAATTTTTCCAATTCACCTTCATACATGATGTTGGAGGAGGAAGCCTGTTATCAAGCTAAAATTGTAGCTAAAAATGTAGTGGTGATTCATGAAAAGCCGAACATTTTTTATGGCTTCATATGATAAAATGACCATAAGTGACTAACCTATTCTGTTTTTTCCTTCCAAAGTGAATTTCACAGACATATTGAGACCTACGAATATAGAATATTTTATATTAACACTGTCTGGATTATACGTAACACTTTCAAAAGTTTTGAAATATTCATTTGTGAAAAATTGTTTAGGTCCCTGTTCGGCGGTACCATTATATTTTAATTCGATTATAATTCCTATACCTAAAGCCGGATTCATCATGAGGAGATCTAATTTCGGCAGGGAAATTACTATAGGAAATTTCATGAATCTTCCATATCTATTTCTTTTACCTTAGTTAGACTTATATTGATTACTTTTTGTTTGACTCTATTTCTTTCATTTTTATAAATATTTTTGATGTGAATTGAGTCATGCTATTTCATGGTTTACCTATCTATATATCTTTCTTTTTGTTTTGTATTAACATCATATCAATGATTGTATTTAAAGCCGCCCTTGGGCGGGTGACTGCATCTTGTAAATAAATAAATGAATAAATAAATAGGTAAATAAAATAATAAAAAAAGTCAAGGACATGAGTTTTCACTGAGGAACTGTGGGTACTTTTGAACTTGCACCATTCATTTAAGATAAGCGACTGCAATATGCATATAGCTCCTCAAATTCATGTCAAAGCTGAGCTTATTTTTAGAAAATTTGCCAATTACACAAAATAGCAAAACCACTGTAATTTCAACGCAGTCAAACTGTTTAAACAAACTGGGCGGAATTTTTCTTTCACAGACGTGCAGCTAGAGATGGAGATTCAAAATTCAGTTGTTTTGAAGTCAAAGAGGAGGTTTTACTCCGAGTGCTCTTTTATCATTTTTCAAAGGTATTACGAATATATGGGCATGTACTTTTTTGTTAATGTATTGAGAGAAAAAACCTCTTTTTGACATCAAAATATGGCGGACAACGATTTAGATTTTTTTAATAAAACCTCTAGTGGTGTAACCCGTTACTGTACTCGTAAAACCTGGATAGGTACGAAAGTAAATAAAAACCTATAAAATCATGAATCGAACGAAGACTACACAATACGTTGGATCGCGCTGCGTCGCGTCATCGTCAGCCGGAAAGATGACATAATAAAGATACCTGCGGTTTTGAAATTAGCTCGTAATTCGACATGAACAAAATTACAGCCTCAAAAATCAAATCCTTCGAGAATATGAGGCCTTACCACTTGGGCATGTAAAAATTGGGTCACCGTCGAATGATGGCGGGCAAGGCATGATTGTATGTAGAACGGAGGAGCGTATTGTCATCGAAGCTAGCAAAAATTACGAGGCGAAGCGACGCGATACGATGGACGGTTTTATTAAACTCGACGTACGAGGTTCAGTCTGCTAATCAATTTTACTCGCCAACTGCGTGAAAACAATTATTTAACGCTATCAATTTCATCGCGCGAGATTTTCGCTCAACTCCCGCGGTGTTTTGTTTATACTCTTAAGTCTGGTAATTCCATTGGAAAGGCTATTCACGAATACGCTATATTCTTTCCTCTTTCGTCGGTTACACGTAGAGTAAATTCTGAGACTGATGCGGCGCAGCGGCGGCAATAATAACAACGAGATATACCTAGTTTAAAAATAACGCGAGCTTGCCGCACGAAGCAAGATAATATACGAATAGTCGAATAATCGAGTAGTCGAATACGTCGATGAAAGGTTATATGTCAGTTGGAAAACAGATTAGCGGTGTATTTAGCCGACGATGCTAATAGATTTAATTAAACCAAGTCGACGCGACGCCGACTTTTTCGCCGCTAAAATAATTTTCGTTTACAAAAATTCAATAATTTTAACGTAATTAGCCGCAAAGCCTTTTTTTATTAATCGAATTTACTCCGCTGGTCGCGCGCGCCCACTCGCCGTACGCGTCGACAACAAAACTAAACGTGGCTTACCCGCGCCGAACCGTTTAATTAATTTCTTCCTTTTCGCTCGATCAAATGAATTTAAAACGATTGCACGGCCGACCGACCAACGTACCTTTTACAAAGGTGCATAATACACCAGAATGTAGACGTACTAAACCGCTGATTATCATAATCAGTCGCTAAGACGTGGCGCAGCGCGGCACGGCGCGACGTGACGTGACGTGGCGTAGCCACCAAAAATCAAGAAAGCGAGCTCAGCTTTTTTCGCGAGGCTGCGTTTCCTTTCGGCGGCTAATCAATTATACTGTACTTACGTATATTCCCACGCTCGAGAAACCAACGATAAACGTATTTCCACAAAAACCGGACCTGGACGCTTTCCAAAAGTGTAATTACTACCGAATTCTTTTCGAAATCCTTACAACAAAACGAGAAGCAGCCATGAAAACACCCTTTTCTTCCGGCCATCGAATCGAATTGTTTTTCCTTCTTTTTACTCTTTTTACTTTATTTTTTTGTTTTTTCGTAATTCTCCTCTCGCTCGCTCGATTTTTTTTCACGGATCGAAAGGCAAATGCACGCGATTATTGCGCGGAATTTCGAAACTTTTCCACCCACAATTGAAAATTGGCTCCGCGTTTAAACCACGCTATGAATGCGCGTTATACTGGTCAAACAGCCAAGATTTTTTTTTTCAGTTTCCTTCGTCCTCCTTCAAAATCGTCAACTACCTTCCAAGTTCCACGTCGATAAAAACATATTAATTATATGTTCATAATTGTATTTTTGAA
Organism: Phenacoccus solenopsis; assembly: GCA_009761765.1. NCBI lineage: Eukaryota > Metazoa > Arthropoda > Insecta > Hemiptera > Pseudococcidae > Phenacoccus > Phenacoccus solenopsis. The sequence goes on along the minus strand of CM019752.1, from coordinate 3,612,679 downwards.
TTTATCAATTTTACAATCTTCAGTTTAAAAAACGATAAGCAGCCATACCCCATTATTGAAGCTGAGTTTGTAATGGAGTCATGTTCGAATTTGCAGATATGTTACCGCTTTACAACCACACTTACTCCCAGTACCGAGGATGAAAAACGTCCTATCCTCCAAATTTAATGTCAATCCATAAATTTTTGCTCGAGTTATCATCGGACAACGCGAATTAAACAAAAAAAACGTAAGCAGTCATGCCGCATTACTGGAGCTGAGTTTTTAACTGGAGCTTGTTTTGATTTACTGATAACCTTGCTTAACCATTCATGAGTACAGGTCACACCCAATACCAAGTCTGAAAACCCCTACCCTATCCTTTCCAAAAACACTTAAGAAGTTGAATTTGGCACAAATGTAGTATTTCTTGCCATGAAATAATCATGTGAACACATATTTCTCAAATTATAACTATTTGAGGGTCCTCAAATTATCTTCAAATCTTGATAATCCGCCATTTTGGATCCATTTTGACTCAAATTTAAGTGGTTATATTCTGGTCACAAACTAATCCTACACACAAAGTTTGACCATTCTAGGCCGATTTGGTGATGAGATATGGAAGATTCATGAAATTTCCTGCAGCAATTTCCCCTCCAAAAGCCGTTTTTTGCTCTAACTCCCCTCCAAAATCACTGAGGAAGCTAAAATCAAAATACGTTTGTCACTTGGGCTCATTTTATCATATGACACAGCAATAAAAAATTTTCGACCCCTCCTGTACCCCCACCACTATTTTAGGTTGATAACCCCGCCTTCCCCCCTCCAACATCATGTATGGAAGTGAATTCGGGATATAGTATACAACTTATCCCAATAACCATATGAATTCATATTAATTACATTTTTACCAACTTGAGGCTCCTCAAGCTCTACTCAAATTTTGATAATCCGCCATTTTGGATCCATTTTGATCCAAATTCAAGAGGTCATATTGTGGTCACCAACTAACCTCACACACAAAATTTGACCTCTTTAACTTGATTTGGTGGGAGATATGGAAGATTCAAGAAATTTCATGACTCAAAACTTCCTCAAAAAGCCGTTTTTTGATCTAACTCCTCTCAATACGCACTCAAGAAGCTGAAATTTGGATATGTTAGTATCCGTGACTCACTCTTTCATATGAATCAAAAACGAAAAATTTGAGCTATTTGCCCCTTCTCCAGCCCCCTCAAAATTTGAGTGATCCGCCATTTTGAAATTTATCGAAAAAACAAAAAAAGCACTTCTGCGCATTTTCAAGAAGAGTTCCTCACCAAATTTTGAGCGAATTTTATGAATACTCGCCGGCGCTACGCGTGGGGAAAAATATATATATACCAAAAAGTTGGACATTTGCCAGATGATTACAAATGGTCTGAAACGCAAAGATTTGAAGACCCCACCCTCCCCCGACCTTCCCTTCCCAAATCAGGTAGGCTGTAATAGCTATCGTTTTTATTAAAAACTCAGCTAAAAAAAAAACAAACAAAAACAAACAAAAAAAAAACAAAAACGAAAAACCCTACTGAACGCATAAGATGATCTTACTTAAAAGTAAAGGTAACTAAAAATTGTTTAAAATCTGGTGTTTTCATTTATAGATAAAGAAAGAATAACCTTCGTTTTTATTGAAAACTCAACTAAAAAGTATAATTATAATTATAAATGATTTTTAATAAATAAATTTATAACCTGAAAAATTTAATTCAAATTAAATTGAAATGATTTATTAATAAAAAAAAAAAAAAAAAAACACATTCATATGATATCTATTTTCATTCTCATAATAGAGTACAGGGCTGTGGAAATGGTTTTACCTAAAATCCCTTATATGAGAAATACAATTAATGTAATGATAATTATTCGCTAGGTAGGTACATTTCTAATCGAATACTGCGAAATATTCGAAATAAGTCGGAAATGGCGTAAGGTGTAAGTACGTATGCAAATCGGTAACGTATGATTTGAATGAGCGGAATTAAAGGCGATTTGTTCGCGTATAGAAGGGTAAACGGAAACATTTGAAAAAGGTTAAAAACGCGTACTAAAGGAATATCGTTCATCGCAGCGCGCGTATATCAATATGTAGTGTATTAAAAGCCATAAAATTTCGCGTAAATCTGAAATACGATGAAAAAGCGCGCCCGGGTGATTTTCGCTATAGGCGACATAAGGCGGAATTTTCAAAAGCTCTAAATCACCAATCACCCGTTAAAATGACTACAGCTATCGATAAAAATTCGCTGCGCCTGGTCGCATCGTCCCCCAAGTACTTCCATACACATACTTACAAAGAGTCACACTTAACGTAGAATGGCGAAAATGTGATATTTTAACACGATGGCGACGATTGCGAAGGACGTGATACTAATGTATATACGTACTTACTTGTAGCCCATTTGTGCGAGTTGATTTTCGCTTTTTTCTTATGAAGAGCCCACTTACATAATTTTCGCTTAATTAGCTGCGAAATTACTTCAAATCAAACTGACAGTTACGAAGTTCCGCTTTCTTGCTATAGAGCATTGACGAGAATAATTTTTCAAATTATAGTAAAACTTGGAGAATTTAAAACATTTTAAAATATAACATATACATTTTTCCAAATTCGAAAAAATCGATTTTTACGCCATAATTATATTTTTTACGCTTTAATAGAGTTCATATCATTTCATTAAAAAAAAAAAAAAAAAAAAATTAATTTTATTCCATTCCTTAAATGCTGACTATAAATAAGTAGATATCTGCTTAATTATAATTTCGTGTAATAAAAATAAATATTTTCGTTATTGTAAACTAATATCTTCATTTTGCTAGGTTGGTAACAACTCCTATTTGAGGATAGTGAAAAATAGAAGACGAAACGATAGGCTAGGTATTGTGGCACTGTCCTTTTTTAGAGGGTAGGGACAAAGATAGGAAGAGAAGTAGATCGATTACTGATCCTTTTCCTGTACTGTTTCGCCGCATTGGGTTCTTAGAGCGAATTGACCGCTGAAATTTGACGTATCATCATTAAAAAAAATTGTCCAGGTCTCGTATTATGTTTTTCACTTTTGTACGTATTTACATAGAAACTACCCCTTTCCGAAAAATGTGAAAATTAAAAAAATAAAAACAGAACATACTTCTACATTATACTTCCTTTTTCATAGCCACTACAGCGAATATAAAGGCTCTGAAGCTTTAAGTTTGAATAAAGAAACTATGAAAAAAATATTATCTCGTATTTTCGCCATCAAAATCGAGCTTTGATTTTTCGTTATCATCATTATTATTATTATCAGTAGATACGATTTATTTTAATATTTTTTAGTTGAAATAATTCCGAAGTGTAAATATTCAAATTTCGAACCGATCCTCTAAGATGTTCTCGTCAAATATGAGAGCTGATTTTTTTACTGCTTTGTCCTGCAATATCATTTAAAAACAACTGTTCTTTACCCTCAACAATTTTCGAAAAAGAAAAGGAAAAAAGCGAAAAACCGACCTACCGTAGCTCTCGTACTTATTTGTACTTGAAGAATAGGTCAGATATCGTCAGCACGGCGGACGGCGGACGTTTTCAATCGAAACGTTTGAGCATTTTTATGGGTGGCGCGGTCGCCTAAAAAGAGCGGCTGTTACGTTTAAGGTTAGATACACGGTGCGTGTGCCGATGCCGGAGTAAATGCAACTCTGCCAGTGTAAACAGTCACCGAGTTAAAAGCGAATCGATAGTGCAAAAGCGTTCCCGGGACCCGATCAAGACTACGGCTGTTTCTCGCTTCCGTCTTGCGACTCTAGTGACCGATTTCGATGACGAAACTTTCGACATTTTATCTCCACGTTACGTAGGTACCCTTGTTCGCCCATAAACTGCAACGTGCACACTACGTTCACATTTACCATAATTATACCTATTACTTAAGCGCCAATCAAATTAATCGTCCGGCGCCCTCGATCGCCGCTTTAATTAACCACGTAATTTTCGTTAGCTGTGCTGCGGCTCGATCCCTCGGACTTCCGAGTCCGAGTAATACGAAAAACGAAAATATCGCCAAAGGCGCAACGAGTACGATGTGCGAATCTGTTGCATCGTAATATAATTAATCTTTTGAGCTCGTAAGACGCGACAAAAAAATATTTTTCCACCTTTCACCCGTTGGATATACCCATTGTGGTATTTGAATTGAAATTTCGCATTCGGTTTGGAAAATATTTTTTGGCATATGTCGTCGTCGTTTTTCTCGCCCGGAGTTCTTTCCCTTTTCACTTTCTTTTTTCTTTTTTTTTTTTCGTTTCGTTTCCTCCTCGCTCTCTTCTTCTTCACTTTTTTTTTTTTTTTTGATGTACGTTTTGCTACACAGGAACAAGTTGAGTTGGCCCGTTCTACGAAATGAATAGAAATAAAATTAAAGATAATGTAATGTTCCTTTGAAAAGATTCGTTTTGCTTTCGATTAATAAATCATTTTGTCGGTGATTCAGCGAGAATGTTATCAAAGCTTAAAGTTTGGCGGCTTTCATCGTCTTGACCGCCGACCACGTGTACATCTCAGTTGCAAAATTTTCCATTCCAACTCTCTAAACATTGAAAGAACAAATGTGTATACGCGTGATTTAGCGAGTGAAATCATCATTAATAAATGATCCAGCTCTTTACCAGAACCTCTGGCAATTATAAAATTAGTCTCATTACAAATGAAAAATGTGGCTGAGTTAGGTATCATTAATAGATGTTTGTTCAGATTTGCAGATTATGTCGTTAATCATTTCGCTCGCACATCAAGGTCTGCGAAACCACCAAACATATCTCCTCTAAAACTACCTAAAAAGGTTGAATTTAGGATATGTAATGCTTCTTGCCTAATGCTGTCACATGAGGTCGTATTTATCTGATTTCAGCTATTTGAGGCTCTTCAAGGCGTCTTTACAAGTTAACCATTCACCAATTTGGATATTTTTTGAAGCAAATTCAGCAGGTCATGTTCTGGTTCTAAATATAGCCTACGTACGAAGATGGCTCCTTTCCGAGTATGAACATTTGAGAAAATTTCTCTTCCGCAATATTTTTGCTTCAACTTCCCACAGAATTCACATAGGAAATGAAAATTGAAAGTTTTATAATTTTGGCTTAATAGAACTCTATATTTTAGATTTTTCTCTAGAAAACTACTTCTTTTGGATCGCTACTCACCATTTAATGAGATACTTACAGAGATATCACGAATCTAACTTTATTTTCATATTCAAGAGTTTTGATTCATGCGAACACGATACTAATATCATCGATCCATCCACATTCCCAAACTGGTGATGTGAAAGTACCATGTGGTCCGCTTTTCAGCTACGATATATGAAAAATATACGCGGAAACTGTATCATCTACGGGCATTTTTTGAAAAATACTTCCATTTGGCTCGCCATTTCAACTTTTGCGAATTTCGACTACGTCACACGTTAGCTAAAATTTTGAGAAAAATGTATTTCACTGAGAAACTGAACATACATCCAAAAACCCTGGTTTTATTTTTGTGCCAGACATTATCATCATTAAAAAAATTAAACAAAATATTGAAAGATCATTTTTGAAACAAAATTAAGGTGTTGATGAGATATTGATTTCTTCTGAAATGTTTCTCATATGGATCAAAAACTAGGCAAAAATTGTTTAAATCGATCGATTTATATTTACACGAACTATTTTATCATAATTTTCCACTTACTGTTAAATTTCAAAATGGTGAAATAATAACTGCAATTTATTTGGCTACACTGGTCATAAAGGGTACCTATTATAGGCGATTGAACCAGTATTTTTTTGCACTAAATTACCCTTACGAATAGGGAAAACCAGAAGGTAGGTAGGAAGTAGAATGACTCACATTTTTTTGAACCCTATTCTATACATGTATTATTATTGTCATTATGCTTGTTGGTGCGATGAGTTTATGTTCAACCAATAAATACAGATGAGTTTCGAGTTCATAGTTAATTTCGTTAGTTACGAATAAAATTTGGAAATATTTTTTACGTGAGAATAAACACTTACAGTGGCCCCTTCAAAAAGGGGAAAGGCTGAAGGTATCGTGATATTAATCAACGATGTTTCTCATTGATTGTGCCCACATATCATGCAAATATTGAGCCAGAATTGCTCCAAAGGAGATTTACAATGCTTATTCACATAATTATGTCCTTTTGACCATTCGCCATACAAACTCTGCATACAATGTTTGAGTATTGTAGCTTCATTTGATGTGGAAATATAGAAGTTCAAGAAATTTATTTCATGACTCAAAATCTCCTAGAAAAGTATTTTTTCTTTTTACCATCAGTCCCAAATTTACTTGAAAAGCTGAAATTAGGATATCCTTCTTTTATTACGAAAACATATGTAAAAAAAAATTAAGGAATATTTTCTTTATCTCTGGCTCGTCTGAAACTTTGAATGTACCTCCATTTCGAAGTGAATCAAAAATCCAAACAAACTGATTTCACGAATTTTCACGAAGAGTCTTTTGCCAAATTATGAACGATTTTCATCAATCCTTCGTCAGTTTTTGGTTATTCGCCATTTTAGATCCATTTTGATCAAAATTCAAGTGGTAATAATACATTTCGGAGCCCAATAAATTCTACACGCGAAACTAAACTCTTAGGTTTATTTTGGTGAAGAGATATGGCAGATTGAAAAAATTTCACGACTCGAATTCAAAATCTGATTTTTGCTCTTGTGAAACATTAAAATTTGAAAGTTGTACTTTTAGATCATTATACGAACATCTGTGACCAAATTTTGATCGAGCTTCATCCACATGCTTCGATATTACAAAAATGAGATCGGAGCAAAATATACGAAGAAAGCTAGATACTAGGTAGATACATTTATTATGATAGAGAAGAACGTTGAACAATTGTCATACTTATGATTACGTTTGTGGACCCTCCCTTTCTCTACCATTCTTTTCAGAATCGGGTAGGTTGCAATAGCTGTAATTCTTTTGAAGAATTTCGCTAAAAAATGTGAGGCTAGCATTACTTAAATTTTACCGTCGAATTTGAAGAAGAGATGAATCACAGTTATAACGGAAAAAGTTTCAAATAATGTAGCATAGCTGAACGTTAAGTTTATGATAGATCGATTCGATAATCGATTATTATTAGTATTTTTTTGTTATTTAAAAACAAAAATTTTTAATTCTTCGCAAAACCGTTGTTGAAAACGAACTTGTTGTTTATGCAAATATACCAAAGCGTACGCTCGTCCTTCGATTGATAAGAATAAGAGCTAAATATGGGCAAACAAAAGTGGGTGGATTGCAGAACGAAACGACGAGAACCTATTATTACCTGTTTATAATAGGAATGGGAATGTGGATTACGTGTCACTATAGCTACAGACGGCCGATAGATCAAAATATATACTGTATAACGTATAGCGTACATACATATATAGGTAATTAGGTACAGGTAGACAAAGGTACTGACTTCGAAGCAAACCATTGAGTAAATACTAAATACGCAAATACGTATTAATACGTCGTGTAGCACCGGTATCTACGTAGGTAGTGCGTAGCATACCAGTGTAAGTTGCAATTCAATTCTTCTAAAGAGAAATTTCGTCGATGCGTAATGCTCCGAAAAAGGGGTATACGACGGCGCGGAGACGATGAAGATTTGACGAAAAAAATAATAACACAGACGTTGATAACGATTCGAGTAGAAGTTTTAATTTTTTTATTTCGATCTTTATACGAAGCGGCGCGGCGCGGCGCTACGCGACGCGACGTAAATGAAAACCATCTCCATCGAAAACCTTTGTACTGAATTCCAAGTCTGCATTGTCTATGGTCGTAGACTGTGGAGATGGTCTCGCAAACGCTTAAGAACTATGATAGTAGCGGCACGGCAGCAAAAAGCATTTATACAATATAAAACGGAAATATTCTTCACAAGTTTTTCGAAATTCGTATACGCTTTTTGGAAAAATTCCACTCAGTATGGAAGAGGCTGGATGGCTCGAACTGAATACCATACGCGTTCTTTTGTTTGGTAAGCAGGCCACGCCGTGCCGCGCCGCGCCACGCCGCCTCGGCCATATTCAAAAGTCGAAACCTTTGCGCGGATCGAAACAATAAGGTCGACAAAAAATGACGCGTGTTTATGACACCAAGTCGCTTACCGCGCTGCCGCTGCCTGTGCCGCGTGACGCTTAATTTACAAAACTTGGCGAACGGATGATAATTTTATAATTGATATCCTTGCACCTTTTTCCTTTTTCGTTTCAACGTCACGATCGCGACGCATCGTGGGCGTGCTATGCGTACACGTATACGCGTACGTAGACCTAGGAGTACGTATTTTCGACGCGTTTTATTTTTCGCTTTTCGCATGGAAGCATGGCCGATTTTGCGGCTTTCGTTGAGTTTATTGTCGCGGAAAATTCGTTCACTCGTAATTTACACCGCATGCCGCCACAACCACTCGCACTCACTTCGAGTTTCAACTTTCACATGGAGCGGTTTGCGGCTTGAAGCCCACGTGAGGTGTTCCAATATCGTTTAAAGTCGATTTACAAATTTTAGAAATTCGAAAGAACTTTGCCCTTTAGTAAAATTTCCATACGCTTCATGTACCCCCTTGAATTTTATACGTGATTCTAAACTCAGCTGCTATAATATTAATGTAGCGACGAAACTCAGGAATTTCCCTATCAGATTCCTTTTACATTCCAAACGGAGTAAATAATGAATGCCTGCTCCTCTATATTCTGTACTATTGAGTGTGATAATTACTCTTAAATGAACAATCGTGGTAATCTGTGCGTTCGATGGTATGAATTAAAAGAATACTCCTTCTTCGTAACATTTTCGTATGCATATGTATAATATATACATAGTTTTTTAACAATACTTGACACATTGCTTATTATTTCGATGATTTTTTATTTAATGTTTCATTCTGAATAATGTAATAATAAACCAATTTAGTTTTTCACGTAGGTAATAATATAATATCGTGGCTATCATCAATCGCAGACTAACGAAACTGATATACCTAAATGCTAGCATAACTGGATTTCCAACAATTTCAGTCGCAATAATTTTTATTCGCCTCAGAATGGGGGTAAGGGTTGGGGTCAATTCTTTTCTTTCGATGAAATATAAAGTAATAAGGTTGCGTATCAAAACGAAGAGAGTTCAGTATCAAAAATTTGGATTCATCATTTTTAATTGCTCCTTCTTTCATGAAAGTGATTAGATAAAATTATCATTTTTTTTACCTGTACGACTGTATATAAATATTGTAGATAAAATATCGTTGGAAATTTAATTGTACTAGTATTAATAACAGCCTCATTCACTTGCGATCAGTGATAGCCGCGATGTACATGAAGACAGGCCTGTATCCAGAAATAAGAAAATTCACCGGCCCACCGAGGAATCCCATTTTTAATCGCCCATTTAGTATTAATCGGCCAAATTTTTTCTCTCATTTTTCAAATTATGGATTTATAGAATTTCTTCTTTTTTTTTATCAAAGTTTGGAAATTAAAGTGGGCCAATTTTTACCTCAATCAGCCCAAATACTTCGCGGCCCATCGAGAAAATCTCGGTGACTCGCATGCTGAATCCGAGCCTGCATGAAGAACCAAACTGCACCACCTTGAGTTCACAAACAAATGATAATTGTTACCCTCTCCCCTTAATCAAAGAACGAGGCAATTCAAAAATGATAAATCCAAAATATTAGAAATTAAATTCTCTACATTTTGATATCCAACTTCGTTACTTTTTATATCATGGAAAAAAATTCAGCCTATCACTCTCCCCCCGCCCATTTTTCAAAAATTATTGGTTCTGAAATTGAAGACCTGATTTCCAAAGTGACCTAACTGCAAAAAATTCATTTCGAGAAAATCGAAAAAACAGTTACCCACTTTGCATTTATATTCACGTTAAGAATCACCGAAATAATCGCTCCTGGACTAAAATAATTATGCCTGGTGGTTGAAGATGATGCATATAGGTAGTAATTATGGTTTAACTGATGGTAGCATCGCTAACTCGAAAATCTTAATTTTGCAGTTAGGTCACTTTGGAAATCAGGTCTTCAATTGTTGGAAATTTAACTGCCCTAATATTTATATCAATCTCGTTTCCGTACGATCAGTGGTAGCCTCAATATAAGTGAAAAATCAAATTGGATTCTTTGAGCAGGCCCTTCTCATTTTTTTTGTATCATTATTGGTGTTCAATGTAAATTTTCTTCATACATATTAGTATTAAGCGGACAAATAAGATAAATTCAAGGGAACATTTTTGATATTTTTGCATTCTGGATAAAAGGCCACCAATTTTTACGCTAATAACTCCCAAGTTCGTATACTTTGCGTTAAAACTACAGACTGATGATATTTTCATTGCTTGATTTAATTTAATTTTTTTCCGGAATATCCACTAACAATACGGTATTTACATGTACAAAAAGTTGAACACCAGGACATAATTCTTTCCAGCCACAAATGCGCGAAAAGAACGTTAAATTTGGCAACCCTGCCTACTGTTTGAAAACCAATAAAAATAAAATGAAATTTTTCTTCGACTCACCTAAAAGACGCATGAACTTCGTTCACGTTACCGTATTTGATTTTATGGCCATGCTCATCTTGAAATCTTGCTTGATTGAACGATGGTGCTGAAAAATGAAGAACACGTTTTTAATCACTTTTCATTTCACAAGGTGAAGGTAAATTAGCGATTTGCAAGTACCATTTTGGCCTCCAGTATTACTATTTACCTACTGTACACACCTACACTGATTCACAGACGCGACATTAGTGTACTATAAGAGATTCAACGATAATTGTAGATCCGCAGACTGTAAGTACAGTCGAATAATTATGGCTCGGCAGGCATTAACGAATGTAAAATTTGCCCCAGAATGGATGCGTGTAAATTGAAAATTAAATAACACTTGTCACTGGCAGCGTCGATCACGACGTTGACATGCCAATACGTACGTATATAGATGTATCGCTATCGCTATCGGTATCCTTAATACGGCTACGAAATACGGAATATGCTGAACGTTATCCTAAATTGATACCTTTGTCTATCTAAATTCAATAGATAAGCGACAATTTTTATTGCATTTCTCGCATTACCACCGAACGAATGACGAATGACGAATATGTCGCGTCATTTCGTCAGAGTTAACAGCTGTTAAAGAACGCTACAAACGTAGAAAATACGAGTTCGGTCTCGCCATTCGTCACTTCGTATACAGCACGTATTTCCCAATTGCTACACACCGCGAACTGTACCGTTCTATTTTCACGAAATAAACTGCTAATTTTTTTCAAATTCAATTATTCGAGCCTTCCTCAAGCAAGACATTGTTGCCTCACGCAAGCAGGGTTGGTTATTCGGCAGCTCGGCACCGGTACTTCTTTCGTAAGCATACGCAAGGTAAACGAGTAAACGTCGAAATAATATTTATATTCGCGAATAGCCACTCGAGTATTAATACGGTGAAGAATTTATGGTTTTCAATTTATCGCTCACCATAGAGTGGGCAATAGAATAAACATCCCAGGTATTCGAAAGAAATATGTGGACGACCGCGTCACGTCGCGGCGCGGCGGCAGTTTTGATATAGGGTTTGCAGACATAGGAGCGTTAAATTTCCACCATGTTTTGGCCTCTTTACGACTTTTATCAGTGATAAGGATTTAAGACCGTAAATCAAGGATTTACTAGAACCAAGTGCCTGGCCTTTTTCCAGATAGAGGTAACTATCCTTTTACGAGCAAAGGCATGTCCCGTCCGCCCGCCACCTCCGCAAATGAACTACACCATACACATAGCGTACCATGTGTATAAAATCCCTAACCCTTTGTAGATTTATGGCGCACACTTTTTCCTACATAAATCAAAACCGACGCTTTAAATTAATAATTTTTCGTATACTTTTAATCGTCACCCCGCCGCGCCGACGCCGCTTCCTTTTGTCTTCTATTGCTGACCGCGTAAAATTTATTTCCTGCATTACATACCTAACCACGTACTATGATTGGCTAAAAATCTGAGTGGGTGGGTCTTACGGAATGGGTGATTATTGCTATTCAACAGCCAAAAGATATGAACGCTAAATACTCGTATATAAGTGGTGAAATTTTTTAGTCACGTGTAAACTAATTTTTCGTCTTCTAAACAAACATGAGTCATTTCATGTCAATTCAACCAAACATTTTGCCATATGACCTTGAATATGCCATTTTTTTTTTATGAGTTGGTTTTGCTTCAAGGGTACCAAAATCATTGTGAAACCGAGAAAGAGATTATGGACCATGAGCTCTAGTAGGTACTGCCTCTCCTTCATAGAACAGAGAAACGAACACATATCGAGAATCAGGGTGGATGTAGGCTCAAATGCAGAGTCTTGCCTAGCATTGATTGATGTGATTAACTTCTTAGATTCAAATGAAATATAGTTGGGCTCTCATAGCGTAATTAAATGGAGCGTAAATTCCTCGAGTTGAAATTTTCGTATAAATAGCAACATAAACGCTTGAAAAAGGTCATTTTCGTTTATCGAGCTCTCATATAACTGAAAAGTATTCATTATATGCATTAGTACTCTTATGTGGTTCCTGAAGATAGGTCAGGCAACATTGCATGATACTTGTCCCACTCAGGTTAAACCTGAACCTAAATTTGAAACAAAATCACCACCAGTTCCGCTCTCCCCAAAGAGAAAGGAGAGAACCATCCTTAATTTTTGACATTTCTCACTTTTCATGAAACATGGTCTTATTTTGACTGTGGTAGAAAGCGTAGGCATTCATCAAGAAATAACGATTTTTTCAGGTCAATAACCCATCCAAAAAAGATTGTAACAAATCCATAATAATTTCAAAAATTTAAGCTCAACTTTCACAACTTAAAAACATTATTTGGTCTAACTTCTTATGTTATGATAAAGCAGTTTGATGCATTTTTAAACACATTATTTTCAAAATAGATGCATGTCCTTTTCTACGAGTATGACGCTCCCAAATTTTGAAAAAACTCAATGCAGGTATACCGTGCGTCCAAGTGATTCGGGTACAATCAGCGCAGAAATCTCAGTTTGATGATAACATAATAAGAGTTAAACTACAATTTTTAAATTAGAAATCATTTTTTAAATTACTTTAATGAATTTTAAGACTGATAAATTCATTTCAACTGCGTTACAATTTCTTTGCATTTGAAAAAACCAATTTTAAATAATTGGAAAAGAGATTTTTTCGCTGATTGTACCCGAATCACTTGGACGCACAGTATGTGACATATCGTATTATTGGTATTTGCATGCGCTGAATGCTATTATAAACTCATTTTTCATCCCGAAACACTTTCAAGCCTTATTATTAGCTCCTTGAATTACTAAGATTGAAATAATAATAAAAAACACATTTTTTTTACTTTAATTTTTATCGCATGATGATAATAAAAATTATGTGGTTCAGGAATGAAAAAAAATGAATGCAAAATGGAAATCTGAGCACCTGATTACGAATACCTACCTGATGATATGCTACACGTGTAATAAGACTTTATGAGGCTACATACGATACTTTAAGAAGTTATAAAACCTATATAATAAATAAAAAAGAAAAAAAAACAAACAATTTATCGTTGCTACCCAGGAATCAAGCAACAGATTATGGTACGACGATGTCGGTGGTATTTTCACGCAAAAACGTTAAAAGCCGACTTTTCATTCGCAAACAATTTGGGTCTTTTCATAGATAATATCGATTTTTTTTTCAACTTTTATCTCGATGAAGGATGTTTCCGGTCTTGCGACAAAGTAATATGGCCCAACTTTCATATCCACTCGACTTAAACTGTCAGATTTTCTGAGAAATTAAATAAGAATTTCGAGAAATTTTTATATCGTTGATTAAACAGTACCTGTTCTTGACACGAAAAAGTTCGAAAATTCGTGTTCACTTTTGCTACTATTTCTTCATCAGAATATCCTCTATCATCTCCCTTGTTTTTTTTTTTCAACGAAATTGCTAAAAGATTAGTTGGAGTGGGGGCTGCTTTCCAGAATTTATTCATTTTTTTGTTTTTGATTGACAACATAAATATCTGTATGTCAAGTACATTGTTTAAAAAGAAAAATATAAATGCCATAATGAGAAAAATCTGCTCGTAGCTATAAGTACTAGATTTTGCCTTTACCGGAAAATTATCATCATGTCTTTATGCCACTGAACCTGCCGGTCGATATGCTTAGATGGAAATAAAGACAACGTTGCATACGCGTTTTACTTTTTCTGTTTCTCGAGTGGTTTGAGAAATATTACTCTAACACATAAAATACTAGTAAATGCAGAAGAATAATTTAACTTGATGCATATACTTATCGCAGTAAATACTTTTTTCAGCCCATATAAGTAAATAAAAGGAAGATCGAAAATTTATAATATCCAATGCTTTCCACACAATTTGAATGCGCGCGCATACTACAACGGGTAAAACTGGAATACCTGGGTTCCCTGGACATCAAAAATACCAATTTTTTACACGCGTACAACGTGACATACGCCATTACGAATTATATCATTTATGCTTCAGCAACGCGTGTGTACATATAATAGTTATAGTTCGCATTTCGAAATTATACGCTGTTCGATGTTTATGTCGCATGATTAGGAGAACTTATATCGGCAGTTATTAAAAGGTAAGAAAAAACCATGTTTATTATAATCGTTGATAGAAGAGATCGCCTTATTTTATTCTCTGAAAGGCAGAGAATTCGAAACTGCAGGAAGCCGCTCACGAAAATCTCTTCAAGATACTGCATTTGTTAAGCGAATAAAAAGTAAAATCAATGTTTGCATTCAATTAGGTATTCTTACCCATAATTTTAATATACATATTCAACTTTTTAGATCAATGTAAATCATTCGAAAATTACACAGAGCGTGATATAGACACAACTATTTCTGATATCATTCATTTCTATTCTAAAAACTTATCATTAAAAATGATCAATAATAAAAATGAAACGAAACAAGAGGAGATTATCACGTTGGTGAGTAGAGAGGTGCCGAGTGCCAGCGCTACTATTACATAGTGTAGCGACGAACAAATTGAAGGTAAAAATAATCTTATAATACAGTAGCTAGCTATAGTTTATAGGTACCTATCATATATATATAATATTCTATTGACAGATATGGTGAGGTCTGGTTATACGCTACTTCCTTTACACGAAGAGAGTGAAGTTTTGGATCAACTTTAAATATTATTATATAATTTTAAACATTTTTAAAATAAAAGTTTTAGTATAAAAATGTTCAGTTTTTTTGCTTTTAGAGAATCATCCCACCAGGTAACTACTCACTCCCGAAACACATGGGAAAAAATTCCCAGGTACCCTGGGATTCAATATCTTTGGAATTACTGAGAATACCAGAAAACAATTTCCCAGGAATAGCGGGAAAAAAATTACCAGGTATCCTGGGAATTTTATTTTTCTGGAATACCCAGTAATAATTTCCTGGGAATAACAGGAAACAATTTTCCGGGGACACCAGAGGAAAAATTGCATATTGGTATCCCGGGAACCCAGTGGGACAAATCGGCCATGGGTTCCCGGGTTTTTTATGCGCTTTTTCACTGGATTTTTGTCAATAGGGTTATGTTCATTACGTAATGAACTATTTTGATGGCTGAAGACCTTCTTAAAATGCCTTTTCAGGCTAGAATTTCACTTCAATTCCAACTAGGAGGCTGAAATTTGGATACGTTGGTGTCGTTGAATCATTTTATTACATATATCACCTGTCAATAGAAATGTTGAGGTTTTTTGCGTTCCATTGAGCCTATCAAGGAATTCGAATGATGTTCCATTTTGAAATAGATCAAAAATTTGGAAAAAACTTTCAGCGGCTCACGTGGACAACGGTTGAACTTTCACCAAATTTTGATCTATGTATATGATTTTGGAATGGCGAAAGGTACATAATTAACTTGTCAGAGTTGGAATGAGAAAAAAAATGGCTACAATGCATCCAATTTCCAATTTTGAAAAAATTGTATTATGTCGTGTACCTTGAATATTGTAACTAAATTTTCATACCAGGAAGATCCTTCGGAAAGAGCAAGGGCAAGCGAAGTGTTGACACTGTGGAAAAAATGTCTCTTTTCTGCTATTGTAAGGCTTTGAAAAGAGACCGATATAGAATGATGGGCTTCGTATTAGCGAATGAGGGGTAATGTAGTACTTGAATATTATTGTAAAGTAAGCGAGCTATAAGTATTTTTTGTTGTTTACATCGACGCCTACCTATATTGTAAAGACTCTACGAATATGTTTGGTTTTTAAAAGGAAGCGATTACGTATTTTCAGATTTTAGTTTGGTAATCATTACAGCGTTGGCGTTCATGAAATTGGACATCGATTAGGAGTTTGATTCGATATTCCGATGTTATAATGGGACAGCCGTTACGCTGATGTAGGTAGAGGTACACGCCGTCGGTTCGTAAAATTTAAAACCCAGCACGCGATTACATTTAACCAATGTGTATACTATATATCCTATAAATCGGCGGTGTAATATTCGTGCCGTACATTCTTCATTCTACTCGCCCTTTGTGCTGGCTTGGCGTGTAATTCGTTGGCTCGAATGGATGTTTCGAATTTATTTTAAAATAAACGGCTACCGATTGAAAAGAAAAAAAAAAAAAAACAAGTAAAAAAGGAAAAATTACTGGAACTGGAAAACCGCCTTGGTAATCGATAAATTAATAAACTCGTCGTCGAAATTCGCTAGGGTAATTTTTACAGCGAGACGGAAATACGCTAGTCGAAGGTAAGGCGGGCACGAATAACTACGTAAAATTCGATAAAGCAATTATTTCGAAGCGATTTAAATTAACGATCGCTAGTTCGCTTCGACGAGTTTTCTTGTTGGTAGGTACGCGACGGGTGGTAGACGAATGAAAAAGATTTACGACGAACTGCGCGATGAGACGAAACCAAACATAACCAGTATCTACTGCGTGTACAGTGTACAAGTGTACATTGTACAACACACGTAGGTAACAAGGTATACGTATAAGTAGGCATATAGAGCAATTCGATCAAAGTAAAATGATACGTACAAATCGCACATCGAATGCAACAGTGAGATAACTCAAAAAACAATTTTTTTAAATTGACCATTTGCAAAGAGCGATTTCGGAATCTGTTTTCAAATTTCAAATGGTACAGCGATGAATATGTATGTTCATATTGTATGAGAATTCTTATGCAATATCATACCATTTGAAACTTGAAATCTGCCTCCAAAATTATTCTTTAAAGATATCCCGACTTGAAAAAATTTGTTTTTGAGTTATGTCACTGTTGCATTCGATGTGCGAAATGTTCTAAATGAAAAAACCTCTAGTCGAGTCGCATTACTAGTACTGACGTACTGTTATCGAACTTTAGTTTATATGTAATCACGCCTCATCGACGAAACTTTCAACCAAACTCATAATACGAACAATGTGTAATAAAAACAATTAACGAAAAGAATCAAAATGTAGACAACACGAACCTTTATACCACTCGAAAATTCACGAACTGAAACCTTTGTGCCGTGTCTACAGACTACACTGTCTATCTATACACGTCCTATAGTCTATGTACGAGTGTAAGAATACATATATTGTGCGCTATTAACAGTGTCAAGTACTCAAGTGCCATCGCCATGAACGAGCTCACTCGATCGCGTTAGATGTAAAAAAATAAAAAGAATAGCTCGAGTTAAAGGGTTAAAAAGGTGTTTTGCCTGGTGTACGAACGCCACGTCATGCCGGGAGGAAAATTAAGCGTATATTTTTGATAAAGTCACGTTCTGTAACAATTGCCATAGGTCCTCTTAAAACTTCTTACAACCACGGTAAAAAATTAAATTACCCAAAATACGCGATAAAAACTTTCGTTTTAAAATCAAGCTTTTAACTTTGGTCGTTTAATTTGTTTTACTCGTCACGTTTATTCGAGTATTTTTTTCTCTCTCTCTCGATTAACAACAAATTTCTAATCCAATTTTATTCGTCGATTGATGTTAACTTTTTTTTCCATCATACACGTTGAAAATTTCTCGTTATTTCATTCGTGGAAAAATAATTTTTTTTCGATGCATTAGCGGACTTTTTAAGCACACGTGAATAACTGAATAAGCAACGATACATACGCGTACGTACATAATTATACATACATGTTTGATATTGAACAACGAAGATGGGTTAAGGGAGAGTAAAATGATGCGATTAACGCGTTACAAATGATTTTAAATTGAAAATTCGATTTTTTCCATACCAATGATTGAAATTTAATGCGCTTCATAAACGCCTAATCCATGCCACATGATGAAGTAATTATTAATTTATCGGATTATAGGTACACGATGCGATTGACTGCAGCTCTAGCTCCCTACGCCTTCGTTGATCTAATCCACGGCAAGGAAATTAGTCTACGCGTTTGAGTTGCGACAAATGAATATGCTGAAAGGTTGATTTTTTAGCCAAGTTTTTATTAAATACTATTATATATGGTACTTATATAGGTGAGTGAAAAAATTACCTATCACTATTTATACATTGGATGCAACAATGTATTGTAATTAGATACGTAGATATGTATATTATATACGTATATATTTTATATTTGTACCGCTATCAGATATGCTATAAACAACCCGATACCCACTCTTATTTGAAGAGCTCGATAGATAGATCGTAGCATTTTGCAAATCACTGAAATATAACTTTATTGGGAATTTTGGAGGGGTAAGGAAAAGCTTGAACTGAGTTATACAAAAGGTATGGAGCAGTAATTCAAAACCCACTCGAAGTGAGTCTGAGATGGACAGCACCATACACAGGGTCTCATATTGTTAAAATTTGTACACAAACATGTAGTACAAGTAGATACGCTACAAACAATTGGAGACCCGAAGTCAAAACTGGTCTTGGATCTCGGATTGATATTACCATATCCAACATTGGGACTGCCTTTACCGCAGTACGCCTCCATATATACATATATAGGTATAGTATCAGCGGCGGATTTAAGGTTTTGCCGCCTACAAACCAAGTGTCACCTTCCGCCCCTAAGGCCCCGAGTTATAAGAGCGATAGCAACTTTTTTTTTCTTTTGAATAATAATTTCTGAATAATGATTTTTACTGATTTCTACGTTTCTTAGTTTTCACCTCGCGACAGAACCATGAATGGAAATTGAGGATGAAGAAAAATTTTTCTTTTGCACTGCGTATTTTTTGTAAAAAAAAAGAAAAAAAAGAGAAATAGTAGACCTATATTTATTTCATTATACATATCCATCTGTCTATCACTCAGTGACCTAAAATGTCAAAAATACAAAACATCTACTCATTTATAAAATTATTACGCAAGCAAAACAGAAGGAATTGAATTTTTTACATTATCTTTCTTCGACTTTTCACAAAGAGCTGTGTATACGCGCGGTTTGTGGGTTGTGCGGTGTACAGCGTATGCTACCAAAATATCTGCTATCCCAAATCACCCTAAAAGTGCGGAATGCTTAGCGTAGGCCTACAGTTTTTTTTCTTTCTTCTTCTTCTTCTTCTTTTTCTTCTTCTTTCTTCCTTTCTTTTCTTCCTCTCTTTTTTCCCTTCCTTCAAAAAATGCCGCCCCTAAAATTTTGCCGCTCCAAACCATGGCTTGGTTTGGTTTGTAGGGAAATACACCGCTGTAATAGTATGGTAAAGTCAGGCCCGATCTCGGAAATGCTGCTATCCTTCCGAGACCCAACGTTTTGTGTGTATATTTGAACGTACATAGCTTTCAGTTTCATACAAACGTTGGGAAGCCATGGATATGGTGCTATCTTGGGGAGACCCACCTGGGCCTGACGAGGATAGTAATAAATCTGAAGCGTGTCTCATAAGAACCGTTGCATATCATTTGTATGCATGAATTTTGAATTTTTCTTACCCCTCTAAAGGTTTCCACTATGCTACGTTCAAGTGGTTTCCAAAAAGCTCGTGCCGGCATCTCTAGCTCTTTAAATAACACCGGATCTCGGAACGTCTGTTTGGTATCTACGATCCAGGGCCTAACAAGGATAGTGGCATACATATATATAGATACTTTTACAGAAAATCTGAGCAACTGGCTCTCTTAACCCAAACAGGGTAATAACTTCACATTATCTGAAAAATGCCATTTACAACATACACATTATATATAATATACTTACTAGCTTATATCCAAAAAAGTGAAGCACTCATACGTACACAATTATATACATTAACCAACAAGTGAACCATTATCTTGAAATTTTAAATTTCAAATCACGCTTTCTTTTGAAAATATGGAAAGACCTAGTTACCTGTTGTTAGTTTAAACAATGATAATAATTTTTGATGAATCATTGCTTGAAAATTCGGGTCACCATATATTCATTAATTTTCTTTCAAACAAAATACGTAGGTATTAGGTAAATTAAATACTCATAAATAAGCGAATCTAGGAAGTTGTATTGTTTCTTATTCCCGTATGGCACATTTTTAGCTTTCATTAATTTTCTTTTCACTAAATTTACTTGAGACAGCCAAAATCAGTAGGCAAGTTAAAGATAAAAGAGAAATGAAGAGTGGTTCAAGGTACTAAATACCACAACTGAAGAAAAAAAGTGACAGTAACTTATTTTAGGAGTAATTCCTTCAATATTGAAGATTCGTTTTTTTTTAGTTTGGGGGAGGGGGGCATTACTAAAATTCTAAAATTACAAAAAAAAGAAACTGTTCCAAAAAATTGAAGAAATCACTCTCAAAATAAATGGCTAACATTTTTTCCTGAGATTATGGTAACCATTGTTATGATTGTTAGAAACGCTACCATTGAATTGTTCTCAATGGTAAATGGAAATGGATTCAAAAATTTGAAAAAGGCTTAAGAAGCCCCATATAACGCAAAATTGACCATTATAGAAGTATGATTACTTGGGATACGAAATATTATACATCTCAAATCCATTTTCACACGTGATGTTGGAATGGAAAAGGAGGAGGCTCAACGTACTTGAAGTGCATGATTTTTCACGAAACGTCTGCTCAACTTCAACCATGTAGATAATACTCGAGTAAGCAAACAAAATTGTAATTAGGATAAGTTGACTGTTTCGCAAATTAAAGCAATTGGTATAAATGAATATTGATATCACAAATTTTCCTAAAATTTGCATTTGATGTCATAGATGAAAAGTAATTATCAAAATAAAAAATTTTAGTATTGTGAAAAATGTTCCAAAAATCAAAACTCATTGAGATAGAAGTGAAATATGAATTTTCTTACATGTGCTACCTTCGTATATAAGCTTAGGTGGAAACCAGGATACGAATCCTTGAGAATTTTAGTGAAAATGAATTCGAATTCGATCCAAAATGGCGGATGGTCAAAATATAAGGAAGACTCGAAAAGCCTCAAATAGCGGAAATTTGAAGAATATGTGCTCAGGTGATTGTTGCGAGTAAGAATACATTTATCCTACATTCATCTTTTTAAGCGGTTTTTTTGAAGGCATAGGAGAGGGTAGCACCCTTGAGGACAGAAAGATTTACAACATAATCTACAAATCTGAACAAACTCCAATTAAAAATTCAGCTTCGATAATGCAGCATGGCTGCTTGCATTCTTTCTTTTAAATCAGGCGTAAAATTGCGATTAGCTTTATATTCAGCAGGCGCGGTACTAGAAGGTTTATCTCGATGTAAAGCCAAGATTTTTAACCTTGCCAAGCTTATTTTCGATGTCGAAATTGTTGTCTGCCATTTTTAACATGATCGTAAATTTTCATCGAGTTGTACGCACGTTTTGAAAGACGCGAGATGCGAAACACGAAATATCCTAGAAAAATGAAATGATACGTGCTTCAAGGTGTTTACGAAATTCACACGTATCGCCGGCGGAACAGCGCATCGCGAATTTCGAAATACCTTGGAGTTTTGATACAAATATTACCATGTATCCCGAAAAGAGGGAACGCCAATTCACCGTGTTTTTTCGATTGTTAGATGAATTTTTAACAAAAATTACCGCTATTACAGCCTACCTGATTTGAGAGAGAGGGATAGTGATAGGAGGAAAAGGAGGAAGGTGATTTTATGATATGGAAAATATCCAACTTTTTTTATAGGTATACGGGGTGATCAATCATTCGATGCAACATTCACCAAAATCACAATATAATGCTCTTTTCGTTTACACACATGTGCTTATATTATAAGCATTTACGTTAAATTGCAACGAATGTTGGGGGTCAAGTGTGCTAATATCGAGTGATCACTCTGTGTATCATTCATTCTCGCCTATCGTTTTTCTTCGTGCGAAGGTTTAAGAATGAAAATTACTCAAAATCTGGTCAAAGCTTGTTCTTGTGAAGATCTAAAGATGATTTTTTCAGATTTCTAATGCAACTAAAAATTATGGTCATCGCAAATTCTAAGAGATACTGAAGCATTCCATACAGCCTCAAAATATTCGATCTTGACATCACATGATTGGGGAAATATCTCAAAAATTCGACTTGCTAAATTAATTTGAACAGCAGGCGTTAGACAAAAATGCGATTTTTGGAAAGGCTTTTTTACGAAGTTTCTTGAATCTTCAACATTTCTTCACTAAAACAGCCTATAAAGTTTAAACTTTGTTCGTAAGGTGACCAAAATAAGAGTGATTTTACGTCTCAAATTAATTTTTGATTTTTTTTAGCTTTTTCAAATTTTAACTACTCCGCTTCAACAGCTGAAATTCTTGTAGTAAATTACTCATGTATGTATATTGTATAGTCTACTTATTATCCACAATAAAACTGTAGGATTTGACAACGCTGTCCAGCCATAAGCTTGATGGATATAACGGTGGGAAGATCACTACTTGTCGTGTCGTAAGATGTATATGACCGCGTATTAATTAATCGCTTGATTGATTACCTTCAGATGTGCCTCTATACGTGATATATATTTTAAATAATTATTGATTGTAATTATTGTGATTTACATTGCGACTGTGTATTTTGTTTATTGTGCACAACGACGACGACGACGACAACAACAACAACAAACCAAAATAGCGAAAAGTTCGCAAAAACTTTTTTCCATCAAAATTCACGATTTGCAACCTGAAACTTTTGTTCATTACATATGTTTATTCATTACTTTTTATTGATTGTTTTCATGATCATCTTCCAAAATGAGCTCCAAATTTTAGAATTTTTAGATAAAAATGTTCAATGTTTTGCATAACTCGACTTTGTGAAGGTTATTTTAATTTCATCAGCGATCTTTAATTTTTGGTGATTTTCTTCAAAAAAAGAAATTAGTATTTTCGGCAAAACGAATAGGCAACTTTTCAATCATACTCATTTCATGCAAGTATTCGTGTTTAAAAAGGCATAGATAATCAAATGGAGAAATACGTGTTACGTTTCATTGCAATCCCTTCTCGTTTTAGCCCTTCGAAATCACGGGTAAATAATTGACGAAATTTACGAAGGTGCGAAATAAAAAGCGGAATATTCCTCAAAAAGAAACCCGACGAGTAGAAAATTTTTAAGCGGAAAATTGTTTTTCGATAAAAATATTATTCGCGATGAAAGGAATAAAGAACGAAGGAAGAAAAAAAAAACAAGCGTAAATAAAGTTTATAAAGGGTTTTGTGGACGACTAAAAAAATCCGTCATCTACGTAACCCTATTTCATATTTCGGCATGAAAGAAAAGCTCGACTTTTCAAAGTATTTTTATACAAAGCCAATTATACGGATGCGATGGTGGCACGCGTTATATAAGTATAATATAAGTAGGTATAGAAGTATAAAGGTACGAGTATATAGGTATATGGGTATAAAGTAGATACGTGGAAAGGAGTAAAATGGAGGGATATTTTTATGATATTAATGAAACATTTTAGTCAACGTAACGAAGCATTTTAGAAGAAAAATGTTTAAATTGAATAATTTTGCGAAAAAAAAAAAATGCTCTCGCCTCGATGCGATTTCTTTGTGTAGGTGAAAAAGTTGACGAAACAGCGGCGAGAAGAGATTCTCGTCGAACCTCCATTTTGAATTTAACAACACTTCACACCGCAATCTAACGCTGCGTGAATTTATTTTGCAATCTGTTCACGTATTTCTTTTGCGATTTTTCCTTCACAAGGTCTTTTCAGTTTCGAGAAAAAGTTAATGTACATTTTGTATATAGGAGCTCAACTCAGCGCTGATGGCGATACGAGTCGAAAGGTGCATAAAATACTTGATTGAAACGCCCGTCCGTCGCAAATTTACGCAAAAAATTTAATTCAATATTTCGAACGTTCAGCTATAGCTTTCTTCGTATCGCCCTATTCTACTTGTCTGGCTTCGGGGCTTCATATAGTAAATTGCGTTTATCTATACTATGGGTATAGTCTATAAATAGTCTATACTCATAGTTGACTATATGCGAGATTACGCATAAGTCTCAAAGATCAAGAGACGCAGGAAAACAAAACACCAAAAAAAAAAAAAAAAAAAAAAACGAAAAAAAAATCGGCGCATAAAACTCGTTATCGCGTGCCATATTTTAAACATTTCGCGAAAAGTTTTTCCGCAATATCGTAAAGTACGGTGAAATGTTTCTATTAAAAGAGCGGGCCTTTTTTGAAAATTTCACCGTCAACGACGTTAACATTTGGTCTTATTTCGAGGTGCGGTGTGGTTTAGAACTACCATAATGATAAAATTTTAGCCTCGGCGGGCTCCTCTTTAACTACATAATTTACCGCTTAAAGCGCTGCTCTTGACAGATTTGTTTAAAAATATAAATCCTATTATTTTTTATAACCTAGTAATTTTCAACTTACATCTGCTGGTATTCATTTTTAATATAAAAAAGCGTTTAATTTCGTCCAATTTATGTAAGTGGACCACTGCTGTACTGTTATTTTATCACTTAATTTCATTATACGCCGACCATTGTTGTACCGCGTCTCCTGGTCGAAATTAAAGCACTTTGTTTTAATTTCGTTACGTGATCTTATCGTTTATAATTGTGAAAAATTGGCTCCTTGTTGCCGCCTTTCTCCGAGATTTTTACCCACACCGCTTTCCCTCATTGTCGCACCTCTCCGTTTCCTTCGAGAATTCTATATTATCCTTTAGGCATTCTTTATTCTTTTGTCTTATTTACCGCGTCACGTTATTTCGTCAATTCCGTCAGACAAATACGTTTGTATTGTACGAGTATACGGTATACGTTAAACCTTTAAACGCCGATTCGTCGAATTTCCTTTCCACTCAATTTACAATTAGAAAAATTCCCTCACACCGAAACAGGTAATACGTACTCGTAAAATTGGCGAGAAAATCGATGGGTACCCATTTTTTCTTCCTCTTCCTTTTCTCTCTTCCTTTTTTTCTCTCTTTTGTATCGAAAACGTGTCTAGAAATTCTATAGCGGAGCTAACTCGTCCCAGATAATCGATTCATTTAAAAGCGAATACCTACGTCAATTTAGGAAGCAAATTCGCGCTGGCAAATTGGTCATGAACTACGTTCAGCTATCGAAAAGAAAATTTAGTGAGAGAACCTTTTTGAAGGGGGACCAAAAATGAAGTTTAAAAAATAATAATGACGACGACGATATACAAGTAATTATCGAATGATCAAAAAATAAACTTGAATTTAATGAATAAAAAAATAAATCATACGATACGATACTTTTTTTGTCTTTAAAAATCGAAAAATTTAAATGAAAGTACCTGATTAAAAATATTAAATGCTGAATCAAGTTCTAATAGGCACTAAGTTGACACATGTGATAGTTTTTCTTGGAAACTTTGAAGCTCAGAATTTCATTTAACAAAAATTTTCCTTCATACGCTGAATTATAGCAAAAAATTTTTCCCTCATAAGTACATATGTAACAAATCCATTTTTGCTGAATTCTTTTTTAAAGATTTCTTACACTACTTTTTTAATCTTCATAAAATGAGGAACATAAATATGAAAAAAGTATAGACATACATCCGAGGAAAAAAGAACTGGATCAAATTTGGTCAATTTTAATGAAAGGGTATGCACGAATAAGGGGTGATTTTGGCCCCAAGCGCTTTTTGGCTCCTATACCCTTCAAGTTTACTACATATTATACAAATACTGTAGATTTTCTTCAACACGAAATCATTACGATACGCTGTTAGTTGAAGGGGAGTGAGGGGAAGGGCTGAATGTTTGCGCTACTCGTATTAGTGGTGTATTAATTCTTTTTTTTTTAATTTTAAAATGAAAAATAAAATTATTAGCATCCGAAAAATGGAAAAAATCGATTATATGATACGTTTTTCGAATTTGGCGGTCGACGACATTTCTAAATCTCAAAACTGAATACGTAAGATAAATCTACATAAAAAAACACGTTTTTAGGATACTTTAAAAAAGTGGTCGTTTTTCGCTATTAAGGTATTTTTTACCAAATGGCCAAAACCCCATGAAGGAATGAACCAAAATTGCTCAAAATTTTATCCTAGATACATCACTACGATACCTACCTATGTGCGAAAGAACAAAAAATTTCCTTCATTCTGAACGAAATGAAAAATTCGTGAAAAAATGACAATAAAATGGGTGTGAACGGGAATGGAGGGGGTAGGGGTCCAAAACTTGGCGAAAATTTTTTTCCAATCTAGGCACACCACTTGAGGGGTATAGGAGCCAAAAAGCGCTTGGGGCCAAAATCACCCCTTATTCGGGGATACCCTTTCGAAATTTCACTAAATTTCATGAAAAAAAAAAAATTACTGTTTGAATAAATCTGACCAAACTTTATCAAATTTGACAAAAAAGATGAGCAGAAATAATTTGATCGCAATCCTTTTTTTTTGTGATATTAAGCCTTCTAAAAAGAAAATGCATATAGTTATATATCGACAATATAATAGTGTTAATAAACACAATAACACATGTTTTGGCGAGGATATATGGGCGATTCAACGACTTAATTTTCTTTCCAAAAGACATTTTCGCTCCAACTTCCAACACAGATCCATTTCGAAAACTGAAAATTGAATTTTGGTAATTTGGGCCTATTTTATCAAATGATGCAATTAAAATATTTCAATTTATCGGTCAACCGTCATCACATTCTGCAGACGATAAGCTCTCCTCCATCTCTTCAACCACACGTACGCATTATGCAAGTGCATTTAAAATATAGAGTACCTATACGTCTTGACCCATGAATACGTACATACTATTATTTATCCATTTTAGATATTTGAAGCTCGCCAAGCCTTCTGCAAATTATGCCCATTTGCAACTTAGCATCGATTTGGAATCCATTTTCATCCAAATTCGAGTCATGTGAACTTTACACACAAAATTCGAGCTTTTCAAGTACATTCAGTGAGGAGATAATTAAGGAGGTTACGTGAAATTTCGTGACATGATATCTCCCCCAAAAAAATCGTTTTACGCACTAAACTCCCTTTCAAAGCTACTTAGGAAGCTAAAAATTTAATATTTTGGTAATTTGATTGAACTTATTTTGTCAAATGAATCAATAATGAAACATTTTCTAGCTTTTGTTTCTCTCACCACATATTCCTTGCATCTCTCCTTCATTATGTGAGACATTGAATTTGAAACTTACTTGTCTCGTCTTTAGTTATCATATGAGCCCATATTTATCAGGTCTAAGCAATTTGAGGCTCGTCAAGTTTTCTTCAAATTTTCGCTATCCCCTATTTTGGATCCATTTTGACAAGATGATGTTTCAAAGGCACAATTTGAATTATTATATTGATGTGGCAGATGTACCGAGTTCAATACTTTTAGATGGACTTCTTTTTCCAATTTTCAGTTCTTTACTGTACTTCGGTGCTTATTTTACTTCACATAGCCCTTCCCAGTCTCGATAGGTATGATTCTGTACAAAATTTTCGAGCGAAGTAAATAAGGCGAGAGAACGAGAGAAAGAAAGAAAGAAAGGAATATATTAAACGTACTCGCAAACAGGTATCTACGATTGAAACATTAAGACGCGACGCAAACGATAAATTCGGTTAAAATAGTGGTAATTGCAATTTTATAAGTCTATCGGATTTCCAGCAATAAATACGTCGTCGGAATTCGCTATTTTCCATTCCAAACGCATTTTCTATCCTTTGAATTGACAGCGAACGGATTGTCAGTCGTCCGCGTTTATTGAATGTTCGTCCCCATGATTCGAAATCCGTGCGTACGTGAATTGTATTTTATTATCATTTTCATCTTTCAACGGCTACCGTCGCGTCGCGTAGCCTCGTTTTATTTACGAGTACGACTATAAACGCGAACAGTTAGCGATTATGCATTAACAAAGACGCTTGATTACCGCTGATTTATGGATATTCGCTTAGGCGCGTTAAATAGCATAGAATTTTCATAAAGAAATGAGAAAATTCTCTCAATCGGGCTCGTTTTCGTCAAATAAAGCGTGCACTACGTACCTTACGGCGTGTAGCTTCACGTATAGGCATTAGACATCTAGATACGTATTGTGCTGGTAGTTAAACGATTACTAATGGCTTAGCTGTCAAGCAAGTAATGTCGTAAACAACGTTACGAAACGTACACCTACGTAACGGTAAGCTTTGTCAAGTTTATTTGGTTGCAGACGAAATTTAATATTTAAGCGTCGCGTCGCGTCGCGTCATACAGGTCTTCTTTATAGCTAGATGCCATCGCTTATGTGCTGTACGTAGCTACGTACATGTACGATCAATCTATGTTTTATGGATATACATTATATCACTGCACCACCTATACCTACCTTCAACATCGTTATTGTTTTTGGCTACTGAATTTCAGCGAATACTTTTTCGAGCGTGATATGAGTCTCGTATACATTCGCATTCACATTCGCGTATATAATAAAAGTAGTCGCGTGTTAGAGTGAGGCGACGCGACGCAAATTCACGGTGACTTGTTAAATGGCATTTGTTACAAATACGTAGATACCGTTTTTTAATATGGGCGCACCGATACCATGTTGCTAAACACTCGCATATTACTTTTATACTATTTTCGATCATGGTGGATCATCGCAAACATGTAGAAAAAGATAAACAGCTGTCGGATTACGCGGTCACGACTACGTATAAATACGTAATATCTGACCTAAGAGTCTGACTCGAACAATGGCTCTAGTCGGCGATGATGCGAGTAATTACCCGTACCGTCGCTGAGTCGAATCTGTACCGGCTAGGCTGTAATGAGTTGAATACTCGACTCGGTTAATTCAGTACTGAGTCAATACCTCGACCCGGTTGCTCGTTCGTTCAAAACCGCACAGACGATAATATCTTATTTAAATCACTTTAATACTATACCATGAAATACAGAACACCTTTCAATTATATTGATATGTATTCAATGAAGAGCAAAACAGAACTAATCATTACAATGGAACGTGCTTATTTATATTCATTGTATTCAAGTAATCTTAGCACCTCTTCAAATTAGAAAAGAAGTATTTTAATTTGAAATTCAGTTTCAACTTCCCAAATTTGAATATAAAAAATATTATATAATGAAATATTAAACTATAATTACTCACTACATTTTTCAAATGTTTTCTTTAAGACGATAATATCTTATTTAAATCACTTTAATACTATACCATGAAATACAGAACACCTTTCAATTATATTGATATGTATTCAATGAAGAGCAAAACAGAACTAATCATTACAATGGAACGTGCTTATTTATATTCATTGTATTCAAGTAATCTTAGCACCTCTTCAAATTAGAAAAGAAGTATTTTAATTTGAAATTCAGTTTCAACTTCCCAAATTTGAATATAAAAAATATTATATAATGAAATATTAAACTATAATTACTCACTACATTTTTCAAATGTTTTCTTTAATGTAAAAAAGAAATTGTTTTTAATATAGCCGCAAATTGTGACAAAAAGCTATATCCAAATGATTAGAGAAGGATTTTTTCCGAACGTTTGCAATAATGAAGGTAATAATACGTGTTCGTTTGCAGAAGCTGAAAGTTCCAAGTCTGAAAGTTCGAACGGTGGAAAAAATAATAAATAAATTAAACCCAACTTCGAGGTGAAGAACGTAAGTCTGTAAGTTCCAAGTATGAAAGTTCGAACGGTGGAAAAAATAATAAATAAATAAAACCCAACCAAACCCAACTTTGAGGTAAGGAGCGTAAGTCCGTAAGTTCCAAGTATGAAAGTTCGAACAATGGAAAAAATAATAAATAAATTAAACCCAACTAAACCTAACTTTGAGGTAAGGAACGTAGGTCTGGAAGTTCCAAGTTGGTCTGAACTCTGAAGGTTCGAAGGGTGGAATAAAATGATAATAATCTAAAAATTGTAGCAATAAAAATAAAATAATATTAAAAAAAAAAATTCAACAAAAAAAACGGGGAAAAAATTGACCCAAAAATTGTTTAAAAAATTCAGATGACTCTGAGGATCGAACTCCATACCTTCATCATCAAAACCATCATCATTCCGTTATGCCATGGCATCTTTGGCAGAACGCGTCAAACAATCCGCATACATGTAGCGAACGCCGAGTGATAAGTACTCTCTTATGACTTCGACCATATACTATGGACTGCTAATTCAAATGGCAGATACTGAATCCAACAACAACAGTAGTTAGATGCGCTGACGCATGCGTAGTTTCACTGAAATAATTATTAATATGCTTTTTTTAATGTAATTTTAATTATTGAGTGTTATTAATGAAATTAAATCAGTAGTTTGATGTTGATTTAACATTCTTATCATTGAAAATTTCGATGCGTTTTCATTTTCATTCCTGAAACATCACTACGCATGCGCGAGCGCATCTATGATGTTGTTATTGTTTGCTTCACTTTGGTGTTCGTTTCTGTAGGACTATTAGCAGTCCATAGTATATGGTCGAAGTCTTATGATAATATAATATGAGTATTACATAATCCTGCCCTAATCATTTGAATATAGCTTCTACTCAAATTGTGGCGGTGCTAAAATCAGATAGATACAGTGTATATACGAAATGCTTAAATCTGAAGTACCAATCTGCGTACTGTTGCAAGATAACCAATCACGGTGAAGCTGTTAACGTTGTTTTTGAACAGGAAAATTTCGAGTGATGAGAAGCTTTGCTACCACGGTATTAGTTCTTGCACTAGTACGCCGATTCTGAACCATGTTTTCTATACGGTATTACTACACGGTATTACATTCGCGGTTTGCATTATCATCCAATAATGTCATTATAGGTAATATTACATGTTGTTAAAAATCTGCCTACACAGCCATGCCGCATTACCTGAGTTGAGTTTTTTTATGGAGAGCTTGTTCGAATTTGCAGATAATGTTATTAACTCCTTTACGTCCTTACTTAGTACTAAGGCTAAAAAAACCTAAGATGTTGTATTTAGCATAGGTGAAGGACATTATACGACTCCGTATTTATAACATTTTAGTCATTTGAGACTGCTCAAGCATTCCTCGTACTTTGAATGGTGTCATAAATGGAATAGTTCAAGACTAACCCTGTTACATAAAAAGTGTCAGCTTTTCAAGTACATTTATTGAAGATATGAGATTTTTGAAATTTCCTGTCGTGATTTCTCCTGTCAAACCTGTTTTTCTGACTAACTTCCTTCGAAGCCCACTTAGGAAGCTGAAATCGAAATATTTTGATGATTTAAGCTTACTCGGTCGAATACTGTCATAATTGAAAATTTTTCAACTTTCGTTTACCGCTACATTTCGAAGGTGATAACCCTTCGCATCTCCTTCGTCATCATCTTTGAAAGTGAATTCAGAATGTATTATTGTTATTAGCTGTCATACGAACCCATACTTTTATCAAGTTGGCGTGATTTAAGCCTCATCGAGTTGTTTATATTATTCCGATGAGGAGGTATGGAAAATTTAAAAAAATTTCATGACTTTTTGTAACTTCTTCAAAAAGCCTTATTCTGCTTTATCAACTTGAAATCGGGATATATTGATGACTCAACTCACTCTTTCAAATCAAATCGTGAATAAAAATGTTGAATGTTACCCCTCACCTCCAGTCACTCTCGAAATTTGAGTAAACCATCCTTTTGAGTCGAATAAAAAATAATTTTTAGTTATCTACCTATATGAACATTATGGGACCGAATTCAAGTCGATTCAATTACTACATGTTCGCGCTATAAAATGGGGGGGGGGAATATATTGCATCGAAGTGACTTTTGCACCGCCAAAGTTTGCTGCCAAATTTATATTTTTATTTTTCTATTTCGAAAGTTGACCAAAAAATTTGAAACCAATTTAAATGAGGAATTAACTTAATATGTTAGTAGCCTATCCAACTATAATGACGCTCACTCAAACAGTACTTTGTTGTCATATTTATTTCTAATAACTATGGAGAACAGAACATAAAACCAAATATTTTTTGCGAGAAAAATGTAATTGTGAACGAAAATTAGATTTTATAATTAGCTGGCACGCTTAAACAAATATGGCTATCTCTTTTATACGAACGCAAAAATTTCATATTTTGTTCATAAACACACGAATCTGATTTCATAAACGACATCCACGCTCAAAGTAAAAAGACTTAATGAAGCAGATAACGTCACTTCGCCCGAACCACCAAAACTTTCAAAAATATGCTTTTTATGTGGGATTGTGTAAATGCGAGCAAGAAAAAGAGTTCAATATTTTTGAACCATTGCAAAGTAGTACTTTGAACTGTGCAGCACTTTCATATTTATATTCATGTAATTTCACATGAAGTTCGAAAACAGAAAAAAAAACCTTTTCAATTTGTCAAGTGTAACGATGACTTGGACACACGGCATATAATATTGTACAAATCGTATAACATATTGCAAATAGTCTAAAACCCAAAAATATGAAGACTCCCTTTTCACAAACTTCCTTTTCTCAAATAAAGTACGTTGTAAAGCCTGTGATTGTTTTTGTTTTTTGTTTTTTTTTTTTTTCTTCAACTCGACTAAAACAGAAAACAATTTGATTCGGAAACTTTATTCAGATAATCTAGATTCTGAGAACAAAAAATTATTAGGTACCACGATTTTATTAAATTTTTTTTTTTTTTTTAATAATAGTTAGTTTTTCAAAAAATATGAAATTAATTAAACTTTGGATCCATCACGAGAATGTCAATCATAATTCCGCCGAACAAATAACATACAATTGTAACATTTTGAAGTTTCAGAGCCAACAGGTTATTCCACTGTGCGAGTGAATACCGAAACACCAAAGCTTGGGAATACCACTGTATCCGCGTCGTGTCGCTCAAATTTAAACCCTTAATAAGCATTAATTTTTAAAATGCGTGAAACGATGTTTCGAAAATATTTCACAATTAAGATTTCCATCGAATCGTCCGTCAGACTGTCAATTACGACTAAACGACGAGACGAGACGAGACGTTCGAATTTAACGATTTTCGTTTAATTCAAACCGACGTGCGTTGGTCTTGGCAAAAGGCAAACCTTCAACCCGGCATTAATGGAGCAGTCGAAGAGTGTACGGAAAAATACGCAGATACGTATTATGCACACAATACTCACGTACAATTAGACACATGTGTATTAATCGTGAGCCAGATTCCAGCGATAATTTTAAAACAATTAAAAAAGCGTCCACGTACCAATGACATACTTAGGTATGTGAGAGATTTTCAGTTTATTCGATAATTTTAGCGTATGCGCGCTCCAACCGAGAAGAGGATGCGACGATGAAAGATCATCAGTGAACTGTACGATGTACCGTACGTTTTTATGTGTACTGTGTTACATTGTCGTTTCAACACTATTGTTTACGTTTTCAACGAGACTTTAATTTTATTTCGTACAGTCGACGTAACGTGTCGACGTTTGTTTAATAATTATTTCTATTCCGAGTTGCCGTTGTCGTCTCATCGAGAGTCAGCATAAAAGTAATGAGATTAAAAAATTTAAACGATTTCCATCTCATCCGAACGCGCACCGTTTGGGGAATTCAATTCTTCTTCTATAGGTGTACAATGGTACATTCTAATATAGATATTAAAGAGTTGGAGACGAATGCTTCGAAGAAAATCCTCGTTCAAATCTTGTATACGTAACGGCAACGCTTTATTATATTTTCACACATTTAGATATGATCAACTTGGAATAATCTCGAAACACAAATTTAAAAAAAAAAAAAATCCAATATTATTAATGAAGGTTGCTACATATACAATTGATAAGTATTATTTTTACCTTATTATTACTGTATTTTCAAGGTATACATACAATTGCATATAATATGGATTCGCCATGCCATGAGCTTTTACCTATTCAGCAATGATCTTCGAAAAATACTGAAATACTAGTTGAACTAAATCATAAGTGTACACTATACACACTATAAGTACACTTTGGTAGATAGCAGAATTTCGATTTTTTAATGAAAAGTCGAAGAAACGAAAGAGAAATGGCTGTCAAATGATCCTCCTCAGAAAATGTGATAAAATTTCAGGCCTCATAGTTGATGGAAACGTGTGTCAAAATGAGGTCAAATTAATTTTTGAAAATACTCAACAAAAAAAAGAAAAACAAATGGAAGTCAAAAGTTAATACAAGACCCTTTACATTTTGGAAAAACTGCAGGCTAAACATTTTCACAGCCTTTAGAGAACAATACCTAGATAACTTTCAAATGCAAAGAATTTTCAAATTGACCAAAAGTATTTTTCCTAATTTTAAAATTTTTGAAAATTTGATTAAATTTTGGCGAGTGTTTCCAACAGCTGTGAAGAATAATATTTTTTTAACGTTTTCTGTGCGTCATCTGGCAACTGCATACCCCCACCCCATTTTTCGAAGAAACCAGAAATTCGGTCCAACCTAGCGATGCCCATCGTTATTTTTTCGCCTTGTTCTCTAAAAATAGAACTCATAAACTTCGATGAAAATTTTTCATTTTTCAGATCGACGATGAGACTGAAGTTAACTATTACTTTTCATTGAGATAAGAAGTCTACATTTTCAGCTCTTTTCAATCCATATTTAGTTTTATTTGGAGAAATATAACATTTTGAGATCTTCTATCTCTGCTCTGAGTGGTGAGTGCTAAAAATTTAGAAGGTACACTTTGAACATAAAGTACGCGTATTTTATAATGAAATTTCATCAAATCATTGAAACATCATTTTTTTCTTCCTATTTTTACCCTTATCTAAAAAAAAAGAAAACAAAGATCCATCCTCACTGAATAATTTATTTAATTTTTTTTACATCATTTTTTAGGAGACAGGGTGAAGTGTAAGCTTTTCATGGACTATAATTATGCACAGTAGACACGTTTTGTCTTTTAAGGCAAGTTCTCAAAACATGGCCCCATAGGTCACACTACATTTACTGTTTAAAATTCAAAAAAATATGTGCACGAAATTTGGTGTAAAAAAAAAAAAGAAAAAATGTAAATCGCAGATATAGATATCCCTCTGAAAGATTTGAAAACCTATGCCAAATCCTTACTATCCGAAGAATTTCAGTCATACTGGTCAAATGTCCCAAATTCAAACAAACTCAAAAGTATTAAACCCACCATAAACATCTGGAAAACTTCTCTGCAACATAACCGTCGACATGCATCCATTCTTACTCGTCTCCGTACTGGCCACTCCCTCATAACTCACCAACACCTCCTTGCCAAGCAGCCACCTCCTATATGTACCTCCTGTAATGTCCTCATAACCGTCTCACATATCCTTACTGAATGCCTTCTTTATCAATCTCACCGGTCCAAATATCTTAAGTCTAATACTTTAAAGGACATTCTATCAGATGATCAGGCACAAATTGATAAATTATTCCTTTTTCTAAAGTCCACAGGATTAACAAGTACAATCTAGATTGTTGCTGTGCCTCTAGCCATTGTTGCTGTACATGGCACATAAAAAAAAAAAAAAAAAAAAAAAAAAAGTAAAAAAGGTCAACACTCTCAAATTGACAAAAAAATGTTGGCTAAACACTTTTCAGTCACTAAATAATGAAATTTTAGTTTTAAATGCAAAAAATTTCAAATTAAGGAGAAATTAATTTTCTGTGAAAATTTCGATCTCATCCCGGTAGATATTTTTGTCAATTTGAGGACTAATTTTTTCATGTCTTTGAGGATTATTTAGAAACTATTTTTCCCAGTCCCTTTCATATACACGTACTATATATACGACTTTTCAAACGCATTTCACAATATGATGTACGTGTATACTATTTGAAATAGTAAAGTTGTTGAAGTTTTCCATAAATGAACAATAAAAAAATAACATACGTACATTAATGCAGAAGAAAGGTACGTGGTAAAATTGGCAATATCTTACACGTACACCCATATATCCTACTCCACTTAATCTCAATGATTAAAAATCGTTACGGGTCGTTTTACGGCTAGCAAAGCTAATTAACACCTCCAAAGAGTAGGGCGACGACGACGACGATGGCAACGTACGAGTAAATATCGTATAGTTTCCACGGCGAGGCGAACGGAATTTCCGTGTAGCATAAAATTACATACGACCACAAACACTCGTACAGCTCGGAAACACGATTAATCAATTCGAAATTTATGCGGTCGTTAATTAATAAAATTTATAACCATTGTATAATTTTTCCATCCAACTTACGATTACTACATTCGATAGGCGGCGGGTAATTACGTTATCACCGCAAAACAAAGTTTTTCCACTGTCGTTGCATTCTTAATACTCGTATTTAAGTACTAAGTACGACCGTTTGCATCCTAATTCCAAGTCGAACGCATAGCATAAGAAAAGTCGGCGCCGCGCCGCCTCGTCATTAAATTGCCGACTCTGCCGAGAGCGAGAGCCAAAGTTACAACGTAACAAAGCGCTTCCAACAGTAACATTGGTGGTTAGTAGACGCCTAGACGGTAGTGATACGCGGTATTCCCAACCCACGTATAGTTGATAATATTATTACAAAATCGACGACGATGACGACGACGACAACGATACGCAAAACTGGCGTTCATTTCCAAGTAACCAGTATACTATACGCGAAATAGACGTAGGTCTAAGTATACATTCGTATGATGTACAACTCGAAGAGCGTATTATGTACGATAGTCGTAGTATAAAGTGGTAAACGTTCCCTCGCTCGTAAATTAGTATTATTCGAGAAGGGAATTTTGGTTTTTCCGCTAAATGAGGGAAACCGGGTAAAACACGTGATCGGCTTATTACGAGGGATGGTTTTACGAAAATACGAACATTTTCTGCTGAAACGCAACGGTTAACGAGAGTAAATTAATTTTATGGGTTTTTAACGAACCATACGATATACTAGGATGGTAAATGCATTCCGAAAAATCGACGTCCAAACGCCAGGTCATATGTCTAATATTTCGTTTATTGAACTTATTAAACCGATGGCGATGGTATTGGTACGTAAATATCGAAGTTTACTTCCTCGCATACGCCAGCATTGCTGCTCTCCAATGTTTTATTACTATACATATAGCAATGTCTGTCTCGATTAAGCTATTTAAAGACTATTCCTATTATTTTTCGCGTATAATTATCGACATTGTTGCGTCCTCGTGTCACATGGTGCCGATAAACGTCAACCGGTTCAACTTCAAATGTTTCATGTCTATGCTGCAGGCTAATTGTCAGCAGTATTCTGCATAATACCTAAGAGCTATACGAGCATAAACAATACAATATAGTACAGTATGATATGAATAATATCATGTGATACGAAATATTGATATTCGTAATGCCGTAATACCTATTTAGCAGCGTACTAGTACCATAACAACTGTATTCGTAAATACACGTATAGCATAACCTTCTATTCCGCAGTAATCACTGGCGCGCCGACCCGATAAACGTAATAAAATTAATATTGCAAAAAGCGGTGAATAATTTAAATTTCATGTCCTCGCCTTTACGTCCTAATACGTAGTACATCTAATATATACCTATGCAAACAGACGTACGCGTCGACAAGTTCTTGAACCAGACATCGTATCTATAATATCCGTACGAAAATAGTCGAATATAAGACTTTGATTTTCATTATGTATAGAACCCTCTACGATCTATAGTATACCTGAGTATAAATTGAATTTAGTACGCTAGTAAATTTGAAACACTGATACGAAAGTCGTTCCTTCAGTTAACGCAACTATACATACTTTGAGTAAAAATTCCAGAAATTAAAATTATAAAGAAAATTAAGCTAAAATACAAGTGGTCGTTTATATATTTTATTTTCAACTCGTCGTAACCCTATCCACGAACCTTAAGGGTAATCATCAATTAACAAGCACATACAGTATTACAGGCATTCTAGGCATTCTATGATCATTTCGAAAAATAAGTGCCCACACGTAGCCGAAAAGCATAACCACCAATTCTTTGGACTTTTCTCGCTTACAATCATCGATAAGAGAAAACCTGACTCATAATAAATTAATTTACATATAATTACCAAAAAATTTTTTCTTAAACATTTTTTTCTATCGATTAGCGTTCATCTACAAAAAAAAACTTTGAAATTGCTTATTTAATAACATGACCCACTGAACCAGTTGTAACTTAGTCAATTTTTCCAACTTTTCTCGGTCATAGTGTCAGATATGAAAAAATTAATGTCATACCAAAATTTATCTAGACACAATTTCCCGTTAAAATATTGCGCTCTTGCGCTAGCTGGTTCCCATCATTCACTGTTGTATTGTAAAGTTGATGAAAAGAGGGCACATTAGGTGAGTATGATAGAGAAAAATTAAAAAAACTGACCAATATGATTAAGTAATATACAACTGATTCATCCACGGGTCATGTTGTAAATGACTCATTTTCAAAGTCATTTTACAGATGAATACTAGACGATAGGAAAACTGGGTACGACTATATGTAAACAGCGCACTTTACGATAATGTTGAAGCATAACTGATGTGTATGTAGAAGTTGTAACGAAGGAATGAAAATCAAAGTTCAAAAGCTCGGCTTTCTATAAGCTTTAATGGAAAATATAAAAGAATTAAAGTTGTAGAAAATTAAATTGCCTACAATTTTGTTTCTATACATTTTTTTTTCACAACTCTTCAGATTGATTTTGAAAGCAATATTAGGGGGCTCAACCCCCACAACATTCCTCGCTTCGCTCGAATTGCCTCATCCCCCTTCAGGACTCGTAATAAAAATTAAAAACTGTCCACCCCAATTTATTGTTATTGTTACACCTACTAAGAGTTGTTTCTTTCAGGATGGGCTCGCCCCTTTATACCTTTGTATGTATGCCATTCTAAACAATTTTACAACTTTACCCTTGCCCATGTTCAAAGTTTTTATTAAAATTTATCACTTTTTTCCCCTTTGTATACCTGCTATCTTTTATACCTGCTATTCAAAATCATTTTATGACTTTACCCTAGCATATGTACAAGGCTTTTATTGAAATTTAAAACCTTCTTTCTCCTTTGTATACTTGCTATCTTTGGATACCTTTTATACCTGCTATTCAAAACAAGGATGCGCGTGCATCTCAAAACCGATTTCATTTTGAATTTAATATATAGAGAGATAAGCTTCACTTCTCCTTTCTATCCTCTAAATTTAGAGTCAATTCATCAATTTATACTCGAGTTATTGTCGAAGAACGGAAATTAACCAAAAAACAAAAAACCATAGTAAACGTATAAGTGGATTAAGTAAAATCCACTAAAAAGAATGTTAGACAAAATTTTGCAAGTAACTTGATGTAAATTAATTTGTTATGGAAGCAAGAACCAATTTTCTCTAGTCGATGACTGAAAACGAGAAAAATTCAAAGAATTGAATTCGAGATGTTGGAAACTACACGTGCTACCTGTAGAGAGTTTTATTATACCAAAAATCAGCACGGTGCAACCAATATAACTAGAGATGTCGGCGAGTAAGCAAAAAGCGTTGCAGTGTACAGAATTTTTCAAAGTAATAAGCAATGCTATCAGTAAAAATATGTTGCGTCAAGTTTTAAAAAATGACATAGATTAACCATAGCTAGATAATCCACCGTTATATGATAATTAAAGCTCGTGAAAAATTCAAACTCGAAGCTAACGTTATATAGATACCAAGCTGCTGCACTCTGAAAAATAAACAAAAAATCGTTCACTGTCTGAGCGCTGCAATCTCCTAGATGCGAATCTCAACTCTGATTGGTTGTTTTGAATTCCCAATGAGATATGGTTGAATTGATCGTTGTTTTTTATTACAGCCGCCAATCAGAGATGTGTCTCGTGGATTGCCGCGAAGATAGCGATCAATGACATAACTCGGTATCTATATAACTTTGTGGAGCAAAAAGTAATTACAGCTCTATCATAGATAACGTTAACCAGAACTATAAAGAGTAAGAAATGGGATGACCCAACTTTCCTCCTATCAACGTTGTCCGCTTACTAATAATACTGCATTTCTAGCTCCTTTTCCTTCAACTATGAACGATGATTATTATTGTAGGTATATGTTCATTTATGAAAATGTTGAAATCAAGCAATTGTAGTATTAACACGTCATTTCAAACAGGTAAAATGGGAACATATCGATTGATCCAAGATAACATAAGTGTAGCTGGCAGTGATGGAAACTGAAAACTGAAAGCATACAAAACTAAAATTTTCATGTAATTCTTCATGAAAATTGAAAATTAAAACTGAAAATGAAACTTTCATTTCATTTTTGATGAAAACTAAAGACTGAAACTAAAAAAATTAAGAACTGAAACTGAAACTAATATTTTTTCAGTTTTCCATCACTGGTGCCTGATCAACTGACTCCTCATTTTCACAGTTTATTCTTTCCCTCATTCTCTAGTTTGCAAAAGTACATATAGATAGTCGACTAATACAATATATTAGAAGGGCTGGTGAACGTATGAACGGAACAGAACATTATGAACGATTCAAAACATTAAAATTTGAGATCATAATGAATGATAACGTCGATAATCAGAACAGTACAAAGTTATATTTTAAACAAATAAATCAAAACAAAGCCGAACAAAACGAAATGGAATGGAACAGAACAGAACAGAACAGAATGGAATGGAAATAATAGAATGGAATGAAACGGAAATAATGGAATGGAATGAAACAGAACAGAGCAGAATGGAATTGAATGGAAATAACAGAATGGAATGAAAGGGAACGGAACAGAACAGAACAGAACAGAACAGAACAAAACAAAACAAAACAAAACAAAACAGAATAAATTAACTCGAGCACAACAGAACTGAACTATAAAATTGATTTTTAATTTTAAAACCTTTGACACAAAATACTTTAATTAATACGTATACAAATTTTTATGCCTATTAATTAAAGTGTTTTGTGTCGAAAGTTTTAAAATTAAATATCATAAAGAAAAAACACGAAAATAAAAACTTTTTTTTTCTTAAATTTGACAAAATTGATATTCTCGTGAACAAACGAATGGAATTGAAAAAAACAATCGTTTCGTTCACCAGCCCTGCATATCAGTGTAATTATAATTTTTTTTACTGCTAGTTAAAGTCAGACAAAATGTGTGGTTGAAAAGTTCTTGCATGCCTCTCCTCAGCGAGATGGGGACTCAAGCGTCAACGCTTCAATTACTTTTGTTACTATGATTTTTAAAAAAACAGTAAGCAGCCATGCCACATTACTGGAGCTGAGTTTTTAACTGGAGCTTGTTTTGATTTACTAACAACCTTTGCTTAACCGTTCATGACTACGGACCACACCCAATGCTTAGTCTGAAAACCCCTAACCTATCCTTTCCAAAAACACTTAAGAAGTTGAATTTGGCACAAATGTAGTATTTCTTGCCATGAAATAATCATGCGAACGCATATTTCTCAAATTATAACTATTTAAGGGTTTTCAAATTATCTTCAAATCTCGATAATCCGACATTTTGGATCCATTTTGACTCAAATTAAAGAGGTCATATTCTGGTCACTAACTAATCCTACACACCAAGTTTGACCATTCTAGGCCGATTTGGTGATGAGATATGGAAGATTCATGAAATTTCCTGCAACAATTTCCCCTCCAAAAGCCGTTTTTTGCTCTAACTCCCCTCCAAAATCACTGAGGAAGCTAAAATCAAAATAAGTTTGTCACTTGAGCTCATTTTATCATATGACACAGCAATAAAAAAAATTTTCGACCCCTCCTGTACCCCCACCACTATTTTAGGTTGATAACCCTGCCTTCTCCTCCAACATCATGTATGGAAGTGAATTGGGGGATATAGTATACATCTTATCTCCAATAACCATATGAATTCATATTAATTAAAAAATTTTTATTGATAAAATATAACTTTTACAATAAAACGCCATAAATTATAAAAATTATAAAAATTATAAAAAATACGCTGACGCGTTTCGGCGCACTGCCATCTTCAGAGCTTAATGTTAAACTGCCGAAAACCATTACATTTTTACCAACTTGAGGCTCCTCAAGCTTGACTCAAATTTTGATAATACGCTATTTTGGTTCCATTTTGATCCAAATTCAAGAGGTCATATTCTGGTCACCAACTAACCTCACATACAAAATTTGAGCTCTTTAACTTGATTTGGTGGCGAGATATGGAACATTCAAGAAATTTCACGACTCAAAACTCCTCAAAAAGCCGTTTTTTGATCTAACTCTTCTCAGTATGCACTTAGGAAGCTGAAAATGGGATATGTTAGTGTCCGTGACTCACTTTTTTATATGAGATCAAAAACAAAAAATTTGAGGTATTCACCTTTCTTCCAGCTCTCCTCAAAATTTGAGTGATCCGCCATTTTGAAATTTATCGAAAAAACAAAAAAAACTGTTTTTGCGTATTTTCAAGAGGAGTTCCTCACCGAATTTTGAGCGAATTTTATGAACACCCGTCTGCGCAAGGCGAGTCCTCTTTTCTTAAGCCCCTCTCCCTCGTTGTCCATTTTTGATTAAAAAAATGGATTCATTCCAATGTTCAATGAATCTAAACGTATATGTAAGTAATAAATCCTCAACTTTCTCTTGAAAATTACTACACAAAATTTCATGAATCCAAAAAAAACCAAATAAAAAATTACATTCATATAAGAATTAAAAAATTTAATATCATTTTAAATCCAGCATAAAAAAATAACAAAGATACACAGCAGAA
The DNA here is from genome assembly GCA_009761765.1 of Phenacoccus solenopsis. Taxonomy (NCBI): domain Eukaryota; kingdom Metazoa; phylum Arthropoda; class Insecta; order Hemiptera; family Pseudococcidae; genus Phenacoccus; species Phenacoccus solenopsis. Next base: position 3,569,383 of record CM019752.1, on the reverse strand, counting down.
GTAGATCTAGCAATCTAGGTATAGAAAAAAACTTGAAAAAAAGCGTTTCTTCACCGAGATCTACTGAATAAGTATACCTATTACCCTGATCCTACAAAAACTGATGTTGAAGACTCATTTTCTTAGAATGTAAAATAATGCAGTGTGAGGTTTGGTATTCGTTTAACAGATTTGGAAAGCTTTGAAACAACATATTTAATAAAATGATATATAAACTCTATCACTATCTGGGATATCGTCGAAAATGGTACAGTACGTTGAGCCACTTGATGAGTGAAAATATTAATGAAATGTCAAAGTGACAAAACAACTCGTTCACTTATATAACAACATTTCCTATATCCTGCGTCCTCAACAAGAAGAGATAATGTGAATGTATAGCGGTTGCTATAACCATTCATTCCACCCGATGGTACGGTCGAGGTACCCCAACCCTCGTACAACGAATGCATTAACTTTTCGGCTATAAAAACTACGCATCCGAGGCATGAAAGGATGCGATACAAAATGGTTCTCGACTACGCACGTGCGAGGGTAAAACGAACTTGTTTCGGGTTGGTCAATACAAAAAATGCTTTCCCCTTAGCGATGACGAAAGTGTTTCTGTAAACAGGATCTAGAGGACTCACTCCTTTCGAAGTTTTATGTCGATGTTTTTTCATGAATAAACGCTTACACACATCGCGTCTAATTTCTATCCGATAACACAAACTGAAGTGAAAATGACTCTACTTCGATCTTAGGCACCAATTACTTACCTAGATTGAAGTAACAGAAAAACAGTTTTCCACAGGTACGCAAAAAATAATAAAATTTGAAGATATACTCTTCTTTGAATAACTATTTTCTTTTTTTTTTTTTAATACAAGCTGCCTTTCAACTGATATCGTCGAAAAAAATCAATATTTATCATCCCTTTCCTCTTTAAAAAAAAGAACGTAGTGAAATGATGACAACAATCTTTTTCTGGAAGCTTCACCATCATCCTCTACACTTTAAAACCATTTCCGTTTGTTAGTTCTATTTCGCTATTTCCTTTTTTTTTCTAATTTTCTCGGACTTAAAGAGCAAAATGAGCTCGAAAAATATCTTTTCGCTACAATACCCCGCGTTATGCCATAAAGGCGACGAAAATAGATCTCATGCTTTATAAATAACACACCCACCACCATCGTGAAAACGTGTTCGTAAGGAAAAGTACACGGAAAATTACCAGTTTTCGTTTATAGGTTATAGGGTGAATATAGGCGAGTATAAATTTAAATTATCGAAGTATCGATGAAATATTTTATCCGATATATCACATAATACAGGATTACAATCTTCAAACACTAATTTCGATTAGAGTGATTTGAGCGAATGGTGAACAGGACATAGGGTTATGTTGCCTTTTGACCTTAACATTTCGATGCAATTAAAGTAGACTCGAAAATCAGACCGATGGGTTAGACATCGATTTGGCAATTTCACCTTTAAAAGTCCGCCTGAAATTCGAACAGTGGAGCCATAAATATTGGGAATTTAGTAGAGCGTATAAAATGGACGCAGATATCGAATACAATCGCCACGAATCGCGTTCACTTTAAAAGGCGATAAAACAGGAAATACGATACAAGCATAACGTGGTTATTAGATACCTAATTGTAAGTAATGGTACACCTTAATGCCCACACATACGAGCATATTTATATGTACATATGTGTGATGCGTACACATGCATATACCATTCCTATACGTTTATATGTTTGTACTTTGTAGCTGCATGCAACTTACGTTAGTATTGAAGCGCATATAGGCATATATACTTACATAAATGGAAGACTGTTTGTTTTTGGAAGAAATACTCGTCTATGGTGAAAACTCATCAGATAATGCTGGAACGTCGGTCAGTAAAAAAAAGAAAGCACACACGCACAAATTAACTCGTAAGATTACACAGGTGAAAACGTTCAATCACATCAACCTTTTGCACCGAACAACACCATAGCAGCGGCCGAAAATTTACACTTCTAGATCGTTCGATCAGTAGAGGAGAAAAAAAATTACGAAACGAGATTAATAAGGTTACGATTTATCACCACCCGTTATATGCACCAATTAATAAACTTTTAAAGCACGTCAAAATGACGAATTTTCTTGTTACAGGTGAATGCAAGAAGAAGAAGAAAAAAAAATTAAAAACTTATTACATTGACAATGAATCTTGAAAGGAAGGTTGCCGGCTTCGCGTAATAAACTAAGAACATAGCTTTGTAATTCCGCTCGCTGACATATTGTGTACTATTGCCGCACTGGTCACCGCATTAGGGAATTGTTCTACAGTAGCAGTCGGTCAATTCGGATCGTACGAGATGATTTAACGATGCAAATCGCCGCGCCGTCTTCGTCGTATATCTGTATATACGTTATTTTTCTTTCTGCTCCTTTTCATCGATCTTCTTCGGGTCTAGGTGAAGATTCAAAAGTCGACAGAGATGACGTCGTATGAATGAAGTAGATACATATATTATCAAAACGGCGCGTTCTTCCTTTTAGACAGCTCTCGACTTATTGGTATGTTTCAGGTTGGCGATAAAATATTCAATATTCAGTGACATTTGAGAAGCTGTATTTTTGTTATATATTAAGTTGCATTTTTCATTCGAAAACTTAGTAAAGAATTCGTTTTCATTTGTCTAACGAAGTAAACAGTCAAACAGTATATTCAAAAAGAAGTAGCGAAAATCAAATTTTTAATTAATTAAATTAACCTTGAAATAACCGAACAGGTAGAAGTCATATCAAATTCACATGGTAATTTTATCATACAAATGAGATTTGATACAACGACAAAACGTACGCTAGCAAGCACACAACCTACGCTACATAAGTACCGAATACCACCTACGGCTCTTTTAAAAGGCGAGTAGAGGAAGACGCCATATTGGTTCAGAAAAATCAGCAAAATTTTCAAAAATTCGACAACATGAAATCGTGTTTTTGATACATACGTTCGAAAAATATGCTATTTTTTTATAATTTTTTTTAATTCCATTCAAATTCAATTTGTAGGAATTAAAAAAATATTTTCTATGTACCAATAAGGTTTCTAATACCACCCTCTTAAAAAATAATAATAAAGAAAATAAAATGGTAGGGAGTTTCAAAGAAATTGAATGATAATTAGAAATGTCTACAAAGGTAAAAATATTTTCCATTGAAAATGACAAAAAATAAATAAAATGTAGCCCATATCGGGTGAAGGGCCTCCCCCATTAAGTAGGTAAAGTGGGCCCTTGACGCAAATTTGGTCAAAAGTGGTTCCAAATGTTATTTGGGACCTAAAAACATTCCACCTAAATTCTTGACCCCTACCCCCACCCCTTCTGGAATAATCGCGCATTATATACTAAAAATTCAATTCGCCATATTTCTAGTAAGAACGAGGGAAAATTTTTGAAATTTTCACAGATCATACGTAGTACATGTATGTTCGTACGATAATTTTTTGAGATTTTTTGGAAATTTTTTCCTCATTTTTGAGGGGGTTGAAAATTTCAAAAAAAAAATTAAAAATTTTGGGGGGTGCCTTCGCTGAATTTTTTTTCATAACTTCGTCATACCCTTAGGTACAACATATAATTTTTTCAAAGTCCCTTTAGGGGGTGCAACATGCTGAAAAAAAAATGAAGTTTGAATAAAAACGTGTATTTTTCAACTACCTCCCGCAACGATAACACTTAAAGCCCAGTCATTTTTGGTTCGGACCTAGAAAAAATTACAGGAAAGATGATTTATACCATACATGCGAAGAATGCCTTCCTAAGTAACATTCTGAAAGTTGCTTCCTCTACCCCTCCGGCTAAATGTGCGAGAGGACAAAAACCTCTGAAAAAAGTAATTTTTTGCTTATAGCTTTGAAAGGAGTAGGATCAGGGGTAAATTAGATTAGTAAAAAAATTTTATTTGTTCAGTTTCCTATAAGATAAAACCTTCAAACACTTTTCGAAGTGTTTTTATTACGCCCAAGATGGCGGGGGAGGAGGGTAAAAATAACCATTTTTGAAAATTTTGTGTTTTTCAATTGTACGACAATTATGATGATGGGGAGAGGAAAAATCAATAAAAACAAAATTATTCTACACTGGATTTTCAATAAAAATAAGTGCTGATGATTCACGCTAAGTACCAAAATGGGCCCAAAATATAAATTCAACGAACGCATCCGCCAAAATTTTTAAAAATTTTTTTTTTTTAATTTTCAACCCCCTCAAAAATGAGGAAAAAATTTCCAAAAAATCTCAACAAATTATCGTACGAACATACATGTACTACGTATGATCTGTGAAAATTTCAAAAATTTTCCCTCGTTCTTACTAGAAATATGGCGAATTGAATTTTTAGTATATAATGCGCGATTATTCCAGAAGGGGTGGGGGTAGGGGGTCAAGAATTTAGGTGGAATGTTTTTAGGTCCCAAATAACATTTGGAACCACTTTTGACCAAATTTGCGTCAAGGGCCCACTTTACCTACTTAATGGGGGAGGCCCTTTACGTCGGTTATCTCAAGCAAATTTCGACGAATTTTCATGAAATTTTGCTTTCAAACATCGCATTTCAAGTAGTAAAATGTAAATTGAAAAATACTTACAAGGTTTTTATTCGTTTTACGTCATCATATGAAGTCACATTTTAAGATCCCATAAAGGATGAAAATTGAGCTTAATTAATTTTTGAGCAGCTCGATTCGTTAAAATTAAGTCTGTATCAGGCATTTAAATGATGAATAATCAATTTTTTAAACATTTAAAAAATCTATTGCATACAACATAACGTTTTTACAATATATAAAAATTTTTTATATGCTATAATATGAATATTAAACCAGTGGTAACATTTTTTCAAATCTTCAAAGCCGCACAAAATATATAAACTTGAGCAAAAAAATAATTCATTTTCAAGAAATTAATTTTTTGCAATTAAAGAAAAAATTCTATTTAATTCTTCACGGTTAATTGAAAATATTTTTTCAAGATGAAATTGTTAGACTCACATTTGAACCTAAAGACATGTTTTTATAGGAGGGAGAGGGGAGCAATCGTTAAAAAATGCATGATATGTTAGTACATTTACAAATAAATACTATGAGTTTAAGAAATCATTTGTTTAAAAACATTTTGTGATACGTACTACGTATAAGGATTAGAAGAAAATAAAATTGAGTAATGAATAAATTAAAAAAAAATCTTCGGAAGTAAAATTTTTCAGATAACTATCATCGATACAATTTGAAGTAAAAAATACAGAGATTTTCTTTTCTTCGCCACTTCGTCACGTCGTTAAATATTCATCTATTCAGTTTATCTGGGATACTGTCAATTTGTTGTAGTTTTTAAGGGAGTACTTCATCGACTCGCTTGTCGATTCAATTTTCCACACATCAATCTACCAATGACGTTACAAGTTGTTACAATTTCTACATCTTCGTGAAGTTCCTACGATCTTAGGTACAAAAGATACTGCTACAAATGGTTGGCTGAATAAATGTCACCATCTTAGAAATCATACGACAAATACTTTCACCGATGCCGATGGGATTTGTCACTATTTGGTTAACGAGAGATAGGTGTACTATATTTTTTTCAAATATTTATGGCGTGCACCAAAGTACGCGAAATATTTTGATTTTTTCTTACAAAAAAATATTCGAAATGTTGACTTGAAACGATATTTCGTAAGGAAATGGACTTCGTGGCGTAATTAAAGGAAAGCCTGGGCACGTCACGGCCTCCTATAAAACTTTTGGTTTCCTCTCTAGCCTGCGCAATGGACACGATAGGCCATAAATAGCCGAAGTGCATCGTACTTGCGCCACCTAGGTAAACCTGAACCTGGCCTCCGCATTGGCTTACCTTAGTATCCAAAACCCATCAAAAAATTTATCATAATAACTACGAATTTTGACAATTTATGAACACAACTTTCAAAAACATTAACTGAATGCCATTGATTAGAAAGTAATGTACATATTTTTGTAGCATCCCCTAGATACCTCAAATGGCTCCAATGCAATTCTGGTTACACTACTGGTATAATTGTAACTAAAAATTGCGTATTGATTTAATGTTTGAATTATTATGAAAAATTATTTTTCTTTTTACATAATTATAATTATTTAATATTATATATATTTGCATACCTATTTTATTTTATTATAAAAAATTAATAAAAATTACTTTGAAAGTAATTTTTAAACTGTAATTTACTTGTATAATTTTTATTTTATAAAATATTATTAATCAAAAAATAAATATAACTTTTAAAACTTAAATCATCTACATACTTATGTAATATTAATTAATTTTTTTATGGATTTAAATTAAGTATTTTTATGTCAAAATTTTTATTATAAATTAATAAAACATACTAATAAATAGGTATATTTTTATATTTTTGCGTTGATGTGAACTTGTTAGAAACGTAGATATGTACCGATCTACTTCCATAACCGGCCTAAATAAGAGAACCATCAAATCAATGTACATATTCGCGCGTAGATATTCTCGAATAAAATGATCAACCTTAGAAGTACTTCTTTCTCAACATCTGAATCGTATTCAAGAATCAAGTATAATTTCTTCGTATTTATTCAAAATAAACATAATTTTCAAATTTTATCACAGACTTTAAAATATAGTAAAACTATTATACTTATATCAAATAATTCAAAACCAATGGATTTAGATATCTATTCACATAGGTACCTACAGTCCTACACATAATACGTATTCCATGTAGATTATTCGCTAGCAAAGAAAATTAATGAAAAAAAAAAATGTGAATATTTCTGCAAATGAGCGGAGGCGGAGTGAAGATTATAAATGAAATTTTTGTTCAAACTAAAGAAAAAAATAGGTTATTTTGTTTTTCAAATTAAATCACTTTTATGCGATTGGTCGAGTTGAAAAAATAAAAGAAATGAAAAAACTTAATTAAGGTTTCAATTATGAGAATCTCGCATCAGACTCCAGCACAAAGAAGGAGCAGTAGTAAAATGTAACCTGTTGAATATAACGAAATTAGAATATTAGACTATACGTTTACTAGGCCAATGCATTTAGACATTGAGGTCGGAAAAATTCCCATCAAAGCGATTTTTGGTATGGTTGTTAGGAACACCATTCCAAACAACATACTAAAAGTCCTGATCCCTAGGTGTGGAGCGTATCCCCCCAGGGGGGAAAATGTCCCCCCAAAATCAGTTTTTGGCCCCTATCCCCTCCGCATTTGGCCCTAGCGCAAAAAGGTTTCAATAAAATTTATTCTCCTTTCAATTCCCTATAAAATGAGCCATAAACCATTTTTCAAGGAAGAACGAGTGTGGGGCTATGGCTTCCTAAAGATGAGTGGTTTGGAGGTGTGTTATGAAAAGTCGCTATAAAAAAGTATTACGATTATTATAAATTGTTTTAATGGTTATATATTATATTGAAGCCTAAGATAATTTTCCCTGACAAATCGAAACCACCCTCCTCTTCCCCCACCACCATTATCAGAAGAACCCCCCTTCCGTATAATGAATTTGTTTTAATGACACAGCCAATTTATTCTAATTTCGACATAAAAAAATTACACCAAATATCTACGAGTCGCGCATGCTTTTCGTATCCTTATTGGGGGGAGGGAGCAGCCTATACTGCGAGACGATAATACTGTTTCTTGTAGCATTCGCTCAGGGTGAGGATTGTTGCGGCACGACAATATTACACATTTGAGGTATAAAGTACAGTTGCATTACGATGTCAAATGATGAAGCTCTATTTTTTATATACTAGCGAGTAGGGTACCTAGCTCTACTATTCCCTTGAATATTTCCAATGAGTTGGAAGTGTGTTTCTTACGAATTTAGTTTACAATCAGCAGCGGGAGGAAAAGTCATAAGAGCATAAAAAAAAAATGTAAATGAAGACAAATTTTTAGCGTCAATGCTTCAAGTCGTGGGCCATGAAAAAAATTTGGGCCCGGGAAACCGCCCATCTTCCCAAGGCTCAGGCCTGTTCACAATGGATGATATGTTGAAGTGTTTTATTAGTAATATTCAGTAACTGTTACTAAAAAAGGATTAGATTTCTCCTTAGAAGCAAGTAAGCTTTGGAATGATCCTCTGGAATTCGCATCTAGCAAATACGGTCCTGGCAAACCCAAGGCACCCAAGCTAGCTCTGGCATCATTTCTTATGTCTCCATACCAGAACTATTTCTTCTTCAAATCTCCAGAAACTCCGGATTACAGCATGTGCCAGAGCAACTGTGGTTACGGGAGTGGGCTTTGCAACCTTGGAAAGTTCCACCTCTAATGACATAATTTATCCTAATGGTCCCAAGGCACACTCTGTTGCTGGATTGTCTATTCTTTCTACAGCCAATTATTCTTCAATCACTTTCCATAGCTTGACCACGGGTATATGTGGCAGCTCATCAACATAGGATTTGTGAGTTCTGCTACATCAGATTTTGTAAGTGCTCCATCTGAGGCCTTAAAATCAGGCAGTTGAGAAAGGAAATACGATATAATTATATTAATAAAAGTGGTATGGTTGCATAAGTTGGCGCTCCAAAAGGGAACCCTTATTGACACCATTCCACTCATGTAACTGATAACTGCACAGTTAGTTCTTTTATTATCAGCCGAAACTCCTATGGGCCCCTGATACATAGGTGATAGTGAGTTATGGAGCACAATAAGCTATAAATGCCCGAAGTGGCCAGTGCTTGTAGCACCCAATTAGATCTGAACCTGAACCTGAAGCTTCGTAATGATGGAAAACATAAATTTTTAGAAAAAAAAAAAAAAATGCGAATGTAACTGTGCATATCGTATCCTCAGTGCAACAAGCCACATCTCAAAAAAAATTGCAATTACAAGAAAGCCACATCTCAAAAAAGTACTTCTTTTTACATACATTTTTGGGTACAATTAATGTAAATCGATAAAAGTGTGACAGATAAACTAAATTAGCTCATTTTACTCCAAAAAAGTATAGGATTTGTTGAATTTTTACATGCTTTTTTGAGATGTGGCCTTATTGCACTGAGGATGCGATATATTGTGCCTAATGTTGCGTCGTAATATAAGCCGCCCCCTCCCTCCAAACAAGGATACGAAAAGCACGTGTAACTCGTAGATGTTTGGTGTAATTTTTCTATGTCGAAATTAGAATAAATGGGCTGTGTCATTGAAACAAATTCATTATACGGAAGGGGGGTTCTTCTGATAATGGTGGTGGGGGAAGAGGAGGGTGGTTTCGATTTGTCAGGGAAAATTATCTTAGGCTTCAATATAATATATAACCATTAAAACAATTTATAATAATCGTAATACTTTTTTATAGCGACTTTTCATAACACACCTCCAAACCACTCATCTTTAGGAAGCCATAGCCCCACACTCGTTCTTCCTTGAAAAATGGTTTATGGCTCATTTTATAGGGAATTGAAAGGAGAATAAATTTTATTGAAACCTTTTTGCGCTAGGGCCAAATGCGGAGGGGATAGGGGCCAAAAACTGATTTTGGGGGGACATTTTCCCCCCTGGGGGGATACGCTCCACATCTAGGGATCAGGACTTTTAGTATGTTGTTTAGAATGGTGTTCCTAACAACCATACCAAAAATCGCTTTGATGGGAATTTTTCCGACCTTTGGCGTATTTCATGTCTAAATGCATTGGCCTATACTACCAGTCCACCATAATAAAAATGATTTTTACTCTCAAGATTTGGCTATTTTTTCATCAACGCAGGTACCCAAATCGTAGTACGTATAATGTATATTCATAACTATGAGTACCTAGACCTACGTAATACGTACTTACCTACACTGTTACATAAGAAAAACGTAAATGTATTTTTTTTCATTAGATAAAGAATAAAACGTTTATTCGACTTCATGCGGACGAGCGTGTGTGCTCTTTCATCGAATCCGGTAATTACGACTAAAGTCGTCGTACTTCAATTCGAAGCTGACTTCCTTTTCAAAGCAATAATTAATGCCCGCCGTTATGATCTCTCTACAACATTTGATTATTCATTAAATTTCTTTTATTCTCTTGCAATTGTCATTTTTCTAGTTATATTTCAAATCAGTTTATTATTATTTCCATATAATCGTTTGTTTCGATCTTGAAAACCATATCGAGCGTGAATTAATGACACGGGTATTCAAATAAACAGCGCTAGGAAAAGAAAACTGTTGATAATAAAAATTATGCATTCGCGTAATCTACTATGCAAGTATTTCTCTGAGGTAATGAATCGGTTATGCGGTTTATGAGCTGTAGCACTTGTTGCGTGGAATTAAAACATGGAATTGTATTTGATAAATTTTAAACGAATGCCAATAAATAATTAATTTACAGCGGCGGCACGATGCGCAGAAATTCATAAGATACTACACTAAAGACACGTGGATAATCAGTTTCATCGACGTAAATATGTAGACGACATTTATTAAGTACCTGGATCATTTCGTATGGTCATAATGCTATAGCTAGAGGGAACGACGTGGAGTGTAAATTTAATTTAATAACTTAATTAACGAGTGAGGCCAATTCCAGGCATTGATAATGAAATAAAATTATTTTTCTTCTATTAGATTTATCAATGAGACAGATTGGTCAAGACGTGGCTTATCGCTGAAATTCGTCGAAGATTAAATTAATTATTTAAAACGTGTTCCACGTGTAATATCTACCTACATATATCTACAAGTGAGAATTCGTAGGTATGAAATTTTAAACGATACAGAATTCAGTGAATCGTAACGGAACGTTTTTTCAATTTATGTCTGGTACGTTTATACCTACTTACACATCATTTCTAACATCAATTTGCTAAAACTAAATTATTGAAATGATTTATGCCTGATATATCATACGAAGATACTCACAACAAAAAGTCCAGCAGCATAATGCGTAGACCTACATTCCACAATCAAATTACCACAGTTACCATGATCACGTATTTTGCTGGTGATCGCAATTACAAGGTCAAAATGAGTATTTGTAATACAACCCAAAAATTATAATAACAGCTCATGAATTACACACAAAGAAATAATAATAAGTACCCAAATTTATTGTAAAAAGAAATTCCAAATTTGAATTAATTTTAATGAGTTTTCGGTTTAGATATTTGAAAAAAAATAAATTATTCACTTAATTATGTTACTGTCTAAATCCGAACAGTATGGGCAAATTGGGAATTTATCAAAATGTAATTCCAATGAATAGTTTTCATTTTGTAATACTTATGTTCGAGGCGCCGTGCCACATAGAACAAGCTTGGTAAATTCCCAAACCCCACCTTTGCGCATTACATCTTATTGCGGCTCAGAGCCTCACCAAAACAAGTTCTTTGAATTTTTCTAGCAAATGGCGCATTTTATTGAGTAAAATAGTCCAGTTAAAAAATTGTACTCGCAATGGAGGAGGAATTGGATGGGATAATTATTTTAGTATTGTATGCAACAAATAAGTTGGAAATCATTTTTAAAAAGAGTTTTTAAAGTAACAAGGTGGAGAGTTGCAGATTGCAGCATTATAAAAGCGATAGAAAATAAATTTTAATGTTGACTACTGACAATTCTAAAAGTGTATTTGTATCTCGTTTGCTCTTGTACAACCTATTCACCTGCAGTTGCACGGATTAAAATTTTATAACGGTTTGGGTATAGGCTTCTGGTAGAGGTTTTAATTTGTTTATGATCTTGCATCAGTGAAAAAGGTCTCCTATATATTAAAATATCTGTTCTAGATTAGACAGTGTACATAAATTACTTTCTAACCTATTAACTCTATATGTAAGGCAATTGAAATAATGTGAAAATCGCACAACTGCTTATTATCGAAACCTTCACTACTTCAGCTCCTCCAATTTCCTCTACCCAAGCACCATTATTACGAAAAATTTAACATAGATCACTTTATCGCTGAATTATTTTCTACTCAAAACGCGCGATTAGAGAGAAAAATTCAAATAAGTAGCAGTAGCGTAACTTGTCATTCCTTCTGGTGGGAGACAGAAATCATAAAACAAAAATTTTTTATTACCAATTATTTACATACTCAGTGTCGATACCAATTGAGATCACAAATACTTTCCAATTCGAAATAAAAAATTAATTTTCGAAGGGTCTTGGAGGCGGGGGAGTGTAATGGGATTGGGAACTATTAACCCAAAATCTACTTTTTTCCATCCTACGTATACACGTATTATATTAAATTCGATGTTATGAAAAAGTTAAATCTCCTCTCAATTTATTATTTTTTTATTCTATTTTACGTTCAATTCCAAATAAATTTTCTGCTTTATTAATAATATTATTTTCATTATTTTTAATTTTAATTTTTCCTTTTATAAAAAAAAATAGTTTAATTCAAAATAATAAATTTAATTTTAAAATAATTTTTTTTAATTAAAATTTTTTTTTAGTTTTAATTTTTATTTTAGGTGCTAAAATTGTTGAATATCTTACTTTACTTTACTTTTATCCATTAACGTGCCGTGTGCTGCAACATAGGCCAGAGGCACGGACGGAAAGGGGGGGGTTAAATTTGGTGAAGCAGGTCAATAGATTGAAGAAATTAATAGATTAGCTATTGTGAAAGGATTATTGTTGAGAAGAATGTTTAATGAGGGGGGTAGATTAAAGGTGATACGGTTTTGTTTGAATTTTGGACAATCTATGAGAACATGTTTGATAGTGATGGGGCTGGAGCAAACAGAACAGGAAGGTTGAGGTGTTTTGTTGAGAAGGTAGGAATGAGTGAATTTAGAATGGCCTATGCGCAAGCGGCACAGCGCAATTTCTTCTCGTCTTTTGGGTCGGAATGCGGTGGACCAGGGTTCGGTGGTTGGCTTAACTGATTGCCTTATATAAATGTTAATAGTTTTTTAATTATATTATTTTTATTTTATTTTTCTATTTTATTTTTATAAAATAAAGGAATTTTCAATATTTAGTTTAAATTAAAATTTTAATTTTGGAGATTAAAGGTATATAATATTGAATATAATTTTATTATTTTACAGATTTTATGCATAAATAAATACATGCCCAACAAAAAAGATCGGAAAGCCGGACTTGCTTGAAATATAAATCGAAAAAGGGAAAAGCAATAATTTCATTGGAGTAGATAAATGAGAAAATGTTTCTGCGAATGGGCAAGTTGAGTATGTGAATTTTTTGTTAAGCTCACCACAGGACTATTCATTTTTCAAATCTTAATTCTTCACTTTGTTATAGTCCAAGTTTTAAGTACAAAATATTCGTACTTAAATATCAACTACAGCAATCCAAAAAATTTAGAATGATTTGGTTTAGGTAATGTAAACATAGATGAGAAATTCATCCAATTTAGGCCTGTCTACATTCAGATATGAATTATCTAGTTAAAATTACGAGTACACTTATGCTTATATCCAGTTATTCGCAATTAACCATCACTTATGTCGTTGGTCTCCTTACAGATACCTCGAATTTGTTCAATACGGTATTAACGACTCATATACCTACACACGCAAACAATAATAATCATTACGAGCGCACTTAGTGCAAAACTAAAGATGATCATTACCTATTCTGTTTGTAAATTCTTTACTTGTTAGATTCATAAACTTATGAACTTCGTTCATGAATGTTCGAGTATATGTACGTATGTACAGGCTTCTAATTCCATGCCGGCATGCACACATGTAAAGAGACAAAACAACTCATTTTAATTCACGAACAGAAATTACCTCCCATCAGCGGCGACGGAACCCAAAATGGTAAGGGTAGTTGTCCGTCGTCAAAAAATGGATTACAAAGTATTGTCTGTGCACTCAAATTTTCTCATATTTTTTTTCAATTCGTGAAATATAATTACCTAGGTATGGGAAATGTCATCATTCATCAATAGTAAGGTTATCATTCGATGACACAATACATACTATAAAAGTTGTAATACCTAGGTTCCTAATTACCCACAGTAATCAAGTTCGGCTGCTTCCTTTATTAATAGTCTAATATTTACTAAATTTTCCTATGGTTAATTGTGCTGCACTAATTTTCCTTCAAACTGCAGCGACATCATTAAAATTTTACTATTATACTAGGTGATCCAGCCACGCGTTACTGTGGCTCAGTAATGCACAGTATTATTGTTTAAAAACATTTAATTTGCAAAAAAAAAAAAAAAACACATTAAGGTCAACAATTGAGATAAAGATCATACTACCTTTAAGTTGCTCCAAATTACAGATAGTTACCTAATTCGATCAAAATCGATTCGGTAGTTTCGGAGTTTATTGGTGACATACATCGTGAGACGAGATTTTATGCATGCAGAATAACCATTTCGTTTGCATTTTCCTCCCCCCTCCTCTCTAAAGAAAAATATGCAAAACATAAAAAAATATCTTCTCATATCAATATTAATTTTTGGGTTTTTATTCCTCCATCCCCCAAAAATAATACCACAATAGTCTTCCATCTTTCGATAAAGATCTGATTTTTTGTTTTCTTAATTGTGCATATGAATACAAATATATTTTTCGAAAAGAACCTGTACCTCCTACCATTTATTTCAAAGATTTCATCTAATTCACCAGTCTACGCAAATTTTACCATTAAATACCTATTTTCACGTTTCTCTGGAGGCTTTTGAAATTCATTTTCCATGTATAGTAATCAATCTATTCATAAAACAATGCTACGTTGTTATTCAATATCATTCTATGCTAGCCCATAAGTATGAATATTGTTTACACGCCCACTCCAAATTTAGATGTTTCCTAGGTAATACTTATACATCAGTCCATGAAAGGATTCAGTAATTGAAATCTAATTGTTACCATTTATCTCGTAGAATTTCATTCTTTTAATGAAAAATGAAAAAAAATTTACTCATGGTTGTAGGTAGAACAATGGATAATCAAACTTCGATAAATATAAGATTGATGCGAACCATAATCAAAAAAAATTTGACTTCTCATTCATTTTCGTTGCTGTTATTTAGAACCTTAAATCAAGACGTTGAATCACCAATTTTCAAAATAGTTTCAATTTCAAGATGATGCAAGTTTATAATAAAATTGCAAGACAGTATAAATTATGATGGTTGCAACAATGTAAATTTAGAATCTCATCATCATCATCATCGATACCATTCAAATTAAACCAAAGAAAAGGAATAAGTTTCATTGTTCTAAAATTAATTTGTTTAAAACAAACTTTTTACAAACATACATTTTAATAGTAAAGAATTTTTACAGTTATAACTATAGAGAGTAAATATGTTTCAACATCCAATTAAAAATGAAGTTAAAAAATAAATTTGTAAAACTAAAATTTTCTTCTACATGGAATACACTTATCTACTTTCTAAATAACGAATACACAAAAACAATGTACAAAAAATATATCGATTACCTTCGTTTATGAAAATTGAAAATCAAGTTATAAAATTTCACTTATCAAAGCTCAATAATATTCGTATGAATAACACAAATAAAAAATACACCAATGGATAAAAATGAATAAAAAACGGGTATAACTACATCATTAAAACAAATAAAATTTCAATATTTCCATGAAAAATAGCGCACATACATGTAATATTTACGGATTGAATGTAGAACAATAAAAAACAATTCTTTGAATAAAATCATCGCTGGTTATTAACAACAAGAGGAATGAAAAGAACATCTACTTGGTTCTTTTCCTAGTGACTCTTGAATTGGTAACGACTACTTCGGGCGAAGATACATTTTCTCGAGTAGAAACTGCAGCAGTTACCATTCTAGAAGCTCTAGTCTTTCTAATTTGAGTGCGTAGAGGTTGACTGCAGGTATTCAATGTCAAAGAAACTCGTCCTTTTTTCTTATTTGTCAACGATAACCTTTTACTTCTTGTAATTACCTTTTTTATATTCTTCCATGGAGTCGACTTTTTGGTCACGTTTTTCTTTGAGACAGTTACGTCGGATTCTTGTTCGAGGGAGCGTTTCGTTTGCGCTGGTTTTCTAACACTACGTGATGATGTCGAAGATACTGAGTTACATTCAGCGTTATCTACTTTCTCAGAAGTACCAGCTTCGTTTTTTTTAGTACGAGTAATTCTGGTAGATGTTGTCTTCGATTTTTCTACAGCTTTTGACTTTTTTATTACTTCCACTTTTTTGGAGTTCATTTTTGAGGAGACAGTCGAGTTGACTGTTTTTTCGGCCGAGTCCACATTGGCAGATCTTGCTCGAGTCACTCTACGCGAATCTTCTTTTTGTACAATATCGTCCACTAATACTCGAAGTTGTTTATTAACTTTGACACTTTTTGAATTTTTTTCAAGAGCTCCACTACCAGCGGATGCTTCTTCCACAGCTTCCGTCTTCTTAACAGACTTGGCTTTACGAATATTTTTTGGCTCTGGCTCTAGATCGACGACGATATGTTTGACGCCGCGTTTCGGTCTACCGTTAGCATTCTCGAGAAGACATATAGGTTGGGATTCAGAAACGGTTACGGCTTTTGTCCGTCCGCGGGTTCGTTTCGGCGGTTCTACCACAACTTCTTCGATACTATCGCAACTATCTTTGGCAGATCGCTTGGATTTAGTTTTAGTTTCAGGCTCTTTCTCAACTTCGGCTTGTTTACGAAGAACCCGGGAGCGACCGATGCGCTTTCTGCTATTTCAGCGACAACGGGATTTTTAACTACGGCCATTTTTCTCCTGGTCGTCGGAGGAGACTTTTTGTCAAATGTAACGGTTTTCGTTTGCCGTTGTTTGGTAACTCTAGCAGTAGTAGGTTGTGCTAATTCATCTTGCTTTTCTTCCATACGCACAGCAGCGGCAACTTTTTTCGCAGGTCTTCCGGGACGTACTCTTTTCGTTGGCACTTCGGGCGATTCTTTAATGATAGTGATGTTACCGGCATCGTCAACCTTCACTGGACTATTTATAATCTCTGGATCGAGGAGAGGAAGTAAAATAGAGCATGGCTTTTTACATTTATTCTTTTCAGGCGAATCTGAGCGTTTTCTCTTCGCGTGTGAAGTAGCTGGCGAAGTTTTTTTGACAATTCGTCGGCTCCTTTGAATTGGCGCCTCCGGTGCGACTGTATTTTCTACATTTTGCAGCTGTTTCTTTCTCTTTTTATCACTGCAAAAATAAATTTCCATCGATTAAAGCGCCATCTAACAACGCGAATTTCCGAATGTTAAACGTGAATAATACTTACGCTAACGACTGTACCATCACATCGTTTTCATGTTCAGATAATTTCACTTTTTTGGACTGTGGTTTCCTCGTGACTGCAATTAAATAAAAATAAAACGTAACGTAAGCAGCCATGTCACATTAATGGAGCTGAGTTTTTAAAGGAAACTTGTTCAGGTTTGCGCATATTTTTACATCTGAAATCTAGTCGAAGATAAGAATCACCACCTCTCCCTTTCGAAATTCACCCAGAAAACTAAAATTTTAACGTCAGTTAAAATTTTCTGTCGTTCGTTCAACCCAACATATTTTAAGAACAAAAACTTCTCCTCTTTCTCTTCAAGCACATATGTGTAGGTGAATTGTTTGAGCTATTTGAGGCTCCTCAAAACTTCCTCAAATTTGACCATCTACTATTTTGGATTCATTTTGACGAGATTCAAGGGTTCATATTTTTATCAACAACTAACTCTCAGTATATATAAAGTCTGAGCTTTTTAGGCCGATTGGGTGAAGAGATATAGAAGATTTAAGAAATTTCATAGCTTTAAACTTCCTCGAAAAAAAAACAACAACATTTTCTGTCTTTGGTTACCTCAAAAATTCACAAATGTAGCTAAAATTAGAATATGTTGGTGTTCTCAACTCACTGAGATCATGAACAACAACTCTGAGGCATTCCCTCCTCCCCAGTCCTCAAAACTTGCGTTGACCACGATTTTGAGACTTATTAGAAATCAAAAAAATTTGCGCATTACATAAAAAGTCTTTTACAAACTTTCCAGCTATTATCTATTCCTACCCGCCTGTGCCATGAAAGTGAAAAATATTTCATATTACACAAATTAAATAACTGGACATTCGTCATATGATTGCGTAGGATATGAAACACAAAGACTTGAAAAATCCCCTCCCCAACCCCCTTCTAACAGGTACGTAGGCGGTAAAACTAACTTTTCTAATTAAAAACTCAGCTAAAACAAATACCACATAATTTACTTAACCATAAGGTGCATCTATATATTGTTGATTTTGAAAACGAAACTTACCTCCCGTAAGCGAGCAAACGTTTTCCTTATCATCATGAATTTCGTTGCGTTCTGTTGCTTTTTTCGAATTAGTTTTCCTGGAAAGCGCAAAACTGTATTATAATCATTTTATTTTTCAAACTTATATTAGAAGGTTAAATAATTAGGATAAGGATTTTAATTATCAAGATAACAATAAGGCAGGAATATCTAGGATAATGTTTGGACGCGTGATGAGAAAAGGATTACCTCACAGGTTTACGAAAGATTGGAGAACAACTCGAACAAATATGGCAATGATAACACTTTTTGAATAATCTGGAATTATATAAATGTTTAGCATATTATGTATTTTAAGTGAATAAAAAAATGTATCTCTAAATGACTTGGTTCAAATACTACGAATCACGAATAATTCTTATAACTAAGGCAATATTAATTTCGAACTTTAATTCATTAATCTTAATCATATTGAAAACTACAGAGTGAACTCAAAAGTTTTCCTCACCTTCGAAAGATACTGTTATTTCTAAAAAGTTTTAAAAATTTTTAGCCATGTCTTATTCATTTATCATATAAATGAATCAAACACCAGATGAAGCAATTTTGTTTGTCAGTAAGTGGAAAGCAGTGATGAACAGTAACTATCGAATAATACGAAAAAAATATGCTCCTAAAGTTTTGAAAACTCAACATTTCAAAGTATTTTGAATCAAATGAATTTTTTTCCACGGAAAACTTATACTTACATACTTCATTACAAGAAATAAAAAAAAAATTGCCATTATCTTCATCACAGTTTGGGAGGTTTTTTGAATAAGAGATTTCACATAAGAAAATAAATTAATAAATAAAAAATAAGATGGCCAAATATCGTTTTTTTTTTTTTTTTTTTTTTTTTTTCAGAAAAGTAAAAGCAAAATATGCTTGATCCGTACCGTGACAGCAACAGAGATTAGAGGTACGTCTCAAGGGTGAGTTAAGAGTTGCTTAAGGAAACTAGAAAAGCTAAGGTAGAAAAAAAAGGACTAGATTGTAGCCTCTGTATTTCTCAGCAGATTGTGAATGGACTCTGGCAAGCCGAGCCGTGTTACTGTGGGTATTCTAGGATATCATGTACTGTTAGTTGAAGAGAGGCATCGCTCTTTGGGGGAGGAATTATGAATGCGAACTGACGCAATATCCAAAGAGGAGTCCACAAAGAGAAAAGTTCTCTCTCCTGTTCTCCTGAAGGACCTGTTGAGCATTAGCTGGACACTACGTTTGATCTGTCGGAGTTTATTTGTAGAGTCGATTTCTGACAAAATTTTAGCCATTTGTTTGACATTTGATGCATAACTGCTGAGCGGAAATCTGAAGAGGGGACATCATGGTGTCCGCTACAATGAAAAAATGGAAATTTGTGCTTTTTTTGTATTGAAAAAAAAAAAACACCCTTAAATCTGAAATAAGTGCAAAGTATAAATAACAAGATGAGCAATTTTTTTTTTTTCAAAAAATGAAGGCAAGGACTTGCTGAATAACCTCAAAATGAGGACATAAAAATTTCAGCCCCAACTCAATTTTTAGTCCTTTGGAAATAAAATGAAACTTATTTAAATTTTGAAAAAAAAAGATAAAAATTTTCGGGCAATTAAACACGTTTTTTCTTCTTTCAAAGTCATATTTTGTCGTCTAAAGGCTGAAAAATATTTTAGCTGCCAATTTTTACTTATTTAGGAGGTAAAAAATTTTTTAAATCACTTTTTAGCGTACCAATTTTGGTTGTTTACAAAAATGAACGAGAAGCATGTAATTCATTAATCCTGTGCGAAGTATGAGCTTAATTAAAGGTATTTCGAACGGAAAACGGAAAACTGCTCGATTTTTATCGCACAAAGCTTCCCAAAATGCCACAATCTTACTTCAAAATAACATAGTATAGATAATTTAGCATAAAAAAAACTCATTCTTTAGGAACACTTGTGAAATAAAATTGAACAAATTTTGCTTTTTGAGTGTGAAAAAAAAAAATTGATGCGCACTATGCATAAGACTAATAAATTAGACATCTGTCGTTCATTTTTAGAAATAAACAAATTCGGTCCTTTTTGAAAAAACTTGAGGAGGGTAGTGAGCTAGAGACTTCTTAAATTGAAAGAAAAAAAAGCGCTTGAAATTTATTCGTAACAAAATACGATTTTGAAATATAAGAAAATTTTTGATTGCTCTAAAATTCTTTTTTTTTTTTCATTTCAAATTTTTTTAAAACTACCGACTGCATTTTGGGGATCTAAAAATTGAGTTCGCGAGCTGAAATTTTCATGACGTCCTCCAGAAATAATTTAGCGACTATATTATGATCACTCACTTGACATAAAAACACCTTGATGAATAACTTTTTGGCTCATGAGAAAAAATTAGTAAGTAATTTCAAGTATGTAATTATAAATGGAACATGAAAAAAAACACATTTATTTCAGGAGAAAAATGACTAGTATAATTTTTTTACTTCTTTTCAGTTAGCAATTGGAAAATTTGTGAAAATACTAAAAGTTTTTTTTTTCAGTATTATTTGACAGCTTTTACTCACTACTCATTCCATATTTTAAAAATCGCAAAACTCGGGTCACGCTATTAATCACTACTTTATAAAGATACAAGAAAATGTCATCAAGTTGGATGAATCGGATTTTACCTCGCAAAAATCACGTTGACTGCCAAAAATAAATATTTAACGTTTTGTCGTAATTACACAGAAAATGCCAAAATACTTACAAAGAAGTCTGCAATTTCTTCGTTTCACTGACACGTTTTCGTCGATTCCTCGTCACAGTACCCACTTCATTTCCACTTTCGTTCTCCATCTCCGAGCTATGTTCGTCTTTACGCACTCTCAAATTTCTTTTCTTTTTCGAAATCAGTTTCTCGGCTACATCTATCTTTTCATCCATCGCAACGGTCAATTCATCGATAACTATCGGTGGAATTTCATTTTGCGATGCTTCAGAAACGACGCATATTTCGTCAAGCAATGCGTTACGCGAAACGCTATCGCTTTCTCTAGTATTCTGAACCAGAGATGTTGCAATTTCCAAGTTGTTTTCGCAGTTCGTTATCGGCTGATGATTTTCAACGATAGACTCTGGCTGGGGTGAGCCAACTTCCACAACGTTGCTTTCATTTTGCGAACTGGTAATCTGCGTTTGACTACATGACGAAACGTTCGATTGGATTTGGTCGCTCGGATTCGTCGGTGAAGACGAGTCGGCATCGATAATTGCTGAAATATTGGCCGATTCCGTATCGCTGATAATTTGTTGATCGCTTTTCACAGAAATGACATCGTTCGATTCTCCAGCTTGCGGAATGTTTTCGTGATCAGAAGTTTGGCTCACTTCTAAGCAACACAGCTTATCTAATTTTTCCTTGATACCGATGGTTTTTACACTTAATTCTTGCACGACGTGCCGGTACAATTGTTTAGGATCTTCGTTGTTTTCAGAGGTATCGTGAGTGGATGAATTATACGATAAAATGCTACAATCCTTGTCAGTGATGTCAAGATTTTGAGAATCCTCCACTCGTACACTATGTATACGGCCACTTTTTCTACACCTCTTCACAGGCGACGCTGAAGAGCAAGATTCACTCGTGATAGAAGTTTTAAACTTATTGAAAGGTGTGTAACACGTTTTGTTCATGGCGCTTTTCGAAATACCACAATTATCCACCAGGTGATGACTAGTATTCGTGGTATCGCAGCTAGGCGTTTCAACGTCTCTCGTCACATCGTTAATTTCCTCCATATTCGATACATCCAACAGACGCGAAGTCAAATCGACCGGAGCAGGAACTTTGAAGATTTCGTGGGATTTAGGACCAACCGGAGAATTCGGTTTGGTCGGTTCATTAGATGAACAATACGCGCTTCCTAACTGTTCGTTGAGGTCGTTAATCAAGTCGCTACTCACATCTAGTTTCATATATATGTCTTGAGAATTTTGCGTATTTTCCAGCTCCGATTCGCTACCATTTACAATATCCGAACATTTCGGTGTTTGCGTTTTATCGAAATCGTTCGCTCCTAAGGATTCATCGTCGAGGCTGCTTCCTGCAGCAGTAGAATTCTCTTTCAAATCGACCACCGCTCTTGTCTCGTTCACGCAAGGTGAATTTAATAAGCGTGTGTCATCGCCTTTCTCCGCAATAACATTGAAGGAACGCTTTGACAGATCATTTACAGTGAATTCTTCACTTCCTTCTGTACACTTAGATGATTCAGTCGACAAGTTTGACAATTTAGAGATCTCTTCGTGCGCATCAACGAACGCCGATACCTTCAAATTTTTCACCATTTTTTCCTCGTTCGTCAACATCAACAGAGAAACTTTCGAGGTGCTGCGATGACGACGAGGAGAAATAACCGGCGAAACGGAACGTTCGCGATCCAAAACACCATCTTCTGATGATAACGTTTCTTCGAGATCCGAGGTTTGAAATTGCTCCCCTTGCACATGCGGCGGTGACAATCTGTCCGAAAAGTCTTCCGATGATTGATGACTCGAGCATTTTTCTTCGTTTTCGATATTTTGAGACTCGACATACTCGTTCACCACTTCCATTTGTTTAGGAGACGAGCCACCATCTAAGTCTTCTGACAGCTGATAATCCGACAATTTTTCTTCGACTCGGGTATTTTCGAGCTGGCTCGATTGGCCGATCGTTTCTACGTGTTCGTGCGATAGTCTACCAGGTGTGGTTTCTGGTAACACGCCGTTCGACAATTTTTCCACGCGGTCGCTTTCTTCGACTCGGGTATTTTCCAACTGAGACAACTTATCCGCCATTTCTGCGTGTTCGGGTGATAATTTGCCAGTTGATGGTTCAGATGACTGGCGATTCGACGATTCTTCAACCTGACCGGCACATTCGATCTCGACTAACTCATCCACCGCAGTTTCCAATTCGCACGATTCAACAGTCTGACACTCTTCCACGAAAGTGGCTTCTGTAATTTTTATAACTGGAATATCCACCGGTTGCTCTTTTTTCGGGTATAATTTTGCTTCGGTTTCAGCAACAGACTTCTTTCTCTCGGTGTTCTTGTTCGCACCCAACGACTTACAACTTCTGAATATTTTGGTACGTGTTTGTGGACAGTTCGGCATAGACTTTCTAATGGGGCCGGTACTTGGGACCACATCGACTACGTCTACCGGAGAATCCGTCTCAAAGTTCAAAATACGTTTACCGGCTTTTATGGCTGAATTTTGCGATATTTCGGGCGTCTTCAGCAAGCTTTTCACGCCAGATAAACAAGCCTCCGGTGAAAAGGTATTTGGAGCGGAAATCATTTCGTCGTCGTTTTCATCCATCTTGTTGGTTGTTTTATTTTTGGTTACTTTACAATCAGGCGTTTCTATCGGCGTTGTGAGCAAACTCTTAATGCCAGATAGGCATATGCTGGAGGGATAATGCGGCGAAGTAATCATCGATTCTGCATCACGCAAATCCGGACTTTCATTCTGCTTCGCTTCGATAAATAACTCGTTTGTACTTTCGGACAAATCCTGCTTCGCAGATTCTGAGAGCTCATCTACGGATTTTTCATTCGATGCAGATGGAAGGGAAGAGCTATCTTTTGCGTTATAATTGCGTACAATAATAGCGAGCAGCGAATCAGTCTCGTAAACAAATTCACTAGTTGCATCGTTAGAAAGCAAAATGTCCGGCACTGAGGTATGACAGGGTAAGGCCATGATGTAGAAATTTTCAATACCATCTCCGACATCACGGATAACAGCCAAACGATCCTTGGCGTACAGATCATCAAACAATGTCATATAATTATCGATTTGATCGGGTTGCGGTGATTCGAAACGTAACACAGATACCGCCATACTTTCGTTCTCTTTGATCGCGCGTAAATTCTCCCAAACGGTGTTCGGATTTACGCGACCTACGCATTCAATATTCGAACGCAAAGCGGTGAGGTGTTCGCAATCGCCGGATACCTTGGATAAAACTGTATCGAATGTACCAACGTCGGGCATATTAACTTGGCCCCTCCACACAGTCGCATCGTTTACGCTGGCGATACTGACTTCATGATC
Organism: Phenacoccus solenopsis; assembly: GCA_009761765.1. Classification (NCBI taxonomy): domain Eukaryota; kingdom Metazoa; phylum Arthropoda; class Insecta; order Hemiptera; family Pseudococcidae; genus Phenacoccus; species Phenacoccus solenopsis. The sequence goes on along the minus strand of CM019752.1, from coordinate 3,545,029 downwards.
GTGAAGTACTTTTGAACCATTGGGGGATTCAATTCGTTCCACTCCGCTCACGTTCACTTCGCTGGAGCAGGTTGTATTCAAAGAGACAGTTTCATTGAGCGAAGCTTTTTCTTGTTTTTCGTCATCGGATTGCAAGGCGGATATTTCTTCGGGGTTTTCAGTATACGAAAACGAATTGCAAGATACGTCGTTTTCCACGTTTTCGATCTCTTCGTCGTCGGTAATTTCTGGTTCGGTTCCTTCTTGGCTAGAATTCATTTCGTTGGTACTCTGCATGAGGACAGATTCAGCTTCTTCACAATCGAAGGTATTCTCTTTGAGGTTGAGAGAGGCCGGTGAGTCTGGTAACTCGAAGGTCACCTTTTTGGCGCTCTTTTTCACCACCGAACACGGTAGTTTCGGTAACGGTGTTAGGATGGATTTCAATTCGGCAGCTTTTTTGGATCCTAACAAAGGAGTTTTATCCAATTTAGAAACATTTACGCTATTTTCGAAAGTGGACATGTTGTTCACGGTAATACGCATACTCATAGGTGTTTCAGAGTTGACGTCTTCGAATGTTTCGATATCTTCATCATCACCATCGTTTTCTTCTTCTTCTTCTTCTGCTGTTGTTGTTGCCAAAACGCTATCCGTATCATCATTTTTCGATTCGCTTTCTTCTAAAATGAAGTTTTCGCTGGCGAAACTATTTTCGACGCATCTACGTTGACGTCGAGTGGTGACGTATTTGAATTTAGGATCGTTCATAGATTCGTCTTCATCGTCTTTAGAGAGTTCGTTCTCCTCGATGGTAGAATGCATTAATATCGAGTCTCGCATCGATGATTTACGAGTGGCCACTTTAAACGGAGTCGATCGTCGTTCCGACGACCACTTAGCACCGCGTGAAGACTGCTCCACGGCTTCGAAATCGGTCGACGTTCGGTCCAAACGTGATTTACTGAATGGAGTGGATATTTTTCTGTTTACTCGATACACGTTCGATGGAGTGCCGACGAAAGGTACGAATCCGGTCGAGCGACGTTTACGAGCCGATGATAGAGGCGATAAGATCGATTCGTTTAACGATCTATCTTTAGAAGGAGACACGAAAGAGGGGAGCGAAACGTTGTAGCTGTCATTATTGTCGTGCGTCGACGGCGACGATACTTTTTTCGGCGTCGACGCTATGGAATCCATGTATTCTTGACTTCGATTATTTTCTGGAGGCGAGAAATAAGATAAATTACGAGCGCATTTTGCCACCGTCGCAGACGAGCCGTTGGATACGTTGAGGTAGTTGCAAATTTTATACTTATCGATAAATGAATTCTCGCATGTATCGTTTTCGTCGGAAACTGAAGCGAATTCGCATTTCGAAGATTCGCCATTTAAACTCGGCTGAGCTTTCAAGTTTACAGAACTTTCTGTAACAGATTCCGCGTTCAATGTGGCAGTTTTGCTTGTTTCGATCGATTTTTCGGGAGTCGTGAGACTTTTTTCTTTGTTCAGCGTATCGTCTTGGTGGGTTTTCTCTTCGAACGTTTTTCGCAAAATCGAAGTTCTACCGCGAGTATTACGACGACTTTCGTTCAAACATTCAGAACTTTTTTTCAGCGCTGATACGTTCACCGATTTAGTCGTCGTATCGCCTTTTCCTTCTTCAATTTTCGAAGCGGAAACGTGTAAGTTCAAGGAATCTTCGCGTGATATCTCCATTAACGCCTTTTTCGGAGTGAAGTCTCTTGAACAAACACTTTTGGCGGAAAATCTCGATTTCATGCTTTTTACCGGTGTTGTTTTGGATAAATTCACATCAGTATTTTGTTCGACAGTTTCATCGGCGTTTCGCGACGCAGTGAAACTTGTAGCTTTGAGCTTAGATAAATCGTCTTGGCTAATTTCGAAATCGAAATCAACAGATGAAGAAAGTGAAGATTTCGCGTCGACACTTTTCTTGCTGACCGATGGATTAGGAGTTGAATGGTAAGGTTGACTTACTGGCTGATTTGAAATTATATCCTCATTCGAAGTATCTTCCAGTATAGACTTGACATTGCATTCCTTCAACAGGCGATGAAGAAAGATAATTAATTTTAATGAAAGTTGATAATTTTTCGTCGCCTTAGCATAGAAGAAATATATCACTTACAGATTCAACTTTGCTATCTTTACAAGACGATGTGATTCCTTTCCGCGACTCATTGATAAAAGTATTTGATACGCTGAAGGGAGGCGTATTCATCGATTTACACAGTGCATTATCAACTTTTTTTGTTGGTGTTTTGAGGGTATGGGGTTTCTTCCCAAGTTTTCCTTCTACAATACGAAATTCACATTTTTTAGACACAAGCATACTTTATTTTTTATTTTTCGAAAAGGTTGAAAAATATACCTGACGATTTTTTCGTATTTACGAATTCCTTACTCAATATCGTTCTCGATCTTCTTGATTTCACAGATGTTTGCGTCAATCTTCTACAAATTTTCAAAATATTAATAAGCATGAAAGTAGCAAAAAATTATGAACGTATACACTTACTCTGCTTTATTCTCACGTCCTAAAGAAGAACGGTCGATTTTACATGAAGTGGAAATATAAGGTCTTTTCACAACCGGTTCGGGTGTAGCCATGGGTATTTCCTAGGAAAAAATTGTACAAAAAACAAAATTTAATCAAAATAAATCAATATTACATCAAGAATTTTATGAAAAATCAAAAACTAACCTCAACGCTTCGTATATCTAGTGAAGTCGAATTCTCAAATTGTTTGACACCCACTTCATCTTTTGAAGTCGAACTTTCAGGTTGTTTGATCTCGCCTGAATCCTGCAAGACGTTAAGGCAGTTACAATATAATACTAATTTCATTACTTAGTGCGATGAGAACTGACTTAACGAAAACAATACACTAACCTCATTGTCAGTACTTTTCGAACAACCAGATGGCAAAGAATACCTTTCCACAGACTGTTCCACTACAGGATGTTCTGCAGGTAAAGATCTGAAACTATTTAAAAAAATCAAAAATTACAAATCTGATAGAATATCAATAAAGTATGCACTTCAATCATCAACATTTACCATCTCGGCTTTTCAACGTAGTTCCATCGAAATACTTGGTCCAGTATAAGTAATTTATCTCCATTTTGAATAATCCTACCCACCTCGAGAACAGCTTCATTGTTCACAGACACCGGATTTTGTAAATTCAAGTTATGTATTGACGTCTAACCATGACATTACATTACATTAAACTTAACGTATTTCAACAAATGTGATAAATGTTTCGGAAAAAGAACTTACCAAGTTGTTTATGGTTTTGATAACACAATATTTCGATGAAATATCATCTCCAAAGATTTTTATCTGACATGCATTACCAGAACCGATGAAATGATCTTCGTTGGATACCACAATTCTTTCACATTCTTCGCCTGTTTTCGATAGACGAATCAAATAGCCTACTTCATAAGGCATTTCCTTCGTGTCTTCAAAAACAATATCATTAAGATTAAACTAGGAAGTGAACAAGAAAATTCTTGATGCTTAACGTATTTTTGGACAAATTTAATGTCAGTGGGAACTTATAAAAATAAACATCGCGATTAAACCGGAATCGAACAGTACGAAATTACTGGCACAATATTTAACGACAAATACATTAAATTTTTGTTGTTCATAAAGATATCAAAAAATGAAATATTAATCACGTAATAAATTGCAATCACTACCACAAATCATAACGAAAACGAACAATAGAAACTCACGAAAGCGCAAACGACGAAGTTGGAAATTTTGAATTTCAATATCAACATTAGACATTTCAACGACTTTTTTCAAATCGTTCGCAATCAGTGTATCACGATGAAACAACTATTATTAATTTTAATATTTGCACCAATCAGAATGCTGTATTTGAAAAAGCCACTAAAAAGTATTATAAATGACGAGAGTGGTAACACTGTGATAATACCTAAAATTCATGGAGAAAAAGCCAAACATCGATAATAAATTACTTTTAGATTAGATAATTTTTTCAATTTTTTCACATCAATAAATTTTTTTGGAAAAACTTTGTGATTTTTGATTTGTGTCGAAAGTTTTGTAACTAATTAATTTAATAAATTAATTTACCCAAAAACAAAATATGCCAATCCGTTAACACTCACTCACATCAACTTGATAAGTATGTCAATTGTGAAAAATATTATCAGTAGATCATCGTTTCGTGGCTTTTCCACTGATTCGAAACCAGTTTCCATCTGTATCGTTGGTAGTGGACCTGCTGGCTTTTATTGCAGCCAAAGTTTACTAAAGGTAAGAATATATTTCACGTAGTGTAGCACATATAACGCTCTTAGTAACCAAATTCGTATGTATTCAAAACAATTTTTCAGAATCTACCTTCCTGCTTTATTGATATCTACGAAAAATTGCCGGTACCTTTTGGACTAGTTCGTTATGGTGTTGCACCTGATCACCTGGAGGTGAAAAACGTCATCAATAATTTCACAAAGACAGCTTCAGATCCAAGAATAAAATTTATTGGAAATGTTACTTTGGGTAGAGATATTTATTTGAAGGAATTACGAGAAGCTTATGACATCGTCGTGTTGGTGAATATTATTGTATTTTTTTTTTTTTTTTTTTTTCATCTTACATCCTATATCAATTAACATTTTTATTCCGTCATCTTATTCAAAGGCATATGGTGCAGATCAAGATGTTGAATTGAACATCCCTGGAGAAAGCTTAAATAATGTAATTTCCGCTCGAAGATTTGTAGGATGGTACAATGGATTGCCAGCTGATAAAAATCTATCAATTGATCTTAACGCTGAAACTGTTTCAATATTCGGACAAGGAAATGTAGCTATTGACGTTGCTCGCATTCTTTTGAAATCAGTAAATCATCTAAAAGTAAGCCGTTCTCGCTTACAGCAGTTTTTCTTGCTTCATTTTGCTTCTCATCTTGTTCAATTCAACTGTAGAGTACTGACATTACTGATCATTCCTTAAGCAAATTGGCGGAATCGAAAATCAAAAAAGTATTTCTTATTGGTAGACGAGGTCCATTGCATGTCGCATTTACAATAAAAGAATTTCGTGAATTATTGAAACTACCAGAAGTTCAAGTTAATATAGATGATTCTCAGTTTGACGATATGAGAAACGCTCTCCCGGGTAAGTTTGATAGTTCCCAGTTTTTTCTTTGGGTTTATCAGCAAAGAATACAGAGATAATTTTCACTAACAGAACTACCACGCCCTCGAAAAAGACTTACCGAGTTGATGCTGAAAGCTAATAATGAATTCAAAAAAGATAATTGTAAAAAAAGTTTTCATCTTTTATTTCTGCGTTCTCCACTAGAATTCCAAGGGTCAGATGCGGTCGATTACGTGACCCTTGGCGTGAATACTTTACAGAAATCACAAAATACAAAAATAGATGTACGTTCCTTTTTTTAGTGTACCTTTTGATTATAACTTTAATTTTTAAAGGCAAAAACTTCATGTTCATAGAATGAAAGAGCTGTACCTACAGGTTTGAAAGAATTCCTGTCATCAGAACTAGTATTTAAAAGTATTGGCTATAGAAGCTCTATTGCAGATGCTGATATACCTTTCAAATCGAAAAATTGTATTGGTTCAACAGAAGTTCTACCTGGTAATAGTCAAACATAACAACGCTGAGAAAGCCTTACGGCTTGATAATTTTTTTAATTATCCTGATTTATAAAACAGGTGTTTATAGCACCGGATGGGTTTCAACTGGTCCAACAGGAGTGATATTGACCACAATGACCAACGCATTCGATACTGCTAATGTGATTATTAATGATATAAAAACAAGAAAATTAAAGCAGCTTGGTGAAAAACCTGGATTCAACTTTATCAACGAAATACTTGCGAAAAAAGGTAAATTTAGTTCATATTGTGCAAGCCTTTTTCTACTCCGTTATTTTAAAATGAATACTTTTGTTCAGGTATTGTTGTTGTTAATTGGGAAGGATGGACAAAAATCGATCAAGAAGAAGTACGAAGAGGGGAGAGAAAGAATAAGCCGAGAGAAAAAATTGTTGACATAGATGAAATGTTGAATATTGGCGGAAATGTTAAATAACAGTGTAATATGTCAATGCATTTCATTCATTCTTTGGGAGGGAAAGAGATGAAGGGTTTAACGTCCTATATTGCTGCTCATGTTCCCCACACTGACTGTAATTTTGCTTCTTCCTGTAACTAAAGAATTAAGAGTAAAGTGAACTCAAATCATGTGGAAAATTAGAGTCATCACACTACATTCACTACCCACTTACTTTCTAATGACGGTAAATTCATGTCGTGAACTGACGAAGAATAGTATTTATTCTCTAAAGTATTGTGTTGTTTCGTTTTTGAACAGTCTTCAAGTTTGAACTCGTCTCTTTGAGATATATTGTGTTTTGTAGTAATTTTATGTTTGTTGTGATATCTGTATTTTATACTGTAAAATGTAGGCTGTTATGTAAACTATTTTTAAATGCACTAAATTTTACCTACTTCTTAAATGAAAGTGATTCGAGCTGGTTAAAATTGAATGATGGTGATTGAGGATCGTATATTGCTGAAAATTTTCCGTTAGTAATGTTAGTAAAGCCTTTTCTCGGGCAGAAATTATGATTTGTGTTTACTTGACGATAGCATTCTGTGATTGGTGTAATTTTACCAGAATTCATTGGTGTCTTGACAGTAGGCAATGTCAGCAATAGAAACATACGAGAAAATGTTTTTTTTTTTTTTATTTAAGTTTGAAAATCATTCAGAGTTATGTAGGTATTATGTAATGGATACATACTAACAAAGTGGGTGATCTACATTTTTGATTTGTAGATTTCATTTTTGCGTTTGAATTATTACTTGTAGGCTGCTTTCTAACGACTGAAAGGGATAAAATAAAATGAAAATTCAGTTACCAAGGTAATTTCAAATGCTGAAACTTAATCGAAATATACAGTATGTACTTGCGAGATCGTCGTCTTTTTTCGAGCAGTTCTCTATATCGGTGAAGTAGTGTGAAGTTGACTGATTACGATTACTTTGAGAATCACATTTTATCGGAAATTCATTAATGGCTGTTTTTGATTTTAAATCTACTGATCTTTCTAATAAAGACTTGAACCACGATTCACCCACATTTTTTTCTATAAAATAGTTATTATTGAGTAGTTCATAAGCTGTAGGTCGTTTGACAGGATCCAAACTGAAAAATTATAACTTCAAGTATATAAAAAATATACACAAGACTCGCCTAAATAATCGATGAAGTCATCAAGAAAATTAAAATTACTGTAAACACGAAGCAACTATATGAAGATTGCCGATTGACCATGATGGAAACATGTTATGTAATGCGTGGAAATTGTTCATTGAGGTTTCTTGATCAGCTATGTCTACTTCGTGGTAAAAATCAAAATGACCCGAATATAAAAATTGTTGATGTCGGCTGCATAGTTTCCCTAAAAGAATAAAAACATGAAGAAAATATATTTTTTTTTTTGGAACAAATTAAATTTTTATGGATTATGTACCAAAAAGTTTTGTAATCATGTAGAGTTGATCGACATCTGACTGACCGGGAAATAACGGGTATCCTGTTAACATTTCAGCCAACACGCAGCCAATAGCCCAGATATCTACTCCTCTATGAAAGTTTTTAAATAGTAATGGAAATGAATTACGTGTCTTAGTTAGAATTAAACCTAAAATAATGACAATTATTGTATACCACTCACTTCCCATATTGTTTATCTCGAACTAATAATTCTGGCGCTCGATACCACCTAGTAGCGACATATTCGGTGTAATTAACTTGTTTCGAATTACTTAAAACCCTTGCACATCCGAAATCACATAATTTCAAAATTCCGATGCTTGATATCAGTAAATTTTCAGGTTTTATATCTCTGTGAATTATCTGCTCACATTATGCAAAATCTTAGGTAGATGAGTTTTTATGCGGAAAATTAATCTCTTGCTCAAAATAAAAATTTTTCGAAAGCACTCACATTTTTTTTATGACAAAATTCAACAGCGCGAATTGTCTGATATATATATTCCAGTGTTTGCCGTTCATCAAGACCAGTAGGGTGGTTTTCAATATCATCTAGGACGGTTCTTTCGAGATATTCAAAAACTAGATAGAATCGTTTCTTTTTTTTGAAAAATTCTATCAGCTGTACCAAATTCTCGTGTTGTAATTTCTAATTATTCAAAATATCCAAATATAAAACAATTACGGAGCTATAACATTTTTATATTTACCTGGGTACCTGATAACTAACCTTCAAAATTCGTACCTCTCTCAAAATAATTCTCCTTACGTTATCATCGCTACCAAAATAAGTCATTTTCTTTACCGCAACTATTCTGTTCGATGATATATGCCTACATTTCATAACGACCCCGTAGGAGCCTTCTCCGGCTATAGATAATATTTCATAATTTTCCATGACACAACATTGCACAATTTTACTTCACCAAATAGCGACTGAAATTTTGATGCTTGGCATGAAATAATTCATGACTCGATACTGTTACAAATGTATTATTCGATATTGAACGTTTTGTTGTTTTCAGAATACGTTGTAGAGGTGACGAAGAATTGATTTTAAGCAATTGTTATGATTCAAGGAAAAGTGTGTGCTGGTACCACTTGTGTAGAATTCATTTGCGTCATATTAACAGTACATATTATACCTACCGAAATTATTCACGCATCAATAATCACTGAATTAGCTGGAAAACGGCGTCAGGATTGAAAGATTAAAATAATAATGGATGATAAAATTTATTTTTATCACAATTTTAGTTTTTATAAAAGCATTCAAAAATTAGACCTACGCTTTTGACTTCATTGCACTTGTATTTTACTCAACGGGATAAATGAAAAATTATTTCGGTGGAACATAATCTCTTCAAAACTGAAACGGGATAAATGATCCATCTGAAATCAAAATCGATCAAACTAGTTCAAAACCATACTTTATATGTATAACCAATGTCATGGCAGAAGAAGTACCAAACTGCAATTTCACATTAACTTGAAAAACTTCACTTTATGGCAACTCGATTCTTCTGGAATGTTCATTTTTTGTGATTTTAGTTTGGCCCAACGAGGATAAAAAATCAGGCTGGCCCTAAATTACTTCTAAAAACAGTTTCGTGAAGAGTTCAGTCTTTATAGGAGGTTCACGTGAAATTGCAATTCAGTCCTTCTTTTGTTAACCCATCGATATTATGTAGGTGATTTGACATACTTATTAGTATACAAGTATTTCCTAGCAAGTAGTATACATATATTTTTGTTCGAATTTGCATTTTTTTGTCCTCATTTTTTTAATCACTAGTAGCTCCTCGCCCCTTCGGGGCTCGCAATAAAAATTAAACGAAAAAAAAGTAATTTTATCAAACAAGTATTGCTACATTCCAAACTGCACAACCCAATTTATTCTTCCTTGTTACACCCCACCAAGCCTCTTTATACCTATGTATACTACCATTTTAAACAATTTCACAACTTCCCCTTGCTCTTACCCATGTACAAAGCTTATTAAAATTTATCTCATTTTTCCCCTTTGTATACCTGCTATCCTTTATACTTTTTATACCTGCTACTCAAAACAAATTTATGACTTGACCGTTGTACATGTACAAGGCTTTTATTAAAATTTACAACCTTTTATTCCTTTGTATACCTGCTATTCAAAACAAGGATGCGCGCGCATCTCAAAACCGATTTCATTTTGATTTTAATATATAGAGAGATTACAAGTTGGAAGTCGACTAGACATACACCTAAGTCCCTTGTAAAAAATTGTTTTATTTCAGAGGTTTAATTACTAACCTACTTTTATAGACCCAAAACTGCAAATTATGAAAAACTACATTTTTTTTCACTTTCGATTCTTGCATTTTTTTCCGATACGATGAATGGTTGACGTAATATAATTAGTAAATTTCATTTACTCAATATGAATGGATTGTACAAATTTTACTCTCATTATTGAATAATTTTTATAGAGCAGAATCATGCTGCAGGAGATTTCTTAAGAAGTTGCTTCCATTGAAAAACAAGGAAAAATTGCAGGAATGAAACAACAGTAGATGAAAAACTTGTGAAGTTTCAGAATTTGAAGAAATGGAAAGATGCAAAGAAATGCCGTACTTCCGATTTGAACATAAGTAAATATTAGTTGTCGAAAATTAGTTGTCTTCTAGAATTTTTAGGATTTTGAGCTTATCATCACCCAAACCACTACCACATAATTGTAGTACCTTGAAACCATGTACAGTATACAGCATAGTTATATATACCTTAAGGTCTTATAAACATACATTAAATATTACTTATTATTCGGAAGAATCGAACCTGTACGCGTATATATTTAACTACTCTTTCAATCAGCTCCGCATCATCACATTCAAATCCAAAAAATCTACGCCACACAATCGCGGCTAGTACTTTATCATTGCTTTGTATTCCTTCATCGTATCCATAATAAGCGGCGGTAAACTGATTCCCCAAAATCGCAACATGTTTCTTCCGATAAAGACTTGCTCTAATCTACAACAGTTTTTCATGGTAAGATCATGTGAAAAGCAAGATAACAACAATGTTCATGAATTCTAACCCCCAGTAAAGATGTTCGATAAGTGACATCTTGAAAAAATGCTTCGGTGAGCATATCTCTAGCATGGTAACCTATAATTTCTTCTTTCATTATGCGCGCCGAAATCATCCATAAATGTAATTCTACTACAGTAAACCACGATGCAAAAGTATCCGGCAAGTTGAAATCTAAAATATCATCACAAATATTTCAAAGAAAATGCTAAATAAAATTTTAAAAATAGATGAATACATGAATCTTGTCAGTTATCGACTAAATTTCAAAAGTTCTAAATAATGATGCTTTGGATTCATAAGGAAAATTTTTAATGTGAGCAAAAAAAAAATTGTTAAAATAAATTCAACAGATCTGGAAGAAGCTCACTATCTTCTCTGTAACACCACAAATATGAAAAAATTACCATAAAAAAATTCTTCCACTGGTATCATTTCAAGAATGTCCTCAAACGTTATGAAAGCAGCTTGCGTGAGCTCCTAAAACAGAAACTAATATCTTCATACTTAAACTATACATTCATAATAGTTATAGTACAATACTAACATCTTTGGAGATTCGTTGATGCAATTTTGGTGTACGTCCTGGTAGATCTTTACCCAGGAGTTCAAATACCTTTGTCACTAAGCTAATCCCTAACGATGGCTTGACAGGAGCTGCAGTAGAAGATGAAGGAACAAGATCTTTAGCATAAGTACACTTGGAAGTGGAAAAGTGTTTAATGGTCTGTACGTTATTACAACACTATAAAAATTTGCGCAATTAAGAACATAAAATCATATAAGTTTTGTTAAACATGCAAATCATATTCACCTTGATGGTTAGCGGTCGCCAAAAAGTTAACGATAGCGGCAAAACCTGAGTCATTATCCCATGAGCCCTCATCACTAAGGAAGAACAAGATGAGCTATACTGAAAAACAAAAACTCGATAGTAAATAATAACCACGGTGTAAAATTATCACTTTATTTTATTCCTAAATACCGAACTTACGGAAATCATGATGGGTTAAAAATTTATATATTGAGGTGTAGATAGTGATGATCATTTGAATATTTCTGGTCGTGCAGATTTAGACTAAAACTCATCAGTGTGAGTCGGTTTGAGTAACTTTAATAAAAAATATCGAAAACAATTATCAAAACTTTACTACTTTCTATAATCTTTGCATAATGTAAATGTAGAACAACTTGCTCTGAAGTTTACTGATATCGCATGACGTCATAGCCGCGAACAAAACGCACAAAATATGAGTTAGTGCCGGTGCACACTTAGCGTTTTTACAGTAACCGTAATACGGTTGCTTACGGTTGCGTTAATTGGGAAATAAAATGAAATATAGAGCGCGCTGCTATGCTAACGCTTATCAGTATGTTGATAATTTGAAAAGGGGATAAGATTCAATGAAGTAATGTGGATTCAAGTTATTCTTTAAGCTGATAGACTAAAATTTTTATTCTTAATAAATTTTTTTAATTATTATTAGTATCATTTAATTCATTATGATTGATATTACATTATTAGACGTTATTAACTACGTTGGAGAGTCGACTCGTCCCATCAAAGAAGGGTCATTAATTGCGAATTCTAAACACATTATAAATTATGCTTGTGTGGAAAAAAGTGAAAATGTGATTGTGTTTTGTGCTTTAATTTTAAAAACATCCGATTTAAACGGGAAGCCACACGAAGTAAACATTAACATTACTTTAAAAAACAACGTCAAAGATTTTATGTGTTCTTGTACCTGTAAATCAGGGTCTGTAAAATGCAAACATATAGTTGGGTTTCTTATTAAATTAATGGCCTAAGTATGAAATTTCATTCTTTATTTCGGGACCATATTTCAATAATACAAATTTGTATCATTTCATTTACAGAATTGACCCTGCTGGTATTGAGAATCATTTTGAATGTTTTAGAAAAAGAAACTACAAAGTATCACTATGGCACATTGTTATTTATGTAGTTTGTTAAATAATAGCATAAGCATAAAACATGAGTTTTATTGTGCGAAACAAAAACTAACACAAATTCTCAAACTCAATGATAATAAATAGCTTTACTTTTACAAAAAAACGCGAAAAAATAGCAGGAACGTTATCACGAATCTTTTCTTTATCCCCCTTTTGTTAGTTTTAGAAACGGCCATCAGAGTTCAGCCACTTCGCTTTTATTTCCCAATACGGGAAGAGGAGTGCGTTATTGTAGGATGAATTTTTACGTGCACACATGTCCTGTAAAAACGCGCATAAGAACGTTTTGTTGCTTAGTGCGAGTGAATAATCGTGAAATAATTAAAAATGGATGCACGTATATTAGTGGCTTTATTAGAAAGCGAAAATTTATTGAACCCGCCCATTGAGCGCGATTATTGGGTACACCCGCTCCATGAAGATAGGGAATCGAGTCGACGGTTTCAAAAATTTTATGATAATAAGCGCTCTAGTTACTGCAGCGACTTGGATTAAACGTGTGGGTTTTTTTTCATTCCTAAATTTCGTATTTTAAACACATGAAAAATGCATTTTTTTTTAAATTTACTTCAAGATTTCAAATCACAAAATCGGGTTTAAACATCTTTAAAACGAAAAAAAAAAATGTTTCAAACTAAAAAAAAACTTTTTTGTTTTTTTAAACTGTTTTTTTTTCAACCGTGTCCCACAAATGAAATGAATATTTTTGAAATTAGTTTTAAAAATCTTAAAGTAGAAAGTTCAAAGATTCAAAGAAACAGATAATTTTTAAATGTTTGGTTTTTTCGGTATCGTAAAGTGATTTTGAAAATGACCCGTTTTTAGGTTTTGAATACTTCGCTTTGGGGGCCCAAAAATGGAAGGAAATCAAAAAGATAAGAGATTTTGACCCTGTAATGCAAAAGATGATCCTTTGAGAAAAATTTTGAGATGCCGTTTAGCGAAACTGACACGGAGGGTGGAGAGAATTATGATTTTTTTAAAAATTAGAATTTGTATAATATATGTATGCCCGTATGTGTGCAGCCATACTAATATAATTAGTATCATTCAAGTAAATACGTAGTCCATAGACCTACGCTAGTGTGTATCTTTCTATAAAAAATGTATAAATTCTAAAATAAATTGATCGCAAGAAAAAGAAATTATGTAGAGTTGAATAAAAGAACTAACTTGGTAAAATTTAATATACCTATATAAAAAAATTGGAAGGAATTTAGAAAAATTTGGTAGATTCAAATTTTACTAAATCAATATGAATTAAACAAACTTTGAATAACTTTATTTTTTTCATCAAAAATATGCATTTAAATGAAATTTTTTTTTATTTGAATGTTTTTCATTTCAGTTTTTTATTTTTATAACATTTTAATTTCATGATAGTTACCTCTCTTAAAATTTAAATGAATCGCCATTTTGAGATGAATAAAAAAAAAAACAAAAGTAGTAATTTTACAAAAAGGCTCTCGCCAAATTTTCAGAAATTTTTAACCACCCACATCATTTGCCATACGACTGCAAACGAGCCTGAAACACAAAGATATTGAAATTCCTCCTTCCCTGATCTCTTCTTCACAAATCAGGTAGGTACGTTATAATAGCTATCGTTTTTTTATATCATTCAAAACTGCACAAATAGCTAAAATTTGTAAGATGATATTTTCAAAAATGCACATTTTTATTATAGATGAAGAATTGTCAATTGCTAAAACTGATTGTGAGTTATGTGTGGGCACATACTTATACAAATTCGTTCATAAAAAAATAAGAGAATGATGAAAAAATTTCTCGCGCTTCGAGCGCATAATGTTATTTCTAGGCTAGAGGGTGAAAAAAAGCTAGCCAGTTGTAAAATTGTTGGATATTATTAGTGGGATACTTTTCACTACATTTTCTCCCCGTCCCCTTTTAAAATGTTCTCATTACTCCCTGCTTCTACCTTCACAAACACTTTTTATTTTCTAATTAAAATTTGGGTAATTAGAAGGAAATGAAGGTGCAAAAAAATTAAACATTTTGGTTATCGAAATGATGCAAATTACGATAGTAAACGTATTAAGAACCATGCTTCCGACATTTTTTTTAAAGAAGGGGCCTCTTTATCGAAAAGGCTCCTTCATCATGCTGAAATCTATACTAGGCCACCAAAACTGTGAGCATGCTGTTGTGATCAACTTACTTTAATCATTATGCTTTCATTATATTACTTCCTGAGGCTATGCGGAATGAGAAAGACTACATGTTACGTATAATTTTTAAAGAATGAAGCCCACTCAATGGTACAAAAAATTGGGAATTTCGAATCTTAATTATAACCCCAAAAATCAACGCTAAGATACTGAATTTTCACAATACCAATATCACTTCACAGAAATCGATCAAACTTGAAAAATTAAAGTAAATACAATTTTATATTCAGGGAAAATTGAATAGCTTCCTTATTAAAATTCTCAAGAGACTTCTGTCGCATTTAAATGCAGGAAATATTAAAAAAGTGCCTAAGCATACCTACCTATACGTACACACTACCCAGTTAATATTACGTTTGGAAAGTAATAAATTGTTCGAACAGAGAAAGTTTCAGGTTGTTTAATTTAACGCTCATCGTTAAAGGGGAATAATCGGAAAGTAGGTCTTTTAGAGGTCAGTGTCACTGTTACTCAACTTTTTACTTCACCAAGTAAAAATTGTTTCTTCATCATAAAACTTCTAATGAAACCCCATTTTTTTCAGCACTACATACAATACGTTTAGAGTTCAATAAGCAGCTATAAGTACTGCACGGACTTGGTAACTTATTTGTTATGCATACTTATGAGCGACAATTCGAATAAAGCATATGTGTTTGAATTTATTACTTTATTTGTATGTAAAACCATCAACAATACACAAATTATAACAACCCATTATGATAAACAATTCTACAATATCTAAATCTGATGAAATATATGTTGAACTAAAATTTATGCCAATGAAAATTTAAATAGATACGAATTTAGGAACTTACAAACCGATAACATAATCATATTTTAATTATTTTTTCACACTCTTAAAAAAAATACATCTTATAACTTCACGCAGCAATAAGCAGTAAGTATAGTTATAAGTGCAGATATCTAAATCCAATTATCGAATCATATCTGTTCTTTAATAAAATGTAATTATTACAAAAATGAAGTTTTGTTTTTTCTAGGTTGTGTCCTACATGCCAAAAATATTGAAATCATATTCGTGATCGATAACCAGATATTTAGAGGATTTTTTTAAATCTTCATTCATTATTTACTCCATCTTCACGCATTTATTAATTGGGTAGGAAATTAGAAATGGAATGGAAAAACATAAAGCGTGATATATCAATGTCAGCGTTTGAAGTACTCATTTGCGGTGAGATGTTAGATTTATAATGAAAATGATTTGGTGTAATAGGATGGAAAAACAATCCTATTATCTATACATTAATTATATACAAGTTTCCTTTCAATAAAATCATTTAATTTGCTCAGGAAAGAATTCTGTAAAAATATACACTTCATTCAAGTGACGATAATCATCCTATTCAGTATCAATGAAAAAAAAAATTTTTTTTTCAATGTACATTTATATTATATTATAATTATATATTTTTGACTTAGTATGTGTGACCAAAAATTCGTATATTAATTTAATTTGAATTCTTTCACTCAAAGATAGAAGTTCGTCTTTTTTATTGCATTGAATCAACAGAGAATCAGCAAAGGATCCATTAAATACGAATATTTTAATTAGGACACTGACCGACAATATCTGAGAGCGATGATCCTATTTTCAATGTCGTACTTTCTCCCATGATCACATAATCGTGGCAATGTCGGACGAGAAAGAAATCAATTCCATGTTCGCGAAAGCTTTTTATTTACCGCCATTAAGGTTAAAAGTTCAAGTAGCTTCACTTGAGAGATGATAAAAATAATAAATAGGAATAAGAATTAAAAATGGCAAACAGAATTAGATGATGATATACAATATTCGAACTTCTATTGCGATCTTTTTTTTTGTAATTTTTCGCTCTGTTTCATATTAGATATTGCGTTTACTGAACCGAACAATATTTTTGCGGTTACTTGCATCTTACGTGGTGGACCATCACATCCGTCATTACCTAAATTTACAACATTTGCCGATGACGATGAAAGACTTCCTTCTGCTTCCGTACGCCCTGTTGAAGCACTTACAACTCGAGCAAAGCACGTATTATTCATGCATTTTGTATTCACTTCGTTATTATTTACGTCTCGAGAGCATCTATCCGGCATTATGACTACGTTCAACACTACAACATAATGATAAATTTTTCTGTGAGACATGTTAATGTAATAATTTTAGTCGCATTTCTAGTTAACGTAAAAATAGGGCATGCATTCAGTGTGGGGGCTTATCACCATATATTAGTAATTAGTTACATATACCATGCGTCCAAGTGATTCGGGAACAATCAGCGAAAAATCTCTTTTTCAATTACTTAAAATTGATTTTTTCAAATGCAGAGAAATTAAAATGCAGTTGAAATGAATTTATCAGCCCTAAAATCATTGAAGTAATTTTTAAAATAATTTCTGATTCATAAATAGTAGTTTAACTCTAATTATGTCATCAACAAACTGAGATTTTGCGCTGATTATACCCGAATCACTTGGAGGCACGGTATAAGATTAGAGATTTGAAAAAAAATAAACGTTTCATGATTCACATAAATTACATTTTTTCATTTTTATTTTTTTATTAGTGCTGTGTACAGCCACACTCTTATTCCTACTAATAGTAGAGCTGAATTAAGATAGAAAATGAGTACCTATAGGAGTAAATCGAACTGAGAAATAGAATATTATTGCAAACAACCCAGATATAACTACCAGTAGGTATTATTCTAAAAATTTACGCATACCTACATGTGTATGTAACATAGAAATTGGGAAAAACTATAGTAAAAAAAAGATATTTGCGAGTGATAAGTCTTTTAAAGGTACCTATCTGAAAAATTATTTGTATATTTTATCGAGAATTTTCATTAATATCTTTAAATACCTACCTTAAAATATCAAGCAATTCATTGCATGAAAACATTTTCAAATCATAAAATGTAAATGTTCGAATTACCTGTTGTTCCAATTTGTTCAATATGATATAACAGAATTCAAAAAAATGAAAGATAATACAATATCACTGCTAAAAGCACAATTAACACGAAGAAAAATATACACACTGAACAAAGTATGCGGTAGTCGAGATAATAAAAAAAAAAAAATGATAAAACTCTTCAAAATTAACAAAAATCAAAATCCCCGTATAATTTGGAGGGGGTTTAAATTTCCTTCTTCCATTGGCAGTTGAATTAACGAACATTAAACTGGTTGCGTTCGCTTCTTGCGTTCCCATCGCGATGATATTCGATGCAAGCTCATGTCCTATTTTTCATCATTTCGCGGTCTAGGTTAGGTAGAATGTGAGTGGGAGTACACTGAAAAATGAAAGACTGGTTTGATCGAAATGCTCATTTGTAAAGACTAATGACACTCTTCAGGATTCGTTTTCTTGGTTAGGACCTAGGGAATTTTTGAAATAGTGACTCGTAATAGTTTCTGATTTTATTCCAATGAAAATATAATCCATAAATACCCCATCAGTGAGGTATGGAATAAATTCTCTTGAATATAGTTTGTATTCTGTTATGTGTGCGATAAACTTTTTTCATTCGAACTTGTCACAAATTCCTGTATTTAAATGCAAAACTAGTTGTTTACAGACATATTAGAATAGATACGTACATAATTTAATATTTTCATACTCAAATTCTCAAAATTTATGAATAATTTTTCAAAAAAAATAAAAACTTTCAATTTACACGCATAGAATTTATAATTTTATAGAAATCTAAATCTATTTACATTATATATTTGTTGACAGTATGATATTCTCACGCTTCGTTACTTCCTTGAAGAAATAAAAAATTGGACAACAGGTTCAAGAATAGATGCCAGAAACTCAAGAATGAATCCACAGAAAATACGTATAGATTATCGTACAAGTACGAAATATCTCTTGAAGTTGAAAGTAATATTTGAGCCTTCGAAAAAAACACATATGCAACCTAAACGACAGTTTGAGTGATGACATCACACCACGTGGTCTTTCCGAATTATTGCATTTTAATGCACACACGTGCATGTTGATAAGAAACACGAAAGCCTGTTTTGTTTACATTTTTTTCAAGAAAAAGTCATTGAGTAAATGCTTCGATAGTGCTACCTGTTTTATTATAGTTTGCAATTAGTTCATTTTATGTTTTTTGGAGTATTATTACCAGGTCCAGGTCGTCTTCTTCATATTTTTTTGTCTTTCTCAACCAGTGAAAGTTTCATTCAAATGTTGAATCGAATCTGAGTGAGTTTTTGAACAGCTTTATTTTACTATAATTTAAGTGTGTACGTATATGATACTTATGGGAATTAGAAGTGGATAATGTATTGTATATTAGATACATAAGATGGAATTAGTGATAATTCCTCAAGCGATTTAGTAACTTTCCATATTTGGGCCAAAAACTCCGAAATTTCATCTTCGAATAATCAGAAAATCCGTGAATATAAGTATATAACGTTTTTCTCAATAACATACGTAACTTCCAAAAAAGTGAAAAAATGCCAACCTTGAAAAAAAAAAGGGAATAAATAAAACGAATTAAACCAAATATTGGATACAGAACAACCAGTATTACCATAGGTCACAAAAAACACTGCAGTTACAAACAAAACAAATAACTTGACAATAAAATATACTGATATGGGTGGAAGGGACACAACATCAATAAACTAGAAGAGGTTACCCAGAAACCAGTAGGTAGGTAATTATTTTCGGTTTCGCCCATCGACTGTTCTGTGACGTCACCCGGAAGAAGCCGAAATGTAGGTAAACGAGTTAGTACGTTTATTTTGCATTGAATAATGTAAATAAACAGTATAGTTTTGCAGTTTTTTAATTTTTGTAAATAATTTGTAAAGTAAATGAATTTTTAATATTGCTGTATTTTTAGAGGATAAGAGAAGCTATTCGTTAAAAAAAAAACGAAAGTGATTCCTTGAAAATTCAACGTTTTGCATGATGATGAATATAGTGAAATGTATGTAATTTTGTTCAATTTCTTATCAGAGTTCTGTAATTTTATTTCAGTTTCTTATGCCTTTGTTTTATATTTTCCAATTTTCGTATTAATGATTAATAATAAGAACGAGAACAAAAGATTATTCAAGAAACAGACAATAACAGTTTTTTTAAGGTAAGTGAATAACAAATGCTTATATCTAAGTAGCTACTTTACGTAATTTTTCTATTTGTTTCAGTTCTAGAAGCTCGGTCTTCAAATCTCGCTCATAATCAGTAGGAAAAAATGCTCTGAGAATATTCTCGCTACAATCATTTTGTGATTATAATTATTGGAATGCAAGTTATTATTTAATAAAAGAAATGATAGTGACCTGAAGTTGTGTTGATTTTATCTTTCCTGCGACATGCTAGTACCCATGAATCGCAGATTGGTTTATCTTTAGGAAATTTATGAAAGTGTAGCTCCGGGTTCTTTTTTTTATTATTTCGGCAGCTTTGGATCCTACAGGAAGTAGGCATAATAATTTATTGAAAAATTTGAAAACAAAAAAAAAAACTCAATTTCCATCCATAAAATTTTTGGGGTGGCAAATTTTAAACTTTCTTTTAGCAGAAACAAAGAATTTTATAATCTGCAAAGTTATAAACTTGCCTGTTTTTCACGTTTTCTAAACATATACTTTTCGAAATAGTGGCTAGAAATTTGTCGAAAAAAAAAATAAAAAATAACATTTCTACAAATTGATTATTTTTGTAATTTGATTAATTGTTCAAGGATAAAATTTTATTGCTTGAGGAGCGTTCTTTTCAATTTTCAGCGAATTTTGTCGCAAACTGATAGAAATTGATTGTAGAACGATATTCTCATCAAAAAATCCTTTCTGAAGACATCTATATTGATTTTGCATATTTGAAATATTTCCCTTAATGAACGGATTTTTCGTCATAATTTAAGAAACGTGTATATTTCAGTTTTTATTGTTTTTTTCAGTTTATTGTAATAAACTTCATTCAGAATTTTTAGTGAAAAAAAAAAGAAAGTAAAAAAAAAACTTCTTGAGTACGAGTTACAAATAATTCCTGCAAATAAAGGGAAGAAAATTCAAAAAATTGCAGTTCTTTTTTCATTTCACGAAGTGATGTTTCGCATTTTCCTTTAAAGATAATTAGTTTTTAAAATTTTCGTCGACTTTTTCCTTTAACAAAATAGTACATATAAATATGAAGCTTCATATCTAAAAGTTATAAATGAAATGGAAAAAATTGCAGTAACTGTATTTTTTTCAACAGTTTCTTTCGTCATTTTACTAAATGGAATTTTTCATTTTTTTCCAATAAAGTCGTCTTCAAAATTTTTGTAAATCCGATTTATTTGCTTAAAAAGAAAAAAACAACACATACACAGGAATATTTTATTTCGTAAATCACTTGATTTTTAACAAAAAAAAAAAAGAAAAAACCATCAGATAGCATTTTTTATTTTCTTAAAATTAAGTCCTTTTCAACTTTTTTATAAAGTTCATGGTTTTGTCATAAAAATGAAAAAACTGTAAAAAAATATGTTTACGCCATAGGTATAGTTGAAAATCTTCTTCCGAGTGACGTCACAATTTCGGTGGGGAAAAGAGGGACGTGACTCTCCGTTTTTCGCGTAAAACGGGTTTCTGGATAACCTCTTCTAGTGTATTGATGTTGGAAGGGACAAGCGCTCAAATTTCTTGTGAATTTAGGGTGTAGTTGTGTATCGCTTTGTGTGTCAGTAAACCGATCTTACAAAGACAACTAACGTACCCATACCCAAATTATGGCATATTCTTACCCAAATTCAAGAGGTAGTATTGTGGTCTGCTAACCCTCTACCTTTCAATACTTGATCTTTTAAAGAATTTAAATACATTTCATGGTGTGATAATAATGGTTCGTGAAATATCTCTCTATATATTAAAATCAAAATGAAATCGGTTTTGAGATGCGCGCGCATCCTGAAAGAAAGGTTGAAAAAGTACGCAAGCAAAATTCAATGCCTATTTGCATGAATAGAAGAAAGTACCTTTACGTATACAAAGAGATAATAAAGAGGCAATAAATTTTAATAAATGCCTTCTACAAGTATGTTTGCTAAGGTAAAGTCATAAAATTTAATTGTTTTGAATAGCAGGTATACATGAAGGAAAAAAAGGGCAACATCGAATTTGAAAGGAAGCTATTGTACTGAAGAGCGCAGGTATAGTGCTTTACCAAGGAAAGAATAAAAATCTATTATTAACCTCATACCATAAAATAATAAAAGTTTATGGTTGGATGGAAATACCTGCACTCTTAAATACAACGGATTCCTTTCATATTAAACCTTTTCATTTGCTTATAAAATTTTTTGGCTTAGTTGACTCTGAATTACATAATAGTGCTTACCAACGTAATAATAGAAAGCATAAAAATTTTTTGTACTTTGATAAAATGAATTTTTTGATGGATTTTTGATGAAGATAGTGTCAACAATGGATTGGTTTTCTTATAGATAGGGTTGAATTTCGTTCGCGAGTAACGGGGTGAATTTTGTATTTGTTTACTGGAGTTGTAAAATACATGTGTAGTCCTATTTATCTATAAGACTTTATATTTTTTGTGCTTTTATTTGTAATTTTAGTTCGCGATTGTGGGATAAAGTTTGTTTTTTTTTTTTTAAATCATAGTTTGCGAGTGTATGTTTTTCAGCAGAAATTGGGTGAGAGAATGATTTTTCTATGTTATAATTATTTTATTATTAAAAAAAAAAAAACACAATAAAAACACAAAAATAAAGTTTTTAGAGTTAATTCTCATTTATTGAATTTCAACATATTTGGCAAATTTTTTTCGCATAAAAAAAAGGCGGGTAATCACACAGTGGAGTAATTCATTTTCTTTTGTTTTCTCACGAAAAAATTCAAAATTAAAAAAAGGTACTTAATCAGGATAATTCAGTTGTAATATTTCATCAATAAAAAATTTCTTAGAGGTAGGTTTGGTTGTATTCTTATTGACAGTCAATTTATTCCCTATGAATTGCGAGGACTATTATGGGGGTTGGGCCGCGAAGCGGCCAGGGGGCGGAGCCCCCTAGTCCTACTAATAATTATATTTTCTCCTTCGAAAAGCTGTTCATCCATTCAACTCACTTTCGAACCCACTTAGGAAATCGAAATTCTGAATATGTTGTTGATTTGGGCTTAACCATATCATGTGCAACCATAATCGAAATTTCTGCCTTTTCGTTGATGCTCATCATATTTTTCAGACAATCATCCTTCTTTTTACCCTCAAACATTATTTATGAGAGTGAATTCAAGATATGGTATGTTTCTCATTCCCAATAATCATGTAAACCCATATTTATCAAATTTTAACAGAGGTTGCTCAGTCGGAAAAATCAACACTGGTAAAGAAAAATTTAGGAATTTCAGCTTCACTTGTCTCGGTAAAAGTGAAAATTTAACAACAATAAAAAAATTAATCAAACAAAACAACATATTTGCGCATTATTTTGCTCACTCTGCTTGAAGTTTTTCTTTTGTTGCCCTACTCTCTGCTTTGATGCTACAGTGCTACTGATTATCAAGTGGGTACGTAAATAGGAAATTCCTGGCTTGCAAACTGGTACTCTTTGTTCTTTGAGTTAGTAAGGTAAATATAAATGGGACATTGCTCGTATATCAAATTACAAATTAATCAATCGTGGTCTGAAAATTGAAAATACTAGTCAGCATATCGATGCTTTTCTTCAAAAACCACATAAGTCCAAATATATAAATTTTTCAGGAACGAGTATTTTATTTTGGGTGACAGACTTACGAGGTTTCTTTTTTTACGGATAGAAGCGCTAGTTGATGATTTGGACTTACGAGGTTTTCAAAATCGAATTCCTCGATTTTTTTTATATAAGAAACCACTTAAAAGTGAATTTTGCCTAAGTCGGACTTACGTGGTTTTTGAAGAAAGGCATCGATATTCAAATTTTCACCCCTTAAAGTGCCAAAGCTCGATCCTCTCTGTAATGTAACGCTATGCTTGGGTCTACAACTGATTTCTTTCAATATTTACACACAAAATAATTGACAAACACCCGTTGTAAAAAGGAGGTATTAAATTTATTTGCATGGGGAAAAAAATTGTTGAACGACCAATAAGAGATAAACAGGTAGTAAAAAACATTTTTAGATATAAAAAAGACAGGAAAAACTCCTTAGAATGATTCTATGTGAGTAATATGAATAACAAAAAAATCTGAAATTGTCGTCTTTCGGTACAATTCTGAAATATAAACATTACAAAAGTATTTATTAAATAAATGCTTCGTGAGGAAACATTCTGTATAAAAATATTAAAAAAAAAAAAAAAACAACTTACAAATAACTTAATATACCTCAAATTACGTACAAAAAAAACAAAGTTATTTCGAAAAAAAAAGAAATGCTTTGGTAATATCTGCGGCAATTACGGTTGTGATGAGGTAGTATTCAAAACAAACTACAATAGATTTTTTTTAACGCAGCAAAGATAATGAGTCTCTCGTAATTGTTTTGCATGGCCTTTGAAATTATTCGGATACCGGTAATTATTTTTTAACGATCGCTTAATCGTTATGAAAATTTGTTCATTTCCAGGACAAAAAAATCTCGGTGGATTCATTTATAATTTAAAAATTCTTCCCTTCGGTATGCTCAAAGATAAGTAGATACATATTGAATAAGTTAATTTAAAAGGACTTAAATTAATACAAATGCATCGTAACTTATTCGCTTCGGAAGGTGAATACTGAATCGATGAAGAAAAGAATTCCAGCGCTGATAGCGCACCAAGCTTTTATCATACCATATTTGGATTCGTCGCTTTTGAAGATTTCAGTTCTGTTGTTGAAGTAGTTGTACGATATGATACCAGCGCTCAAGTATAACAAACCACCAAGTAACGTGAAATATAAGTCCTATTGCGAAAACAAAATTAAGTATTGGAATTTGCGATTATTCTCATTCTATGTGTCTACGGTATGAGTGCGTAACTTACAACTCGTCTTCCAAAAGCTGTATCAACAAAAAATCCCAAAAGCAATCCAACCATGATGATGAGATAGCCACCAAATACGGAGGTTGTGAAGAACATGCGAGCAGTATCTCCACCGACGAACGAATTGTAGTGCAAGACGAAGCATGCTATCACTAATACCTGCAATCAATAGAAATAGGATTAATAGGTGTAGATACAATGTACACATGTACACCTCAACTACATAATTTGATTGGTTACCCTGTAGGTTAAAACAGGAAAACCCCTTTGATGATGTAGCTTTCCGACGCTCTGCTTCGTAGCTTCGAATACGTAATTCGTATTAATAATTTAATATTTTATTCGACATAACATATATATATATATATGCATCTCATTTACTCGTACTCGTAGTCGTACGTTATACTGATGCGTAAGAGCCTTATTATTTATTATAGCCTATAACCTTCAAGCGAAATCATGAACATCACTTTAAATGGCAATAAGAAGGGAAAACATGGTCCATGTTTGATTACAATCGCGACTTCGTGGAAAGTCAAAATTAGTGATTCTTAAATATCGCGCGGCCCAATGTTGGTTGATTCAATACGACTCACGCAAAATGAGAACTTCGAAATGACTTAGTACTTATACTCACATACATGAGCTAAAATTTCACGTGTGAAGCTTTACCTTTTGGAGTTCTTGAAAGCTATTTCAAGGTTGTGCGAAGGAAGAAATAAATTATTCTTGCGTATACATTCCATAGGTATGTTTCACTTTTCACATTATTTATACGTCATTTTTTTTTTCATTTATTTACATAAAAATTAAATGATCTAGAAACATGTATTGGTATACTTATCTAACTAAAAATATATGTGCACATCTTAAAGTTTCGCTTGTATTTGAGAGCCGAGACTTGATGATAGAACAATAAAAAAATTATGCAAATTGGGAACACATTTAAATTTTCGGAAGTAATAAACGAATTTATAATGGACGTCCTGACCTTAATTTCAACTTAAAAAGTACGAGTAATTCCCCACATTATTCGAACATAATAAGTTACCTATCTGTAAAGTTTTTTCGGATACTTAGGACTATTAATGTGGGAATTACGTCAAATTGTATTGTGTTTTTTGTTATTGTTTACAACCGTAGCAGTACGGTGAAGTGTTGTGAAAAACTGCCTTAAAAATCTCACTTAACAAGATACTAAAACGAGTAATATTTTTGTTCACAATTTTCGCGACGGTCGCGCATTATTACTGGTATGATTACAATAAAACACGCGTATATTAAGCGTCGGTTATAATGGCACTGAATTTTTCACAGAAAATGTTGAACCTGTGTTTTTTCATGGAACCGTTTATAATAGTCAGTGAATCAGGCAATGAAAGATTCTCTGGGTTTCAGTGAAAAGTTGAAATATCTTAACTTTTCAGTGAATTTCTACAGTGACAAACATTTGTTTGTTCGTGTTACTGTGTTATCACTTCAAAGTAATGGGGATTTCCGGGGATTTCTTGGATAGTTCTAGCCATTCCGTGAAAATTTCATTGACACAGTCAGTGCCATTATAACCGACGCTTTACTGTAGATACTTAAGTACGAGTATATCATCACTCACCAATTCTAAGAATTTAATGACTGATAGTCTGTTGAGTGCCATTTTGATTTCGTGTGTGGTTTTATATCACCTGTAAACATACATAAAAATGAATATTATTTGCAAAAGATAGTTTGAGATGTTTAAATATTTAGCCTTACTTCGTGTTGTTTTTTTTTTTACTCATAATATCGTCTTAATAATACCATAAGCATATCTACGCTAGACTCGAATTAATTCATAACTTTAATATCAAAAATTTATGAGAAAGATATGTAAAGGCCAGGTTTAAAATTGAAATAAAATGTGAATTACGCGACCTTGCCCATTCAAGTAGTATTATTTGTCCGTTATAAGAAAAAGGACAAGTATTCCTGTACAAGTTAGGTTGTTTGAGGTTGTTCTTGAGTTTAATCTGCAGATGAAATTATACAAAATTGCAAACGTTTTCTTACTCAATCCATTTATACCATGAGCAAGTGGCAGTTACCAATAATGATGTCATGAAAATAAATATAAAATTCAAAACTCGTTAATTTTTAGATAACGAAATGACCGGAGTGCTAGGGTACGGTCAAACTCTGGGCTTCCACTTTTTGGAGGCTTTTGTCTATTTCTGAGTCCCTTGAAATTTTTATAAAATCATTCACAACAAGAAGTGAGAATAACGTAGAATTGTTTTTAAAATTTTTCATTTCAAGGAAAAAAAAAATTTATTACCTTAATTATTTTTAATTTTCATTTTTTGTTTTAATTTCATGGGCGAATATTTGTCCGAAGATTTTTTAAATTTTTTTTCAATACGTTTTTACTCAGATTAAAAATTTTAAAAAGCCAAATTTTCAGATATAGGAAAGAGAATCAAAATATATAGAGAATTTTGTGCGAGCCCATCAATCAAGTAAGCCTCCTCCACTAGACTTCTTTTACACCAGCCGATACTTGGTTTTCAAGAAATGATTACAGCAATACCTACGACAGATTTGGATATATTCATAGCTAGTAGATAGCATTTACAAAAAAAACATTCGTGTCAACATTTATTGCCTATTCTCAAAATTGAAGGAACTAGGACAAGGACAGATCAGTTCTCGAGTATAATTAAAATGTTATCATAGGTGGTAGCGTAAGTTGAGTTCTTTCTCAAACAAATGTCTCAAGTTTCAGTTCAATTTCGATCATTCAGGTATGGAATGCAGCCCATGTACATAGCATCTACAATACATACATATAATAAGAATAGATATATCTACTGTTTGTACGGGTGAAAAAATTTTCGCAATACCCAACGACCTATCATCTCATTAACCTCGACGCGGGGATCAATGTTTGCGTTTAATTAAACAAAGTCACGTGTTGAGCAGTTTTCAAAAATAGGCTAGACCACAACATCCAACTCTTACACTCTTCAATTAAACATGAATGCGTTTTAACGATGAAATTAGAGTCGTTAAAAGTCATTAGCCGAAATATGCGTAAGATGCAATTATCAGTATCGAATTAATTCCTTCGGCCACATTTCGACCACAGGTACCCGCAACACAAACTAAATACATGTAACCTTGATGATGAGCGTAACGCTAAAGCCTACATATACATCGCGTCCATTGCGACGTATAATTATTTTTTTTTAACCAATACAAAATAAAACAGTCAAGGTGAGCCACTGACATAGTTTAGTACAACTTTTCTTACGGCCGGTGACTATATGATACTGTCGACTGAGTTTACGCCTGCAGACGACTCAAATTATAGCGTGAGACAAGTGCAAGCTATTTTTCTGCACGCTGAGTCAACCAGAATTTTTCACGGACCACCTGGGTGGGCGAATTTTTCACCTTGGAAGAGGTAAATTTTAGCTGCGAATTTTACAAAATCACTGGCTTGCAGGAGGCGTAACCGATGAGACGATACGCGTTACGGTGATTTCGGCGAGATTAATTACCCTAATGAAAGGCCGATATCAGCGTAGATGATTCGATAAATTTCATATTGATTCGTTCGCTTGAAATGGATCGAAAGACGCTGTAATTGTGGAGATATAGGCGGGTGTAATAATCCGACTATAGTGTATCTGTATGTACTCATTATAAATACAGTATACGCGAACGTCGTGCTAACCTTGAGGGAAACACTTCTCCTCCTACGGCAGCGAAACGGTCACTAATCTTAAATTCTTCGTGTATAGTGTGTAGTATATAGCTATCACGTCATTTTTAAATTCAACGAAAATTTCGAGGTGATCATTTAGTATACAATCAACCTCGCATATTTCGAATTATGATTTTACTCCGACGAAATTACACTGTAAAGGAATTTTTTTACGTGCTTCTAGACGAGTTGGTAAACAGCACGACAAAATGTTGAAAAAGTAATAAATTGCGGTCATTTTTTAAAGGGGGAAAAATATATATCGATACATT
Organism: Phenacoccus solenopsis; assembly: GCA_009761765.1. Taxonomy (NCBI): domain Eukaryota; kingdom Metazoa; phylum Arthropoda; class Insecta; order Hemiptera; family Pseudococcidae; genus Phenacoccus; species Phenacoccus solenopsis. Next base: position 3,516,204 of record CM019752.1, on the reverse strand, counting down.
TTGTATGGACGAAGAAATCTCAGAATTAATGATAAAATTACGTTACTGCTCTTGTTGTTTATACATAACCTAAGAAGTGTGCTCATTTCATCAATAATGCGTGTAAACAATAATTAAAGGACATACATTTTTCAGTTTTCATCGATGAGTATGTGTGATATATGAGCACGTTTAAGTGTCTGATCTTCGTTACTCATCGCTTCATTAATTAACGTTTAGATGGTTTTTGTAAATATAGATGGTTTTATATGAAATCCGTTGAAAAAATATGCGATTTTATTTTTCAATTCTGTAATAAATGCTGTAAACTTCAGCATGAACGATTGAACGTGTTCTCACACTTTACGATCACGCTGATATTTTTTTCAATTTTTGTATTACGTCATTCATGTCTGAACCTATCTCTTCAATGTTATAGTAATTTAGAGTGGGAGCTTTGCATTTTCAATATTAGGTATTAGAATCCCAGGACGCGTTGATCAGTGTCACTGCACTTAATTTGACGATCACTGAGCCGAAACAATTCGAAAAATTCAGAAAGCTTTCAGAAAGGTTGCTAAGAGTGGCACATCGCTTGAAAAATGATATATACAATGTAATCATTTGGGAATTGATCTCACATTTTTCGATGGTAAACTACCTCTGGTTAATGTTCGAGTTGAACTCTATGTTACCTAAAAGTTTGCTCATGAGAAGAATGACCATCAAATTCACGCTAATGCGCCTATACTCATTCTTCATACATTATTCGAAGCTTTTTGGTAAAACAATGTCCTTGCTAGTAGTGTAACCACCATCTTTCTTATCAGATATAGCAGCGTGCAACTTTTGGCTCTTTCCTAAATGGAAAATATGCACTTCTAAAAAGGCAAAGGTTTCATTCTTTGAAGGTAATTATGAGGAATGGGATCGCGTACTTGAACATATTTCAAAAGAAGAATGCCGCCTCTCTTGTGGGGGCCACTTCTTTACAATCAAGGTATGAAGTCACCAGAGTTAAATGTTAAAAAGATCTTCTGAAACAAATAGGAATTGGAGTGAAGTTTTAAAGATTATACTGGACGTGGCAAGGCCATAGCTAAGCTGAAAGGGGGATTTAGAGGTTAGACCCTCCATGAGCTCAGTTTCTTGAGTATTTAAATACTACTGAATCTTATAATTATGGTTCTATAATAACAGTCATCGGGTAAATTTATATTGAAATAGATTTCTTAAATTTAAAAAAAAAAAAGAATCAAAGTTTTCATAATTTATTGATTATGACCACCGACTACTTTAACTGCTACGAATCATTACGAAAAAAAAAATTGTCATCTTAAATTATGTCCTGACGGACATTCGTGAATTTCTTGAGTATTAAAAAAATATATCGGAACCTTAAAGCACAGATATGCTATGTCCAAATCTTACTTGAGCTTCTTATAAAGGTGAAGAGAACGTTTCACATTAATAAGAATATTCTGGCATAATTTGGACATGGTACTATTTCTTTCTATTTCTTTTCATAATTGAATCAGCACAAACAGGGGCGTACCGAAGGCCTTCTTCAGGGGGGGGGGGGGAGAAAACCAAAAATTGCCAACTAATACCATGAAATTTTACCAACTGTTGACCTTTTTTTTTTTTTTGTTTTTTTTTTTTTTTTGCTCCACGGAAAAATATGATGCACAGTCTTGTTAGTCTTCAAAAAATTTAAATACTGCACAAGTGGTCAAATTTACCAACTTTACGCTAAAACTCCAAATTTGCCAACTTTTTACGCTCAAACTCCAAATTTACCAACTTTCCAAACGCCAAGGGGGGGAAGCTCCCCCCCTCCCCCCCTTTCGGTACGTCCCTGAACACAAATGTACAATGTCCAGATTTTGTTAAACCTTCTTATTAATGTGAAACATTCTCTTCACATTTATGAGAAGGCTCAAGTTAGATTTGGACATAACATATTATTTGTGCTTTAAGGTGTCGACATATCCCTTAAAAAAATCCTCCCTCGCCCATTACGCTGGCTGTAAACTTACAAAATCTATGTTCTGAAAATATTTTCAAAATCTCTCCCATTGATATATTGTAGCTAAGTCCCTGGGACCGGGAATGTTGATGTGAAATCAGGAATCATGAGTCATTATATACTCCCGAGTCAGCGTTAATACTTTTGGCTGACCCTAGTTCTTTGTAGTAATTAATTGGGATACATTAGTAAATGAGTAATAAAATTTTGCATATGGTTGGCGTTAATATGTGTTATACAAGAACAAATTAAGTTACCTAAAAGTTACAAATTTTCGCCATTTTTTACATTAATAATCACCTCACACCCAGAATAAAGCAATTATTCAACTTGAGCAAGTAGAACGATTTTGTTACATTCATTTTAAATGCGTGAGACATTGAGACAATGTGTTTTAGTTTGTACTTATAATTACGCAAATAATCCAATGAAAATGCAGTTTTGTGATCGCATATAAAATGACTAGTTAGTTCATGTATTTCATAAACGTCAAAAAAAGGATTGCCGAATGAATGGTCGAAAAAAAAGATATTCCACAAACGCATTGAGATAGGGAGTTCGAGAAATGTTATACATCAATCAAAATACCAAATGTGGTAGTGGTAATATCTGTGTAGTTGGTCGCGTTGTAATGTAAATTTATCATTGGCCTAGTCAAAAGCATAACTATACCTATTAATGCACACTTAAAGACTCATAACAGGAAGTAATACAGTTTTATTATCATACCTAATGAGTAATGACGAATCGATCATCACTCGCTCGATACGACACTCGTGTTTATCAAAATTTCGCGCTATGACGTCGCCACGCCTGCAGCAACAATATTGACGAATTCTAAATAGCTTGTTTTATGTGTTAAAATGAAGTTGACCTCATGCTCATGGTATGCTTCATGAAAGTACCTTTATATCGATGATGAAATACGAGCCGAAAAAAATTGCGAGCATCGATCTCCCTATCACATCACGTCGTGTCGTAAATATACGAGTAATAATATTCTAGTATAATTACAATACCTTGCCAATTAAGTTGACCGGATGACCTTAACATAGAGACATAGAGTGCAGAGTACCTAGAGCGTATATCTCGTATCCTAACCTACGTTGTCTGCAACTGTTTATACTGCGCGTGTGATACGAATTTCCAATTTTTCGATATTACTGCGCATACACGGTGGGCGAGATTATGAAACTGAAGCATTGATACTCGTACATTTTTATACTTGGTATGCACCGCTTTATCCTTGAAGATGACTAAATTATTACGATAGCAGATAATTCATAAAAATACGTGCCATATTCCAGTTATCGCATAAACATCCGTTAACGCAGTCACAATTAGTTGAATGTGAGCCAAAGAACTGAGAAAAAAATACGGAAATTCATCGAAATATTTCAGCCATGGGCGAGAAATACTTGAATAATTTTGATTTCGAATAATGTGATTTTTTTTTGATATCGATGTCTTTGCGTCGTTCATTAAATTCAGATTTGTGGCCTGGTGGGATTTATACTTATTATTCGTTTTACAAAATATATTTACAGTATTTATAGTATGTATTTATATGTATACCTATACTTATTCAGCATGTGAGTAATCATTTTTACGATTGGTTTTATACGTAGTTGGATGTTGTAATGGTACTAACTTGTGAAGTTACTAGTGATTAGGTGTTTTATTATTTGTTCAAAGTATAATAAACATTAACGAAATATTAGTTATTAGGTCAATATTTTAAATTAACTGCCAATTGAATGTGTCTTTATTTTGATCGTGTAATTTTTTTGTGAAATTTGAAATACTTAATAGGAATAGTCGTTACTAGCGTAAGTGTTTAGTCAGTTCTTCAGAGGGAGGGGCAAGGAAACTTAATACCCAATAATAAGTATAGTAGGTATATCATGTGAATATGATCTACCCTGCAAATTTCACCTTCTGTCTTTCCTTCATAATTATAACATACACTGAAAAAGAAATAAAAAAAAAAAGTGAAGTCAATGAACGATAAGAGTTCTTCAAAATTAATCGATTTATGTATTCAATATATTTACTACTTGAATAAATTTTTTCCTCGTTTGGAAAAAAAAATGTATGTAAGGTTTAAACCTCTGAAAAGTATAGCACGAAAAGATATCATTGCGAGCAGTTAATGATACACTTTTTGTTTTAAGAAAAGGTATATCTTGATAATTAAATTGACTATTTTATTTTTATTTTTTATTATTTGACATGGTAAAAATTTGAATAAATGTTTGATGAATTTTTAGTTTATCAATATTTATTCGCGATTTTAATAAGAATATACATGTATATAAATTTAGAAATTGAAAATTCAAAAATCAACACATTGTTACGAATAATTATACCTAATTTTCTTCATATTATTAATAATAAAATATATATTACATATTTTTATCATCATAATAATCCAAATTGAATTAAAAGTAGAGAAATTGTTTAGTTACAGGTATTGAATTGTTTGAAAATTTGAAAATTCATTTTTGTAAACTGAAGCAGTACGTCATGGTGTTCGTACACATGTACACGTAGATCCATCCTAATTCCCAAACGTTATTTTTTCCTTATCAACACTATCCTCTTTTCGTCTCATCTATTGGTTATCCACTGAGAAATTACCCATTATACCACACGATGATAACAAACGAGAACGACCTTTTATCATCAGGAAACAATACGAATTGAGGCCGACTCCGTAAAAAAGAATAATAATAATAACAATAATAATACTAATAATAATAAAATTAAATTAATGAACCAAAAAAGGTTACCACTTGCGAAAGGATAAAGTGAATAAGTCAGACGTGTAATATTCACGCACATAGGTATAGGTGGAAAACAGGAGTAAACGAATGAAAGCAGTATATGCCCTACTAATAACCGCGAAGGTGTATCAAACTCATCCTTGACATGATGAACGAAATAATCAAAGGAAACAATTACACCTACAACAAAGGTTTGGTCATGAAAAAATCCGCCCGAGACGACCCTGAGTCTAGACTATTCGTATACTCGTAATAGCCGAAAAATCGTGACTACGAAATGTCATCGATGTAATAAAAATTATATTCGAACGAAAATTTCTCACTTCTCTTTCATTTTTCAACCTATTAATAATGACGTCATAGAAAATGAAGAAGCTGAGCCGGCAAAACATTAGATTGGGTGTAGAGTTGAGAAAAAATAGCGTGCAAGCGTGAGTTACAATTTAACTCCATTAACGCAAGTGGAAAAGTAAATTTACGTGCACTAAATAACGCGTGAAATTTTTTCATTAGAAATAATTGGATACGGCGAATTGCGACATTATTCATTACTCAACATCAGTTCAAAATTCTTAGAAGAAATTCAGGACAAATGATCTGTTGTTTTGGCAGCAAAACTGACAACATGGAGCATAGAATATAGAACGCCCAACAAACCTATAGTTACGAATTTTCGCAGAATTACGACCGGCGTCGATTATATTTGGATTCGGATGCCAGTTTCGGATCACTACCCACGACATCCGAGAATTTCGCTTTTTGATCCACATTCGTATAACTGATGTAAATATAATTTATGAAATAGCAAAAAAATGTTATAATTCTATTATGCTATCTTGTTTTCAAGAATTAATTTCTTTATCGAGTATAAAACGATCGAATAATCATACAATTGTTCAAATACCTACACCATAACCTATTTGAATTATTATTTACAAAAAGGAAGAAAAATATTCTTTATTCTATGCGTTAGGTTGGAAAAAAAAATCGTAATCGACAGGTAACTTCGATAAAAACAATATTTTCTAAAATGTTTTCAATAAGAAATTCAACGTTTACGTATCTAGTTAAAATTACGTGCATAGCTTGGAAATTTTCTTCGAATTAAACACTTACTTAATATCATTAAAAGCCTACAGGAAAAAAAAAAGAAGAAAATAATCAATAATAACACTTACCAATTCAACAAGTTGAAAGTAAATCACGAAAATTGATTCGCACACTGAACAATGAACCGATGACCGGCACGAAAAGAATACAACGAATAATTCGCAGCCTGCGTTGTACTTCAAAACCTGCTTTCGTTTACTGGGCTTATCCTTGAAGCTCGATCCACCACCACTACACGCTTTTTATATAGCAAAATATTATTCTTCGTTCGTCGCGAAGTGACATCATGGATAAGAATAACTTATACGGTAATGGTATACCTATTCAGCTACGATATGTAAAGGTAAGTATATACATAGGTTTATAATCGAATGTTTATTAAGTATTTGCGCTTATATGATTTAATTTTAAATTCTTTTCAGGTTTGGTAACCTCGTACTCGTATGTGCTGCGTAAGTTTATGGGGACTTCCTGAAGGAGAAACGAGAAGAGAGAGAGTTTTTCTTGGTAATTTCGTTGCTGAGATAACGTTTGTGGTCGATATTACGGTTTTTTTTTCTCTAAAAAAATTTGAATAGTCGATGCGTAGGTATATACTTAAAAAAAAAAAAAAAAAAAATGTAAAATATCCATAAAAAATTTCCCTTCATTTAAATTGACTTATTATTTAAGACCTGTGCTGCTATATGTAACATGCTCATTTTTCGACATTTAGCTTTATTAAGAGCGAAAAGAAAAAATGCTTGATTAATATTTACTTACCATTACCCTATAGAAACTTTTTGCCCAGCGGAAAATTTATTTGAAAAAATTTAGATAAACTCTGGCAAATCCTAAAAAGCAGGATTTCAATATTTCAGACCTGCACAATAGGGAGCTGGAGCTTCAAAGGGGTGTTTTTGGGAGTGACGTCGCAACCAAAAAATTCAAACGGGGTCATGTAACGTACTTTCGAATTTCGGTTTGAAATGGTGTATTTAACTAATTTGGCCGATATCTTTCGGTTGCCGGTAATATTTACGAGTACAAAGGCATATAATCGTTAAAAGAGGTCAAAAATGCCAATAACCTGCACTCAAATTGCGATAACATCCGTTTGTGTAAAGTCTCAGCAAAAAAAAAATGAAAAATCTTACACGACTCCGTTTGAATTTTTTGGTTGCGACGTCACTCCAAAAACACCCCTTCGAGGCTCCGGCTCCCTATCACGCGCAGGTCTGAAATATTGAAATCCTGCTTTTTAGCATTTGCCAGAGTTTATCTACATTTTTTCAAATAAATTTTCCGCAGAGCGTATTCTAACGTGCAGCTCTGCACATTTTGTGTAGCTCGAAAAAGAAATTGTGTAGTTCCAAAAATTTGAACATTTGAACAGTTTTTATTAAACGACAAAAATCTTACAAAATTACGTAAGTTGATAACGTATAGCCTATAAAAATTTGAACAAATGATTTTTTTTCTCCACTTTTTTCCAATTTGAGAATTAATCGTCTCTTCATCTCCCATATTCGCATCCACGAGCAGTAAAAAATAAAAAACTTCTCAATGAAAGCACGTGTGTTTGTGCAGTTCCAAAATTTTCTTAGAATACGCCCTGATTTTCCGCTTGGCAAAAAGTTTCAATAAAATTTTTTCTAACGTACTTTTTGCCTCTTGGATTGTAGACTAGTAGTAAAGTTCACTTATTAGGTACGCATGATAGCATCTAGCGGAATTTTTTTTTCTTCTAACTTCGAGAAATATTTAATCATTATTGTATTTTTTAGTGGGTAGGAATAAAAATCGCGTTCTTATACGCGTCATTTGTTATGATTTTAATTGCGTTACATACATTACACTTTGATACGATTTTCTACAACAATAACAATATTGCGCCTATACCTATTCGATAAAAGGAGTGTTAGTGTTATATTTAATATTATTCGTGCAGTTGATACTTAAATGGGATGTGAAACTTCATGTGTGAGAGCTTGGTGGGTGCAGTTCTATTGTCAATCGGGTATATAAGAAATTGTTCGTATTTTTCGAAAATCTGCATCACTTGAAGAAGCGTGTAGATTGCCTTAGTTTTATATTACTTTCAAGAACAAAAGGCGAAGGAATTATCTTCCAAGTATATTAGTTGAAAATTTGAAATTTTGAGTCTAAAAAAAAAATTTCCCTTCTTTTTAACAAAAGTTGTGAAAATTATCGGCAGCCGACAAAATTATGATCGTTATCAAATTTCATTAAATTTTAATGATTCATGACATGATTTATGTTATTGAGTACCTACTCCTTATCGTATTGAATATTACGATTTGGAGGAATTGACAGACATTTTATTACGTACTTCACTTGAATTAGTAACGGAAACTTTTGAAACAAGCTTCTTCAAAACCGTAACGTCACCTGAATCATCTATTATTGAGAAGTATACAGGATGTCATATAATGTCAGAATCGAAGTGGTTTCTTTGAAAAATTAAAACTACTAGCGGAATATTTTGTGATCTGCGATAATGTATGTATCTGAATCGTTTTTTTTTTCTTGATGAAATGATCTAGCGATGTAATTGATGATTTTTTTCAACTGGTTAAATACATATCTCAATGTTATCTTTGCTTCTAAATATCCTTTTCTCTGATAGTGAGTATAGAATAACTACATGTACATAATAATCCAATCTAACTGATGTATGTACCTACTCCTAGTGATAATTGGATATTTGTTACTTCAGTGTTTCGTTCTGTGAAGTTTATGCTTATTGTTGTGTAATTAAGAAACAAATACATATTAATAAATCTCTATAATTATTTTTATCAAGTTCATAAATGTATCGGTATTAAACCTAATTGTTAATATACTAGATAGATACGCATAAAAATGAATAGTACCTATTTACCGATGCGCATTAATTAGTGAATCTAAATCGTGAAGTAGTCCTAAAAGTAAATGTGTGTAGATGTACATTTATGCATTTTCAAAAAATAAGCTGATGTGTTTTTATTGTATTTATCTTCTATTCTTTGGAATAAATATGGGTCTCATTGCGAGTTTACACTTTCCTATAATTCTCTATATTTCATAAATTGCATGTGTCAAATTGTACACTATTAAAAGTATTATTCGTTGAAAATTTTTTAGTTATTTTTTATCTTTATCATATTAAGTAATAGAATTATAAATCAATTTTACAAAAAATATCAAATCATTTTAATAAAAAAAAAAAAAAAAAAAAAAAAAAAAATGTAAATATTATAATGATAAATATACTTAATTATGTTTCAACAAAGGAACTTGTCGTTATAATACTTTCGTTTTTTTAATAAAATTATTTGACTTTTTTTATGAAAATAATTTTTATTTTTATCAAATATTATTATCATATTGTAAGGATATGACGATATCCTGTATAATTGCCTAGTACGCTATGTATGTGGGCTCAGTACGTCCTAGCGACTAACGTATATTATATACCTATGGAACGTAGTAGACTCCATATGAATCAACGATAAATTTAAATATTACGCGTGATGTATAAAATATTTGAAACTTGATCTTGAAGGTGCCAGTAATCACAGTATCTACTCCATCAACGCACGTTATAATGAATCACCTACCAACTACCACCAATATTATTGCCTTGTGGTGTTATTATTTAACAAGTCACCAACTTGTACCTTACTAGTTTCATTTGCTTGCAAAATAAACCATGCGTGAAAATGAGGTGTCTCAAATGAAAATGTATTCTTATTTACCTTCAAAATTACTTGTAAATTTTTGTATTTATGGATTACAATATTATTATTTTCATGATTTTTCTGCTGAATTTACCGACAAATCATCTTTGAAAAGAAGATCAAGGCGTGTTTTAAATGAAATGTTAAATAATAATGACCGTATTTTATAGGCTTGAATTATGGTATTTGATGTTTGTTATTGTTCTTAATTATTTGCCAAATTCATTTAAATGATATTTGATTCGGTGAATTTGCTTCAAAAAAAATATTAATTATCTGTAACGAATTGTACATAATTAATGACACGTATGTATATGAGTACTGATTCGTATCTTAAATGAACGCAGTTACGTGCGACTCATATTTTGTAAACCAAAAACCCAATTTCGATTTAAACTCGTTGAAAATAGGAATGACCTTACGTTGGAACCCTCGAAAGCCATTTTTTTTTTTTTTGTAATAAGTTATTCACGCGTACAATATTTCTGTCCTGTTTTTGATTCAGCGATGAATAATTAGCAATTAGCATTATGAAACATTCTCATATCAGTTATATTATCAAAAATTTTAAATATTCCATAATTTGACCAATAAAAAATTCCAAATTTTTACCATGCTGTGATGCTTAGAAGTTATAAAAATACATAATCAGCGTGCAAAGCAGCGCCTTAAGGCAAAAGAATAGATTATTTGCTCAATCATAGTGAGCCGTGTTTTCCCTTCAAAGCATGAAATATGCGTAATTAGTATCTCGAATGTCGAAGAATTTGTCTATATATTTAATACCAGGTAATCGTGAAATGGTTATGAAAAAAACTAGACATTTGTCGAATTTCTTAGCTCATGCTATTTTGGATGGACAATACAGGTACAGGATGTCTGGGGGATGAATGAATAAAAAAACATAATGCATGGGTCGCAAAAAATCGTTATAAATTTCAGTTCATTATATTCCATTTTTATCTACGTGGACGAAAAAAAAATTGTAGGATTTATTATTACTATCAGCAAACCAAGATGATACGAAAGAAATTATAAAAAATAGCTCAATCAGCACTTCAACGAACTTTGTTCTTCATAGTGTGTGATTTGTCTCACGTTTGGAAAAACTTCTCCATTTCTGATATGTGTACCGTGCAGCGATAGGGTACCTAAAGTCGGAATTTTTGAAATCGATTTTTTGAGCTTGAATAGTAGAGGAAAACGAGAGGAATATTTTGAGAACTCGATGAGCATCCTAGGTCGATTTTTCGCCGAGCTAGAGGAATTTGAAGTGAGGAAATCATGATATTTAAAAAAAAAAACAAAAACAAAAAGCTGAGAAAATCGAATTAATTGATTTGAAAAAGTTGAAATCTAACAATTAACATAGGTATTTTAATGCAAACAAATAAACTTATATGCATAGTTTATTCACCCTAATTTCGCTCCTAAAAATAGCCTTGCATATTCGTCTATCTTTAGAAATACGTATTTACGTTCATTTATGACTATGCATATTTACATTTTTATTTTATTTTTTTTATTTGATATTTTATAATTAATCTTTTTTGCCGATTAGGTATGTAGATATTTCCCGTTTGCCTAAAAATGCTTCTAACTCATAATAATACTCTTCTACAGGGTGTTTCGGGAGTGGCCGGTCAAACTTTACCAATAGGTGGTATGCGATGAGGCGAGTAAAAAATGTTATGCGCATATATAGCATATCGTGAAAATTGCAGGCGCTGACATGAAATGAAGCTAATCAAATAGCATTCATTATAACCATCTTTGGGCGAAATACTCATTTATCCTATGAACTGTTGCGCAATGTTATTTGCCAAGCCTACAATCGAAGGAACATAATTTTATTTGATTCGTATCATGTCGTGCCAGCGCCTGCAATTTTTACGATATTCTATATATGAACATAACATAAAATCTAATGACAAAGTTTAACTGGCCACTCTCGGAACATCCTGTATAGTCGCAGAACGCTGTAATTGGCATTTCATAATTCAAAATAATAATACATAATATGTTGATGTATTAGCGTTAAAGTGTTAACACATGGAATAGCTATAGTTACTTTATACAATGACTAATTACTTTTTTTTCTATCGTAAAAGTGTATAATAATGATAAACATTATATGTTAGAATATCCAGTTAATATTTAGATTTGCTAGTTATTTCATCTTAAACAAGAAATTATTACCTATTTCTTCCATGAATAACGGAATACATGTATACTAGGATAAAATCAGAATACTGGAAGAGGGGGAACCAGAGGTTATGTTTCTTTTCGACAATTTAAAACAAGCATAATTAAAGACCATCTCCTAATAAAATGATTAACAATAATGATTTAACGTAATTCGATTGCAAACTGAACATGTTCATCGTTCAATTCGTTCATATGGCGTGCAAATCTCTTATTGAAGGAGCATTTCATTTATATGGGACTGCAATGGCGTAAATATATAGTGGTTTTGGGCACAAACCCCCCGCCTCCGATACCCTTCGAAAATTAATTTTTTATTTCGAATTGGAAAGTATTTGCGATCTCAATTGGTATCGAGATCGACTATTCGAGTTTTTTATTTTCCTTATCTGAAAGATTTTATATTTACCCCTCCCGTCACAGCGGCCGCGAAAATTTTTGTTCTATGATTTCTATCTCTCCCCCGCCCCAGAAAAAATGTCAAGTTATGCTACTGTATGGGAGTAAGTATATTGAATGAATAGTTGATTCCATACAATATTTTTCATCTTTATACATATGTAGTTACCTACCTATTTAATAACTGAAAAATTGAATAATTTTAGATGATTTTCTGTTAAGGTTCGAACTATAATACTAGCATAGATAACGTAGTGATCTTACCGATAAAAGATGCTAACATAAATTAATTAATTCATTTCAATTCAACAGGTCCTCAATTCATTTCAGTATAGATAAATAAATAAAAAATGAGTGATTGTGCTTCCTGCGACTTAAATGTAGGATTAAAAAATGAAAATGAAAATTCAAAAAAAAAGAGATTGTACCCATTTCAAAATATTTTATGCAAATAATAATTTTTTTCATATTTTTTATGTTATACGTTGCTACAATTATAATCGTTGAAATTGATTTAAACCTATCCAATTGACAGAAGGCCTATCAATGATCTTTGAGCACCCTCAAAAGATGTTTTCAGTTCATGAAAATTATGCGTGCGCAAAGTGACTCTTTTTCATGAATTAGTTCGTAAAAATGTTGTTGTTAAGCATTCTGTAGTCATCGTGTTTCTCTGATATTTTGTCAGTTTGATTCGCAAAGCTGTTATCTTCTAATTTTTTAATCGAAGTTTTTAGGCAGTGTGCTGTACCATATGATACGCGGCATTGGCATTTTAGGCAGTTTAGCCCTTTTTGTAATTCTCGATGTTTTTTTGTCTGTAATAAACAATATCCTCATTCGCGTACAATGTGCAGTCATTACGAACGAATAATTAGCGCTTATTTTCAGATTTCCTATACATTATACGCTGCACCTTTACTTAAACATCGTTATGTCATGTTCCAACTATACTCGTATGAAACGTATGAACCGGAAAACGAAAAATAACAACACATTCGCTCATTAGTGGTTACATGCGACACAAAATAAGTATGCAAAATAGAAAACACTGTTTCACATTTTTGCATTTGTGTTCGACTATTAGTCGACAAAACTGATTCTCGGATTTCGCTAAAAGCTCTTTTAAATTCGTATACCGCGATGCATCCGGTATCTAAGCTGTTTAGAAATAGATACGAAAACATGGAACATATGCATTTCGGTCGAGTCCCCAACCCGGTCGAGTCCCCAAACCGCATTTAAATAAATATTTTTTAGTCGCGCGTAAATGTCTCCAACGGCGCGACGGTCGGTTCACAAATCGTCGTATTTTATTCTGTTTCGGTGCCGCGAATACGGCAACACTGTTTAGGTTTGAGTCGCTTCGCTAAAAGCTCTTTTAAATTCGTATACCGCGATGCATCCGGTATCTAAGCTGTTTAGAAATAGATACGAAAACATGGAACATATGCATTTCGGTCGAGTCCCCAACCCGCATTTAAATAAATATTTTTAGTCGCGCGTAAATGTCTCCAACGGCGCGACGTCGGTTCACAAATCGTCGTATTTTTATTCTGTTTCGGTGCCGCGAATACGGCAACACTGTTTAGGTTTGAGTCGCGGAAAAGTATATCCTTGGATTGCACATACAGCGTTACGTATGTACTTGGAATCGTGTGCGCGATAATGTGAGGTGTTTTCGAATTTCGATTTTCGTAACCATTGATTTCCAGTGATTTTCAATTCGCCTGCCCACCTTACCACGTGGTATAGGTTTAATTACGTATGGTTATTAAGTACGAAATGTGGTGAAGTGCTTTTGTGTTGATTCGCAATATTTTATCTGAGTAGATTGTATAGATATACATTATTCACGATTTTCACGTAGAAAAGTTTCAGTTTGCAAAAAAAGTTCACTTCGATGAGCAAAAATTTATTGAGTATTAGGTAAACCCAATTTGAGCGTTTAGACGTATGTCGTACCGACATCCAGTTTTACACAATTTTGTGCTGAGCGGAAAATTTTCAATTTGCTTTTTCAGCTTGAGAAATTTGCATTCGTAAGACATAGTGGTTGCCAAGAACGCACATCATTTCCATCATAGTTCGACGATCGAACTCCATGACATCTGATTGCATTAATGAGGAACTTAATCAGCCTTCGCCTCCATTCATTTCGAGTAATTTTCAATTACTTTGTTTATTAATTCTACGAGTACTTTAATATATAGCGATGAAAAATTTGTCTTTCGTTTGTCTAGTGATTATCATCGATACTTCATTGGTGAATGTTTTTAGACAAATTGATTCTCAACATATTTATGCTTTATCAACGCGACTGAGCTTAAAATTTAAAATTTATGACGATTCAGGTATAATACGCCGACGAAAGAATGAAACTCTATAAAACCCTTTCTCAGTTGCTCAATTTAATTTCATGAAAATATATCAATTCAATTTTCGTGAATAAAATATAAAACCATCGTCTATTATCGTTATAGATATCATTTTTAGTAGATAGGCATTTCAAATGTAGAGATGCCTTCATTACATAGTCCTGTACACCTGTCATTTCCCATGATACCATTTGTCCAGCTATTATAGGTACCACTATCGATATATCACTGAAAAAATAAATTGTCATTGTACCTATTTTAATGGTTAACTAATTTACTGAATTCTAGCAAAATAGTTACTGAATTTACTTGTCGGAAAAGTGTGATATATTTAATCATTTCTAGCAATGATTCCAACTTTTGTAATAATAATTATCAAATATTTAGGAACTAGAGTGGTTATCTATTGTGTGTATGTGGACGTTTAGTCAAGATAAGAACATATATGCACAACGTTAATGTTAGATCTGTATTTCAATATAATCGTCTCACAGCTCTATCCTGTTATTTTAGATCCCCACCTATACACATACCTATATGTATGCACATAACAATAATCTATGTTCTGAAACAGTTGAAGATTTCTCAGGATAAAACGAGCTCAAGTGACAAACTTATTTTGATTTTAACTTCCCCAGTGATTTCGGAGGGGAGTTGGAGCAAAAAAAGGCTTTTGAAGAGGAAATTAATGCAGGAAATTCATGATTCATCCATATCTTATCAACAAATCGACCTAGAAAGGTCAAACTTCGTGTGTAGCATTAGTTGGTGACCAGAATATGATCTCTTCAATTTCGCTCAAAATGGATCCAAAATGGCGGATCATAAAGATTTAAAGATAATTTGAGGACCCTCAAATAGTTGTAATTCGGGAAATATCTGTTTACATGATCATTTCATGGCAAGAAATACTACGTTTGTGCCAAATTAAACTTCTTAAGTGTTCTTGGAAAGGATAGCGTAGGGGTTTTCAGACTTGATATTGGGTGTGGCCTGTAGTCATGAAGGGTTAAGCAAAGTCATTACCAAATCAAAACAAACCCTAGCTTAAAACTCAGCTCCAGAATGTGGCATGGCTGCTTACATTTTTTTTAATTCTGCGGAGAGTGGAAAAATTCAGTAAAAAATGGAATTCGTGAAAATTTGATACAAAAAATTAAAAATTACACGACTCAGGCTCGCAAAATTTCGAGAAAAATTATACATTTTTCTTATGAAAATGGGAAGATACTCAATATAAAAACTTGAAGAATTTTCAGGATTATTGAAAGTGGTGAAAATTGAATAAAAAATTCAGAAATCTATAACTGCACTCTAGAGCTGAAATCATCATCTGTGTTGGAGATAGAAAACATAGAAAATTTATAATAATTTGATGCAAAAAATTGAAAATTCTAGAAACTGACTAGACAAAAAATGTGAGAAAAAGTTCGATTTTTACTTTGAAAACTGATGAATTATCACAATGAAAATTTAATCGATTTTTAAGGTTTATAAAAGTAATGAAATATGAGATAAAAACTGAGAAATCTCCAACTGTCCTAGAACATACATAACCCTTCTACTCAAACCTTTACTCTCGTACTGAAGCTAAATTCAAATTTGAATGCAAAGCTGAATTCGAATTTTAACCTAAACAAAACTATAGCTCTTGCTACAAGGTATCGTTAACTTTAATATCGATTTGTTTAGTTTCATCACTAATATATTAGATCTTTGACTTATTGTCAGCACTACCTATCGCTAATTAGTGTATTTAGATTTTAAAATATTCTCTTCTTCAGAATTATGTAACAATAAGCGCCCTTTTCTATGATGTCAGATGAAGTATGATTTATAACTAATGATTACGAGTACTTATTCGTATGTGACAGGAACATGACTGCGAAATGAGAACAAGTTCGATGATAACAAAAGTAAGAAAATATCCCCTTCTGAAAACTTTCATCTTCCTGACATACTACTGTAAAGTGGCGAATATACTTGTTATCTGTTGGGTTTGTTATACACTCTTTCTTTCCTCTTAATTGAAATGAATAAAAAATAAGAATTCATTCGAAAATTGATGGACAAAAAGAAAACGAACTGAAGAAACCGAATAAATTACACGTCTTTGTATTATATGTATGTCTGAATGTAACTGAACTATAGT
This sequence comes from Phenacoccus solenopsis, assembly GCA_009761765.1. Taxonomy (NCBI): domain Eukaryota; kingdom Metazoa; phylum Arthropoda; class Insecta; order Hemiptera; family Pseudococcidae; genus Phenacoccus; species Phenacoccus solenopsis. Next base: position 3,499,444 of record CM019752.1, on the reverse strand, counting down.
GTTATACAGATTATTAAGCAAATGCTAGATATGTGCACATATCTACATAATCATGTTCTGATAGAATTATTTTTCTTCTACATGTACGGAACCCGCATATAGCTTGCAGGTGATACCTACATGTGCTTTAAATAACACGTGTGTCTTTGGAATAAGAATATCGGTGTACGAGGACTTATTTTAAATCCTCAGATCGTCTGCCAACCCCTGAGTAGTAGATATCAGGATATCCTGAAAATGCCGGTCGGTTGAACATTTTGGTAATGGATGTGAGAACATTTACCTAGTCTCAAAAATATTTTAATAGCGTTAGATGTGGTAAAGCGATTAACCTTTGCATGGTGTCATGTCATAATTTTCCATAAATGGTATCATAGTGAGGGAATCCCCGCCACAAACGTCAATGGTATCATGATGAGGGAAACTCCGCCAATCGTCAATTTAAAATACTATAATGATATCATGGTGAGGGAATCCCGCCAAATATTCAATCTTATAATTATTCTTCTATAATAACGTTCACAAATTTTCTCTCCATCTCATTTTTTTATCAGCATATTCTGATTTTTTTTTTTAAATAAAAATTCTTGCTGTTGTTTTTCAATTTAAATTTTTAAATTTATCGCGCGAAACTTCGTTTTTTTTTTTTCAAAAATCATACGTGTGAAATTTGAGAATATTTGTTATTCTTATTTTTCTTAAAAGATTTTTGATTTTTCCTAACCTACTAGAAATTTTTTTCCTTCAAAATTGTATCGATAAGTTTAGAATTTTTTTTTAATTTTAATATTTTTAAGTCCTTAACTCTTCGCAATAAATTCAATATCAGAATGGTAACCACTATAATATAACTTTTAAAAAAATAAAATAAAAGCAGATGAGGGAAGTAATATGCACTTCAATAAAATTTCGAATATATTTTAATGCTTCAAATTATGACATTGACAAAAATCATACATTTTGAAGCAAAAGGCGTGGCCCAGGGCTACAACCTCCCTAGCTTCCCTTTCAATCATGACTTGATTATGACTACTTTAATTGCTATGAATCATTACAAAAAAATGTTTCGTTTTCTTCAATTAAGCCCTGAAGTACATTCGCATAAATTTCTAGGCCATTACAAGAATGCATGTCCTTAAAAAGTCCCTTTCTATCCATTAACCTGGCTGTAGACCTGCGAAACGTATGTTCTGGAAATGTTCTTCAGAATTTATGAAATTCATCAATTTGGCAATTTCGATTAGGTTATATCAGATTACCAGTATATTTGGTCATTTTGTAAAATGTTCATCAAATTTGATCTATTCTTATTTTCCTAGAAAAATATTTTTATCTGAATTTCAAGTTATTGGATAATTCCTTTTATAATTTTGCTCATTTTCTTCTTTACCTTGATAAACATGCTCAATATGATCCTATGGTGGGGGTAATGGTGATATTAACATACTGACTTGTGTTGTATTCAACGTGATAGATATACCTTTACCTATACGATTACGTATTATACGAGAATTCTTTGTACTTAAAGTGTACGCACAATAGCGATATCGGCGTTGAATATAAAATATGAATTCGTCACACTTGAGATCGATTCGATTGAAAAATGAAGTCGATAATTCACCAAAAAAAAAAAAATCATAGGCATTATTTACGAATACTTCATCAAAGGGCAAGTCCAAAATACCAAGTCATCTATCCTCATCTGCGTTATAGGCGCAACGTGCGAAACTATACTAGGCTGTCTGTAAAACTTGGTGAATCTGTCGCTGGGAAACTTTAAAATGAAAAAAATCGTGACCGACGAAAGATGAAATTACGTCGCATTTATACCGATGGCATACTAATGCTTCATTTTTCAAATACAATAGAAATAGATGATAATTACCGATTACTTTCGTACACGTATGCGCTGTATGGTCAGAAAAGCAAAATATTCTTCGTAGTGTCTAACACGCGTACGAAATTTATTCGTAGTATATGTATAAAATACAGTGCACGAATTTTTCACCATAGTCTATACGTCAAGTACTCGAGTATACGTTAGCATTTAGGAGCCGGACGAAACGATGGGGCGGTGATGACGGACGATATGTCGGGTCGTGACACGCATTATGATGCGTATTGAAAAGCAAAGTTTGGAAATATCCGATGATTTATACGCTCATTGGAGCTAAGAGCTTGGGTATTTGGTATTTGACTTGAGTGTAGCTAGCTGCATTGGTTCGTAAACTTTTCCCTTTACGGGTTACTTACTCTAATTATCGTTTTCTTATCACAAATACGCCGCACACTGTGGTGAGTTTCCGCATGAAAAAACACCGCCATTAACAGGTACACTGCATCGCATTGTCATTCAAGGCGCTCAATATAGGTAGGTTAGGTACTATACCTATGTTTTTTTGAGCGACGAGAAAAACGTATCCGCCATCAGCAGTATGATTCTTATTGTAATACGGTATTCTGTTCTCTGCTTTGTCGTGGGAAATCGTTGACCCGTAATTTATTATAACTCGTTGTTTAAATTTTAATGGGCATTATACTCTGTGTACATACCAAGTCTTATTCTATATCGATGCAAATGCGCCGGATTTGAGATTTTAACAGTTTCTTCGTGTACGATATTTTAGCGGGCTTGGGAGAATTCTCGGTTTGAAGTTGAGCTGACGATATTAGTGGTATGTAAACTCGATGGAAAATGAAAATAAAGAGATACTTAATTGCGGAATCATCTCGTATTAATTCAGCCAAGAAAAAAGGCATTCTTGATCTCATGCCCTCGGATTTTGTCTAAATTTTTTTAGATATTAATTTCGCCCCATAGATAAGGAAATCACAGTCGCTAAAGAAAAAACAACCATTGGTTTTTGAAATTTTTTAATTTTCATAAAACATTTTAGCTAACATTCTAGAGATGATTTTCGTTTCATTGCGATTTAAAATTATGATTATTAACATTTAAGTTACTTATAGTTTGTAATTTTTCCAAATTTCATTCAAGGAGGGGGGGAGGGAAGGTTTGAAATATTATTGCGAAAATTAAAAAATGTCGAAAATTAAAGAGGTGCCATCTTTTCCTTGGTGAAGTCTGGGGAAATGGACTGAGGCAAAACTAACTTTAGAAGGAAATAGGCGAAATGGAATGTCATCGTGAGGTAAAATGTTCGATTTGATTGGCATGGAATGAGACCGCGTTTAAAGTACACCCGACCTCTATTTTCTCGAATCGCTTGATCGTAAAAACATAAAATGAACAATCGCAATTACGATTACTTAAAAAGCAATAGTAGAGCGGCGGCGATACCTTTAGCACGCAACTACAACCGAAGTACGTTTATAAAAGTGAAGCCTCATGTGGAAAGCATGCTTACGAGTACGGTATAGGGTATACCTAAAGGCTGACGAATCGATACATATACGTAGGGTAGAATAGAAATTGATTAGGGATGGCTCGGTAAAGCGGTCGTGACTGAAGCTAATAAAAAGAGCACACCAAAAGTTACGCAAAGCATATCTATTTGAGGGCGTGCCTCCACGTGAGCGTTGTGTTTGTACACCTTTCCATTTCACTAAAATGGTACCTACGTGCTACGCAAATGTTTACCTTCTGATTAAAGTGAATCTGTTAGACTGTTACCTATACCTAAACAAATAATTATGTAGACGACGCGACGGTGACGTAGTAAATCACTGACATGAAAAAATTAGGCGACTTAATCAAGTAACATTTTCGTTATGCGTTACAGATCGTATCATCGAAATACGAGTATGAGTTGTACTCCTGGTTGTTCGTCAATTTCCCAAGATGATTTAGATAGATGGTCTATGAACTTATCGATGATGCTGGACAGTCCAAGAGCGAGGAAGAAATTCAACCAATTTTTAACGCAACGTCACCTCGACGAAGCTGAACTGACTTTACAATTTTGGGAAAAATGCAACTCGATGTTATTAGAAATTTCTCACAACCCTGATTTGATGTATGTTTTCTAAATAGTATCTTATTATCACAGATAAATCTAAGATGGTATACAGTAGAATCTAAGACTTGTGGTGGAGGAAGCTGAGCTAATAGTATATTAGGTAATTTCTACTCCACCCCACTAAGAAAAAGAAAAAGGCGAAGTAGAAAGTATTATTATAAACCTCCCAAATTCTCTCAAATTTTATTTTATTTTTTTCAAATTTTGGAAATAAATAATCGCTCATCTGCAGCAGCAAATGTAAACATACAAAATTAGTTCAATTTTTAATAAATATTGGTGTTTTATTTCCGAATTTATATCGTGTTTAATATAACTTTTGATTATTCTTACCACCTCTGTATCGGCGGAAAGGAACTTTAATATACGTATCTCAAAGAATGAACACTCAATGATGAAACGGTTGTTCCTCTCAAAGAATATTAGCTGTTGCTGAGTTTCAAATTGGCATCTTAAAAAATGTAGGGATCAGGCGAAAAAGGCAAGTATTCTGTTCAAAGTCTTTGGTGAACATTAATTTTTTGTAGATTATCATTTTGAAATGTCTTTCGTTCATTTTTTAATTTTTGATTTTTCAATTGTTTAAAGAATGAAAAAATAAAAAAACTACAATTTAAATTTGAAATTCAGAAATATAAAAGTATAATTATGGATAGTTTGTTATTGTTTTTAAAATATTATTTCTTTCTTATTAGTTTTGAAATTGTTTCTAATTTTCTATTTTTTAATTGTTTGTTTGTTTTTTTATTTTAATACAGGACTAATGTAAAAATGAAATAATTTATTATTTCGTGTGATTTATAAAAACATTTTCATTCTCTCTCCTCCATAAAAATCATTACAAACTGCTCAAGGCTCCGAAAGGCCCGTAAATCTTGAATTTTTTTTTCAAAAAAAATATCCAAACTAAAATCAAAAATATGCATGAAAAATAAAAAATGAAACAATAATGAAATGAAGATTTTTAAACTTTTTTATATTTTTATATGTGTGCCTAGTTCCTACATTTATTCAAAAAAAAAAAAAATTGCTCCTTTTTATTTGGGTAATTCTCTGAAAATGTCCATATTTCTGTAATCGATGTTTTTTTTGAAGAATTACGCTACAATTGAATTTTTTTTTTTTTCTATATTTATATGAGTATCTCCTCTAACTTTCCCATCGATTGAAATTGTCCTCCACCCCCCCTAAATGGGGTTTTTTTCAACCCAAAGGTCAAAAGTTCTTAGGCCGTGGCATGTAAATGGTCACGTTTTGAATTTTCAATGTCACATAAATGATATTAAATTAATATTTTTTTGAGGAAAAACTTAGCAAAGTTGCTCAGGATAGTTGAGTGTGTATGTTAACGCTCAAAATGATGTCCAAAGTTTCCCTGCTTGACCTCCAGGAAGGTTCAAAGACCTGTAAATGGTTTATACACTCCTAGGCCGTGGCGTTTTTTGTTTGCTTCTCCTGCGGCAATGATTTTATAATTCGTTTTTCTTTGCGGTTACAATGCTTCCTTGACATCATGAGAATACACTGCCAGCATTCGAAATGTGAAATGTCATTTATTTATCACAGTCGGAAAGCAAAATTCGTAAAAATTGTTGATTCCCGGTTTTTGTGGTATTAGGCCGTGGCTTATTCTAACTCAGCCATCAAATGTCCTAGGAACCTGGAACAAAAGGGATATCGAAGATTAGTAAGTACATATAATATTCACCTATTCAATATTCTCTTAAATTAACTGTTAGAAGCTCCTTAATAAATTTTTGGCGAATTCTCTTAGGCCGTGGCTGGTTGGTTTTCATCTTAGGCCGTGGCGAAGTGTTTTTTTTTACGACCACGGCCTAGGAATTAGTGTCTTTTTGCCATTCTAAATCAATTTTAATGGGGATACACTAACAAAGATGTTATTAATTTAGGTGTTAATGGCTGTCTCTCGAAAAAAGACACTAGTTCTTAGGCCATGGTCATAAAAAGACACTTCGCCACGGCTCAAGATTAAAACCAACCAGCCACGACCTGAGAGAATTCGCCAAAAATTTACTAAGGAGCTCCTAACAGTCAGTTTAAGAGAATATTGAATAGGTGAATGTTATATGTACTTACTAATCTTCGATATCCCTTTTGTTTCAAGTTCCTAGGACGTCTTACGTCTGAGTTACAATAAGCCACAAAATCGAGAATCAACAGCCACGGCCTAAGAAGTTCTTAGGTTTTGGGTAATAAAATTTCAAAAAGTCCCCCTACCCCCCAGGGGGACATGACTTGAGCCGAATGGCATAAATGACATCAAGGACACATATACTCACTATCCCAATCAAAAAAATTCCCAATATCAACTTTTTTTTTCAGAAAAATAAAGACATCGAAATATGGACATTTTCAGAGAATTACCCATTTCATCCTTTGAATAAAATATTGATTTACGAGATCACTTCTACCTTTGACGGTGGTTTTGCCTGTAAAAGAACTAGGTTGATTATATTTAAACCGATATTTGTTTTCAGGATGTCCAATAATTGTTCAAAAATCGATCGAGAACGTTTTTTGAAAAACGCTATGAAATTGGTGGAATTCGCCGAAGAAGATATAAATTTCGACGCAGCCGAATTACGTGAATTCAGGCAAACCGTCGAAACCAATGATATATCACAGATTAAGAAAGTACTCAAGAAAGCTCGAGGTTCAGCTCAATGGTTACTTCGCACTGAATTCGAATTATTTCGCAAAAATCTCTTTAAAGAGCTTGTGGTGATGAATCCTAAAAAAAAAAAATAAAACATGATTACTTTTTTCACGTTTAATTCTATGCTCTAGTCGTTAAAATTACCAAAAATTACCCATATAATTTCTGCTAGCTGTTGGCTATCAGGTTAAGGGTACGTACCTATATTATACATATATACGATTGCAAACACATTTGTCTGTCGAAACCCTACTTTTGACCACACTTAAGTTTCGTAATGTAAAGAACATTTTCATTAGTAAAGTAGAAACTGTATATCAATATTTTAAAAATCGTACGCAAGATCTTTTCGATGAAATAAATATTTCTTGGAAAAAAAAAAAAAAAACTTCAAATAAAATTTAACTGATAGGTACCTAGGGAATCAATGTCTCGTTTTTAGTGAATCGTTTATGAATGGTAGAATTATTTTTATCTTGTGTATAGATCGAGATTCTAAATCTTGCCTCTCATAAGAATAATTACTTGCTATACATGCAATGTATAGTTGTACTAAAAAAAAAATCGAGTATGTATAATATACGCAAAATTAAAGGGAAATGAGAATATCAAAATAATTATATATGTTACCATTTTAAAAGTTTTTTTGCAAAACCAAAAAAAAAACAATGACAATAGGACGTATTATATTTTATGAATAAAATTATATAATTCATATTTTCTTCATTCAAATCACTTGTAAGATAATTTCTTAAAAATTTGAACTTGTAAATGAAAGAATAACTCCTATACCAAAGCGCATGAGTTATTCTAGACTATTTCGTGAGTATCTCCGAAGTCTTGCTCAAAAAATAGTCCCAAAAATGAAATATCAAAATTTCACACTGTTTAACTGAATATTTCAACAGAAATTTTGGAATAAAAAGTGTTAAAAAAAATAAACAAATGCAGTAATTTTAATGAGCAGAGCATAGCCATAGCCTTAGTGTTTCCTATTTTTTTTATTTCAATTACTTATTACGTTGTCTTTATGTACGAAAATAAATTTTGTTGATTTTTTTATTTTCTAGCGTTTAATTGTCTTTTGAGGTTATAAATACAATAGTTGCTTGAAAATTGGCAAAGTTCTCGCACAAATCGATTTCGACGTGGTAAAAATATAGCATCCACCAAGATACAAACCAAAAAGAAAATACGGAATGAGAATGAAAATAAACCACAAAAGCTAAATCCCTCCTCTAAACTTATGAATTTTCTCAAGCGTAAGATTTCATTATTGTGCTTTTATAGCTTTATTTCCCCCTTTTTTCACGTAGGCGCTTCCTATGCGACGTAGTTGGTGAGTTGGTTATCTGGTGTGTATTTGTGTAGATTGGCAGTATAGTTCTTATTGCTTTTTTTTATTGCGCATGTTTTTTTAAATACGTTTTCGACATTTCCAGTATTATAAAGAAAAGCCCCTTTTTTCAGGGTGTTTGCTTGCATGCTTCTAAATATGAAGATTTCGTATTTTCGATATAATAGGTGAAGTCCGAACAATAATCAACCTGATTGAAGTCTACATTAGAAATAAAAGGCAAACAATCATACTATACTACAACCACAAGTAGTTCTATGTTCGTTACCTTTCAAAGAACTCGAGTAATCGTAATACTCGTTGTTTTTCCTCCAAAATCGCATTTCCTATCAAAGAATAAAATGAAGAAATGATACTGGATCATGTAGAGTTAAATTATGAAGAAAAAAATAATTGAAATTTAGAGTAATGAAATGTTGATTAATTAAAGGAAGATATTATGTTCATCCACTATTGATAATATTGTTTAATATTACCTGCGGTGGCTGCGGTATATTTCAAATTATAAACGTTTGCATGCATAGCAGAAAGGTAAGAGTATGAGGTTCCAATTTATATGGCCATGTTACTCGAGTAGATAATCACAGAGCCGAAAATGAAAATTATTTCTAGAAATCATTCTCGACGTAGTTGTGGCTAAAGTTTATACCTAGTATATAATACGAATACGAACAGACAAAAGGAAATATAAAGTGAAAACAAAAATAAATGGCAGTATCTGTGGATAAGTAAGCGCATGTTACATCCCTTCTCTAAACTGGCGAGTTGGGGCTTGGTAGTGTACATAAATAAGGCAATTCGTGATAAAAGTGCAATACATTCGTCGTGATATTCTTCCCTCTTTTTTCACGCACACATTCTTTACAACGTTGTTGGTATGTTGGTTGTCTATTTCGGTAAATTAGGGATATAAATTCGTTTCCAAGATTTTATTGTTCCGAATTTACGCCGTTAAACATAGAGGTATTTTTTTCAGTCTTTTCTTCACTGCAGTGAGGAAAACGTCTTAATTCTCTTTAATGGCCCTATTATGAATTGCGGCATTGTTGTGTTATTATTTTAATCTTTAAGATTTAATCGAGTATCGTAATTTTTTCAATCTACGTAGGCAGATTTTCCATTTTATGTTCAGCCTACCATGAACATTTTTTAATGAGCAACCTATTCGAAAAGAGATCAGTATGAAATAGGTGCATTAAAATAAGCAAAAGAATGGAAAGTAAAATGATTCGCTTCTACATACAAGGTGGTTTAGCTCAATAGGACTTCCTTCATACCGCATGCAGGGGAACTCCTGTGACTTTCATGTATAATGGTTTGTCTCTCCTACTTACTGAAGGGGCTAAGATATAAAATCAAAAAACATATTTTTTCCAACTTGGTGACGATCAACTTTGAGAATTTTATTTCGTCAGTGTGATTAAAGCGTGCTGATTATGTCGAAATATACAGAGTATCCTTTGTACTAGTAGCATTATTGAAAAACTGTTTTGAAAATAAAATATTCCAAATGTGATTTCATGTTTAAAAATTATTATGCCAATTGCTAAGGTTTGAAATTTTTCCTGGTGAATTTGCAAGTATACTAATTGAAATTAAATGTTTTTCGTTTTCAAAAATTTTGGTGCATTCTTATGTGTGGCTTTATTAAAATTATTAGTTATATTTTACTTTTACTTCGATTCAAAGTGCAAAAAAAAATTAAAAAGAAAACTTCTTTGGTTTTCAGTATTTGAAACGCTTATCAACCATGCATGTGGCTACATGACTTTAGAAGATAACTGATAACTATAAAAACGAAGAAAAAAATTGGTTTCTTTAAAAACATTCCATGTAACTATTTTTGCATTGTGTACATAAAAATATAGAGTACACATTGTAGTCTGATTAACAAAGAATTGGTGGCATTATGTAATGAGCGGTTTCCAATCGCTACCGTAGCTGAGAGCGAGTCATCACCTCGGCAGTCCACTCAGCGCACCACTAACAAATTGCATAGGGCGGCAACACCATCGCCATTAAGTCATGAAGGAACCTCTCTGATGGGTCCGTTGACACAACCACAAAATTTGGTCAAGGAACACCATCGAGACAACTAGCATTAACCACAAATCGACTCGACCACTAAGCATTTTAAGCACGAATTTTCGTAAATGTAAATTTAAAAATGTTTGAGTTTTCTAAATTTTATATCCCTTTTTTTTAAATAATTTTTTTGACTTGAGGGTGATATGGACGCTCCACGCAATTTACACAAATAAATTTTTGGAAAAAGAAATGTGGCCAACAACCACTCGACGCGCATAGAATCCTTTCCTCACATGACATGATAATGAATAATTAATAATGATATAAATATTTAAACATGCAACCCTAAGAAAAAGCCACAAAACATATAATTAATAACTAGTTTTCAAACATTATTCCTTTCTGTCACCAAAACATCAACACAATCGCACAATGTTTTCCAGCTTATTATTAAAATTTATAAATCCCTTATTATGATTCTGATTTAAAAGATAATTTATGTGCTATGCACTTCATATTTCTGAAAAGAAACAAAAAAGTTATCGAGTTTATTTTCAATCTTTTGTGTAAGTTTTATTGTACGGTTTGTCAACGTCCCTGACTCGATTTTAAAAACATTATAACTTTATTATCCACCTATTATTTACTGTTAGACCAACTATCTTGTTTGACTACTTTAAGAAAATAATAATTTGGAAACAGTAGCGAGTATTAAATATTTGATATTTAAATTTGCGAATCAAAAAATAAAAACAAAGTTTTATCTACTCGGCCTTGCTCACATTTACACTTATTGTAATGAGGCACATATCATCCATAATAAATACCATGTTCGTATATCGTCAATCTACAACCGATTTGGTACACCACCCGAGAAAAAAGTTTTGATAAAATTTGATCAAGAATTTGTCTCTATCAAATTTGATCAACTTTGATATAGTAACATCATATAAAAATATTCCAATTCTTATTATAACTTTATAAAGTTACAATTTTTTCTCAATGCATTGGGATAAATTTAAAAAATTTGACACGAAAAAAATTATAAAATTTTAAGACCTTGCGGGGACTTGAACTCCCAACCTCTATCCTTCAAACTCTAACCTTACCACTGTGCCATCGCACTTCCTTGAGAAGATTTTCGTGTTTCAAGTATTCATATATAGAAGATAGGTAGAGGTACGTATACTCGTAGGCTAATCATGTCATAAAATACGAATTAATCGATTTGATTCTAGAATGTTCGGCGTTCTTTAGCTGGAAAATATGATAAAAAAAGCCGAAGACTGCATCGAGCAAGCAAATAATGTAATAAGGGGATTTTCATCGACCTCGAACGCAATGCATAGGTCGTTTCTTCGTGGGGAACCCGCATTTTGTCTTTTAGCGAATACCATTCTAATAATTAGTTTATTACGCACACGCCATACACATCTTCGATACATAACAAAAAGTATACCAGTTCTTTCATTGTACCTAGTGTATTTCTCTGCGCACTTGTAATACGTGCGAGCAGGTATTCATTATATAATTTGAATTCTGTTCTAATAAATGCCGCGTCTCACTCATAAACCGCAAAACTCGCAATTCGATGAATGTGGTTCACGAATTTTAGTTCATAGTCTTTAGGCGCTTTTTGGTGAGTACGCGCAGTAAATTTACACCGTGTGGCTGCTTCTGGTATTGTGAATGATCTTTGATGAGTACTTAATGTTATTCGATCAAAGGAATGATCGAATTATTTGGTATGCGCCATGAATTAACCTATGTAGTAGGCAGTCAATTGCCTCTGTTTCTATTCCAATGCTGGCATATTTTATAGGTGATGCTACGAAGGCTTCGTATGAGTGTTATTAATTCGATTATTTCATTAAATAATTTACGTAATTGACCATTTCACGCGGAGTGACTGAACTCTAGCGGATTTTTTGGAACTACACAACTGAGGGGATCGAATCATTTGAAATACACAGAGCTTATGGGAGAAAAATCAGTTTTCTTGATTTTTAACAAAAATGAGAGGTTTTACATAAAAAATTTTAATATATGAAATGAAGATTTTTCAATTCCGCATCGATTGGTATAAATTTCATTGAAATTCACTCAACGATAATGTTATTATGAATAATTCTTCGTCGGTCTTTTCAACTTGTATTTAGTATTATACCTATCAACTTTACATTCTTTCAAATAAAATAAATTACCAAATTTTTAATTTCATGTCATAAAAGGCAATTTTATCCTCTTTCCAACGATATCCTAACGATTTTTGTAGCTACAATAGTCACATTGTAATTTTCATTTAAAGATTTGAAAGTGTTATTTTCAATTTAAAAAGCAGCAGATTGTTTACAGTGTACTGTTATCAGTTGTGTACCTAGTTTTGTGAGATTTGATAGTTATTAGTTATTTACGTTTTAAAAATAAAAATATATTATGCTATAAATTCCCGAAATCGTCACGAGATTCATTTCCATTGGAATTTTTTTTAATAAGAAAAATTAACAAATGTTCTAAAAGAAAGAATTCATTCTTTCCGCGGATTTCACGTATCAAACAGAAAATGAAAATAAACGATTCTTATTCGCGACATTTTAATAACACAAATCGAAATTAAAACGGCATAGAACACGCAGCTATTCTGAAACAAAAAATTGATAATGATGATAAGTCTGTATGTAAGTAAGATGTAAACAGTAATCTACTGCTATTAAAATTGAAAATCGAACTCTCAAGTTTCAAATGAAAATTATCGCGTGACTATTGCAACTAAAAAAATCGTTAATATACCGTTGGAAAGAGGATAAAATTCTGTTTTATGAGATGAAATTAAAAATTTGGTAATTTATTTTATTTGAAAGAATTTTTTGTGTAAAGTTGATAAACAATAAATACAGGTTAAAAAAGCCAACGAAGAATTATTTACAGTAACGTTATTATTGAGTGAATATGAACGAATTTTATACCAATCGACGCGGAATTGAAAAATCTACATTTTTTTATATTAAAAATTTCCACGTAAAACCTTTCATTTTTGTTAAAAATCAAAAAAACCGATTTTCTTCTCATAAGCCATGTGTATTTTATTTGATTCGATCCCCTCAGCACACTAGCGCTGCAGGTGAGCGTGAAATGGTCAATAAGCAACCGAAAAAAGGGTCATAGAACAAACGAGAGTCAGCTGTAGTTTACCTAGTCTTTTTTTCATAGTTTTCGATAGTACAAGAAACTTTCAAGCTTTATAGTGTCTCCAAAGTGTTGTTTAGCAATCACTTTTGAGCACGATGAAAATTTTCCATGCAAAATTGAATTTTCAAAAAAGTGAGCGTGCTGTTCGTTGAATTACAAGGGTTTTGAAAATGTTACCCACGCAATGTTTTTCAAAAAGAAACCAGCACACACTGAACCTGAGTATGCAGCCGAACATATGTGCGAAACGTCGTCTTAATTTTTCGTACCTTATTATATAATTAATTGCATAAATGTATGTAAATTAAAAATTGTGAGTGGTATGATGGTTTCTTTTTAAATAATTTATACACTCGCTGAAAAACTACCTCAATGTTTTTTCTTGAAAAATTGCTAACCAGTGGCTGCGCAAGATGAGTTAGCAGAAGTAATTTCTACTCACCCCTACCTTAATCAAAACAATTGGCAAAGTAAAAAATAGGTACATGCTTTCTACTTCCCAAATTCTGTCAAATTTAATTTAATTTTAAATTTAAGAAGTCCTGAAATGACTAATCTTTTATTTTTTGTTAACAGCCCTCCCCCCCCCCTCTAGCCTTTGCCAAAAAAGCTTCCTGTGCTACGAGGATTTTTTAAGATGTAAGCGATAAAATAAATATGTGTAATGTCCGAATGGTATGTATTGAATTTCAGTTTAATGGCGCTTATTTCTACTACAATTTGTAGAGATGTAAATTACGATTCGAAAGTTGAAAATAATTTTTTAATCTGTTTTAGTCAATTAAATGAAAATTAGGTATTTTTATTTTATATGATTCAAGGCGTATTCTAACGTGCAGCTCCGCACATTTTGTGCAGCTCCAAAAATTTTAACATTTTAACAATTTTTATTAAACAACAAAAATCTTACAAAATTAGTAACATAGCCTATAAAAATTTTAACAAATGATTTTCTTTTCTCCACTTTTTTTCCAAATTGAGAATTAATCGTTTCTTCATCTTACATATTCGCATCCTCGAGCAATAAAAAGTAAAAATTTCTCAATGGAACTATGTTCGTGCAGTTCCAAAATTTTCTTAGAATACGCCCTGAATGATTCACCATTGCTTAATTGTTTTGATGATTGGAAAACATATTCTTGCGTAATAGCATATTAATAATAGTCAATCATTTAATTGATTGTGCAGTGTGCACACAGGAATACATACCAACACGAAAAGAAAGAATGGAAAAGTTTCGATAGACATTTATCAAATCATAGATGCAGAATTTGATGACATTTTATGTACAGTTAAAAGAGGCGAATAACAAATGGATATCGTAATGTACAACTAATAAAAAATTACGTAAAACATTCTTCATTAATCAACAGTAAAAAGAACATATCATGTTAACAGATATCACAGCCGCATTACATCATTGTTACCAACCCATAATATGGGAAAATCCAGTTGGGAATTTAGTGCTCGAGGGTCCCAAATCGAATAGACACCCGGTATATATATATTTTTTTTTGAAGAGAAGTTTTTGTTAAGTTTGCCAATTTCGCTTAAAAATTAACTAGAAAGTAGAAATTTGGTCAAAAATATGCCGAAAATCAGCCATAAAAGCAGAAGTATGACGAAATATGCGATGTGTCCCAAATGTTCTAATTGATATGGTATTTATTACGTACATCAAGTTCGCTCGTGTTTTAAAAGTAATTAAATGTTGTCCATAAATGAACAATCTGAAGCCCGAGGTGTTTAATTATATATAGCCGCGACCGTATTACCCAAGTTCTTTATTTGTGGATCACGACCTTCCCTCATTCAGTTGTTAGGTTATCAATTGTGCACAGCATCGAGCGTAAAATACTCGTATAGGTAATAGGTATACTATGTTTATAAAAGCAAGAGTATACCTACTATACCTATTACCTATGAGATAATTAATTGTTCCTGCTTGCAAATTTATACTTGCATGGTCGTAAAGATTCAGTCCATTTTTTTAAATAAATAAAAACTATCAACGCTAATATTAGATAGTATTGGTTCATGCTAACGTAAGATACTATTGATATTTTTACTTTTTTTTTCATTATTATAATTTGAATTTTCTTTTGTTTCAAGGGTGAAATTTAAGCATCGTACATTACAAAATACGCAATGCGTGTGGAAAACTTTCTTCAGCATCCTCATTTGCTGGAGTTAAGCGATCGCCTTGAAAATAAATCTTCACGATATCGTAATCATGTTTGAGAACAACTATCGACAAGTAGGTACTGAGAGTGCAGGTAATTGCCGATTTATAGCTTATATAAATTTACATCGATGTATACGATGAAACGAATGAATAATTTGAAGGTCGACTGAAACGGAGGAGAGAGGATTTTTTTCAATCGGTTCCAGGTGATAGGTACTATAATGATCTCAATTTTCAACGTGGTGAAATTATTCCCTTCCGCCCAATTTTTCGCACACGTACAGTATACCTCAAACAAGCTTATTCTTATTCGTCGACAATTACCTAATTACGAAACTCAGTAAGTACATACATACAAACTAGTAACAACTCCGTTAGATAACACAAACCCTGTTCGCTTTCTACAAAACACCCCACCTTTACTGACCCTTCCAAATTTACCAACCAATCGAGATCGACGATCGTCGAGCGTTCTGCAAGTTTCACGAAACGCTTATCGGCATCGGCCGTTGTACTTGCTACTTGGCGTTCACATTGCACACCAACATCAACATCAAATCGAATGCAGTGCGTATTGGATACTCGACCGTGTCGCATATGATTCGTACGAAACAACTGTCTTCGACTGTGAGTTATCATTTTCCGAGTGCAAGTGACGTACCGTTTATTGTCCACTTCTGTACACGCGACTTGGCGATGAAATCGTGCGGTTTATGTATTTTTTCGAGCTTGTATCGCGTTCGTTGTTGAATAATTATATTGTTGTCGCGTATCAATTGGTACGCGATGTAGATTTTCATTGAACTATTCTCGCATAAACGCGTTTTGTTGCACCTATTGTCGAATTTCGTGTTTTCATTCGTTATCATACAATATTTATACCTAAGATATATATCCGAGTTGAAGTGAATTTGTATACATTCGTCCATCTTACACGCTCCTAATGTTCAATAAGTAATCGCGAGGTAAGTCACAACTGCTCTAGTATGGTAATTTGTATTATTTTATTCACTTGCCCATCATCTACTACAATTATGTATCTTAAAAAAATTGATATTCCTTATTATTTAATCGAGCGTAATGATTCGGAATCTGACTCCTCATATTTTTTCATTTCATTTTTGTATTTTCACTTATTTTTTCACGCTGAATTCAAAGTTGAACTCTGTTTTCCGAACCGAACTTTATTTATCGAAATACCTATTTCAATTGAAAGTTGTACATATTACATATTCTGTGGGTTTTCACAAGAGAAAAAAAAATGAATTAGCGAACTAAGTATGTATTTGTAACGTACCTAAACATTTTACATTACTTACCCACTATACTATCTAACATAAGTATAAAATATAAATTAAGCATTCTCGCAATCTAATATAACATGTGTGTATCGAAATATAGGTATCTACAGTACACATCCTATAATGCATACATTAGAGGAAATAAGAAAACTCTGAAATTACCCTTCACCTATAATTAGTTCCCATAGCCTGTTCAGGTTTACCGTTTATCAAGCATGTGTCTTTATCAACAGCTGACTCCAACATAGCCCTTTGATATCAGAATATGATCAATTTCTACGCGTGATAATTTTTTTGGTGGTATCTCTCTATATCTCTCTATATATTAAAATCAAAATGAAATCGGTTTTGAGATGCGCGCGCATCCTTATTTTGAATAGCAGGTATACAAAGGGAAAAAAAGGTGATAAATTTCAATAAAAGCTTTGTACATAGGCAAGTGTAAGGGTAAAGTTGTAAAATTGTTTAAAATGGCAGGTATACAAAGGTTTAAAATGGCGAGCCCATCGGGGGTAACAAATGAGAATAAATTGGGTTATATAGTTTGGAATGTAGCGGTACTTATCTGATAAAATAACTTTTTTTCTTCATTTAATAATTTTTATTGCGAGCCCCGAAGGGGCGATGAGGCACTAGTTTATTTATAAATATTGAAGCAGTTGTTCGTTTTCTGTTTTGATTTGAGAGATTTTTGTTTGTATTCGCCATAATTCGCCTATGGCTAGCGCCATACTTGGTGGGTTTTATTTTTAACAAAATTTGATATTATATGGTTCGCCAATCTTTTCACGCCTAATGAACAACAATTATTATGTAACACGTGTTTCAAGCTTCTCGTGAATTGATATTAATTCCTACTTTGGATTATGCGTTGCACGAACATTAAATTTATCAATAAACACTGTAGAGCTAATAATTGGAACCTTGCACCCTGAAATTTTTCCCATCATTTTCAAGCCACTCGCCTCTTTCATTACTAAAATTGAGTAATAATAAAAAAACGCATGCCAAGTCATTTTAAAAAGATTATCGAAATTCTTACGCTATTATCTGAAAGTTGAAAATGTTTCTTAGGTAATGTACCTATTTAATGTTCTATTTATTATTAAGCGTTATACTTTTCTTTCAACAATTATGCTCCGTGGAAAAAATGTTTGATGCCAGAAGTTTTGAAAAATTTTTTAAATTTTACTTTCTATGTATCCAAAATTACTTACTATTTTTGAAATGTTCCATCTGGGCCTTATCATGTTGTATTAGGTAGAATAAGGCTCTTTTAATATTTAATTTGATTGGAAAGTGATTGAAATATTATTTATTTGAATAACTTGTTCTTGAAAGTATTTTAATTCAAAATGAAGAAAAAGATTGAAATTTTAATTACCTACCATCAATCAAAGAATTACGTAATAGATGAAAACACAACGTATGGGCTTCATTACCGCATTCGGGGTTATGCTTATTATCGTAAAATTAATTTAACCACATTAAAAGTTGAAAATTGTACGAATATATTTCATGGTTAGTTTTCGAATTTTTCCATTTCTTCACGGTGTGATGGTGAAATTAGCGAAAAAATCGCAATAAAATTTTTATCGTGTTGATTTTTATGAAACCTCAAATTTTGGTTTCTGATGCAGCAGATACAACTTGTAGGGTTAATTTGCTTTATAACATATATGTCTAGGAATTGAACAATATCCATTAGTCGAAGCAACTCTCAATTCGTATATTCTCAACGACCCAGCGAGCACGAATCTGAACCTTATTACCCAACAGGACGTTTTAGGATGATCATACTTTTACTCGTGCATAACCTTTTGGCGACTCCAGCTTTCCAATAAAATTTTTTTAGCTGATTTCTTAGCGTACCTTATTTAATGGCGGTAGGGGGAGGATGGGGTCTTCAAATATTTTCGTTTTAGACGTATTGTAATCATCTGGCAAATGTCCAAATTCTTGGTGTATGTTTCACCCACACGTAGAGCCGGCAGGTATTGATTAAAATCGCTGAAAATTTGATGAAAGGCTTCTCTTGAAAATATGGCAAAGGTACTTTTTTATTTTTTCGATACATCTCAAAATGGCTGATCATTCAAATTTTAAGAGAGGCTGGAGGAAGGGCAAATTACTCAAAATTTTCATTACATGTAAAAATGATGAATTTCTAAAATCGCCAATTCTTTTTTTTTTTTAATACGTAATTTTCTAAATTCTGAATTGTTAAATTTTACATGCATGTGTAAAAACATCATTATGAATTATGTGATACGCCAATTATAATTTTCTGATGAGTTATCAATTTCAAATTGTATTCATCATTAATGAGGGGCTTTTTTCATGCGATCAGGCTTACAGGGTGAAAACAGGCCCTTAGTAGCGCGTCATTTTAGGAGAGAAGGGCTCACTAAATCTTAAGGGAGCTTTGACTTTTTCTTTTGTTGGTTGGTACTTCTGTAATGAGTACAGAATTTTACTAGGTAAAGATGTTTAAATTTTTCGGGAGGGGCTCAGCCCTCTCTAACCCATCTCTGGTTATGGGCTTGTGTGTCAACTTCAAATCCACCAGTCTTCGTGAAAATGTTTTAAAAATTGCATAGAAAGCGCAAAACTTGTAATATAAATTGAACAGACTATACCTATGCGCTAAATGATACCCTGATAGCAACGCATACGATGATAAGATAATAAAGACAATAAAAATGCGTGAAAATATTAAAAACAAACAACTTGATCTAGTATTTACTACGTGTAACATGTTCGTAAACATAAAAGTGTATTCCGATCAAAAGTCACTTTGCGAAAGTAATTCATTAATTGGTTTACGTAACAATTGAAAATGTCTAAATTTGCGATAGTCAGCAAAACAATGTTAATCGATTCGCGCTGGTAGTAATTACGACTCCTGTGAGCCTCTTTTCGATAATTCGAATAAAATTCTACGCAAGTTGGCCAGGTGTCCCCAATGCCGTAAATGACTCAACGATGATTAAAAATGCGCACTTGAGGTTTCGTCATCCTCATATGCGGTAATTTTCGTTCAACTTTGTTATTCGCATTTCCAGTCTTTTAATTTCAAACTTGCCTATTGATATTCGGTGATTAATAGGTATTCTCGTTGGCAGTGAGCACATACTTTTTATTATACCTTTTTCCTTCAAAATAAGGTTTTAAGCGTTATCTGCTCTTCATTGTGGTTTTTATTGGCATCGAAAAAAGTTTACCTAATCATCTGGCAAGATGAATCACCTCTATGTCTGCGACTGCGACTGCGATTTATTTGAACATAGGTATAAAATGATTCAATCCGTGACTATTTTAATGAAAGGTTATATCCTTGACATAAGTTTTGTTCGCATTAAAACGGCCAATGCGGTTTGTACTGGAATCGATCTCACCGATGTAGGCAGTTAGGCACTCGTACAGGTAGTGAATTCAATTAATCAGTCATCCTTTTCTTGTAATCGATAATTTACCAAATGAGACAGAATGGCGGGTTTCGAAGATCGTGGCATTTGAGAAATGTCGCTACGTTGCGGCTCCTTTCACTCGATTTTAATTGGCGTGTTTTATTAGCTCGTTCCAACGATGAAGGATGTTATGTGACTGAGTTGGGGTAATTTTTTTTTTGTATACTTAACGAAAGCGAAAACGTTATAAATGACACTGACACGGTACCTAGTTTCTTCCTGTTACCGGTGCAACACGTGCTGAGGTCTTTATCTTCTTATGAAAAACTACCAATACGTGATATGTAATTAAGTATCGAGTAAAATTATATGAGGAAAAAGCAATTTTTTGCACCTATTCCGAATTCTGTATTTTTGAAACTTAATTTGAATTGAATATGTACTAGCACTCGCGGATTATGTTTTGGTAATCCTTCCTCCTCTCAGATAATATTTTCTTTACGAATTCAAATCTATGGCTATTCTTATGTATACTTACATATATGAAACTTGATATATTTTTTAATATGATTTTAGAATAATTACGTATTTAAATGAAAATTAAATATAATAATAAAATATACGTATTTTGAATTTTTGACCCACTAAATTATATTATGTCTTTAAATTGAATTTTTAGATTATTATTGTTTTTTTATTATTAATGATTTCCTTTTGAATAAATAATAATAATAATTCAAAGCTAAGAATTTTGAGATTTTTTGTGTTATTAACGGGGCAACCAAGCGCGTATTTAAAGTTATTCGAATTAACTGAATAGCTATTTCAGGGAATTTTGCGCTTAAGGGTACCCGAATCGAATAGACACCCGGTATGAGATAAATAATGGGATGTTGCTTATGATTTGATAAAAGGAGTCCGGAATGTTGAATGAATTTCTGATATTTAATTATTATGTTTATTAATAAAATTTTTCCACCATTAAGGGGAACAATGAAATTCCTATAACATTCAAATTATTCTTCAGATTTGTCGCACGAATGTTTAGTTTAAAATGATGGCTATGACGCATGCGTGGAATCGGAAAGAAAGGAACTTCATATCTTCCTACTTCAGACTATTTGTAATCATATGGGAAATGTTCAGTCTGGCCTGTATAGAAGGAACTTGTTCAAAATTTGGTGAGAGGCTTCTCATGTGAATACATAAGATTTTTTGGGTTTTTAATTAATCTTAAAATTAAGGTTTACTCAAAAGTTGAGGGAAGATGGATGGGCTTCTGTTCACTCAAAATTTTTAATCTTGTTGTAAAATGACCAAGTAAAGTACGGACATCAGTTTTCTCAAATTTTAATCTTTTCAAGTCAATTTGGAGAAAATTAAAAGTAAAAAATGACTTTTTGAGGAGGTTTTCGGATCAAAATATGACTCTTTAATTGTGTGGTCAAAATAGATGCAAAATGGCGTGATTAAAATTTGAGGACAGCTTGAAGACCCTCAAATTTCTCAAGCTTGATAAATATAGGTTCATATGATTACTTAAGATAAAAAAAATGCTTTTATTAAATTCATTTTTATAGGGAAAAATTAAAAAATTTGGCTCGAAAATTATTTTTGCCTCATGGTTAATTTCCGCTCGCCCAACCAGGTGAAAGGAGAGTAAGAGTCTTATTCTCGTTAAAATGTAATAAATGTGAATGAAATGTCAACAATTTTTGATTAGGATTTCATATTAGAATACGCATGATAGCATGAATAACTATCATATCAGTTTCCTGAGTCCATTTGGAGAAGAATTGAAGCAAAAAACAATTTTTTGAGATAATTTTGGGTCATGAAAGAACTTGAATTTTCCATATCTTCTCACCACATCAATCTAGAAAAATGAAACTTTATGTGTGGAGTTAGTTTGACGCTAAAATACGACCCTTCGCGTTAGAGTCAAAGTCAATCTAAAATGACAGATTATCAAAATTTGAGTAGAGCTCGAGTAGCCTCAAATTAGTAAAAATGTAATTGATATGAACTTATAATAGTATATGATTATTGGAGGCGAGAATGAGGATTTATCGACCTCGAAATGGGGTGTGGGTACACCAAAGCTCGAAAAGTTTTCATTGTGCTGTTATATGGTAGAATAGGTGTAGGTGACTTAGGTATCCTGATTTTAGCTTCTCAAGTGAATTTGTAGGGAAGTTAAGAGCAAAAAACCGCTTTTGGAGGGGAATGTACTACTTACAGGAAATTTCATGAATCATATCTTCTCACCGAATCGACCTAAAAAGGTGAAACTTTTTATGTAGGGTTAGTTGATGAGCAGAATATGACGTCTTAAATTTAGGTCAAAATAGATCGAAAATGGCCGATCGTTAAAATTTAAAGATAACTGAAAGAGCCTCAAGTAGCTGTAATTTGAAAAGTACGTGTTTATACGATTATTGCTTGTGCAAGAAAGAAATACTACATTTGTTCTAAATTATAACTTCTTAAGTTATTTTAGAAGGGATAGGGTTGGGGTTTTTAGACTTTGTGTAACATTATTTGCAAACCTGAACGAGCCCCAATTAAAAACTCAACTCTGGTAATGCGGCATGGCTGCTTACATTTTTATTTTCTCATTTTATCTAGATAGTTTATTATGCGCGCATATTTGGCCCTTATCCACGATGTGCGAATGCATCGTTTAGATGTTTTATTGGCTCAAAAAAATGCAATTATCGGTCCTTGGCTTCATTAAAATTAAATTTCTTCACAAATTATTTATGACAAGTACATGCCAAAGTGTATTCGCGATGTTACGTTTTGCCCTTTCTGTTAAATACGCTTCTACGTAGGATCATTTGCACATTCACGCAGCTGTTTATGATATCAGGAATAATATTAACATAAGTAAATTACAATTAGGTTTACGTCTGTAGTCGACTAGTCGTGTAAGCTATAAAGTAAGCGATGAATTCACAAATAGAATGGAACCGAAAATGGAGTGACATTGTGTTGGTGAAATATCAGATATGGCGGTACGACCGACACAGGGTATTCAGTATTCACATATGCGTATGTGTATTGTGTACGAGTACGTTCAGTATGTTATTCAACTACGGTGAAGAAGAATTTTTACATTTGCTCGACGAGAGTAGGGTTTCGACTGTACCGAAATAGCTCGGAAGGTGGTCTACGGAGTCTCGAACAATTGCAATGATTCGAGAGATTATCGTTTGGCGCACGTGTCGAATTAAAAGTCGTAGAAGCGGCGCAAATTTTCTCGCAAGTCGTAACCAATGTTGTAGTGATTTTGAATGAAAAATTTACTCGACTATGGCCATAGCGCATATCCCATATAGGCAGTAGGTACTACCTGGTACCTCTACCTGTACTGTACTATACTATGGGCTGGCAATTAAAACCATTTGGTGTCGGTGTCACGATCGACGTAGTGGCCAATTCGTAGGACATACCTTCAGTTTACTATGGTGGCTTTTGTGAGCGTGATAATTTGATGGACTCTGTTAATCTATTTTTAACCTTTAAATAACAAGGTGGGGTCAACTATGACCCCAACCGGTAAATAACAAGGTGGGGTCGTAGTTGACCCCATCTTATTTGAAGCACTATTCACATCAATGTTACCTTCAGTTAGGACAAAAATTCTGCTTAACATCTATAAGGTGTTTACACTGATTGTTATATGTATGAGGATGTCCCTATAGCTAAGCAAAACAACTAAACAGCATATAAACGCGGGAATAAAACATTGGGTGCCCATTCGAAGAGTTATGAAGAGTTTTTGTAAATTTCAAGCAGTAAGTAAATTAATTTATCATTTCCTTGGAAAATTATTTTAAAAATTGCATAGAAATTTTTGATAAAGGGTCGGAACTCCGTCATTTCTCGAAATACCCATAAGAGTTGATGAATTGAAATCTAACATGCGAGGGAAAAGCCAAAAAAAAAAAAAAGTAGTATTTTCATCTTTAGATTTGTTGCTGACCAGTGAGGTTCATGTTGGCTTTTCCAAATGTAGGATTTGGTAAGTTGAACTCCAATCTGAAGGAAGAGGCTGAGGTAAAACTAATCCAGATTTATTTTCTCATTTTTGATGTTGATGAGAATTGGCGACGTTATACCGGGTGACTACTTGGCACCCCAAGCGCAAAAATCTTTCCCTGATAGAAATAAATTATATATTTGAATGATGTTAGCCAGAATAAATGGCATAAATAATATTTATTTAATGCCTAAAAGCATTTATCAATGAAATGCAAAATTTTAATTTATACTTTTGTAGTCAAAAATGCATATATGTTTCGAATTTTTTCACAGTTTAGCTAATTTTTTCGCTTGGGTGCTCGAATCAAGTAGTCACCCAGTATAGACACCGAGTTACTGCACTCCCAGTCTCCCATAAGAGCAATGTAATTAGTTCAGAAATGATTGCCAGTTGTGCGACAATCTAGAAGGCTCATCTCGGATTGGTGACTGAAATAACAACTAATGATCAGTACAACCATATCTCGGCGGGAATTCAAAACAACCAATCAGTAGTGATGGAAACTATCGATAGTATCGATAGCTTTTGGAAAAAATATCGAAAAATATCGATAGTAAAATTATCGTTTGACTATCGATACTATCGATACTATTTTTTGTATTTTCGTCGATAGTTTCGATAGTCTCAGACTCTCAGTAAATGGCTTGATTCATGCATACCAGCTGAAAAATGAAAATGAAACATCAAAAATGAAAAAATACTGGCGAAAAGTAAATAATGACCTTTTTTACTTCTTTAAATCTTAATTTATGCTCTTTTAAAAATTTTCTGAATGTAAAAACTTGTGAAAAATAATAATCATGCGTGAAGTTTTTATTTATTTATTTTTCATAATAGTAATTTCTTCAATTTTGGAACTATCGATAGTTATCGATAGTATCGATAGCGATTTATCATATTATCGATACTATCGATAGTGATATTTTTCATCAACGATACTATCGATAGTTTCCATCACTACCAATCAGAGTCGAGATTCGTGTCTAGTGGTCCGCAGCGCTCTTACAGAGAGCAAATAACTCTACTTCAATTTTTTGTTTATTTTTCCAAGTGCACTAACTTGATATCTATATCATTTTGAGGATCGGAATCGTAATGAAGAATCGTCTCCAAAAAAAAATGGGATTCGGAATCGGATTCTCTTTCATGATAGAATCGCGATTGATGAATTCGATTCCCAGTTTTGAGAGAATCGTCCCATCCCTGATAAGATTTTTTTAGTTGACCATATTGAGGGTGCATGTGTACTTCTCACAATTTCAGGTAATTGTTCCACTGATAGTTTAATTCTTAGGAATTGAGTAGGTCGAAAATAAAAGATTTATTTTGAGTTATAAAATACTTGGGTACCTATCTAAATTTTTAGAAGTACGATGAATTTTTAAAATAAATTTAATTATTTTAAACTAATTTTTTCTTTTAAATCCATCAATTCTTTGGTAGCACATTAATTTTTCAATTTTAAAATAAAATCCAGCTTAATTCGCATAAGTTTAAACTTGAATGATGAAGTATTTTAAAAGTTGAATAAACTTAATAATTTAATTTCTATTTTAAATGTAACTATTAATTCAACATCGAAATAATAGACTAAAATTTTAATTAAATTATGAAATTTCAATGTTTTAGGTATTGTACTCGATAAAATTTTGAATTTAAAATTTTTCTCACCTATGGAGTGATGTAAGTTTGAAGGATTTTTTTAATTTAAATAAATTTAGAATGATTTTATTTCTAATTCGGGTAGTAGGAGCAAAAATTTGATTTAAAAAACACTAAAATTGGCAGAAAATGTTGCATTTTGACTTCTAGGGGTGAGTATTATCTTTGAAATCCAACGAAAGGGACAAAAAATGTAGAATTGTTGTGCTGCATATGATGGCGTTCATTGTGGAGGCACCTTTTTGTGGGGTCATACTTGACCCCACCTTGTTGTTAACTTACTAAAAAAGTTTAATGGGAAATATAATGCATTGGGGTCATGTATGACCCCACCTTGTTATTCTCGTGTTTTTTCGTTCTGGGGTCATATAGGACCCCACCTTGTTATTTACCGATCTCAATCGCCTTGTTACTTAAAGGTTAATGGGACTTGTTAAAATGTACGATCAGCTATCGGGCTAGTTGTTTAACGGTACAGTAAACTGTGTATGTCTAGGTATCCACTATCCACTGTCCACTTGCGCAATTCTCGTTGCGTGTTTTCATTGTTGCGGAAAATTCTTTGCTTAAGCGTCCATTCGAGTGTCGCTATACTGTATCGTATCGTACGTTTCCGTCGCTGCGAATTAATTACCTATGTCGAGATTAAAATTTTAAACGATCGTTTGGTATAGTCTTTTATCGCGTTCGTTTTTATGGTAATTCTTTTGTCGACTACTTATGCGGCAACGTCGACACGATGACGACTATTTCACCTTCGACGTTCGACTCCTTTCTTTTTCTCTAGAAATTACGTTACTACTACTCGCTAATTACGCTTTGTTTACGTCCGTGCAAACCGTCTCCGTTGTTCGTCAGGAAGTATTCCTTTTTTCAATGAAATGCGATGCTTATTAGTACACGCCAGATTGAGTAGGTAGGTGTTATAATAGGTGTTAAAATTACTAAACGCAGTTAACAAGCTGAATCGCTTGTCAAGTCTTGAAACTATTAGTCAGTGATATAAAGGCTAAAATCAGGACGCAAATGGAAATAAGCGGTAATAAGCTGAAGTATCGTGTTGAACATCCAGACATCATCCTTAATCCGCGCTTGATCACAGAGTCCTAATAACAGATTTACTCATACGCTGGTCTTTTCGACCGGGTTCAGTTTTTTTGTTTTTTTTTCCTCTCTGAAAAATGTTCAATAGCCATGATTTCTTCAATATTTTAATAATGAAAATGTTGTTTACACTTAGGTAAGTAATAACACCTATACTACACTATCATAATAATTATCTAGGTCAAAAAGACCAAGATGTGAGTAATGAGGATACTTTGGTCAAAAAGACCAGCATATGAGTAATGGCGAAATTCGTGTCAAAAAGGATAATGTGTGAGTAACGACGGGTTAATAATATACTGTTCCCTGACGTGATTTTATCCAGACGTCATTTCTTCGTATACTCTTCGGGTATTAAATGTATTCGCAGAGCCGGCTATTTGAGAAATTTAGCAAATCTCCTAGACGAATTTTTGGTGGCAAATGTTGTCTTTAATTTCTAGTATTGATGGATAAATGGAAACATTTTCGAGGCCACTTACTTTGGAATTGTATTGTCCATAAATTGTAGCGAATTTTCGTAATGTCGGTATCTAAATATTTCAGAATGCATTCATCTTTGTGATATACGTAATTTCGCGTTATTATAGAACCACCTTACGTAGGGAATGTAAATAATGAAAAGTGGTGCCTATTTATTTATTTTATTCTTTTCATCAAATATTTATAAAGAAATCTTATTTTTACTGATAAGATAAATATTTAGATTACGCGTCTTTTATTTTCAACTGTATTTTTGAAAGTAAGAAATGAGTCTCATTAATCGTATACCTATCATTATTCATTATTTTTTTGATTATATCAATTTGAAATATTTGAGCATGTTTCATCCTGTTAGATCTATGTCATATAATTATAATTTTGAATGAAAATTGTAATCACGTTTTTTTTTTACGTACAAAATCGCTTGTAATTGGAAAAGTGGCCGGTCGGAGCAGCTGGAAATTGTGTCACATGGAAGAACAGTTATTCAGCTTCAAATTGAAATGAAATTCCCTGAAATGCTTTTTGAGCGATTTTAGAAACGTCCACTTTTTAACGGACTTCACTTTAAAGTAAATCCGCTATTGCGTTCACTCAGTTTCTTAATAGTTTGTTTGCTTCTTTCTTTCTTTCTTTCTTTCTTTATTTTTTTTTATTCGCGTTTTCGCACGATAACTCGAGTAGAAGTGATCGAATCGAAACCAAATTCGGTGGAAGGGTTGGGGTAGTTGAGTTCTCGAGCTGATTAGTTTTTGGGGGTGATCGGACGTGACTTGGCGTGAGGAGGCGTGTGTCAAGGTTTTCTGGTTCTCGCGCGATAACTTGAATAAAAGTTGACGGACAGAGTTGAAAGTTGGAAAGAGGGTGAGGGTAGTGGTACTCTGAAGCTGATTAGTTTTTGGACGTGATCGGACGTGAGTTTGCGTGAGGAGGCGTAAGTTGAGCTTTTTTATGTTCTCATGATAAGTCGGGAAAAATTGAACAGAATGATTAAAAGATAAAAGAAGTTGGGGTAGAATAGTTTGAGAGATTATCAGTTTTATGAGGTGATCGGACGTGAGTTTTGCGTGAGGAGGCATTCGTTGAGGTTTTTCCATTCTCCCACGATAACTCGAATAATACTTGATGGATTGAGTTCAAAGTTGGTGGAAGGGTAAGGATAGTGATGCTTCAGTGCTAATTAGTTTTTGTGGGTGATCAGGCGTGACGTGGCGTGAGGAAGCATGATTTGAGCTTTTTTGGTTCCCGCATGATAGCAGGAAGGAATGGTTGAGCGTTATAAATGATCAGATATCTAATTTATCAGAACGTGAGGTGATTCAATGAAACGTGAAGTCACGATTTTTCCTTTTGTATAAAAAATTTATCAGAATGTTGTGCAGATGGCTGAAAGAGTAGCCGTAGTAGTCTTGGAATTAAGTGTTTCTTGAACGTGAGTGGATATGATTTGACGTGACGTGACATGACGTGACAGGGCTTGATTCGAAAACGATTGACACCAAATTGGGAGGATAGGTAGAGTACGCATACTTTCAGCGATTATTAGTTTTTGAACTTGAGGACGAATGATTTAACATGAGGTCACGTTTTTTTGCAAACGTTCGTTCTCTCCCTGTAACTAGAGTAAAACTTGACAGATCAACTCGAAATTTTGAGGAATGGTAGATTGAGCAGGTCCCTAGAATTGATTGATTTTTGAAGTCGATTGAGCACGAAGTAACGTGACGTCATGTAATTTTAATTTACAATTTAAAATATGAATTTTAAAAATGAGCATAGTCAGCCTCCGAACTGAAGACGGAGGATAAGAAGAAGAGTTGGCCATCCTCAAAACCATGTCGAACGTGAGGAAATATAATTTGACGTGAGGTCACGTTTTTTTGAAGAAATTGTCTGAAATATTGTTTTGGTAGAGCTTTTTGAATGTAAAATGACCTTACCTAACACGATTCCAAGTTTTGGGTTATAAGAAGATAAATTACGTGAGATCATGTTTTGTATGATACTTGATAAAATTTAGGTTAAGTGGAGTTGGTAGAAATTCTGAATTTTATAAAAAAATTTTATTCTGGTAAAAAAATAAATTATTCTAATAACATTCTTTAAAATAGTATAATTAGTAAAGTCCGCTTTTAAGATACTCTAGTATCTTCTAGTTTTATAAATGAACAGATGTTAGCACCTTGCAATCACGGCTCTCAAAGGATAGCTATTACAGCCTACCTGATTTGGGAAAGGAGATCGGCGGAGGGTGGAGTCTTCAAATCTTCGCGTTTCAGACTATTTGTAATCATTTAACAAATGCCCAGCTTTTTAGTATATTTTTCCCACATGGGCAGGTATTGATGAAAAACGCTCGAAATTTGATGAAAGATCATTCTTAAAAATGGGGTGTTGAGCGGATTAGAGGGGGCAAATTATCGAAACTTTCATTTTTCATCAAGCGCATTTGGAGGGGAGCTAGAGCAAAAATTACCTGTTTGAGGTAGTTTCCAGTCATGAAATTTCATGAATCTTTTATGAATTCTCACCAAATCAATCTAGAAAGGTCAAACTTTGTGTGTGATGTTAGTTGGTGACCAGAATATTGGCTCTTGAATTTGAGTTAAAATGGATTCAATATCACGGATTATGAAAATTTGAGTGGAACTTGAGGAGCCTCAAAATAGTAAAAATGTAAATAATATGAGCTCGTAATATTATGATTGTTGGGGATAAGCCGACAAGAGATATACTATATCCCCAATTCATCCAGTATGCGCTTCAGCAAAACTTTGTCAGTAGGGATTACTTCTTGGGAAGGGGTGGGGGGTGTTAGGAGGCTGAGGGCTGGGGCCTGAAGCTTCCTAAAATAAGCATTTTGCTGGTAAGTTTCATTCGCTGTGTAAATGATTTTTGTAGAAGCAAGGGCATCATTAGACACTTCGAATCGATGCATCTGCATACGTACCTATCAATCGATCGACTAATCGAATGCGCGAATCGAATTGAATGGTTCTAAAATGGAAATCTCACACGCCATAGGCGTTCGGAAAGAACTATCTTGGTTACTGGTTGTACTTCCGTTTCAGAAATATATCATCGCGGAACGCGGACGCGACGTTTCGCAGGGGTACGGTGCGGTTGGAATGGCGAGCACGTGTAATTATAATAATTTTATCAATGAAAACGAATCGCGATCGCAATATGTAGGACTATCTGCATCTGGTATATCTATTTACGTTGACCTATACGCGCGCCAACTTACCCGCGTATGATAGCCAGAGGTACACATTACACACTACACAGTAGTCGTGTAAACTTGAAAACCTGTTATTTTAAGCAAATGTCACTTGGTCGTTCCAATATCAGTAATGTTCGCGCGTATGGATATATCTTATATTATCTAGAGCTACGTATCATAGTCATAGATGACTCAGGTGGCCTGATTGCTTTATACTTGGCACTTGGCAAGTTTTTCTTCCCTTCTATCTTCAACCGCATTGAACACTTAACGCGGCATATATATGTGAACGTGTATGTATGACGACTCGCGACTTGCCTAACATCGGTCATATATTTGTTGGGCTGGTTTGTTAATGAGTTTTTTACTCTTGAAATGCTATTGATTTCTGTGGCGCTGGCGTATCGTCTATGTTACGAGGTCGTATACGCTTGTTTATCTCGACGTGAGAAAAAATAAAAAATAAATGAAAGGGATGAATGACGGTGGCAACCCTAAAGTTCTATTAACTACACGTACCAGTAGAATGGTTGTGAACGAAGCGAACGGACTCGAATGATTTAGCCTTTAGCCGGAAATAGTTTACAAATTGAAATAGCCAAGTACACGCCTTACACTAAGAGGTTGATATAGGAATAGGATATGGTAGTATATACGTAAATTCGAAGATTATCAAAAGAAGCAATAAGGAGAGAGAGAAAGAGAGAGAGAAAAAGTCTATTAACCTTAACCGCTTTGCAGCCTCATCAGTGTCCGAGTGAAGCCGAAGAAATGGGGTTACGAACTCGAGAAAGCTAATGCGTTCCGTATACCGGGTCCATGTGTGATTGTATGGGTACATGCCGAAAGTTCTACTCGTAATAATGTTGTTTATACTTACTACTTAGTACCTACCTAACTGACTAGTAAATCGGCAAATTACGCGATTCGTTGGAGTACCTATGGTGGTAAAGTTTGTAGCTGCACGCTAATTGTTCGTACGTATAATCCTCTTAACCTTAAGAGTTAGAATGAAATATGTACATGGACATGGCTGTTCACCGATCAAATGATTTCTTAAAATGGTCATCTATCTCATTTTCCATATTGCTCTCGCAAATAATTACGCGACTGTGCTCGAAAGTGTGCTGCGTGTATATTTATACAACTCTACAACTCTAGCGAGCTAAAGATGCGACTTAAAATTCCGGTATAAAGTCATGCGGTACCGCTCCATTGCTTCTTGATGGATGAACGCGTAAGTTGATTTGCAAGTCCTCTCATTACGACCAACCTGTTCCGATAGATACATCTACGTAAGTAGAGTGACTGCGTCGCGATTCGTATCCACTTCCCACTCGCTAGTAAGTGGTAACTGGTAAGCTACCGCTACCTGTACCTATACAAGCGTGTTTTTATCCATCATCTGGATATTCTGGGTTGCGACAGATTAAAAAATAGAGTAAGGAAATTTTACGGATCTGAAATCCGATGTATCAATCGAAGACTATATATACGCGAAAAGGAAATCGCTGCGAACTGGTCGACTGTCTAGACAAGCTTAGATAACTTTAGCTGCCGCTCTCCGTATCATGCGTATAGAACGTCAGACTAAAGTGTCGATAACAAAATCAAAAATCTTTGGTTCCAGTAAAGCATCGAAAACAATATTAGTGATCGTACTCGAGGGATTTTTATTCTCAGGCTTAATATTTGTTAACTTCTTTAGACCCAGATCAAAATTGAAAATAAAAGTGGTTTAGATATTTACACGAATATTCTGTGAACGAATTTTGAGGGATTTTTATCTACACCAATTTTCGCTGCGAAATAGGAAAAAAAATGTATTTATGTAATATGTGTACACCAAAAAGTTTGACGTTATTATCATAACATTGAAAATGGTCAAAAACAAAAAAATATGAAACACAAAACTCGTTAAATTTTTTTTTTATTTTAAATATCATTATATTTAAAAAAAAAAAAATTAACGAGTTTTGTGTTTTGTATTTTTGAAAAAGTTTTTCTTATTAAATTTTGTTTTTTTTTCCTTGAAAAAATATGAAGAAAACCTCCTCCCTTCCTTTACCTCTAACTCTCTTTCCCTATTCAGGATGGCTCGTAGCTATCGCTTTTATTGAAAACTCATCTAAATTGAAATAAGTATATCACCGAAAATATAATACTTGTATCATGAGCTGAAAAATATTTCAAAATACCTAGGGTATGTGGTAATAGTTAGTGGGAGATTATGAATATCGAAAAGACTGGAAAAAATTATGAAATAAAAATTTCTTCTTCTTTTAAATTTTAAAACATTCCTTATCGAAACTAACCAGGAACATTGCTGTGTTACAATGAATGACGATAGCCTTTTTTGGTAGTTGGTACTGAATTGGCGGAGATCAAAAAGATCAAGTCACTCATGTATATTACCTTACGGGGTCTCATTTCATTCGCACATGTCCACGAAGTGATTCAGACAGACGATAAAATTCTATCTGAATTTCGACCAATTCGAAATATGTAAGTTTTCACTAACTAAGCGATCGAAAATGTAGTATTGATTACGAGAACAATAATTCCGTTAATTGTCGACTTCTTTCTGTGCGTTTGTTGTATTTAAACTACGTGCCAAGTTTTATGGTATCATCACGTCCATAATGAAGCATTTAATGCGATCTGTAAGCTAAGATAACTTTTGTTTTGTTTTTGTTTTCTTTTTTCAACAAAGAGTAAGGAAAATCTATTGTTAATTGTTGGAGTACAAGTAATGTCTTCGCTAATACAGTTGGTGGTGTATATATAGTAGGTAGACTATTTTTATATTCGCGCATCAATCCAATTTTCTAATTGGCACTTCATCGTTTGTGCTTGAGAAGTGAGAACCCCTTTTTTGGGCTTTTTTTTGCATTCACTTTCCCTGCTTTCAAAAGCGCTAACGATTTATTTTTCTAGCAGCGTATTAAAAACCCAACAACCATGTACCTCAATTAGACTAGAGGTGAGAAATCGAATTTTGGAAGAAGTTAGATTCGATGTTAGAGTTGAAATTTAACATCTGATTAATCTTGAAATCAGGATCGAGATCAGGGCAAAATACCATTAATAATAAATTTATCGAATGCATAACTATATTTTACAGAAAATTGGAAAAAATTTTCGAACTGTCAATAGAAATTTTCTAACTAATTCTTTGTGACCGAAAAAAATTAATATATAGCTCGTAATCACTAATAAAAAAAGTCGCTAAAAGAATTTTAAAAAAATCAGATTTTAAAAATTGAAGAAATCGAGGCCCATTACCCTGAACATTTTCAAGGGCTCGTGGAAGATTTGATAAACAGTTTCTGTCCGCTTGATATCGTAGAGGAAAAAAGGCTCACCAAGTGACCCATCAGTGGTTGCTGCGTACAATGTATTCATTGATTCAGAAATTATCAAAGAAAACGATACATAATATGGAATATCGTGTACGAGCGGTACTTTCTAGCCTTCATTATATGTTACCGCAGCGGTATGTATTGAAAATCCGCGACAACCTCGTTCGTTATCGAGTTCTTTTGTAGTATATTACGCCGCCAGCGACCACTACCGCGTCGCGCCGCGCCGGTCTCAGCCATCATTAGAGCATTATTACGGATCGTTATGTAAAGCAGCAAAAGCGAAGTGAAATAAAATATTTGATAATTTCATAAAAATATCATTACTGATTTGTTTCAGTGGTCGTGCAAATACCTATTACCTACTGCCAACGTTCTGCCGACCCATGTACTGGCTGAAAGCGAAAATCTTCCATTGCGGATAATATAGAAAGTAAGAATTTCTTTTATCTAACCCAAGTATTGCGCATCAATAAACAACGAATACGATTCAATTTATTTTTGCTGCTGAACGTTGTCAAAAAAAAAATGAAGTTTAAATTTTTTCAAACGATAGGTATGGGATGTTCACCATTGTCGGTATGACCTGAACGAATAGTAAGAAACTTTCGACCGAATCAAGTCAATGAGATCTCGAAATGGTCAGCCTGACTTAATTAACATTTTCAAATATTAGTTCACCTTGAATAAATGAATAAATAATACTAAAATAATAATGTCACACGACATTCTATTTAACGAGATAAATGGAGGAACTAACCAAAATGAACGTTGAACAACAATTTATAGTATTTCAAAAAAAAGCTGACAAATAGCTTTTTTGGCCTTGTAAAGGATTTTATTCGAAAAATGAATCTACACTTCAAACCCTTTTTGTTGAGAGTTAAAAACAGATTATTTTTATATTTTCAAGGTCACCAAAAACTACTTACTAGACTACATTTCGACTTTTAAGAGTTCTTCCCCCGTTATCAACCATACTTGAAATATTGGATTTCAATTTAGGGCTTCCGTGAGTTTATTTTTCGTAAGTATATGTATTGCTTTTGAGACATCTTTTCAGAACTTACGTATAGTGAGCGGAAATTGGTCACAGAAAGTACAGGAAGAAAGAATGATCTAATTATCGCTAATATTAATGTAAACCAAAATAGATTTGCTTATTGATAATGGTAAGTATAGGTATGCTTTTGAGACATCTTTTCAGAACTTACGTATAGTGAGCGGAAATCGGTCACAGAAAGTACAGGAAGAAAGAATGATCTAATTATCGCTAATATTAATGTAAACTAAAATAGATTTGCTTATTGATAATGGTAAAAATTTAGTTATCGATGCCATTAGCAATAGTAGTCATGGAGTGACCCCCTTGAAATATGTTTGCGCCCGATCCGAAAGATGTGTCAGACCAACAGCGATGTTCACCTAGTCTTGATAAAGTTTTACATCAGTTCAGCGCATGAAACCTATTTTAAAAATTTTTGCCAACAGCATACACTGCAACCCAGAGGTTGTAACGAGTAAACTATACCAATAAATTTGACCGCAACTATTCGTACTTGTACTAAATGCATGTGCTATATCGTTGTTGTGCAATGAGTAAGTAGTAAGTGAATAGTAATAGAGAAAGAAAATTGTGTCTAGGTTATAATAATAACGTCTACTCGCGAGTTTAAATGTCGTAGCGATACCTATTCTCGAATTATGCTCAATTGTAGGGTATGTTTTCGTATTGTTATTCGATATCACTCCATACATAACCATATCAGTGGTGGTTAAAGTTATGTAGATACTATTTACGAGTTCGCCGAATAATTATTCACGTCGGTGCATCTTTTTTATTTTTCTTAGCTGAGGTTTTCACTAAAAACGTTTGCTATTACAGCCTACCTGATTTAGGGAGGGGCGAAGGAGTTTTCATATCGTTGGATTTTAGCGTAGGAAATAAGGAATACATCAAATTTAATCGAATTTTATATAATTAAAATTAATAAAATTAAAAAATTTTGTAGAAAAAAATTTATATTATAAAATAAATAAATAAAATAAATAAATATATTATCTGTAAATTTAAGTGTTTGAAAATAATTTTTTCATACTTGCGGGAGAAAAGCGCTACTTTACCTCCCGCTCGCTAATCGCTCGGGACTCAAACGAGCGCTTTTCTCCCGTATTTAAAAAAAATTTCGTTCACTACTCGGGAGAAAAATTGATTCTAGACTCGTGTGACTCGTCACTCTCGCTTTGCTCGGTTGACAAACCTCACACTCGTCAAGAATCACTTTCAACTCCCTAGTTGTGGAATATACTATTTTTTTAGTTTACATTAATTATTAAATTTTTTTTATTCATACGTAATTTTAGTAAAAAAAAAAAAATTATATAATTAATTTGCATAGAAGAATTAAAGAAAATTCATCAAATATGACAAAATTTGATGAAATTGCCTTAACAAATAAACCATACAATTTGATAACTGATGTATCAGATTCAATTTGACAAAATTTTATCGAATTTGATCAAATTTGATTTTCACATACGAATATGGTTTTTGATTAAATAAGATCAAATTTTATCAGATTTGATAGCATTTTATCAAATTATATATATGCTTTTTGTTTCTTGAGGCCCTATTTGAAATCATAAGACAAATGTCCGACTTTTTGGTTTCTACTCGTATCTTTGTTTATGTTTTTATCTTCGTTTGTTACGTGGATGATTATGGATGAAAACTGTTCAAAATTTGGAGAAGGAATTTTCGTGCGAATGTAAAAAACAATGTTTTTTGTTTTTTCGTATTTACCTCAAAATGGAGATTCGCTCAAATTTTAAGAGAGACTAGAAGAGAGACAAATACCCCAAAATTAATATTCATAGTTTCATATGATAAAGCGAATGAAAGATTCCAACATATCTAAATTTCAACTTCCTAAGTGAATTGGCAGAGGAGTTGAAAGAAAAAACTACTTTTTAAGAAGTTTTGAGTCATGAAATGTCTTTAATCTATGAAATCTCCTCACCAAGTTGACCTGAAACCCTCGTACTTTATAATATGTGAGGTTACTTTGGGATTAGAATATGTCATCTTGAATTTGGATGAAAATTAATACAAAATGGTGGATAGTTAAAATTTGAGCAAAGCT
Organism: Phenacoccus solenopsis; assembly: GCA_009761765.1. NCBI lineage: Eukaryota > Metazoa > Arthropoda > Insecta > Hemiptera > Pseudococcidae > Phenacoccus > Phenacoccus solenopsis. Next base: position 3,462,292 of record CM019752.1, on the reverse strand, counting down.
TGAAGAGTCTTAAATAGATTAAATTTAATAAATAGGGACGCTCATTATCGCCGTAAATAAAGAATTCCTATACAATATCCCAAACTCATTTTCACAGATGATGTTCAAGGGTAGGGGGAAAGGTTATTAATATACTCAAAATGCGCTGAAGGTAAAAGAATAGAGCTCCGAAATGTTTGATTATGGTATCGTATAACTATGTGAGAGCAAACCATTAATACCTATATACGAATTTCAGCTCACAACCTGCATTTGGATGGGAGTTGAAGCGAAAAAACGACTGACCAAAAATACTCAGATTTAATATGTTAATGGAGCTTGTATGTGACTTGAATTTTACCTCTTCAATTTGAATCATTTTGGATCCAAAATAGGCATTATCAAAATTTAAGAAAGGCTTGAGCAGCCTCAAATATTAGCTAAAAATTTGAAAAATATCACTTCATCTGCGAAACTAAACAAGTCCCAATTAAAAAGTCGGCTCCAGTAATGCGGCATGGCTGCTTACATTTTTTTTTAACGGATGAGTTGTACACGTGTAATTTATAATGCGATCAAATGTAGATTTTTCGCGCAGTATCTTTTTCAACGAACGCTCTAATGAAATTGCCAACTTATAACCTGCATAATGTACTTGTACCTGGAATACAGCTATACCTAATCATCTATATTATACGATAATTGACCGATGGCCATCCAATAAATATTCGCACTTGGGCTGTACTCGTTAATACACGAACGAGAAACGAGTAAGCACGCGGAGATGCTGAATGTCAGTTTCAGAAGACTTTTAAGATCTCATCAAGACATCAGCTGGAGTACCACGCAAATGATAAATGACTGTCGGACAGATGAATCTAGTTCTATATCTACTTCAGTATGAAGGTTTATTTACTCGGTGAAAGGGGATTGGCACACGACCTAGTGGTAATTGGGGAAAGAGCGATGTAAGATCTAGACATTTAGGTACACACTACACAGATTACACCGTACTCCGGTCGAAGATCTAAATCAATCCATTCTTCATCAGTCATCACTCATCAGGCGCAGAGGCGCGGAGTAGGTCACCGGAGTGAATAATAATTAGAGTAGAAATGATTCGCGAACGAAATCATACTTGATGAGTATTTCGGGCGAATGAACCCGCTAAAATGCCGTCTATAAAAATGTTTTCGTTCGCGTATCACGTTACCGAAGAATTTTCACGTATTATGTCGTACCTAATTGTTTGGATGGGAGAATAGCGATTGGCGGAGATGTGTGTTTGCAGAAAACACGTATAATGTGTAGTGTACTGTACGAAGCGGCTAAAGTTGCAAAAGAAAAAAGAAATCTTTAAGGTCATTGATTTTTATGGATTCGATCGAACGAATTTTTTTCCATTCGTAGCTTCATAGGTGTATGTATCGTATATGCTGTACGTACTTACTACCTACTACCTGGTACATAGTACGTCGGTACTTCGGTAGTGTACGAGTGTACGAGTAACGGTTACAGGTTGATAATACGTACAATGAAATAACCGCGCGAAATAATCTTCTGGTTCAAGGTTTTATTCGATGTGGATGTGTCGGCGAAACGTAAAGACCAAAAAAATCGCCCTCTCGTAACGTAAAATTTTACGGCCCGACGACGTTATACGCGATTAATACGAAGAACGAATCGAACTTTGATGAATAGCATGCGGGTCGTAGCATCCATAGTGGTGGTTACTGGTTAGGTGTTAGGTATAATTTTCGATGATATACGGCGCGGCATCTGGTCGCGTCGCGTCGCGTCGGATGTTCGAGTTTATCGCGAAATAGGTGCATCGCCTTCGCCGGCCGGCAACAAGTCGAAACGAGTAATACTCATCGATATCGACGTAATTTATTCGTTTTCGATTGGAAAAGTGAAAAGACAGCCGTTTACAATGCTGCAAAATACACGCTACGAGTACGACGTACGCAGATATTCGTACATATACATACACGTATGTATTTTATAACCTCTCTCACATGTCGCTAATCATAATCCGGTCTATTGTTCCGTGTTTCAACTTGTTCACGAGTTAGCGTAGACATCGTTCGCTAATCGTGATGTTAGATTCGGTATTATACGTACTCGTAGTTCTTCGTATCGTTCTCCTCTTATTCTACGCACGTTTACGCTGCGTATATTCCGTTGGTTTGTTAGTTGGTATTTTTTTTAAATATCTATATAGAATATAGATACTGGTAGTGGTATCAGAAAACCGGTACATCGTACGGCGTGGCGTACACAACGAAACGCACCTCGGGCGTATACATGTGCGTTTTGAAGGTGTAAAAAATTTCCAAGCTGGTTTCCTATTTTCGTGGTCCTTGACCTTTGCTAACTAGCACACAAATGTGGTGAGAAAAATTCGCCAAAATTTAGCCAGCGGAGAAATCACGACGTCGCGTCGCGTTGTTGCGTATTATGCTGACTAATAAGTGAAACGATCAGTGTATTATGCTACGTAGTACGTAGTACGTACTGTGTTGACATATTACGCGTATAGCATACACGTATGATAATTTTTTTCGTCGCTTCGTTTTACATTAATCAATTATTTTGTCGAGTTAATTTCGCTGCGCCTCGACTTTGAAAAAATTACAGTAACAATCGCCGCCGCGCCGCATTCATATTTATTAGCGGTAATTTTAATGTTCGACGCAACGGTCACGTGTCTCGTGCAAAGAGAGAGTGTAATATGATCCTCGAAACAAGCAAAAAAAAATTACCCGAGTACCGAGTGTCGTAAAAACAATGAATTGTACGATATCGACAATCGACGCCTTTCGCGATTAGGATTATATAATCCGCGTGCGTGATTATCGGATTTTTTTTCTCTCGCTCATTTTTGAAACATCGATCAGGAAGAGAGTATGGTAGTACTCGTGTAAGCCTCGACGACGCGTCGCTTGTTTTGTGCTATGATAATGACGTGACGTTTAATCAATTTTACGTAATTAAAAGAGATGTCGAGTACTTTAGTAATACCTATATCAACCTATTCAATATTTAGATTTATTACTAAATAAGTTTTTTTTTTTTTTTTTTTTTTTTGTTGTGAAACCTCAATCAATAATAATGTCTTATTTGAGTTGAATGGATTACGTTTATGAACTGTAGGTAAAAAGTGCGACTCAGCGATAAAATAATGTTTGCGGGGGAGGGTGCAGGTAAAATAAAATTTACTTCATCAACGGTTAGAGGGCATGGAACGATGGCAACCCTTTCACCTGAAGACTACGAAAACATTTTAGCCCTCATTTGTGCGTAAATATTTGATATGATTCTAAATTTTTCTTAATTTTCGAAAATTGGTTTTTTGTTTTTACGCACTAATCAGTATTTTGTTTTTACTCCAAATTTTCATTTACATATATTATTCGGTATTTCAGAATTTCTCTAAAATTTTGAATGAGATTTTGAGAAAATTCATTTATTGCTTATTTGCGAGTTCAAATACCTATAGTAAATATTTTCACAATTTATGAGTCTTTTCAACGATTCAATTCTTTTTCATGGACTGTAATTATGGTATAGTATTTAAAATCGAAAAAAAAATTATTTCCTTTAATTCACTTAAGTTGCATGGTCAAGCGTAGATTTTATGGTTTTTTTGGCATTCGGTGCCTTCCTAGAATATCCACTAGATGAGAAAAATTTTAAAAATACGAAAAAGGCGCGAATTTCTCTTTTGAGATTCGAAAGCATGAAATAGGTACGAAATTTAAAAAAAAAAAAAAAAAAAACAAATTTCATACAAATCTTAATTTTATCCGAATTTATGAAAGTTTTAACAATTTTCCAGAGGGAATAAAATAAAATGAAAAAACACGAAAAAGTGCTATAGTTTTTTCAAAATAAGAACGACCAAATCACACCGAGCAAACACACGTTTTAGAGTCTGCTAGCCGGGTATTGTTGAAAACTGGTAAATTTCGCGTTCAAAGTAAAAGGCGTTTCACACTGTTGCGAATTGATATTTTCTCTGGCTAACAAATTTACATGAGTGCATCTTCGAGATCCTTGCTCTTTATTTTATAATACGAAAATTTCAGATGAAAAATTCATCTAAATTCATTATAATTTCTCGGATTTTCTTTCCTCTTATTTAATCAGAAGAAATATCACCTCGTACCAGTGTGAAACGCCTTTTACTTTGAATGCGAAATTTACCCGTTTTCAACCATACGCGGCTAGCAGACTCAAAAACGTGTGCGTTTGCTCGGTGTGATTTGATCGTACTTATTTTGAACAGACTATAAAAACATTTTTGATCTTCAGATTAGAGTGGCACTTTCAAAAAAAATTTTAAATGTGAAGTCATCAAGACGTTTTTCAAAGTTATCTGCAAAAAGTATGAAAATATAATCAGTTTTTCCATAATTTTTTTCTATCTATCCTCCATTGTCACTAATTTGCCGTCTATGTTTGCCGTAAACAGTATATTTTTGCATGCAACTTTGGCTCATGAAATTTATTTTTTTTTCATGTTTTCACATATTTGAGTGCCCCCTCACACATGTTCTTACGAAAGGGCACATTCTACCAAATAGAAATTTCAACTTGAATTAAAAAAAACACAAACACACACACACAAATCCCAATTGCAATTACCCCCTAAAATGTAGAAAAATACATTATAATTAAAAAAAAAAAAACTCCTTATAAATATAAGACATTAAATCTCAATCACTCCATTCCAAAACCTGCGTCACCACCCACCATTTGCTCACTGTTTGAGCGAGTAAAATTATTTTTAACGTTGGTATCTCTGTTCCTTTCGGGAAGTAGGGTAGGTAAACAATCATATACTTGAATATCATATCAGTGGATCAGTGGGGTAGCCAGGATTTTGTCGAGGGGGGGGGCAAGAACTCCTGAACAAAAAATAGGTGTTTTTTGTTAAATTTTCTGTGGCCTAACATGCTTTGCTGGGTGGGGGGGGGGTTGAAACATAGTAAATATTTTTTCATGGCGTGTTTTGTTGTGTAGGTAATAACTGAGGTAGCGGATGTCTAAGAAAAAGACTGGTAACACAAATATTTTATATTCTGGTATCGAAGGTAATCATAAAAGTTTGAACTTAATAATACATGACAGATAGGTAACTAATAAAAAAAAATACTACAACTGCACATGTTTACGATACCAGTCACACCGGTTCATTTATTATGTATTATAGAACAAAGTTACTCCTAGCTTGCGAAATTTTTTGTGATTTAAAAATTAAAAAAAAAAAAAGGTCATGGGGGCAATCGCCCCAGTTGCCCCCCCCCCTTCGCTACGCCACTGCAGTGGATTTTATGTAGGTATATAAAGGGGTTTACATCGAGATGAGATACCCTGTATGAATCGAGCATAATTTTGTACTTCGATGAAATTCAGAAAAAATTATAGGCGCTACTACAAGCGATGAGTGGACTTCACTATACCTGCCATTACACTGATAGAGTGATTACATTATTCGCCAACTAAATCATCGAATACAGATACGTGATTTATTGTTAACGAACGATTCAATCTTTCAAGTTTAGAAGTATGATTCAGAATATCGAATGGTTTTGCGAACGAAACTCTAAATACAGCTTCATGATCGATTGTTGATTTTTTTTTTATTGAATCGTTTGTGAACGACAGATTCTTCCATGTTTGAAAGCATGATTTATGATGTCAAATCGTTTTCGAACGAAATTTTAATATACCTACAGCTACTTCATGGATTATTGATTCTTTCTTATCGAATCGTTTGGTTGCTTGATTAATTGTTAATTTATTTTTGTTGAATCGTTCGTGAAACATTCATTCTTGCATAGGTAAGTGTACTTTACTTGAATGTGAAGTCCACAAAAAAAAGTCTAGTAATGAATATCGTGAATTTCTGAGCGAAAATATACTTATGCATACGGTGTGTCCAAGTGATTCGGATACAATCAGAGAAAAAATCCGTTTTCCAATTATTTAAAATTGGTTCTTTCAAATGCAAAGAAACTGTAATGCAGTTGAAATGAATTTATCAGCCTTAAAATTCATTAAAATAATTTTAAAAATTATTTCTGATTTGGAAATTGTATTTTAACTTTATTACGTTATCAACAAGCTGAGATTTTCGCACTGATTGTACCCGAATCAGTTGAACGCACGGTGTAATTATATTTATGTAGATATTTTTCAAATGCATCGTAATATAGATTTTTAATTCATAAGTAATGTGCTGAAGCACCATCAACTATTTATCATTTTTCTAAATTGACGGTATTCATTAGTGTACTTTTTTTCATCTCTTATGATGTAATCTGTAGGTATCCACGTAAATGGAAAAGTTTTCCTACTTTTCAATCGTTGTATTGGAATTTTTTCATTCTTATTTGTTTATCATGAAGAAAACAAACGCAATTAATGTTAACCTTATCGAAGATACGAAGTAGCCAGTAAACACCGTATATTTGTATTTAAATTGAATCACCGCGGTATTATTTTATTATTATGATTTTCGAATTCTCAAAATTTACTAATGAACCAAGATTACAAAAACATATGGAACGATATCAGATTATCGTATAGTTTAGCCGTCGCATTATTCGCATTCCTGGCTGAATTATTTTTTTAAATGGTAGTTTCGGTGTAAAACGTCGTGAAAAATACCCCACTTTGTAGACTTTTTTGTTCTCCCTCAATAGTCGAGTGCTGCTTACGCGAAGCGTGTAATGATGATAGTTGGCGTGCGATGAGTCACCGCAAAAGCATCCACCTGCCGGTGCTATCCACGCATTAGACTTACAATTAGACTACCGTAATACTGCGAATATTTATCAAGTTTAACAAATCGTTTACCGGTTGTCTTTCGGACACCATAATATTTATTTGTTACCACGCAGGTGTTCGATATTCGACATTATTAGAATAATTAACGAATTTGCTAATTCGAGCCTTTTCGTTTTGGCCATTGCGTCGGGCATAATGAGCTGTGAACTATGGTTTACGGCTTTACGCACGTGTTATTTACATACGATGCTACGATGCTATTCGTAGCATTAATAAAAAAAAAGTACCACACCGTCAGCTAGAGCTGCGTGTACGTATAGGTCATTGAACTTGGAAGCTTTGATGAATTTCGCTATTCGAACGATGCAGAGAGATCTACCATCTAGCGTCGTCGTGTCTTATTTTCATATTTTTCGATATCCTTTCAAAATACCCAATACCCATCAATGTAACCGCAACACTACCGTATTCAGTTTTACGGAGATGAAAAGGAAGATTTCGTTTCAACACCAGCTTGCTGCCTATTACCTGACTAGAATAACTACCTATATACCCGGGTGCAATGACGAATGCGTAAAAAATTCGTAAATCTTTGGATTAACCAAGATTACGTACTTATAGTCAAGGTCCTGCTTGTAGTACATGGTATTTGGAAACTTTCACTGAAAATCCGGAAAGCGGGATTTTAAATTCCATACTGGAACTGGATAGGCATGGCGCTGCGAATATTAGATACCAGTGTCTGTACCAAGAGGAAGATAAACGTTGGGCATACGTCTACGATGTACGAGTGTAATGGAAGCGGCGAGAGCAAAAAAAAAGCGTAAATAAAAACCTATCATTCGAGTTGTCAGTTAATCGGAAAATTTTATCCGTTTCGAGGTGTTAAGGTAAATGAATCCGGCTTCGAAAGAGACGCCTCACAGATAAAAGGTGGTTTTACGTATGCATACGTGTACGGTATATGAGTATAGCGATGGCGAGACGATCGTCAATGTAGATAGCTCCATCCAGAACTATTCAAAAAAGAAAGAAAGAAAGAAAAAAGTACCTGTAGTAAAAAATATACACGAATGATACGAATATAAAAAGGTAAAGGTAGAAAGAGAAATACGTGTGCGTACTCTCATGTCTGTATGTGTATGTAGCTAACTAGCTATGTACTCGCTCGTATTATCCAAGATACTGTTCGACAGTTTATTGATATTTCTCATCCTCGTCTACCTATACCTTCGCACGTACATAATATATCGTCTGCTAATTACGACGATCCGTTTATTTTACTCAAACTGGTTCCTGGTTTTACCTAGTAAAAGTAAAACCAGAGACGATTTTTAAAATCAGCTGGTCGTTTGGCCGTCCTCTAATATCTTCTATTCACTAATGATAACGTAAATGATAAAAGATACGATGTCCTTGATTGTATCCGGCTTCGGGAGATATGTTCATCATTCAGGTGTGCGTGTGTGCATTGGAGATTTGGAAGATTTTTTTCTCTTTTTTTCTCTGTCTCCCATAATTTTTTCTTGTATTCACGTGGCATGCACGCATAATGGTACCTGCCTGTTTGATAGTAAAGTAAAATAAGCAAAATGTACCGTTAATACGAACGACGACTATTTGCAGTCGTTTTTGAGTTACTAAAGGAAGACCTTTTTTGTGGCGATTTCGCTGTCATCGCGCATATCTATGTATTTAAACAAATCCGTTCGATGTTTTCATTGATTAAATCAAACGGATGTTTTTGTTATTTTTGCGGTACCTAATCCCCAGCTATAGTTAAGATAAACGGTTTGGTATTTAGAAAATATTTACATTCGTTACACCTTTTATATATAATGTAGTACCTATACGAACTTTTTTCTCTTAAGAAGACGCGACGATCAGATTGTATAGGAATGTAGCAGTGTACATTGTATTGCATAGGTAACGAAATTGGTCTAACACATTTTTGTCCTTTATTTTTACGTTGTTGGATGATGGCAAGTTGTATATATATACCTTTTTTTCACGTGAAAATTCCTGATTTGTAACTAAGGGACTTCTGATTTGCAACTTGAAAACGTTTTTGGAACAACTGTTCGATTCATTTTTGGAAAGTTTGAAGTACCATTTTCTTACCTTTTCGGCTTTTCCTCTCCCCAAAACCGTCCTCTGGATTCGAATGTGATTTCTTTTTGTATTTGGGACTTTAAAATAAGGTAATTTCCAAAATTTTAGCTGTACTTATCACTTCTAGCCGAGTTATGATCAGGGGCGAAACTAGAGTAATATATTGGGGGGGGGGGAATACCCTTAATTTTGCCGACTTAGTAGCGTTCAAATGATGATTTTTGCCGACTTAGGTTTTTATATTACATCACTGCAATCGGCAATTTATTGAGTAGGTATTCGTGTGCAATGGAAAAAACAATAAAGTGAGAATAATAATACCTATTTTTCCTATAACAAATTAACGATTACATCGATTTGTTTATAAGATACATTAAAATAACAATCAAATAGATATGTAGCTCAGTTTAAAAGATGAAAACTAAACAGTTCTTGTTTTAAAAAGCTACCGGTAGGCTTATAAAGTTGATTTTCTCACATTTAATGATATTTTTTTGGAACCATCATCAGTTTTAGCCATTTTTCAACATGGTGTACCCGAGTGAAAAATCTGAAAAAATTCCACGTGGTTCGGGGGTCAAGGGAACATCTAAAAATATCTATTTCATAATTGTGCCAAAGCGTTATCATGGTAAAAAAAAATAAAGTTCAAAAACTGTTTTTAGTGGAGGTAAAATCATTTTAGGGGTTGCTAATTTTTTCCAAGAGAACCCCTATGAAACAGTACAACATACTAAATTTTCAATAAAATCAGTCAACTACATATTGCGTAAAAGAAAAATTCGAATTAGTTTTTTAATTAAAAATTAATTTCTCAAAAACGAGGGGGCGCGGGCGGGGGGTCTGAAACTTTGGCAATGGAAGTTTCTAAAGGGTACCTATCTACCTACCACCCAAGTTTCATCGAAATTGGACCCCGGGCCAGATTCACCATTCTTATCCTCCTATGCCTTTAACTACCTGATTATGAAGAAGAAATCGAACGATATTTTGAGAAGCTGAGTCTGTAGTCCAGTACACGTGTTAACGTGGAGTGATTGAGGGCTAAAATTTTTCTGCCGAAATTTGTAGCTAATAGTGTCCGTAATAATACCGAACTTTTCCCCAAAAATCACATCCTTGCTTCTCCCCGAAAATCCACATTTGTGCCCCCAAAACTTGTTTTTTGCCAATAACACGCGTTCTAATCTAGATACAGAAAAAAAGTCTCATTAAAAAATGAAGCTGAACAAATTTCCAACAAAAAATATTATTACACATTTTTTGCTCAACTTGATACAATCGTGAGAAAACGCCCTTGAAACCCGCTACTTTCATTGCACTTAGGGCCATAGCGCAACATTTGATATACTCCACCGCATTACGCTAATGTTTCATATCCTCATCGTGCAAATGACTACTGGCGTGGGAGAAATTTTGGTTTTTCTAGAAAATTGATCTATTTGTAGTATAATTATGAGTAGTATCGAATATAATGCAAAACAGTACAGGAATAATAGGGATTTTTCATATATATTAGAAATAGTTTGAAAGCACCTGATTATTGAAAAAATAGTAAATAATTATTTTTCAGAAGTTCAGAAGGCAACATATCGCCCTTGCACACAAAAAATTTGAAAATTGTTGAAAACAATTTTTTTTAACATTTTTTGATGTATCATAAAATTTTCAAAATTTGACCTAATTATTCAGGTATAAATATTAACTTGAAAGACTTAAATTTCTTTTGAGGTCATTTTACAACTATCAACCGCTATACCTGATCGATTTTTGAGAAAAACCAAAATTCGTTCACTCAAGTAGTCATTTGAGCGATGAGAACATGAAACATTAACGTAACGCGGTAAGGTATATCAAACGTCGCGCTATGGCCCTATGTGCAATGAAAGTAGTACGTTTCAAGGGATTTTCTCGCTATTCTATCAAATTGGACGAAAAATGTGTAATAATATTTTTTATTGGAAATTTGATCAGCTTCATTTTTTAATTTGATTTTTTTTCTGTATCTATATTAGGATGCGTGTTATGGACAAAAAACTAGTTTGGGAGGACAAATGTGGATTTTGGGGGAGAAGCAACAGGGGGATTTTTGGAGAAAAGTTAGGGGTAGTTATGGACACTATTGGTTACAAGACTCCGAAGAAAAATTTTGACCTTCAATTTGTCCCGGTTACAAACCTAATTTCACTGGGCTACTGGAAACATTAGAAGAAATGACTACTTGGTAAATTAGTGATAATTCGGCATTGCGTTGTACGCAAAATTATTAAGTCGGCAAAGACGAACGAGTCTGAAACTCCGAATATCTTAATCATTTTTGTTTATTTCTACCTTATTTTTCTTCGGAGCTTAGATGTTGAAATTGCCGACAAAAATAATCAAATCTGCCGAATTTTTGGTTGGTGAAAATATTGACCCTCAATACCCCCCTTAGTTTCGCCTCTGGTTATGATTTTTTGAAGTCCAGTCCCTGTATAAAATTACGAAGATATCGTGTACTGTGATATACGTACGTAACTTTAAAAATCGAAATGGCTGGTTGCAGTTGAAGTTATAGATTTGGGGTGTTTTTGATACTTTCTTTCCCTCTCCAGCTATGCTGATCTCGCCAAAATCTGATTGTAAAGCTTCGTAAAGCTTCCTTGTGGAAGTAGAAGTTTTATTCTTAGGTTTAGCGGACTTCTCCAATGCGATCATTAAGTTTGTTTGTTGAAGCTTTTAGTTTCTGACGCGTTTTCTTTCGTTAAAATGAACAGATTGATTGGAAATTTTCGCAGTAAATGGATAGTTCGTATAGGAGAAGTGCAGAGGAAGCTAAGCTTTGCAGCTTTAAAGTTTATTTGCAGAGCATTTTTCTTTGACACGATAACCTGACTAGATCTTAACTAATTGACTCTAAATTTTTAGAATAGGGAAAGTGAGTGAACCTTTAGAGCTGATTAGTTTTTGAAGTCGATCGTTCGCGAAGTAACGTGAGGGCACGCAAAATTTAATTTATGTCGAAAGTTCATACTTTTCTAGACGAATTAAAGCTGAAGTACGAAATCTCGTCGCTGGTACATTGTTTTTTCGCACTAAATGTTTTGTTTCCTTACGATAAGTAACTTAATAATAACAATCGGTGAGGTGGGATATAAGAAAACGTGACCATGAAATTTTTATTCAATTAGTTCAAATTTTGAAGCACTTGTTAAGTTCCAACATTTCTTTTACCTCTTCATAGGCGCGTTGATAAGCTAGCCCTTCCCAAAAGTGAAACAGGGAGGGACAGACTGGTATGGGGTGATGTGCTCCTATTAGTGGAGCTCGCATTCCATGGCAGTGAGGTAGAGATCCTGGTGTGCCTGCTCCCTTTGTTCTAAGTTTATCTAAATTATAATGTTTTAGTCTTTCAGCTTATATTGTTAGGTTATCTTTGTTTGCATGGTACCAATAATATTACTTCTTAGTACTTATCTCAAAAATATTAAAAAGTTTTTCGTTCAGCCCATTATACAGCATACGTGCTAGAGGAATTACAGCCTTACAGGTTGTAGTACGAGAAAAACATTAATAAATAGGAGTCTCCAGTGTCCCCGCTCTCCTTGATGTTTGTCTAATTAATGCGCAAACTTTCATTTCACGTTTGAACTCGCGTACTGGCGTGGCGTGGCGTGTATTTAAGCTACGTGTAAAGAACGATTGCGAATATTAATGAGCGAAAGAACGGAATTCTATGTCGAATGCGTTTTAAGGAGTTCAAATTCGCGAATAGGAGTAGCGAATACCTATGTGTGTATAAACTAAACAAGATAAAATATGGGAAGTAGTAGACGCGAATATAACAGCTAGCTTTATTATATTTGTGTCAGTCTTCCATATGCAGCGACTATAATATACCTATACGTATTATTTACATTCATCTATACGAGCATACATACTATATAAATGAGTTATTATAAAATACGAATAACTAGTTTAATCGTCTACATAATGTAACAACTCATCCCTCAAGTTTAAGGTTATATTAATGCGTTTATACGTCCTAAAGTGACTGGACGAGTTTTGAGAAAAAGCTTCTCTCACAATGCTCGCGATATAATAATTGTATTCCATCTTCAATACCTATTATTAAAAAAATTTTGGCAATATTTTAATGTTAAATTATAATTTACTTTTTTTTTTATCAAATATTAGTGTAAATATGTAATTACATGATTTTATTACTCATAATTATTAAATAATGATGTGAACTTGATTTTTTTCAAATTATTTTTTATACAAGTTCATATAGTCGTTTATTCGATGATATAGTCTTATATTAATTTAATAGGTATTTATTGTAAGTACAAATCGATTAATGCATCATTGTCAATGTAATGTGTTCTTTCATTGCAACATGAATCGTTTAAAAAACTTCAAGCCTCTGAAATAATGTTTTAGTTTCTCTGAATAACTGAAATCTGAAATTTTAATTTTTTTTAAATCTTTTTTTCGATTATTTAAAGAGTGATATTCATTTATTCGAAGATCAAAAGAAATTCAAGGTTGAATACAAAAAAGAATCTTATGTCGTATGTTCAAAAAATATCTATCAGAGTCGATAATGTAATTACTGCGTTGCAGAGAAATTATTTTATTTTTTTGGAAGGTAAAAAAGTGATAGAGCCCGCGTTTCCTCTTTCAGGAGTCCCCAGAAAATCGTATATTCAGCTCATTCATTTCATGTTAATTTATTTTTTTTAATTTTTAATAATAAATTTGACTGAATCTTCTTCAGTGTAAATTGAGGTTAATAGTATATTACGTGACAGGAGCCGGAAAGTATGCGTTAACGAGTACAACTTTTGAGGAGCGAGGCGAAGCCGAGTGAGTTAAATTGTACGAGTTAATTGCGTTAATTTCCAATACTATCTCGTATACTATTTTAATATTGCATGATAGAAGGGCAGAAAGTAGCTACTTTTCGCACATGTTTTGTAATGCATTAAAATGGCATTTTCCAACCTGAAAACGCGGCGGAAAGTAGTCATTTCCAGATCATGTAAAATTAAAGACATCATTGGATTTTGCGTGATTAACAGTCGACGCTGTTTCAACTTTCGAGGCGTATAGATCTTCATATTCTATCGTCAAAAAAATTGAATTGTTCGAATAAAAAAATGTTTAGGATTTAAAATCGCATTCCGGGCTTATGTGCCCCAGGCTTTTTATAATTTATGAAAGCCTACGAAATACTTTTTTTATACAGACCCCCCCCCCACATACCATATCTTCGTGAAGAGAGCGGCACAAACAAATATTTTTACGGCACAAACGTAGCACAAACGATGTGGTTAATTTCAGCTTTCAACCTCGAAATGGAGGGGGGGGGAGCGAAATGGATCTCCATAAAGTATTTGAATAACTTTATATTGTACGTGACACTCATTCTTGTGATCCAATCAGCAAAAGCAGCAAATGAGAGGCTCGACACTTTTTGAAGGTATGGAAAGGGGGAAGCGAGGAAGGCATGAACATTTAACCGTCGACAGTTTAAAATCATTTCAAGTTCACTATCGCAAAGCTAGTGAAATTTCGTCGTATGTCTTTTTAGTAAAAAATATAGTAATTATTACGAGATTATGGCAGGCTGTCGTTAATGCATTCGTTTAAGCGAAGATAGGCGTATTCGCTGGCCATTATTCACCGGTCGAGAATCGAAATGGAGCTGGAAATGCTGGAATAAAAATAGCGACGACAAAAAGCCAAAACCGGCGCGGCGTTTACTAATCGTTGTTTGCCGCGTCATTAATTTACGAGAAACATCTGTACGTATGATTTTCGTGTTCCGAAAAAAGAAGGAAAAAATTCCACCGCTTGTTAATCTATTTTAATGACCTTTTTTCTTTCTCCGCCTCGTATTTACGGTCGAGTACTTCCGATTTGGTTAATTTTTCTGGATGATTTGGCGCGATGAAATAATCTCAGTGAAAATGACACCGAGTATAACAAATCGCTGAACTCTGGCTGTCGACGGCGACCGACGACGTCGGCGAGAATACGCCATAAAAAACCATTAGCTGGCTTTTTGATCTGCGAACCTTGAACCTTAAACTTGGTAACCGCATCATTATGTTGTCTTCGAACGTTCGCATATTTCATCTTACCATCGTTTGCACTTTTCAGCACTTATTACTGTTGACTGAGCGCGATTCGCGGACGCGACGCTACGTGAGGACGTGACCCACAGCCAAACGTTTACCTTTACGTTTCGATGAGTAGCGTAATTTTATACGCGTAAAAGTATCGAGCAGCTGTTCCATTTCAACCAATAAACGAAAGTTTAGAAATGTCGCTTTGGTTAAGAATTAAGAGACGATTTTTCTTTTCGTTATAATATATTACGTATTTATTTTCTTATTGGCTGTTGCCTACGTTGCCCTTATCGACAACAGCGTGCAACTTGAAACGATATGTGCCACTGTTTCTATACGTAGTATAGGTACATATATACTGGAGCATAGGTAGGAGGGAGAGGGAGTTAAAAGATTGAGATGTCCCCATTGCTTTTTTTAAATTATTATAATATGGTACGAGTAATGTATACGTTATAGAGCTTATAAACATTCAGACGATACGTATTCAGGCGTATAATTTCAAAAAAAAGTTATTTCAGGGGTCCTTAAAGCTCGATTTTGAAAATACTACCTTCAGGTAGATATAGAGGTTTTCACTGATAAGGATATCAATATGGTGACGTTAGTTTTGAATTTCGAACCTTTTCATGAGCTCTTGTTGTGTCACTCATCCAGTTAAACATCTTAGTTTCTGAATAAATTGTAAAATTTTCGCTTTAAGAAAATAAACGTTGCCAAATTTTCTATAATTATATCGGTGGATATTGTATAAATCAAGGTATAAATAGAATCATCGTTCGTATCATCATACTGTGCGAGCAACTGATCGTTGCACCCTTCAGCGCCAAATTTTCTTGTGGAAAATAAAAACTTCAAATAAATCAATTTCTTTCGTTGTTTTTTGTTGGATCAAGAAATAAAAACGCAATTATTTCGGTTTCCAACCGTTCCAAATGATATTTATCAAAAGTATGTACTTTATTAAACTTTTGATTAATTAGTCTAGTTCACTTGGCAACACTGATTTTTGATAAAATTGACTGAAATAAATTTATAATGAAAAAATAAAATTTTGAAAATTTATTAATAAATATTATGATAATTTTCATCAATTACCATCATATAAAAAACCAAAAGAAATGAAAAAATTTACACTCGGTTTAGAAGTAGGGAGTTTCATACTGAGGGGTGCAAAGATCAGTTGGTCGCACGGTAGAGTAATACAAGTAACTAACCCGCTTTTTGATTGGTTGTACGTCACGCTTGTAATGACCAATCATAAGGCTAGAATGTGATCAAATGTAGGATGTTTGATTCCTACCTACCTAAATAATATCGTTTAGTTTTCATTGAAGATAAACTGAACGAATGAAATTCGTTCGTGATTCGAATCATCGGCTGATTCACATTTTCATTTCACGAATAAGTGGAGGTATAATTTACCACTTTCCAACTTTCCAACTCGCTGATTGGTTTTTACGCACGTGACGTACGACGAATCAAAAAGCGGACCAGTTACCAATACCGTATGACCAAGTGATTTTTGCACCCTTCAGCGTGAAATTCCTTACCTCTGAACAGAATGTGAATTTGTTCATTAATTATGGTTTTTTATACGATAGTAAAAGATGAAAACGATCATAAAATTTAATAGTAAATTCTTAACATTTTATTTTTTATTATTTATTGCGAATGGGGGGCCGCAGGAATAAAAATTTAGCTAGCCAACTGGTTGAACCCAACGTTGGAAATAAATTTGTACCTACGCCACTGATATAATGCAAGAGATTTATGGGCAATAGGTGTTACCTAGTCATCTATGCGATGTATCTACACTTGCTAGTACAAAAAAAAAACAGCAACAACGCTCCAGTATGTACAACTCGTGGTCGTAGGTATTGTATACGAGCGATGTGGCGAATAAATAGAAGGTGTGAATAGGTGAGACAGAGGCACGGATCATTGGGACAATTGTACGTTATGACACGTATTACATAAGAACTGCTTATTTGAACGCCGCTTACCTGCATCGAATGTAGGTCTGTTTAGTATTTTGTTTATAATATTTAATTAGTGAAAGTGTCCCAACTAATAATCTAACGGGTGAGCGCGGAGAAAATGAAAAGAGCGAAATGCGCGCGCTAGGGATGCGACGCAACTTGGACCTTGCGCTCGAACGCAATCGGCACGCCGTGTCGCGCGTACACGGATCTAAACCGCTTTATGATGTCATGTGCGTACTGTACCCGTATTAACTCGTTGCGTAAGATGATAAGCGGGATTTCCTTGGTTCGTGTGAAAACTATAGATTGCGGTTTCAATCGTGTCATCGTGTACATTAATCGGAGCAACGCTGGAGAAGCATGGTTACTCTATAAACTTTGCATGGTTTTCACGCGAGGTTAAGAGGCAACAAGAAGTACGCAATCTGTATAGATTTTTTTATGGTCTTCATTTGTGAAACTGATGCGAACATATGATGTTGAATTATCTACGCCTGAACATCTTACGTTCGCGCTGAATCAAGGTGTTGACAAAAATATCGAAATTTCATTCTTATCGACGTATTTGTTGTCAGTGTATCCTGTTCTAGCCTCACTGCATTCAATTATTGCATTAACATGCATAAACGATTGCACCCCTTTCCACTCCTCATTTCTTACCAGGCCGGGTTACGTACCAGCAGCCTGTTCAACTTTTTTTTTTTTTTTTTTATAGTGGAGGAAGGGGATGTGTACAAACGAAATGCACACACCCTTTTCTTTCACCTCCTTTTAAAATAAAGAAATAATCATTTTAAAGCTAATTGCTAATTGCTACATGTTCATGGTAATTTTTATATTGCAAAATGGAACTTGCTACTCTGCCTATTGGATGTCTTTGGGTGGCAGGGTATACGATATATATTACTCAAAAATAATGTTTGTAAAATATTTTGTAAAAGGTGGTACATGTTGTGGGGGACCTACTAAACCACCCTACTTACGAAATTTAACATTTCTGAGTGCTTTGCTAAGAATACTTATATGGATTATTCAAGAAATTTCCTGAATTAATTTTCCCTCTAAACATTATATTTCCTTCCTACTCCCATCTAAATTCACTTACTAAGCTGAAATTTCAGTAAACTGGTGTCCTCATTTTACTCTATCGTATGGCATCATGATCAAAACTTTTGAAACTTTGGGTGTGCTTCTTGCCCTCACAGAAAAACACTATTGGTTTTTGGAAAAACTAATAGTTTTACTATTCATATTACTGCTGAACTAATAGGTGACTAGAAGTGATGATGAAACTTTATAAATAGCGCTGTAGTAGTAACAATGAAACACTACCAGTATCACGAGTAGTAGTACTAAAAGTATTGAAAGTAGTAGTGGCAGTTATCATAAAACACCACTAATATCCCTAATAGTATCACTAAAAGTGTTGATAGTAGTAGTGGCACTATTAGTAGTGGTCATAAAACACTACTAATATCCCTATCTAGTCGATTCTCAAACTATGTCGAATAGTTTCGGCATTTTAAAAGAAATTAATGTGATATAGTTTTATTTTTGGGGCACGGAATTATACAAAATTTGTAGCTGAAGTTTCCATGCACATTTTAAGCCCTTTTCTAGTTTGTTTAACCCTGTTTTTAATTAATTTTTACTTGGATTAAGTTTTCCAACACTTCTCGCTGATAAAGTGACGCGCTAGATAATATATAAGGAAGTTCACAACAACTCTATGATATATGAAAATAATAATCTCGTAGAATAGCACTGCTGGTAAGTATTAGTGAAACTTCACTAACAGTTTTTTGGTCCGATAGTTTACTTTTAGTTCTGTGGTTGTTCACTATTAGAGTACATTTATACGTGTAATACTACTAATACATTATCAGTATCACCTATAGTACACAGAACTAAAAGTAAACTATTGGACGAAAAAACTATTAGTGAAGTTTCACTAATAGTTACCAAGTAGAGTTTTTCTGCGAGGGATGCCCCACTCTAAAATTCAGTGAACGACTATTTCGAGTGTGATCGAAAGTTGAAGAAAAAATTTCTTGGAATTTACGTAGACAAACCTTCCAAGGAAAATCGCTTGAAAAAAAATCCAGACCAGTGACAAATGATAGCTCTGCAATTTAGAAGTAACGTCCGCATAAGCAGATAATTAGCTAAGTTTTTAATAAAAACGATATCTATTATAGCTTCCCTGATTTGGAAAGGAGATTCGAGAGGGGATGAAATCTTCAAACATGTACGTTTCAGACCATTTTTGTAATCATCTGGCAAATGTCCAACGTTTTGGTGCATACATATATACCGTGCGTCTAAGTGATTCGGGTACAATCAGCGAAAAAATCTCTTTTTCAATTATTTAAAATTGATTTTTTCAAATGCCAAGAAAGTGTAATGCAGTTGAAATGAATTTATCAGCCTTAAAATTCATTTGAGTTATTTTAAAACTAATTTCTGATTTAGAAATTGTAGTTTAACTCGTATTATGTTATCAATAAACTGAGATTTTTGCGTTGATTGTACCTGTATCACTTTGATGCGCATATTTTTTCCTTCTACCCGTAGCGCCGGCAGATACTGATGAAAATCGCTCAAAATTTGGTTAAAGGCTGTTTTTCAAAATGCGAAGAAGGGCATTTTTTTTTCGATATACCTCAAAATGGATGATCACTCAAATTTTGAGGAGGGCTGGAGGGAAAGCATATAATTCAAAATTTTCGTTTTTTATCTCATATAAAAGAATGAATCACGGCAAACTGCCAAAATTTAACTTTAAAAGTGTATTTGGAGGGACGTTACTGCAAAAAACAACTTTTTGAAGGGAAATTGCTAAAGAAAATTTCATGAAATTTCCAATAATCTTCTCAAAAAATCGACTTGAAAAAAAAATCGAACTGACCAAAATATGAACTCTTCAATTTAGGACAAAATGCATCCAAAATGATGGATTATCAAAATTTGAGGGCAATTTGAGGAACCTCAATTAGCTATAATTTGAACAATGTGCGCTCATATTGTTATTGTGTGGAGAAATACTACATTTGTTCCAAATTCAACATTTTAAGTGGTTTTGGAAGAAATTGGGTGGGTTTCCAGACTTGGTATTGAGTGTGGCCTGTAGACATAAATGGCTTAGCAACGTTATTTGCAAACATGATCAAGCCCAAATTGAAAACTTAGCTCCAGAAATGCGGCATGGCTGCTTACTTTTTTTTTTTAAATTAATTTTAAAATAGTATTAGTATTTTGAGATGCGATGAGGAACAGACTTGTCATTACTTCCGATGGAAGTATTGATGTATGTATGGATGTACTACGTAGCTTGGCAATTCGCATCGCTTATCTATGTATAGTACATTCAAACTGTAATTAAATTCTTAATAATAACTGTTCTTTTAATGATAATTAAATCACACGACGCCGTCAGGTCAACATGAATCATACGCGCAATCATTTTCGGGCGAAATGCGTAAATTTCACGGTGACTGCGTCTTCCAAGCCGGGAAGTACTTAGATACGTAAGTACGTTGAGGGGATCTACCGAGCGAATCGAACCGCATAATACCCCACACGAGTATTTCCTCGTTACGTCTAATTTACATTTAATCTTAATTCATGTATGTACTTAACACATGGCACATTCGTGTACTGTAGCTGTAGTGTAGACAGTGTAATACGTACTTAAATTGGATTAAAGCCTTAAGGTGCCACAAATGCATGTAGCGCGGGGCGACATGGCGGTATTCGCGTATTTTGAAAATACCTAATTACCGAGAATCACGGTTAGCCAAACGTATATAATGTATAAACTTCATCTGGTATTTGTTTTTTATTAATTGTTTGTAAACCTAAGCAATTGTACACTTTGTACTACGTATTGCGCTGAAAATAAAAATAATACGGCCGTATAGGTATAATAACCTCGCGGAGTGGCGCGTTAAGTCGTGACTCATGCGTTATTTCTTCGAGTACCATGCCGGACTGGGACTGGGACCGGAATCGTTTGTTCGTTTGAATAATGTATTCGTGAGTTCAGGTGCAACTGTCGGAAGTCGCCGCTATTTCGGTCTTTTGTTTCGGATATTCTATTTTAAATTCGTTAGCGTATTTATACGCCTTTACCTACTCGTATATCTGGTTCATGTAAACATTACTCGCGATTGTAATTGCTGGTATGCGTTGGCCGTCGCTCTGATGACTGAATTTTCGCATGACCTACACTCACGATCATCGTTGCATGTTTGAGTTTTTTTTTCCGTATTTTTTTTTTTCTTTAGTCATCGGCTAAATCTTACGAGTTATTAATTGGTTAATGTTAACGCGTCCTGTCCTACGCGAATAACGTTCTTTTGTAATCGACGAGATAAAGGGGTTGCGGTATTATGACTCAGACGGTCAGTGAAATAAAAAGTTGTTTTGTCTTGTCTGCGGTACACGTATCGCGTATCGCATTCGCATTTCAAAAGTAGGACGATTAGGTGTGAAAATTCACCAACCAGTTATAATTAAATGATGTGTGCATACGCTTTTGCACCTACGCTAGGTAGTGGTTTTCGCTTGGCAAGTATAATCTTTGGTTTCATCGAAGCAAACTGGTTGATTGAGAAGTCTCATCTCGCGTGTTTCGAATCCAAAACGCTGCCGCATAAGTAATCCATGTAGGTAGTTCCTGGTGCATAAAAATTTGTATATTAATTAACAGACCTGCCAAAAGCGTGCATTTTTATGTTAAATTTCTTCCATCAGATTGACCCAGTTAATGAAAAATCATCAGTTTCGAGTCACCCTAAACTCCCAAACGAAATTTTAAATCCCATATTTTTGCATATCATCGTAAATGCGTTATTTTTTTAACATATTTAGCTAAAAAATGGTGCTCATTCAATGTATATTTTCAAAAACTCGTATTTTTGCATATTCATTAAATCCTTCATTCAAGGGGAAGGAGAAGAGAGAACGATGAGTGAGGAAGTCTGGACAGGTGAGGAGAATGACTGTGGTGCATGGAAAGAAGAACTTGGCATGAGCAGCAGAATGGTGCGGTGGTAGCTTGCGAACGAGAACGTATACATAATTACATATACAAACGGTATCAATTTGCATCCAAGAAATATTTTTATCCTAACAATACACCTCCCTTTTTGTCAATTAACCTCCGATTTCGGAGCCACTTTGGCATCCCCTTATATATAGGATAATGTTAGTTGACCAGGTTGCATGCTCGTAAGTCTGTAGGCAATTTTTCAGCTGGAGGTGATTTCACTATATACAAACCAGTTTATATGGTGGTATCACCGGATAACACCACCAACAAAAACGTGTGGGTAAACGCTGTTTCAATTTCCTACAACGTATTTTACCCCTTGATAGATCACGTTGATTAGTAAAGTTCGTTTTATCATGAATATCGAAAGTAAATTGCTCCGTTTGGTGTATCGGATGCAAATTGATATCATAGGTAGATATTTTTTTACGAAATATGACCTCTCGAATTTAGCTCAAAATTAATCCAAAATGGCAGATTATCGAAATTTGAGTAGAGCTTGTGGAGCCTCAAATTAGTGAAAATGTAATTAGTGGGAACTCATACGATTATTTGGAATAAAAAGTATAGCTTACAACTAATTCACCTCCGCACATGATGTGAAAGGATGTGAAAGGGCGAAAAGAAGGGTTATCAACCTGAAAATGTGATAGGGTGCAAGTGAAGTCGAAAAGTTTTGTGGTGTTATATTATTAGCGAATCAGTCAATTTGGTCATTTCACATGTAAATATTCTAGATAGCGTTTTTTGATCGTTGAAAAAATTTGAAGATTAATTTATTTTTCAATTTGATTTGGTTACTTTTATTTGTGAAGAAATTATTGTTTTCTATTTTTCTAATTACTTTTTTCGAGAAACATTGAATTTTTTAATTTTTTCTTCAAAATTAATTTTTTCATCAAGTAAATAATGCATGTAAATGAAAAATTTAAAATTAATTTAATAATTTCTATTAAATTGAAAAAAATTAGGATTTATTGTTTAAAATTTTTTTCCAGTCATAGTTTGCAGTAGTTGAAAAATACGTAAAAAATTAAAAAATAAAGAAAAAGAAGAAATCTAATTTTCATTTTAATGAATTCTTAATTTTTTTTTTAATTAAATTTTTCAGCAAAAAAGTAGTTTTTTTATTTAAGATAATTTTTAGGTGTGAAAATTGAAAAAAAAAATCTACAAATATTTCCGTTTAAATTTTTCATCATTACATAAATAATTATATTTTTTGCATATTTCTTTATATTTTTTATTTAATAAATTACCACTACACTATATTATGTACCAGCCCTATTCATAATTACCTTTTATGCCAACTATATGGTTGTACCTACCATCTTGTGAGTACGTTTTTTCGTACATAATTTTTCTTTTGCTCATTTGCTTCTTATTGGTCTACGAATGTAGGATGTGGATTCATCGTCGTAAAAATAATTCGAATAGATACCAAGATCGAGATAATGAAAAAAAAAAACGTGCGCGCGATTTTATCGCGTGTGAATTTAATTTATCGAACTTTTCTTTGGCTAGTAACGCGACTGTTTGTATGAATACAAATCACGAATCGCGATTATGATTAGAAGATATAAGTCACGATTGTGTATACAATATAGCTGAAATTTGATAAGTACAATCCACGAACAGGTTTTTTTTTCGGAAAAATTTTTTTCTGTTATTCATTTATTTATTAAATTAACGAATACCTTATCGATTAATGTAGCGTCGCCAAACGCTTCGTAATCACGAATGTTTTGATCGTGTCGTTCTGTATACGACATACGTGTAACCTATATTAACCAGAACCAGAGAACCTAGTTATATGTGCTTATGATTCTAAAATGGTGGTACATTTTTGTTTACAGGCTGATGGCGCGGTTCGGTGTGCCGTGAATTCATATGGGCATGTCTGCATTCGGATTAATGAGATTGCTTTGTCTACTGTCCGTTTGTATACTCGCGAAATCGGCCAGTATTTTAGAAAAGTCAGGCGATCTGTGGCAAAACTGGCTACTAAACGAGAACGAAGAAGCACCATCGCAGCAGAGCCCACCTCTGTCTCGCCGAATAACTCCCAAGTCTGTATTCATCGCTCCAGCTTTTAGTCGATGTTCGGAAGGGTACATGTTGAATGCCAATGGTAATTGCGTTAGAAGAGTGATGATAAGCGAAGCCGCGCAGTGGGAGTTGGTGCTGGAAAGACTGCGAGTGGTGAGCGCTCAGCTTGGTTTCGACAAAAAACAATCGCAAAGAAATGATAATAACAATGATGAAGATAGCGTCGAAAAACCCGATCACAATAAAAAACCCGACGCTTACGCGTTCACTGTAGACAAAGACAATACCGGACCGTTTCAACTCTCTATACCTATTATTCATAATAAAAATTCGTTCGCTGAAAATCAGTTCAACTTACTCGATGCGACCAGCATCAGCAGCACCAGCACCACCACTAGCAGCAGCGAAAAATCCCACGATGTATTCGCCACTACCACCGAGCACCCTAATCCCGGTACCCAAACGCAAACTCAGAGTACGCCACGAATGGCCGATAGTACTTCGCGTCTGAACACCTATTCGCTGGATTACACTAGTACGCAAGAATACACCACGATGCCGGATACAGTTACGCCGCCCAGCGGTACAGACGACGATTCGCAGTTCACCGTCGCCGAATCCATCGATATGGAAACCACCACGGTGAGCACCGTCGATTCGACGACTGAAGAATCGATGCTCGAGTCTACATTCAATACTGCTAGTCATTTTTGTCCAGATTGCGGAGAGGTAGAGACGACAGATGCCACCGAAATCAGCACCACTCCGATAGTCGTTCGAAGAGTACCGAATTACGGTTCGATATTGCCGTTGAAATCGGTCGGCGTTGTTGACAAAAACGTCGAACGAGTATCCACCGGCTACCAGGGCGTTACAACCGACTCTAAGCCTTTAAGTAGCTACGTTAGCGCCAAAATCGACGACAAATTGAACAACACGTCGTCACTCGCGCATTCCACAACTAATCCAACCACACACGACGTAAATATCTTTAACGGTGATCGTCAGGATGGCGAAGACGTGATCGGCGATAGTAGCAATTTATTCCAAAGGTTACCATCAAACGAAAGAAGTAAATCGAAATGCGATCCCTTACAGTACAACTGCTTTCTGCAATTCAACACTTTACCCACTGATAAGCCGCTCAACCGGAAACCTTCTACAGCTTTCGTACGTTTCCCAGAAACGCTAACGAAAAGTTACGTACGTTTTCCACAACAAAAGCCCTACCAAGACGACCTCGAATCGTATGCCGAAGGTAATCCTGGTTTCGCTGCTTGGAATGTAATACGTTACCCAACCTGGAACACGGGCGGCTTGTGGAGTAAGTCGAAACAGCCACCACCCATACGTATCGGACTCCAAAACAGTATTTATTCGGTTGGTCCTGGCGGTGTGAATTATATACGATCTCATCCATATTTTCAAACGCATACTGAATGGTATAGCACCAATACCCAATGACTTACGTACATCGATTAGATACTTACACAAATTTTCGCCGAAAACGAATAACTGCTTCGATTCCATCGGTGCGTCGCTTCGGTATCTGATGCAGCTACGAAAGATGTCGCATCTTTTCTAGTCCAACTAGTGGTTAAATTTGCTGGCGATTATATAGATTTACCTAGATATTTTTTACTGACATCAAATGCACCGAAAATCGTACTTGTGTTCGAATCTCAAGCGTATACAGAATTTCTCACGTCACTCGCTGCGTCTCAACCTTCAAAAATTTCGATGCGATATCTCTAAACATACACCAATCTTAAAAGGACGCTTTCGCTTACGCGTATTTATTTATTGTATTTATTCGTTCATTAATTTATACTCGCTTATTAATTTAAAAATCAACGAAGAACTAGATGTTTTGAATTAGTAGGTGCGGAGTGTACCCTATATACTCGTACTATAAGAAAATATATTTACTATTTTGACCTTTTTTTTTTTTTTTTTTTTTTAATTTATTGTATTAGTGTACGTATGTTTGAAACGATCGACGATCGAATGCTTCACAAATTCTCCGTCAATTATGTTTATAAGTGAAAAGATAAGACTGATGTTTAAAATACGACGAATGGGTAGGAAATTATTAGGTAAACACAAAATGAGACAAAATCATGATTATACATTTTTTACCCTATTTATGTTTGTAATGTTATGTATATTCGTATTTGTTTCGATTAATTTTGTTCAGGTTGTACAATAACTTTATTTTATTTTTATTTTATTTATGAATGCGACTTTTTGTTCATTTTTCGTTTTTTCTATGTGCTTGTGTACGAATAAGTTGGATAGTTATTTTACAAAAAATAATAAGAGTTCAAATTATATTATTATTTTCATTTTCCCTTTTATTATCACAATACCATCTGCATCTTACCCTAGGCGTAAAACCGTGTAAAAAATCAACGCTGAGATAAAATAGAAATGTAAGAAAAAAAAAAAAAAAAACATATAAGAAGTAATAATGCTGCATTATACGTAATTATGTTGGAGCTGAATTTTTAATGAAGGCATGTTATTCAGACCTGCTCAGACTCGCAGATAATACTTACCACTAATCCTTCCTATAAGGCGTGTTTAATCTCAATACGAACGCCTCATTTATATCATGTGATACTCATGTATGATAACTTGCCCAACGTACTTGCTGAACGAGCTAAAATACAAAAATCGAAATTTTTTTCATCTTGATAATGAACGAGAAATGTTGAAGAAACCATCATTTTTCGATAAACATTTCCGAAAGTGTAGCAGTTATTGTTTCTTCGACATATTGTTTTATTAAAGTACATTCGAAGAACTTTACTTACGAATTACTCCGTTCATGTCTTTACGAATAAATTTATGGTGGTGGCGGCGATGGGTGAGGAGAGGTAATGAAGTTTGTAGAATAAGTATAATGAGGAAAATAGGATATTTCTCTAAATTTTTCGTACATAATGTAGAGAAATGCTCCTATAAGATGTGACTTTCTCTAATTTACCATAATAATACCCCTCTAATGACACACATAAAAGTAATTTAAATTAGAAAATAAGGGTCACTCAAGAAATTGAAATATAATATGTTATTGTGCTCGCTGAAATGCAGAATTTCATTACAAAAAAAATTGCATAATATCAAAATTGAAGGGGCACCATACATAGGATAGAATAGAACAATTTTTGAAAATTTCTAGCTCCTTCAATATTGAAGATAGGCAATTTTTCTCTATGTTTTTTTTTGCAAATCGTTCGAACTACAACATAGCATGGTTTTATTTTCAATTTTTGCGACCTGAAAAATGCAATGAATAATTTACATAAAAATTCAGAAGAAAATCTGCCCCTACAAAAATTGATGTATGCAACTGACACAGATTCCCAAACTGAAGAAATTGTGGCAACGTTCAACTATGAAGGGTGCATAGGGATGAGCAGCCGGTTACGCCGGAGCGCAGCGAGGTTGTATTACCGATGGCTGAAATTCACCCATGTATGTCAATTAAGGAATACTTTAGAAATGTTTGCTGTGAAATTTGTTTGGCATGAGAGGTACCCAGGCAATATTCACTCAAGTTATGTGGTAAGGAATATTGATGGAGGTTTATGAACCAATTATTGGTAAAACATGGCGTTATTACAGCATTCTTTCTAAGTTATCTGCAAAAAATTATCATCTTCTTTGGTCATTTTTTACACTTTTTCTATCATTTCTGCACTACCACTATGGGGCAAAATGAACGTCAGAAGGTATACATAATGGCCCAAAGTTGATAATGAACAATAAAGTGCGTATCTATAGAAAGTTTTCTAAACTTTACTTAATAGAGCATGTTTCCAAATTATTTGCAAAAAAAAATGATTTTTTCATTATTTCTGTGTACTTACCCTCTCCATTGCGGTTAACGTTTTATTCATAATACTAAATCGTTTAAATTTTGGCAGAAATGGCATATTTTTAATCTTCTTTGACTAATGGAATAAAAATGTTCCAAATTAACCGTTACCAGTGAGAAGAAAACATTTTTTCTACTTTTCAATCTTCGCCCCTTCAACAAACGGACCAAACATGAGAGGGTCGCATACAAATAGCTTTACGGAGCACGAAGACGCTCATCTGATGCTAATACCTAGTAGGTGCGTAAGTATGGGTATAATGAGCTGTCATAGTGCTTCTTAGCGTTACACTTTTCCATAAATATAACAATAATGCAATTTCGAATATAATGAATATTTCACGTTTATGAGATTTTTCTACACACCTTTGTATTGATTCCAAATTTTTGCGAGTATAGATAAAATTTTTGGTTTTTTGACTTTTTTATACTCATATCATTTTTTACGGCTGTATTCTCCCTTGAGGTTTCGTAATTTCGTAACCAGTTTCCAATTCAGCTATTGAAATTTTTCAACCATCTCGGTGGAAAATATACGTCTTCCCTTTCCTGTAATTTTCAAAATTTTCGCTTGTTTTTTCATAACTAGGTATAATAAACTCATCTGAATAACAAAAAAGAATATATTCCTAAATTAGAGTACGCAATCTTAATAAAAAAAATTTCTTTTGGTGTAGTACTTGCGATAATAGCAAATAAATTCTTAAACTAATTTACAGTTTCAGTTTCGTATTAGGCCTGCTGCTTCACCGGATCTATGCTCCAACCTTTCATACAATTCTGAAAGAATGTTTTCTGATCCATAAAACAAACTATAAATACTCGATTACGTATAGAAAATTTGAAAAATTAAACAATCAACAGACAACACAATACCTACTTACGTATTTTGTTTACAATTGACCGCATATTGCACTTTGGCCCGAGAATTATCGTAAATGAGGTCCATTAAAGCTCCTTAAGTGGTTGATTTATGAGCAATCAATTAAATTATATTTAATTCGCTCTGTGATTATTATCACTCTCATAATTGTAAAAGAACTTACGTACTCCTCCACTAATTTATTTCAGTTCGATGATTTCGATGAAGTTCAAGAATTTTTGAAACCTAGAAATACTCATTTCAGGAGAAGGTAACACTGTACCGCAATCGATACGCATGACTGTTTGTATAATGTTACCACTATGATAACAAAACTGAAAATGTTCATAAATTCAGACATAAATTTTATTTTTTTACACAAATCATAGCATTTTTTGTAAACTTCACTACAATTACTTCTTCGAATGGAACTCACGAGTAAGATATCACATTGCTTCGTTTCTTCATTCGCGTGTTAATAAAATTGCATAGCTCTAATACACCAAGGAATTAAATAGTTCATAAATTAATATAGATGCTTAAATAATAATTATCAATGTAACATGATCTTTTTGAAGGAAATACGTGGCGTTAATCTTAGCCAGAGGCGGAAGCAAAAGTATTCCTTACAAAAATTTAGCTGTAATAGAGAACAAATCGTTATTAAAAAGAGCCATTGAAACTGCATTACATTCCCAAGGTAGGTAACTCAGACTCCACTTCTCTAAAATCAACTCAATATTTATTTAATTTTCAACACATTATATTTCACTCAACCAATACAGTATTTGATGAAGTTTGGGTGTCCACCGATTATCTGAATATTTACAAAGAAGCTGAATATGCCGGAGCCAAGGTGTTTGGTAGAAGTGCTGACTCGGCTTCTGATTCGGCACCTTCGTTTCAAGCTATCAAAGAATTTTATGATTTCTTTGCCGGTAAGGAGACCAATAGTTTGTTATTTATTTATTATTGCTGCGCAACGAAAACACAAACATTTTTGTAACACGATTCACAGACATAACGGTTCTGGCTTTGCTTCAATGCACATCACCTTTTCAGTCCATCTTCGCATTGCGCAAAGCTTACCAGATGATGCGTTCTTCTTACTACGATTCTGTGTTTTCTGTAACCAAAAGTTATAAACTACGATGGAAAAATCCCTCGCGTAAGCATAAAAAGAAATCATGATCGAACAGAAGAAAAAAAGTTCGTGAAATAATTCCCTGTAAATTTTTAGCCGGTGTTTGGAATCCTATAAATTTCAATCTGAGTCGCCGTCCTCGTAGGCAAGATATGGGTGATGAATTTGTAGAAAATGGCATGTTTTATTGGTTTCGAACAGAATTACTCCGTGATAATGTGATACAAGGTGGCAGGTAAAATTTATGATCTATGATTCAAACAAAAAATCTAGTTACGGTTGATTTTGCATCAAGAAAATATATCTAAAGATTTGTTTTTTTTTTTATTTATTTATTCAGGATAGGCACAGTAACTATACAAAATCACAGAAGCATAGAAATCGACTCCCAAGAAGATTTAATACAAGCTAGAGTACTCGCTAAACATATCATTCCTTCCATTGAAAATGAAATGTACCAATGCCTCAGTGAACAAAATGATGACTTCATTTAATGAAAAATATTAAAAATGCGCAACTTTCGATTTGTACAAATAAAAAAAATAAAAATAAAGAAATAAACTATAAATTTCATTAAATACGATTTAATTTTATACGAAGGAATGATGCAAAACTGAAATCATACAATCGAAATTTTATATCTATACAACTCTACACTTTAAAAAAGTAGATACTATCTAAAATATTACAGTCTTCCACTTAACTAAGCGACAAAAAACAAAAAAAAAAAAGGAAAAGGAAGAAAAATAAGAAATTTAGTATAAATGGCAGAAATAATAAATGCTTTTTATCGACTTAAATAATAAAGCAGTACGAGAAATATACGAGATGTGTAATAATACAATCTTAACTCTTAAGTATATTTTTATCACAAGCTGTAACAAAATTGCACTACATCATAATAAAACGCGAACATTATTGTTAATATTTTCGTGTTTATAGCACAGTCAACATATAACAAATGCAAGTTTCAGATGAGATTACAATACATATCACCAAATACGTCGACATTGATATACTTGTTGAGAATTTTTTGTGATTTATAATATTCTTATAAATAAACCAAAAATAAACACTTAAAACACTAATACAAAGAAATAATAATGAAAAAAAATACAGGTTAGAGTATTATGGAGACATTTACAGTATTGAAAGCGTATTTACAGTCTACCAAAAAAAAATCACAAAATACACATAATCAACACAAATGAAAAAATACATACCTAGACACGAACGATAAAACGCCTAAACATTACGAAAAATGAACGAAATTGTTTGGGAAAAAAGAAACACATTAACGCAGCTAATTTTGAAAGATTTAGAGTTCAAACGAGATTCCATATTACATAGCCAACTGATTCTGTAGAAAAAAATAAAAATAAAAAAAATAAAGATACAACACTGTCAACGGTATAAAAAAATGTTTAGATAAGTTTACTATCATTTACCAGTCGGACACCCCTCCTGGAGTAGGGCCGGGGTAGTAATATGGCGGTGGACGTTCGTATTCGTTCGTTTGAGTGGGATTGCTTTGGAAATTAGGCGCGTTCATGTTACCCGAGAAATCCCAACGTTGCCTAAAATGAAAAATCAAATAAATATCGTACATCGTAACAATTGGTCAACACGCAAATGCAGTACTGACTTGGAAGTAATTTCTTCGAAACGGTTTTCACTCTGATTAGCGGCAACAGGTAGGGCAGCGTTCAAAGGAACCGAATTAACTACATTAGCAGGCGAACCGAGCGGTGGAATTGCTGAAACATGATGTCTAGATCGAGCTCGATCCACATTGCTAGCGCTACTGTGCGAGCTATTCGCATTGTTACTCAAATTATGATTAGCACTATGAGGATTACTCGCGCAACAGTCATCATAAGATCTTCTGTTATTCTTTTTCTTCTTTTTATCGTGAACGCTGTAAGTATTTCAAGATTTTAGTATTTTTATCATCGTTTTTACGAAAAATAAAATAACTGATTTCACAAATTACCTCGCTAGAGGAATATTGTCTCTTTCTCCGGCGTATATATCGTATAAGTATTCCCTACACGTACACGAAAAAAATCAGAAAATCATTCAACACCGAAATAGTATGAACATATGTTTACAACTTTTACTTACGCTTCGACTAGAGGGCCGGGATATGGATCTGACTTCTGGTATAAGTTCGCTAATAATACGCTGATAATAATGGCAGGAATGAATAATAATACTGCGCTGCCCAAACTCATCCAGAAACCATTCTGCACGAAAAATATATAAATTTGCTGAATATTCTTTCTCGCTAAACACCTCATTTAAAAATTTAAATATATAGACGCTTACAAATGGACTCAGTATTCTACTACATCCGGCCACCACGGTAGCGTTATAGGCCTGAGAAACTGGCCAACAACGACCGATATCGTATTTCGTATGACTAACAACTTTATTCAAATAATCTTCGATATGATTAGTGAACTCGTTACCAAATTCTTTGGCCAACTGAAAAACATAAAAAAATAAGAAATAAAAAAGAACAAAAAAAAATCACAAGAATTTTTACGATTTGCTGAAAACCTAATTCACTCACTTTGTTAACTATTGTGCGGCCTTCTTTTTTCAGATTATCTTGAGCTAACTCGACTCGCAACATTAAATATTCGATGGCGGTTTTCAAAGAAGAATGATTAAATTTCAAGTGTTCCTGTAACTGACGAGTCGTCGTTTCCAGTTCTTTAGTGATGGCGACCATTTCAACAACCTCTTTTTGATGAGTCCTTAAATATATGGCGATATTGTGCATATCATAAGAAACCTAAGGAATTAAACGTACGATATGAAAAACATTAATTTTATAATTACATTAAGTACTAATTGCCAAATGGTCGATAGTAAATTTTAATCATTACTCACATTCGTATAAGGGGGAGGTAATTTTTTGGCAGTTTCTTCGATGGCGGAAGCCATTTGGGTCAAATCAACAGATGTAATTTTTTCACCGATCTAAAAACGTAATAATAAAGATTATTAGGTGGTAAATAGTACGTATTTTTGATATTAGCAAGTACTGTGATCGATAATGAAAAATATACCAACCACGTTATTAAATGACATGAAGCTAATATCGTTCAACTTTGATCCTGCTAATCGCAACAGTAAATGGTGAGCATTTTCCGTAATAATATTTATATCGTAATCCAACTTAATATTGTCCACCAAGTCCTTGATGCGATCGTGTATTCCAAACTTTTTCGAATAACTCGCCACTTCAGAAATATCAATTTGCTTCTCTAACTGCAATACTTCGTACATGCTAAGATTCCTATGACAGTTCCTGAAAACAATAATATCGACAATCGCTTAATAAAAAGACAATAAAATAAGTTTTCTTTTGTAAACGAAATATTGTGGTCATTATTTATGCGATTACTATTAGCGTTAATTAAAATATTCGAAACTTTTCTTTCGACAAATTGCGAGTATTTTTCTTTTACATTTCTTTTTACATCTTTCTCGCTCAAAAAAATATCGTTTACCTGATGAAATTTTTTAGGTAATGAATCTACAATTTCTTAGGCTATTTTGAAGTTCAAAATAAAATCAACTTCATAAATAATAGCGATGATTTCCTCATTTACTTATTTATTAAATTTTTTCATTTTATTTTCAATTTTTTCACATTGAATTACATTAAAATCTTTTTTTTTTTTTTTTTTTTTTTTTTTTTTTTTTAAATTAAAAAAAGCTCTTGCTCGTTAGGCTTGGAGAATACGTCATGGAAATTGGAAAGTTATGATTTTTCAGCTACTGCTTGACTTTCATGTCAGTCCTGTAGGTCGGTGATTTACACAGCAAACGATTTATCTTGGCTATTTAATACGTAGGCGAAGGTACCCGATGAATATACTATCGAATTTTTCCATAATTTTTTACTAAAAATATGACCTTAAAATTGATTTTGAAAACGTTAAACCGTTCCGCAGTCTATCATTTTCAACGTAAAATAAAAAAAGATCATAGTATGCTTTAAAATTTTGAAGATTTTTCAAATTCATTCGAGCTAGGTACATTATATTTAGCTGAAAAAAATCATTTTGAAACACGTTATTTCTAATTTTTCATTTCATACGTGATTTTAAATTGATTAGGCACGTAATTCATAAATATGTACTACCATTTTTTATTATTTTTGTGCTACTTTATAAGTACTTGTGAAAAAATCAATTCATAACTGAAAAAATCAAGAATCTATATGGTATACACTCTACAGTATTCTATTTTTGCGATTTCCGTTTTGGGAAAAAATTGAAATACCTGCATCAGTATGAAAAATCATATTCCCAAATTCAAAAAAAGAAAAAATGTAATAATTCATTATAAATAATTATACAATAACGTCATAAGAAAATAATTCTAAAAAGAAAATGGGAAATAATGAATTTCAAAACGATTTTTATCTGCTAAATATAGTGTTCTCAGTTCGAAAAAATCTCAAAATTTTCAAAAGTGTTAATAAATGTGCATAATTTTCTCCACTTCTTCCTTTAAAAATGTCAGTCTACAGAGCGATTGGAAGTTTTTAAACTCAATTTCAAGATCATATTGTTGGTAAAAAAAAATCTATAAAAACTCGATAAGATACTCATCGGTTACTTCCTCCTATAATATTAGATTTTAAGGAGATCCGTTGAAATCATCCGGAAATAGAATTTTACTGGGTTTCATGTACCAGCACACATGTGATGCGACCAAAAAATCAATCAACAGTTTAAAAACCGTATTTTGAAAATGTTTATCAACCAAAGGCATTTTCACCATGCTTAAACAGCAAGAAATTTTAATCAACATTTTTTCGATCAGTTTTGCTGGAAGGCGTATTTTTTACCTAATTATACTCCTCAAGTTGACCGGATCTTCGATTTCTTCAACTCTGTCATTTTTATAGAATCGATCAACATTCGCTAGCTTATCCAGCAGAACAAAAGTGCGGCTATTATGAGGATCTTTCAAAGACTGACACATCACTTTATCGGTAGTAACTCCGGTCACGAAGTAAACCAAAGCTGTTGCCATGAGCACACCGCTCGACAAAAACATCAACCAAACTCCCCTATTAACAGAAATTCATACGATAAAAAATTCTGTTTATAATTAGGCCTCTACATTGCGAATGAGACTAGAACTGGTACTTACAACATTAAGTATCGAGACCCTGCTCCTTTATTGCAGCAATCTTCCTGATATCCGCTATTCGGACGACTTCCACAGCACCCGCATAACAAACCGAATGTCAGACAAATCAGAATAATCAGTAACGTGCAACTCACCGCAAAACATACGTAGTAGCTGAAAGCAATTAAAACCACGTATTTATTAAAATTTCTTTTGTTTTTTCATACTTTTTTCTCAAAAGCTAGCTGATCTTACCGATACGGAGAAAATTCTGAGATCATTTGTTCGCCATCTTCGATAGGCTTATTGTTTAATTGTGCAATAACGGAATTCATTTTATCCAGAATCGTGGTAATACGTTGAGCTCCGCTTTCGATAGCGCTTCCTAAAAAAAAAAAGAGAGAAAAAAGAAAACAAACTGCTTCAGAAAATGCTACTTTGAAAGAATTTTCAGCTCTAGCGCACTAATGATTACCTGTTTTCTTGATATTTTCCATTATCAGGGGTACTTTGTCGTCGACAGATTTCTGCACGTAAGATTGAATTTTCTCCATTTCCTTCTTTCCTTTCAACACTTCTTCTTCGATGCCGGCTGAGGTTAGTTCGGACAGACTTTGCAATCCGGCTGTCACATTTGGTAACTAAGAAATACGATAATAAATGTTTACAAATAAGGTTATAATTATATTGCAACAAATTAACATATCGCTTCATATACGCGTCGCTATACCTCTGGTAAATACGTTTCGATAATCTTCGTCGTGAGGAAAGCGTGAAAAACGTAAATAGTTACCGATAACATTCGTGAAAAAATTTAAACGTACAACGACTAACCAATAAAAATTAAAAATACATGTAAATATTTCTAATCTCCACTTACCCGCGAGAAATTCGCCTCAAGCGATAAAGTATTGCCATTATATTTTTTATTAAATTCGCGACACGGTGCTTCCTTCGTACATAATTTCATATCGCTCACTAGTCTGCGGCCGATTTCTTTCAAACCTGAACAAATGGACAGATATTGATTTTCGCTCTTTCACATCTTCATTCTATTACTATACTAGTTTCTCTTTTCTTACCGAAATCCAAACGAGAAGATTTTTCGTGTAACATTCCAGTATAATTGTCAACTTTCCTGAGATCACTTCGTATCATACGAAGTCCTTCGATAATGGTAGTAAGATTCCACAAAACCGTAGCGTTCGTCTCTTGAGTTAGTTTGTCCAAAACGATTTTTCCGCTAGCTACGGAATGAAAAAAAAAATCATCGTATTTTTATTTACACCAGTCGTTGCAATCAACAAACGTTGTCGCCGTTACCTTTTTCAAGGCGGAGGCGTATCAATTGATTTTGTTCAATTGTCTACACCATACGGTGGCACACTAATCGCTAAGATCTGTAGGAGTTGATGAAAAATCTCCTACGTTCAATCGAGCATTTAATTATGTTTCGGTAATGAATTACGTTTGACCCGATGGACTAAAATTATCGTCAATTGCCTTCCCACACTCCACATACAGATTGGAAATAATGTCTTAGTTATTGGAAAAGAAAATGTACTCGCAGAGGAGGAGGGCCCATATTTATTGGTGGGGGGGGGGAGGCGGAGATGAAATTTCATAGTGGTGTTCAGTTCATAATTTTTTATGCACTTTACTTTCTTTTTTACTTTTTATGGACTTAGGAGCTTAATGCGTGAGAGAAAGGTGAAAACAGTATTTACCATATGCGGATCCTCACGAACACGAAGGATGATGGCTAAGGAGGATGGAAGGTTAAGTATAGTGCGAGTAGAAGCATACAACGAGCATTGAATTTTTTGGATTAACTTTTTTATTATTTTAAATAAAAATAAAGAAGATTAAGAAAATTACAAACCATAAATATTATACCGAGGTGTAAGACCAAATTTCATTACCTCGCCCGCTAAAGAGGTGGGAGATTACCTAGCTGTGAAATGACAACTACCCCTCCCACCATCTTACACAAAAATTAAAAAAAAATTTCAATCCTCAAAATGAAGAGAACATCCGCCAAACTGAGATTAATTCATAACTTTGGAAATTTCAAAAAATGGTTTACTCGGTCATCTTTATCATTTAAAATCTTACATTAGACTCGTATACTTGAAAAATAAAAATAAAAAAAAGAATAATAAATGGGTAATTTATAGTTTGCGTGCATGGTAAAGACTTGTTTTGAACTTTGTAGGGTCAAGAGGACAAAATATGTTCGATTTTTACCTCACAGGGCTACGCAGATTATTATAATACTTTTTATCGCAAAATAAGTCGTACTAGACAACGATTCTTTTTCAGTGAGAAGGGACAATCTCAGTAACCACAAGCCTGCAGCAATAAACAGCGTTGGAATTCAGAGATTGTCACTCTTAAACTAATATTAACGTTTAATAACGAATGATTTAGTGTTCTTTACTTGAAGGAAAATAAAAAATGTTTTCTTCAAGCAAAGAAAAAAAAACACGAAAAGTGCTAATGGAGACAGAGCAATGTCTTAGGAAACATAACCCTCAATGCCCTTTTTACTTGTATTCAAATAATATTATCAGATAATAATAGTTGAAATTTTCAATACATATGAACTTTCATTTCAAAGAAATATTCCAAAGTGGAAAAAAATAAAAATTTAAAAAGAAAAAAAAATCGAATTTCAAAAAAAAACCTAGAAATAAAAATGAAAGCCAAAAAAATAAATATTTTGTAGAAAAACTAAAAATAAAAAAAGTAAAAGAAAAAATTACACAATAAAAATCAACAATTATTTTCGTTTCAAAATTTTACCCAGTCCCTAAAAAATTTAAAAAGAAAAAATCCAAACAATTTTTTTTAATGCAAAAATTAAAATAATCAATTACTAGTAGTAAGCTATACGGAATTCAGCTTCACAAAATTTTCATTTTTTGCTTAATGACATCGTAAAACATTTAAAAAGTAAAATCATCGAAACTCATTGATTAGGAAAATCTAGGCAACTGCTTCAAGGCTTTTCTATATAACAATGAATTGGGAAAAATTTGGTTTTCGTGCAATATTTTGTCGGAGTTTAACAATTTTTAATCTAGTACATCGAGTATTCCGTTTCAATACAACTTCATTGAACTTTCGAATCGATGTTTCGACGCGGAGATTTTACTTTCAAAATATTGGCTCATACACTGGCAAAGAATACGAATACTCGTTGACCTTGAACGTGATAAATTCATCAAGTCCATGTCATTTCTTTTCGTGAAATTTACACCGTTATTGAAAGTTTCACTCCGGTGCGAATCACTTACCTTGAAGAATATTCAAAAGAGTTTTTTCCAGTTCTTTGAAATTCGTAACAAGCAACGTATTAACTTCCTGTAACATAAAGGAACAAGCGATATCAATATACGATAACGCATCTCTTTCAATTCATTTGCAATACCCAACAATAATCGTACAAACTAACAACTACATACATATTACAAACATACACATAGCAATTAGTTTTCAGTCGAATAAGTTTCTTATTTAGAACGATGAATGTGTAATCAAATTCGATGCGCGATAAGACTCGATATTTTACACCAATATCGTATATACATGTACTTATTCACGTATAATTGTATATTCAAAGGTTAACGATGAAAATTGAGAACTTCGACTGTAAAAAGCACTTTTTTCATACCACCGTTACAACTTAAACCTTTTCAATTCCAAGAATGGTTGAAAATGACCTCTTTCATGTTATGAATTTAAATCACGCCGAGCTCGCTGAAAACCTGACGATATGATCTTTTCGAAATTCTCGCCATATCAAATATTTATACTATAAATCATAAACAATGAGTGAATGCCGCCTGGAAAAATTGTAGATGGAATTTAAGAAACGATAACAAATCCTACGATTAAGCGTTCATGTCGTCATTTGGCATTGCAATATTAATTAGAATTAAAAAAAAAAAACTACCGAAAACAACGCCACATTGTGTAGTCGTGAAGTTCATTCAACCTTTTAAATAAACAACGCTAGTAATCGATACCAGCCAACGAAAGTGAATAAAACGTCTACAAAAGAAGTAGAAGAAAAGTTGATCGACCAAACTACGAATTACAAATGAGCACGCCACATAGTTATAGGTTTAAGGTGTAATTTCAAAACAAATCAACATTATTCGCAGCGTAATTTGCATTCGCTCCAATAAAAGAGTAATTTTACCTGACCTAAAATTATAACGAGAGCGCTCACCGAAGTATTATGAAAAATCCGATACAAGTAATAAAAAAATAATTACGAAAATAACAATGAAATTCATATCAATTCAAAATTCTTGCAATTTCATTGCACATTCTTGTCCGTGTGGGCCCAGGACTGCTTGAAAAAATTATGCTCAATATTTCTAACCATCAGTAAGCAATTAAGCATACGCTTTGTTTATATACTTACTAGGTAGCGATATTTCTGGTATTTTTTGTTATCCAAGTTCTCAATTAAAAACGCTAGCTATTAAAGCCTGCCTGATTAACGCAGAAGAGATCGGCGATGGAGAGGGGGTTTGCAAATCTTAGTAATTCAGACCACTTTTAATCAAATGTCAAATGTCTAATTTTTGTTAAGTATATATGTACATTATATCTCTCGTCAGTAGGACCGGAAGAGGTGCAATTTGATTTTTCGAGGGTATTGTGGCTACCATTGGTCTTAGGTGGAAAGTGAAAACCGTTCATAACACAATGGAAGTGAATGAATTTCCAAGAAATTGAGTGATATGCATTTTTTCGCAATTGTCCATACTTTTTGAGTTGAAGGTGCCCAAAATTACATACGTGATAGAAATTTCTCTTTTTTTTTTTGAAAATATCTCGCTTGCCGGCATTTCCACACGAAAAACTCAACTAAAAAGTAAAGTACATTAAATTTACAATAAATAGGATGTTGGCCATTTTCCCAAGACCGTATATCTGGGCGGCACACAAAGGAGGGCAATTTGGTTTATCACGTACGTATATCGTGGCTACCACTGACTGTAGTGAACGAGTTTGATATAAACATTAAGACGATTGAATTTCCAACAACGATAAGACTCGATGTTTTACCCAAATATTAATGAACGTATTCATGTATAATTGTGCGAGTCACCATTTCTTTCATTAAAATCAAAAATAATGACGAACAGAGTATAATTTCCAATCTATTTTCCATTTCTGAATTGCCCCGTTGTTTCATTAAGGGAAGAGACTAAAATTATCATATTTTGCTCAGTAATAAGTCTAATTTGAAAAAGTATGCTTCCTACGAAAAAAATGTACACGAACATCCTTTTCGTAAATCCAAATCCCTTTATTTTGATATAAATTTTTTTCACCTGTGATCAATGGTTAGCCGAGATAATTACAATCGAAAAAGTGCCACCTCCCCCACTCTCCTCAAAAAATGTAACCACAACGAGAACCGACAATTTTTATACTCAAGGTGTCCTCTACAATACCTAAAAATAAAAATTTCTCTCTCTCGAAATGTCGATGGTACCCACATCATGTCAGTTCGTGGACTAGAAATACCTCAAACTTGATAGATATGGACTCATATAATAGATGGAAACCGAATACATACTATATCCTTAATTCACTTTCACACATGACGTTGGAGGGGAGACGAAGTAACTGCCCTCAGAGTGGAAGGAGATGAACAAAAACGTTGAAATTTTCAACGATGGTTTTCTGCGATAACGTAAGCTCAACTTACTAACATATTACCCATCAGCTTCCTAACCATGTTTAGAAGGGAGTTGGAGAAAAAACGGTTTTTTGAAGGGAAATTACATACATTAGGAAATTTCATAAACGTCGTTGTATGTATTACCTTCACTAAATGGTAAAGTAGTATGTATAGTTATTCTGAAACTTGAATATGACTTTTCAAATTTGGTAAAAACTGATTCAAAATGGTGAAGCGTCAAAATTCGAGGAAGGCTTGAAGAGCATCAAATGAATGGAATTACGTAAATATATATAGGTTCGTGTCATTTCTGTGGGTGAGAACTACATTTCCTAAATTCAACTTCATAGGTGGCTTTAGAGGGGATGGACGAGGGTTTTCAGCCTCGTTACTGAGTGATAGCATGGAAAAAGCTTACATTAAAAACCCAGTTCCACTAATGCGGCGTGGCTGCTTACGTAACTTTATTTTTTCATAAATTCTCTTCCATGATTATCAACCAAAAGTCAAGAAAAACTCGTAAATTTCGATTAAATAATAAATTATATAACTTCGTTGCTTTTCGTATCTAAGTACGTTGTACCACGTATTGTAATTGCCGCATACGTTATAATACGAAATCTTCACCTACTGTATACTGTATGTCATACTCGTATTTATTCGTGTGGCGACAGTTTAGATCACTTTACTTTATTGTCAAGTCTATAATAATAATAACGGAACTAATTCATAAAATGCAGTTTCATTCAAACAGAGAACATTTCAAGGGCCCATACGAAATCGAGGCCAATTCTATGATACGATTTCGCACCTATTTCTAGTATAATCGAAGGCGACTTCCTTCTTTGCTGTTATGAAGTTTAAAAATGAGATTTACTCGTATCAAACATTCATACAAAAAAATTGTTATCATATACCGATATCGACATGGAGCTACATATTTAGTAACTGAGAGAGAAAAAAAACCCAAGTAATCTGTAAAACATTCACAATTCATTGGAAATTAACTTCTCTATTACAGCTCATTAAATTCGATAAAGTGTTATCCCTTCGAAATTCTTATCAGATATCAATACCATTCAACGCCAACATAAAAAATCCGATGACTAATTCAACCTAAAGGCGCGGCGGCTATTCGCTTCGTATTATTTTTCTAGTAAACTCGAGGAGATAATACAACCGCAATTATCAATTTCATGCGCTCTATCGCAGCCAGCCATAGCCACGGCCGTCACTATGTACTCGTGAAATTTTGTTATGTGCCGAAACTTTTCATCGAGTCGACGCTCGTAATTACACTCTTCCTGCCAGCCTAACAAAGCAGCAAGCAGCTTGCACCGGAACGTGATAGCTTATACGTCGCAGCGTTTTAATTATCGCCACACAGAAGATAGCATGAATGAGACATCGTGTCGGTGATAAAAACAAAAATACTTTTTATCGGACTAATTAATTAAACGCGTCGATAATTTCGGCATTGTACAATCACAGGCTTACTGGAGACTCGTTTTTAAATGTCCGTAATTAACGACGACGACAAAAAATACAACTCACTTTCTTCGTGTTATTAATATACAGTTCGGTATCTGTCAACGAGGTGCGAACGTTCTTCGGCAAATTGGTAACACCTTCCTCCAACACTTCGTTTGTAGCGAAGGCGCATATTACTCCGAATCTGAAATTATAACAGTAGTTAACCCGCTTATTACTCATAAGTACTTTGTACTCGTAAAATGTATACTTTTAATACGAAAATACGTATAGGTAAATATAATACAAGTTTACTTCATCGCGGCATAATACGATTTATTTAAATGCTACCTCTATTATTATGATGATGATGATGAAAATACAAAGAAAGGAAACCAGGAGATTAAAGAAATATGTACCTAGCTACCTACTTCTATTGTGCTCCTGTTTCATACCCCTTTATAGTGACGACAAAGCTTTGTGCACAGTATACCTCTACCTGTATATCACACAACTGGTTTTCTTTCTATCTTTTTTTTTTTTAACATGATCTTGTCTATGCGTAGTATAAATTGTAATGATCAAGTTTCAACCCTATCGTGAAAAAAGTACTCTAAAAGACTGAATGTTCTTAACATCCGATGTTTATCGTCTTCATTTATGTTTAGGTTTCTACCTTCCCTTACTCTAATGGACAAGTTCAATAGCTAACTATTTAATACATTTTTGAAAATTTTAATAATTTGGTTACTCATTTATTTTAAAAAAAAAAAAGAAATTTCGATTAATTTAA
Source organism: Phenacoccus solenopsis (assembly GCA_009761765.1). NCBI lineage: Eukaryota > Metazoa > Arthropoda > Insecta > Hemiptera > Pseudococcidae > Phenacoccus > Phenacoccus solenopsis. The sequence goes on along the minus strand of CM019752.1, from coordinate 3,419,184 downwards.
CGTTTCCATTCGCATACGACATCAACTATATGATGGCATCGCTGTATTTTCAAGTGAATTGTTGGCGGGGATTCCCTCACCATGATACCATTATAGTATTTTTAAATTGACGATTGGCGGGATTTCCCTCATCATGATACCATTTACGTTTGTGGTGGGGATTCCTTCACCATGATACCATTTATGGAAAATTGTGACATGATACCGTGCAAAGGTTAAAGCGCAATTCCAGAATTTTTATGAAAACGTTTTTTGAAGAATAAATTCTGTTTTTTGAAAAAAATACGAAAATAAATGCGTAAATCCAGCGTAATTTTAGAGAAAAACTCAAAAATAAAAAAACCTCGCAATACATTCCTTACCGGAAGTAGTTTTTCGATCCATCTTCCTTACTTCCTCTCTCATATACTTTCTTTTCAAGGCCATAAGTAAGGAGGGGATGAGGGGAATCACGATCCCTCCCATGAGTTCCTTTGAATACTTAAATGTTGTTAATAGGCATCATTCTTCTATGATAACAGTGGTAGTATAAATTTATATACAAAAATAGATTTTTTTACATCAAAATATCAAATTTTTCACAATTAATAGATCATGAATACTCTAATTGCTATGAATCATTACAAAAAAATTTCATCTATTTAAATTATGTCTTGAAATTCATTTATATATTTTTTGTGCATAAAAAATGTATACCTTCCCCATTACTTTGGCTGCCAATGTGCAAAATGTACGCTGCGAAAATAATTTTCAAAACCCTTCCCATTAATATATTCTGGCTACAGTCATGTTTCTTCCCACCACTTGATGCTGCAACAATGCGCTCTAGCGACCATGGAAATGCCAATAGAGAGTGGAAAAAATACTTATAAACATAATTTCATTTCCTAATTTGTTTGCTTTAGTAAACTAAAAAGTTTAATTACTTCCGAAATGAGTTGTTTCTTTAATGAGTAATCAAAGGTTGAATTATTACAACGAATCAAATAAAGACACCATATTATATGTACATGAAAAAATATATTACTAATTATCCTTTTCATTTTCTGGAATTTTTTCGTCATATAACATTAATTACTTTGGGGAAACTAAAATTGCTCATTTTTATTCAAATAAAAAAATATAATCACCATTAAGAAATGAAAAGTTATTTTAATGACCCTATCAGCGAACGTATCAATTTTCTGAAAATCACAATACTGCACCTTTCCATAACTATTTTTGAAAAATCTATAAAACTGTACCCGAATGCCCAAATTTCGCAACGAAGAGCGATTAATAGCCAGTTCTTCAGATTAATTCTATCTATTTTTCACCAAGAAATAGCGTATCTCTATATATTAAAATCAAAATGAAATCAGTTTTGAGATGCGCGCGCATTCTTGTTTTGAATAGCAGGTATAAAACGTATATAAAAGATAGCAGGTACACAAAGAAAAAAAAGCTTGTAAAGTTTAATAAAAGCCTCGTACATGTGCAAGGATAAAGTCATAAAATTCTTTTGAATAGCAGGTATACAAAGGGGAAAAGAAGTGATAAGTTTTTAAAAAAGTTTTGTACATAGGCAAGGGCAAGGGTAAAGTTGTAAAATTGTTTAGAATGGCGGGTACACAAAGGTACAAAGGGGCGAGCCAATGCTAAAAGGAAGAACTCTTAGTGGGGGTAACAAGTAAGAATCTGATAAAATAACTTCTTTTCTTCATTTAATTTTTATTACGAGCCCCGAAGAGGCAAGGAGATAATACGAGCTACGCGAGGAATGCCACGAGGGTTGGGGTGCGAAGTGGCCAGGGGCGGAGCAACCTAGTTTAAATTAACATTCAAACGAACCCTTTTTCATCAAAAATGTAAAAAGCATTCTGATAAAACATATACATATTATATTTTCATTACTTCGAGAAAATTAATTTTTTAATTCATTATTAATAAAATTTTGAGTTAATATTGGAGAATTGCTTTCTATTGTTGGAAAAATCATTCAATGAAACTGAATCCATTTCTCATGGGTTTTTTTTCATCACTTTACCCTGAAAAATATAATTCTAGTGACCAAGGTTCAAAATCATTAATTCAGGGAAACTTCAAAAAACGATGTCCTATGATCGAATTTCAATAATGGCCGAAACCGTGTCCTAAGGCTAACATTTAATGTATGGGGTACACCGAGGGTCAATTTTAATGACGACTAAAAAGCCATTATCAAAACCATGCCTTAAAGATCTATGAAGATGAAGTTTAGTTTTCACTGTAAATAATTTATATTTCTACAAATTTCATATCATTATTATATGATGTTAATCATAATCCAGCAGTACTTTCAATTTTTAACGAAAGAATAATAATATAATAAAAAAAAGTTAATCAATTATTTGGTTGACAAAAAAATCAACAATAATTAACAATACAAAAAATAATAGTGAAATAAAGTTAAATATTCGGATAAGTGTAATAAACCTTATGTACACAATACCTTTCTAAACGATACAGAACTGCCTACTTACTCATGAAACAGTCATAAATTCATAATAATATACCCCTTATCAACTTGTATAATTATAAATTTATAATATACTTTATCCGTCAATATTAGTTTTTAAATGATTTAACCACGATTAATATTTGTTACTAATGATGACTAAGTTAATATAATTACGAATTTTGTAAGTATGTCTAATATTTTTTTTCATTTTTCAATTCATGTTTGTAATAACACTGAAGACTAGACTTCGTCTGAATTAGCATTTAGGACACGGTTTTGGTACGGGCTTTTTAGCCATCATTAAAATTAGCCCTTAAGACGCCTTTTTTTTAAAGTTTTCGAATTAATGATTTTGGCTAGGAGCCATCGTCGCAAGTATCCAGTGTAGTGAAACAAATGCTTAAGCAACCGATGCTGAGAGAGCACTGAACTTTCAGAAGGTACGCGCTAGATGGTGAAAAAATACCATTCGATCCTTCAAAAGCCTCAAACGCTATCACGACTCGATCACTTTTTCCCAATGTTTAATCTCGGTGCAAACATTTGATAACGTTTTACATTGAAAAACCTACTGCATCATTTAGTAACACATATGTTAAACTAAACTAGGAACTAGGACTTATGACCACCCGCTTCAATTCTGTCAACTATAATTATAGTGCCGTTTTACGTATCACGAATAAAATGACGAGAACTGCCATTGTGCCTCGTGCAGTCTTGAGCACAGTATATACTTGATGAACGTGAGATCAGCTCGTTTCGAACTTCTCTTTACAACGACGAAAATAATTAACAACGCGGACAATATGTGGTGCGGTGTGCTTCGTATATTGTCGCGTCCATCGCAACCTACATAATGCGGCCGCAATTACGATTAAAACGAATATTTGCGTACATCTTAACAAAGTGATCGCGTAGACTAATGCATAAACATCCAAAGGTATAGGTCGAAACACTGGATTCTGGTGAGCGAGAGCGAACTAATTGTTTTCTGCAAATTACAATACAACGCGTACTGTATTTAGGGCAAAAGTTGTACGCTGAAATTCTACACCACACATGCTTGTAATATATGTATGAACATTGGACATACATACGGATGACCATTGTCATGAGATACTACATATTCGTATACCATACAATACAGTATACATACGTAAATTTTACACCAACGATATATTATGTAGTTCCAGGTACACTGGGATTAGTAAAACAATATACGATATTTGTAAAAACACGTTCCGCCGATGAGTCATTCCCATGAAATGTAGATGTAGTCGCGTCCGCCAAAACAGTCGCGAATTAGAATTGCATGAAATTTCTTGAAACCTGGGTGCACGAATCGATAAGGGGGATGGATCGAAGCTGAAGGACATTTACAAAGGATCATCGACATTCGCTCAAAATGCATCAGATAGATTACAGATGACAGTACTCAGTCGAGGGGAACGATTCACTTTTTTTCAACATTTTTGAAAAGTTTATTAGATAAAAACTTACATTTTTTGACTACCGAAACGTAGTGTAAATTTATAGAAAAAATATTGACATTTTGCTGGACGAACTTGGTGTTGGAAGCGTACCATAGGATTTAGGTGAGAGAAAATGCAACTTTACCGTTTTTAATGAAAACAATACCTATTACGACGTATAGATTTTCCTGGAATTTCTATAATACTAGCAAGTACTTTGCTTTATCTAAACACGCCGTGGATATCGAAAAGGCCTGAGAATAATCGTACGCCTCGGGCAATTTCTAAGTACCGATGAAATACTGGATCTGTAAAGCTCAAAATGATCCACAGCAAAGTGCCCATGAAATCAAAGAAATCCAAACTTATATGTGTATTAATGAATTGGACGTTTTTGATAAGAGCTTTGTTGTCATATTTATTCCCAATAACTGTGAAGAACACAACGTTACAATCAAATATTTTCTTATGGAAGAATTCTAATACCAAAGTAACTGGGAACGACAATTCGATTTCATATACCAGCTGGTATATTTGATAAAATTTGACAACGTTTTTTCATTGACATGAAAATTTTCTATTCATGAACATCAGAGTGTGATTTCGTGAACAGCAGTATACATTCAAGTTCGAAGTGAGTTAGTTGCGATCAGTACATTCCTCTTTTCCAAGCACTTGTAGCACAAAAGAGTGTGCAGAAGAACTGTTGTTTTCGCAAGACTTAAAGATGAGTGCTTTTTCAGATTTCTGATCAGCGAATGAGACTGGAGGGATCCTCAAAGGCTAAAAATTTTTGAGCTTGATCTTAAATGACAGAGCGTAATAAAGATACAAAAATATGCAAATTTCATTTTTCAAGTAAACTAGTGCCTTCTCGCCCCTTCGGGGCTCGCAATAAAAATTAAGTGAAGAAGAAAAAGTTATTTTATCAGACAAGTACTGTTACATTCCAAACTGCACAACCAAATTTATTCTTATTTGTTACCCCACGCCCCCCCCGAGTTTTTCCTTTCAGGATGAGATCGCCCCTTTATACCTTTGTATACCTGCCAACTTTACCCTTCCTCTTGCCTATGTACAAAGCTTTTATTGAAATTTATCACATTTTTTTCTCCTTTGTATACCTGCTATCCTTTATACTTTTTATACCTGCTACTCAAAACAATTTTATGACTTACCCTTGTACATGTACAAGGCTTTTATTAAAATTTACAACCTTTTTTTCCTTTGTATACGTGCTATCCTCTATATACCTTTTATACCTGCTATTCAAAACAAGGATGCGCGCGCATCTCAAAACCGATTTCATTTTGATATAGAGAGATGAATCCACAACACTACTGGGCAAATTCAAGTTTTTTATCTGATGTGATAGAGAGGTAATAGAAAATCAGAGTTCCCTGGTCAAACTCCTTAAAATATCGTTTCCGGGATGAGGGGAAGAAGAACATTTTGGTTAATCTATACTTCTCCATAAAAAAGTTCCTATTTGAAATCAGAATTTCAAAAACTACGTACTAAAAACTTTTCAAATTTTGTTGGTCACAGATGTTTAGAGAAAGTAGCTTACATCTATTCATGCGTTTTGCAATTATTCAAAAAATTTGAACTGTTCAATCTTCGAAGATTTCTAGCTTCGTCCTAAACTAATTAAATAAGATGAGGGACTTCTGTTTTTAATGCACAGTATAATTTTAAGCTCTACCAGACGCGTAGCGAGGACATTCTTCAGGGCGGGGGGGGCGAGAAACCCAAAATTGCCAATTAATACCATGAAATTTTACCAACTGTTGACCTTTTTTTTTTGTCTTCAAAAAATTTTAAAATAACTGTTGTAGTAATATTGCGCAAGTGGTCAAGTTTATCAATTTTACGTTAAAACTCCAAATTTACCAACTTTCCAAAAGCCATGGGGGGCTACGTCCCTGACTGTGGGCTATACATGATATAAGTTGGCATCAGTTCGAATTTATTCGAGTTCTTATTTTCCCAAAAGAAATTCAAGTTCCCAATTTCAGCGTTGAACGATTATAAATTTCCCAACTTTTCAAAACACCTGGGGGGAAGCTCCCCCCATCCCCTCCTTAGTTACGCCCCTAAGCTCTACTTGATGCCACAGTCACCGTTTCGATAAAACTAATTTAAAGTACAATTTATTGATATTTTCTTCAAAAATCGTAAAATATGGACGATTCAAATTTTGATGGGCATGAGGGAAAAAAAGTCGAAAATGCCGCCGAGAGTTTTTCGACTATCTTATCCGCTCATGCCCTTTCCAGTTGCCTACAAAATTATTAAAATTAATTAGGCTTACTGTTTTCGAAACATAATTTCATGCTCTATTCAATGCCATAATTGTCGTTTCGATACAAAAAAATTTTAATTAGATTTTTTTTATATTTTCTTCAAAAACCTGTAAAAAAGCATAATTTCCAAATTTTGAAAATTTCTAGCTCCGCGTCAAATGATAAAAATGAAAATATATCAAAAATTAGACTTATACGCTCATAAATCCTCCATCTATTGTTGAAAAAATTTGAAAATTTTTTACTACATAGTTTTTGAGATTCCAATTTCAGTTTGCCAAACGTCATTTCGATTCTAGTAACAAAAGATTTTTTTAACTTTTTTGAAAAAACATAGATCGACCGAAGCATTGTCGCTCTTCCTTCACCCCGATAACGATACTTCTGGATAAATGGGGAGGGGACTGATCAAGGAATCATGGTCTTCTAGGATACCCCTACACTACATCATATAAAAAGCTTTTCAGAAACAAGACAAGGCCTGTTATTTGTGCGGTAGCGTAATAAAACATTTTCGACATTTCCTTTACCTCACTATATGTATTTTGAGAAAGAAAATTTTTCTACTTTCCTCCAACATCACCAGTAAGTATATATTCAGAAGTGGTATACTTCCTGTTCCTGGTGATAATATGGATCAGAAGCTATTCATTACAGATCAAACCGGCAATAATGCAAATATGGAAAACACTTGGTCAAGGCCACGTATATATATAATTATATTAATGTTCCAATACCGAGCATTTTTTTTTATGTTTTCATTATTTAGTTGTCAAAATATTGCCAATGACCAAGACGTCAAACTTCTAGTAGTTCCTTTGTCAATCGCAGATTTTAAGTACAAAACTTACAAAATTTGACGGAAAAGTGAAAATTTTTCTACATAATTTGAATACGTCTGTCAAGTCACAAAATACCTAAAAAAAAAACAAACACTTTTGGCCAATTTCGTTGCAGCCTAGTACACAAAACTCCGTACTTAGCAGTTGGCGATTTTGTAAATGACTTCGCACCTTTTGGTTACACTATTCATACACGAAGGTATCGTACGAGAAGTACTATACTCTAGGTCTAGGTGCAGCGCAGTACGGTGTAACTGGCCATTTGGTCAATTAGCCGTAGCGATACTTACGAAATCAGAACTGTAACGATGACCAACAGAGTTCCGTAAAAATGCCTTCTACACGGATCGTAGCGTTTGTCGAAAGGCTGAGATCTGGCACCGCAACGTCCGACGCATCGGCAACAGCAGAACGTTAGGCCAATTATAGGCATCACCGTTGCGAATAAAATCACACATATTATAACCGTTAACACCGCTCCGAAATGACGCAACAAAATCGGCCAATCTCTTCCGACGTCGCCGACGTGAATTGTATTCTCCTCCGTAATCTCGAAGAAACCTGAAACGTGAAAACAAAACGATATTCTCCATCAAGTACACCAGTTACCAATGTTGACTACACGAGCACCAGTGAATTAAATTCGAATCCTCAGCATCACATGTACGATCTACGTTCTACGTCATTCTCATAAGGGTTAACTTGAGGTTTTTCGGCATATACGTATATGTACATTTTTATGTACAAGTATCATTTTCATCGTGCACCTATAAACGTACGATAAACGTATGCAACGATGTCAAGGACCTTTCCGCCTCGGTTACACTCACCTCACACGTTATGGTACACGGTGGTTACGGATATCGCTACCGTTACCGCTAAACTATTCGTATTCGGTATTTGTTGCTAATTATTTTGTGCACATGCCAGCCCGCCACATGCGTTGTCGCTCGCGTGCGTTTTCACAACATTACAACGGGCCTTCAGCATCATAGGCTCGCAGCCCGGTAAAAAGACCCAACAGTCCTTCACTCCATAGTCTCAACTTCGGAGCGGAAGTATGCGACCGAATCGAACCCGATACTTACGAAAATGCCTTCCTCTCTCCCCTCCGACGCGACGGCCAAATTATCAACGCACGTTTCGGTTCGTCGCAACGCGTGAAAATTTCCTCAAACGGTGACTACATTACGAGAGTGCAAAAAAAATATTCGTCGTAATACAGTTATTGGAAACACAGCATGGCATAGCGCGATGATAGCGCTTCTTTTGAGAATAGCGCATTAATTGATTAACGCTGCGATTATCGCGCGAATAAAAATGCAACCGTTTTCTATTTCTTGTCTACTCGGCTGCTAATACTACACATCATTTTCCTCGTTCCGCATTCGTTATCATTTATTGATTTTGCGAGTCTGAAATATACTCGTAGTACCCGTACTATGTACAATGTACATATTACATGCAGTGTGCAAGTATATACCGCAATGTAAGAACCAGCTCTAAGAACGACCAAGTCTAATCCTCGATAGAAAATGAGACCGTAAAATACAAAAAGATGTAAGCAGGTACATAACATTACTGTAGTCGAATTTTTAACAGAAGCATATTCACACTGGCAAATAATGTTGTTACCTATCCACATCCAGGCTGTAAACTCACTCCCAACCCTTTCTACATAGTACTTCCTGCCCAACAGAATCATATGAAGACCATTCATCAAATTTGAGATATCTCATGCTCTTCAAGCCTTCCTCAAATTTTGAGATTCGCCATTTTCACCTAAATTGAAGGCAGTCATATATTGCTTCCCAAATACCATTAATACGTAAGTAATTTGAAGTCTTCAAGCTGATTTGAGGAAAAGATAGGGAAAATTAAATACAAAAACCAATAATATGGTCTGGCTTGGCTTCAAATTCTCTCCAGAAGTTGAAATTCGGATATGTTGGGGTCCTTATTTTGTTTTATAATATTGCAACATGATGGAATATTTGTAGCTTTTGAGGCTCGTTACTGCTTCCTCAAGTTTACTTTTTTGGGTTCAACATGGTAAGATTACTCTGTACGTTTGTATTTCAAATTCGTTACTCAGCTCGGAAAACATATTCATACATGAAAGTCGCTAAAACTTTATTGAAATGTTAATAACAATCTCTGAGAAGGATTTTTTCAGATTTTTGATCCGACTCAGAATTGCATCTTATTTAAAACAAATATCGTTTAAAAGTACATGCCTAGGATACTTCATACCCAAAATTTCAAATGCTTTGAATAATTTGGGGAAAGGGGGAGATGTGAATTTTGTCAAATTTTGCTATAAAGAAAAATAGCGAACAAATGTGAGCTATTCAGTTGATACAGCAATACATAATCTTTTTACATTGATTACCCATATTTAAGCTCTACCAATGGGGGGGAGGGGTAGTTAATACACAAATACCACCATAAATCGGGTCCAATTGAAACAGAGCAACTATACTTTGCAAAACGTCAAATATACTCTGTTACCAACAATTTATGGCGTAACTGCCGATATCTGAAGGTTACATTTCGTATCTAAATTTTTGAGGAAGTCACTAATATATAAATGCCACCATAAATCGGGTTCAATTTAATTAGAGCAGCTACAACTTTGCAAAACTTCTAATATACTCCATCAATAACGCTTTATTGCGTTAATGCCTAGTTTATAGTGACTCATACATAAATGACCTCCTCCTCCAGCCCCCCCCCACCTTCAAAAAAAGAAACATCGGATACGAGACGTCACTCTCGAATTTTTGGGCGATTCAGTCATAAATCTTTGTTAAAGAAGCATATTAGACGTTTTCCAAAGTTATAGCTGCTATAGCAAAAAATGACAAAAATGAGATATTCGAAAATTTGAAAAAATCATAGTTCCGCAAATCATTTGAAGCAGCTTAAATTTTGGAAATGAAGTATCCTACGCATGCACTTTCGATCACACCTCGGGATTTGCAAATTCATTCATGGGTTTTTAATTCATCATCGCACTGATTACTTGAAATAAAAAATGTTATAAATTGGGGTTGAGAAAAAAAACATATCTTGGATTTTGACCAAATTTGGTGAGATGGTTTACTTCGAGTAGGACATTTCTAAAAAAAAATCTATGATCAGTGTGTATTCTAAATCGAAATAGTAATAGAAGAGATGAAACAGTTTTCTATTTGTCATTTGATCCATAGTAATGGACAAGTATGAAGCAAAATTTGAATTTGCGGTAATAGACGATAAATTACTTTTGCCAAAAGAACACTGAATTCTAAAGAGTAAATATTTGAAGCCTTGAAAGGTTTTTCAAACAGTTGAGAAAGGTGATTTTTATGAGAAGAGAAGAAACGTTACAAAACAAAAATCATCAACATCTGTGCGCATGGCAAATTACCAAATTTAATAAAATAAAAAAGTCATTACATTCACTGCAGATGCATATAAAACCAACTTGAATGGCCGAGAAATTGATCTTAGAGAAAAAAGAGAACTACATTATCATACAAATATTTCTTTTGATGTTTTACACGTCCACATAAGCTATCAACAAATACATACACGCGATGAAATGTATGACAAATTTTCACCTGTTGGCTCTAAACATGGAACACCATTCGCTACAACTGTACCTGTTTATTTTTTAGTGAGAGAGAGTGTGAGTAGGTAATTTTGGATAAAAAGTGAAAACCTAACCTATTAAGTGGCGAGTAGGTAAACGTTGCGATTTATTTGTTAAGTAAGGAACTACCATAGAATTTGACATAAATTTCAGACGAATTGTAAATTCCAGGAATTGTTAGTTAATCCTTGAAGCTTTTCACAAGTTCACTTGAACGTTACTAGGAATGAAGTATAAATGAAAAGTCTTACGACTATTCACAGTAAAGGAAAAATTAAGAACACAAAAATATGCATTCTCCATCACCAACGAGATATTAGACGCAAAATTCGAGGAGATGCGCACAACACAGACGGGAATTTTTCGTTTTCAAGGTCTCTCAATCAATACCAAAACAAAGAGAAAACTGTGTTTTTTGAGGATATCACATCGTGTAAGGGATTTAAAAAAATGTCTACCATCATTTTGTTATTTGGAAAAAATGAACAAAATTATGTACAAGAACAAAAACAAAAAATTAAGAATGAATGAAACGCCAATGTACATTTTTTGTACTTCGAATAAAACAACAAGAATAAGGTAATAATTCGTGCATCTTGAAGAATGAATGATATAACATTTTCTTTTCTGGCTCGTAATAAAATGAGATCAACTTGAATGAATTTACCCGTGACCCACTAATTCATTCAAAACGAAATACTTCAATTTTCGCCTTTTTCCATTATCTTCCCGAATGCAATTTCACTGTTCCACTTGATGTATCGATCAACATCTGTGTAATTTGTTGTAAATCGAATACGTTTCATCCTTCGAATCAGATGCATAATTAAACGTTTTCAGTTATGTAAGCAACGTAAAATATTCATTCATTCGCGAGGCGAAGGAAGAACTGTAAAAATATATTTGCGTAATACATTTCCAGGATGCATCTACAGGACCTAAAAGCCTTATCTTACAAACCTATTGATAGTTGATGACGGGAATCGGCAAAGAATATACAACATTAGAGAACTCTAGGATGTATCTGCTTTTAATAAACGCGATTCAAAATAATCAGCATCGCAACACGAAAGGAAACACGGTTAAACACGGATGTTAATCGTCAACAATCCGTGCGATATACAAAATACAATTAGATCGTTACGATGCAGATCATAAAAACTGAAACAATTAGTGCGATATAAACAATACGTAAGCACAAACAGAATTTTTTTCCTTGGTCGAACATAATGAATACATTGCGTAGTGCGTATAAGCTACATACTTAGTTAATAAGTCAATGCAACTTGGATACGAAACAAAGCATATCACCATACATTTTCAAGATCAATGTGCGACATCTCGTTGCCGTTGAAAATGTATACATGAAACGGTACATTGATGAAGAAAATATTAATTAATATTATGCAACGTTAGAGGCAAAAATACGATAACCTTCACGGAGCATTTAATGGATAAATTTAGGTTTATACAAAAACTGTTACTAAGCTGAACTCACCTTCCGGAAAAGCTTGATCTCGTTCAATAAAATTAATAAATTTCTCGGTAAGAACGTATAAGTGGGCCATTCCTCGAGGGTGGAACTTTGTAGAGCTTTTGAAATCATATGATAAATTGGCGACGGAATATTGGACCTGTTCGTATGGAAGGACATTATTTAAAGGCTCAGTGGTAGCTTCCAGAAGTTTAACTGCATTTTTATTCTTCGCATAATACTTCAACCAGTCGCCGCGAATGCCTCCGATAAACACGGCAAGCAGAAGTAAGTTGACAGATGTGATTTTGGTGCTGGCCATTTTAATGGAATAGATAAGCTATTGTGGCATTTTACAATGACTTCGATTGAAATTATTACACCATCACTAAAAAACGTAACCGCTGAAATGTACACTCACGACGGAAGAACGCGGTCATAACTCGTAGCACACTAAAAATTTGTAAATAAATAAAACATTTAACTATTTAACGCTACAGTTAATACGTACATTTTTAATCAATCTACCATTATCGCGTACTCCGCAGTCACTGTCTGCAATCTCTTTCTCCTTTCATTCCAGTTCACGATAGTGAAAATAGAATGCATTCACAGAACTAGAAGTTCATTACGTAGGAGAAAAACAAACCGAGTGTCACACTATTAAGCATGCCCCAGCAATAAGTGAATAACAGGATTGCTAAAAAACCGTTTTTGTTTTTTTTTTTAATAAAAAAACAAAAACCGTTTTTTATGGTTAAAAATAGATTTTTTGTTTTAAAACAAAAATCTTCATGAATAAAAACATGTTTTTCAAACAGTTTTAAATTTGTTTTTTTTGCATTTTTAGTATTCAAATGTTTTAAATTAATTTATAATGTTTATGCTCTTCATCATAGCTTCATAACTGAATAAGAAAACATTAAGAACCACAATTATTTAATTTTCACTTAAGCACTACGAGCATGGAGCACCCAAGGAATCCCCAAGTCCCCACTCGTTGAATTGACGTCAAACACATTCAAATAAGTCAACTTATTCAACTTATTCCATCCACCTTGACTTTGCTGAAATAATTCCATACACCATAAGCGGTTCCTCTACTGAAGTCATAAAAATTAAATATTTAGCCATTACTCTTGACAGCCTCGACTTCTCAAGCTCTCAAAACTTCAAAACATTTGAAAATAGAAATTTGAAAAAAATTTTCGAAATCTAGGAGATGCTTTCACACTTTGCAGCTAAAAAATTCTTCCTCGTTAGTGTTTACTTGCATTTGTTCAGTTAAATACTGTAAATTTAAAGAGAAAATGAGGAGAATGAAAAACATGTTTAAAAAAAAGCGTTTTAAACGCATTTTGAACAAAATTTTGTTTTAAATTTCATTTTGGTTTTTTTTTTTAATGTTTAAAACATGTTTTAAACACTTTGGTTTAAAATGCTGAATCCTGGTGAATAATCCTTACTTTCAAAAACTAATTGGAATTTTTGTTCTTTAGTTGAAAAATGAATCAATTTGAGTAAGTTCAAAATTGTAGTTCCAACTTCTAATTCCCGACTAAAAATTTGTAGTATTTAAGAAATTATACAATACAATAATTATGAAACACAAAAACCTATTTTACTTATTTCTTCCTAAAAAATAAAAAATAATTTTACTTTTATTTTGTTCTAATTTTCAATGTTTTCACTATTTTTCTATCTCCTATACAAATCATGATTCCATTCTATCACACTTTACTTTTTCTCCTAACGCAAGCAACTTCTTTCACATTTTCAAAAACAATCAAAAATCATTAAAATTACAAAAATTCTCAATGTCTCATTGATCGTTCCAAATTAATTTTATAATTCTTCTTTACTAAAAAAAATCAGGAAATTTTCATATTATATAATGGTGTGATTTTGGGGCACATTTATTTTTTTCATATTTTTCAAAACCAACAAAAAGCCATCATAAAATAACAAAAATTTTAAATTCTCAACAACATCCAAATGAACTTGTTTTATATTTTCCTGTAGAACTGTCAGTTCCACCAGGTGTTTTCATTACTTGCGGATGTAGCATCTTCACCGAAACCGAATTTATAAGATGAGGGCAGGTCTAGGACACTGACACCAAAATCCATAATTACCCTTCTTGAAATACATTTTTATCACTTTTTACCTATGATAAACTCATAAAAATGCAATTATTATTGATTTTTAACAATTTTTTAATGAGCACATTCATCTCCATAGGTAAGCAATATATTATTCAACAAAAATTATTTAATATGATCATTCTATTTAAACATATTCTCCTTAACTTCTTCGTAAGTTCGTAATAACAATTAAATTAATTAGAAGTACTATAAAATAACAAAGTAAAGAAAGAAAGAAATTCAGTCTTATTATTATTTTTTTTTCAGATCCATATCATTGAAATGCTTTTTACTTATATGACGTTTTTAACTGAATTTTTTCGTATACAACAGTGGTAGCAAATAAAACTCATTATTTAAAATGAATTTCATGAAAAACAGGAATGGTAAGGAACAAAGGAACGAAGAAGTTTCGAAGTGAACCGAACAGAAACAAAGGAAGCGTTCGAAAAGTTGAAAGGTAATTTTAGTCCAGTAGCTTGACTGTTTTAGTACTTTTAGGTTATTTAACAACGCCATCTAATATCGTGAATTAGTACTACATATGGAATCACGGAGGAATAATAATATAATAATTATATAATCTGTGTATTTTTCGCTATTTAATAATTTTTTGTAGTTCCTTCATTATTCAATCCGCATTTGAATTTTATATTCTAAATTGTAATTTTTTCTAACACAAATCTTCCACTTATTTTTCACAACGATTAACCCTATAATGCTACACTAGGTAAAAATATACTCAGCATGCGCCTTTTCATGCAGCGTAGGCAATATATTTCCACTCTCAGGCCCAAAGGCCCAAACGCTACCGCGTGATGAAGCACTTCTCCTGTAGAACAAAATGAGGTATCTGTCTCATTTTTTGTGCGAGTGAGGCGAGTGAGGTATGCAGGTGGTAGTAAACCCAAAATTTCGAATTTTATTTATTATTTTTTTAAATAAAAATTTTATATTTTTTTTTTCAGTGCTATTTTTGTAAAATGAAACTTACTGATGAATTTTTATGGAAACCTCTTATTATAGACTAAATTTATGGATTAAAAAAATTTCGATTTCGTAAACTTACTTTTTTTCAACTGTTGGTAGGACTAAATTTTTATTAATCTTTTGACTCTAAGCAGATAACATGAAATTGTTTGAATTTGTTTACCAAATACTAATTTTTTTTATCTACTGATTAACACCTTTCGCCCAAATTTATGATTTAAAAACAATTTTCAAGTTTTAACATGTGTAGTACTCTATGGTTAATACTACTTTTCCTTTACTAAAAAATTTACTTGATAATGACTTCTAATAATGTTCTCATCTTTTAATTTAGTCAAGATTATAAATAATACTTTCATTTTAATGAATTGTGAACGTCAAAAAAAGGAGTTGAATTTCTTCACTAAAATTATGTAGTTTTCCAACGTTAAAAGAGAAAGAACACTTTAAGTTTAAATTACAAATATATGTAGGTATATTTTTGAACAATTGAGGAGTTATTCTTAGATTTTTTGGGCATAAATGTATTATTATTGCTGTGTAATTATGAAAAATAAATAAATAAATAAAATTAAAATAAAAAGTAGAAAATTGATTTTACACTTACATTTTGATAAAAGATCTGATCTGCATTTTTCTCAACTTTTATGATCGAACGAGCAAAAGTTGTTCTTATCATGACACTTGAGTTCAATATTACCAGTTTAAACAAAGATTTTCTCTTAATTTCATGCTAGTATACAGGGAGTGAAAGCAGGTATTTCATTTGTTCAAGATTCAAAAAGTTTGTTTTATTCATTTGCCAAATTACATTTTTTTCAACTAGGTATTTATTCACTTCCACTCGTTACTATGATGTTTCTCAAACACCTTGCCATTACTTGTTTACAATTGACAAAAAAAAAAAAAAAAAAAAAAAAAAATAGGTGATGAAGTTGAAGCATATCGATATTTATTTAATCAATTTCTTCTTTTTCCTCCTTTTTTTTTTGAAAAATAATGGCACAGCTACAAAATAAAAAAACTTTCGTGTAGGCTGCTAATCAACATAACTGATTTAATGAATAATTGGATGAAATTTCTTGTAGGCACTCAAGCTGTTGTTTTATTAAACTTATACATACTTCACGATCAATTCTGTTATCACGCATTTTTTAGAAATAACAAAAACTCTATTGCAAAGCTTCTAAGATCTTGCTAATTTTTCATTTTTTTCAAGAAATATTATATTTATCTCATTCCATGTCATGAGAGGAATTTCATTTATTATACTATAACTATGTTACCATTTCTTTCTTCAATTTTTTAATCATTACGATATGTATGAATGGTATATTCCATCCGAATCAATTACGGATTCAGCAAGTTGTTTAAAAAAAAAAAATGAAACATCGATTTAATGAACATTTCAACTACTGACCTTCAATGCTAACAAAATTCAACCATCATCCCAGATCTACCCTCACTATCATTCCTCCTATCCATTGATTTGAACCAACAATCAACCACAATCCATACTACAATTACTTTTAAAAAAAGACCCCTGCTTCAAAAAGTTTCTTAATCTACTCCGTACCTCTAGCCTTGTGGCAGTACATTAGACGATAAATTTAAAAAAAAAATGAATAAACAATTCTACAAGAAATAAACATTATAATGAAAAATATTGTATTTACAAAATTAGATAAAACAAACAACATTTTTCAATGAAAATCAAAACTTGAGTCAAGATATATTAAAAGTTTCGCAGAAATGTTTTGTTGCTTACGAATGTGTGTTTCTGGAGTAGGTACTCAATAACAAGGTCCTTGCTGATTACATGAATTCGTGATTAGTTTTCATTTTTTTCTAATTCAAGGTACAACATTTTACCGTATTCACTATTCACATTAAAAAAAAAAAACTGAACTCGTTTAAAAAAATGAAACCATAGTTTGTAAAAAAAGATCCATGTATTTATAAAAATGTATGATTGATATATTCATTGTTTTTTGATTTTTTTAGAAAAGTTTCATTTTTTTTTTTTCCAAAAAAGAATGCGTTGAAATGTTGTACGATACATTAGATACACATAAATCAACAAGTTCTTTTCAGTTATTGAAGTAGTCTAGAAACACGCACTAGGAATAGTATTCGTAAACTCGTGCATTTCTGCAGAGTTGTTAATGGGGCATAGGTACTCCAAAAAATTCTCTAATTGAACAGTAGATGTAGGATGGCGTAGGTATCAGGTACAACGTAAAATGTAAAAAACAAATTATTTACACAAGAACTGCTATTTTCATAAATAATTCTCACAATTAAATAACATAAAATAAATATGTGCTTAAATAATCATTATTTACATACATAGATAGGTACCAAACTACCTATATACCTTTGTACATTGATTAATATAAGCCTGATGGAAGATCCATTATTTTACCATTATAACCGTTATAATACATTTCTTTCGAAATGTTGGCACACCTTTTAGGAAAATTGGGATTTAACTTATTAACTTGTTGATTGTATATGTTAGCGGAATTTTGTACATGATTTCTTCCGGAATAAAGACCGGCGTTATTATGTGTTTTAAGAGTAAAATGAGATGAATTAGCTGGAAATACATTGGGTTCGTTATAAAAATAAAAAACAGCAGGGTTCATTTTTACGGGATATGAATGATTCAAAGACGTAAAATTATTAGTGGTGGTTTTCGTACTGATAGATCGCAACACCTTATTATTAGTGTTCAAGTTTGAATTTTTATTTTTCATTTCTTTTTCAAAATTATTTGAATTTTGCATAATATAATTTTTATTTGTTGCATTCACAGTTTTGTTTTTTTGATCATGAAAAGGATCACTGGAACACTCTAATAAGCCATGTTTCTTACTAGTTTGAGTAGATGAAACTTCTTTTCTATTGTGCAAATGATGAAAAGTTTCGCTTCTTCTTAGAACATTTGTTTTGATTCCTTTTCTTTCATTATTGACGTGGTTGCTTTTAATAGAATGCGATTCGGTAGGCAAATATTCTACCTTAGAATACTCGTGATCTGATTCAGTAGATAAACAACACTCTTGAGATGAACAACTACAGTTGGAGTTATCTCCACTTTCATCTTCGAAAAAGGGATTCATTTCAATGTTTTCGTTCAAAAAATGTAAACTGCGTGATTTTTTGGGGGCTCCGGTAATATTCTGGAGGGAATAATATCGTTTTCTTCTTGAATAATTATAGCGCACGAAAGCTTTTCAAAACCGGAATTTTTAATGGAAGATTTTTCGTTTTTTGTTTTTTCCATGTTATTTCGACAGTTGAGGTTTTTTACATCGTTGATGACATTTTGAAAATCCTCCATCACTTCGTCTATGGTGGGCTCTAAACAATTTCTGTCATTTTCGTAATTATATTTGCTCTGTATAGATTTTCCATTTTGTAGCTCATATACATTGTATAAATTTTCTTCGGAATCATCCTGGTCCGACGAACTTATACCTTCATCTTCAGCCGGAGTAGAATTTTCACCTCCTTGTTTCGGATAATTGATATGTGTTTTGAACGTAAATGATTTATCGATGGAGGTTGATGTTGAATCGGACAGTGAATTATCCAATTTGGCACAGCCTTCTTTGCAACAACTTTCAGATATTAAGGATTGTTTTTCACTCTGGAGTACCTAAGAAAAATATATTAATTTGGTTATTGTTTAGTCAGTAAAAACATCTGCGCCTTTTTCTTTTGAAATAGACATGTAATCATATAGTAATGTGAAAGAGTGTGCCTAGGTTTGCCTATCAAAAATGAAAGGAATAAGATAGAAAACATAAATCTGTGATTAATCGATAAGCATCGTTATGTATGTACTTACACGAACTTACCCTGATTTGCTTTTCTAATTCGATAATTTTTTCTTTTAGGGCTGATACTTCTTTACATTTATTGCTGTGATTATTTTTCAAAATTTCCACGTCGATGTATAATTTCGACCAACGATTAAATTCTTCCTTAATTGCTTCATTATCAGAATCTTTAGACTGCATCAACTAAAAAAAAAAAAAAAAAATACAATTTTCGTTGGAAAATACAGACGTGATTTCTCATCGCTTATCCACTTTTTTATTGAAATTTGCTTACATCTTTTAGAGTTTTCACATTAAAACCAGCCTGCTCTAATTCAGCTTGGATGTACAAATGAATTTGTTTTTTAGGAGAAGTTTCAACAAATGTGTTGATGAATTTCAATCCAGATAACAATAAATCGGAGGCAGCTCCATTAAGCATACTGACTAAAAAACGAAATCTAACCGGTTCTCCAAATCTTAATCGCATAGTGGACATAGCCTCGGATACAGCATTGTGACCAGCAATGGAAAAGCAACATATTTTAGTCAGCAACTAGAAGCAAAGTATGGATTATAAAAAATTAAAAATATTTGAAATACTTCACATAAAAATTTAAAAATATGTATAGAAAATATTATTGGTACCTCAAGGGCTATTATTCTCGATTTACTAACGCTACTCATAATGCACACTGTAAGGCAAAAAAGACCGGTAGAAGCCATCGCTAATCTTCGAGTTGTTTCAGGACATCTGAGAGAATATCTTAGGCATTGTAAACAAGAATTTTCATCCAGGAGAGATCGCCGATGTTGAGCTGATGCTGCTTTCGTATTTTGACTTGTATCGTTCGACTGTATCGTACGAAGAAGTTCTAAAAGAAGTGTTACACCGTCTATTGGATCAGCAACGAATTCTTGCACGAAACTAGTGAAAAAAATCATCTTTACTCATTTCCTCCACAAATACATGTAGTGTGTTTCTATTTCAAATTGCCAAAAATTTTAATACCCTATATTTTACACTCATGCTGATTTAGAGCAATTGTCATTTTTTCAAGGTACCTATTATTTAAACAAGTAGGTAACTATAGGGACCCACTACTTTGTATACAGTTGCTGAAAATTTAAAATTAGCCTATGGATACCTGATATAAGCAAAACGAAGATCCGTTTTCAATTTATTCAATAAATCCGAAATGCTTGAGAACTGCCTCAAACTCATTTCTCTTTCAGTGCATGAAGTTTGTATCGTACCATCATGTTGCTCGTTTGTGCTTAAAATTGGCCTACTAGTCCATTTCTTCAGCGATAAAGCGTAATCCTCCGGGTTATAAACAGGGGGTCTCGATAATTCCTAAAAAAAAAGAGAAAATATAATTTAAGCGTAAAAAATCTCAAGAATACAAAACAGTTATTTCTCGCCAATTTCAACTGTATTTCGGCGAGTAAATTTCGATGCATTCCTGCTTTCTTCGCAATCGCTCCAAACTTTCATCTTCAAGTTATGTACGCGTATAAAATTCTCTCACTGTTGGTGGGAACCCCTCGGAATTATTTGTATATTACTTAAATAATTCATTATAATTGACAATTTCTATTATACAAATCATAACGGTCAGAGGTAAGTATTGTTGACTCCGATGATTAAATAGAAATTTATTAATAACATATTGTTATAGATGTTTGAACGCAAGATTTCCATCTTACGTATTTGTTGCGGTTATTATTTGTGTTATTTGTGTAACTTCGTACAATACAGTATAGGTGTACTACACTAGCATACTACCTAAGATAAAGTTCCCGCGGTACGTCATTCCTATTCTTCATTTTTCTCGCTAAATAACGTGAGATTGTTCTCAGACTTTGTGAGCAGTTACCTATAGGTTTACTTTTTCAATGAAATTATATGCAGGTTCTTGTTTTGCTTGACCCGATTTTTCGTTGGAAAACTCTACTTTTCGAAGACTCTAGCGCTTGGTGGATACAGAAATTATGTAAAATTTATTATTCCGTCGTTTTTTATTAGTTCATTTCCTAAAGATTACATTAACAATTATGAATCTTATGAATGTAGAAAAGATTAGTGAGCAAATAATATCCCCTGAGGTAGATACTCAAAATTGTTTACTATACGCAAACCAACATTACATTTTTAAAAGAAATACATAGGTATTTGGAATCACAATACCCATTATCAGTTTGGAAATCTTCAAGGTATCTAGCCGCTGAACACGTGTATTTTAAAATTCAATTCAAAGAACATAAAAATCCGGCCAAATTATATTTTTTTAAATAAAAACAAATATGACGTTATATGGTTGCAGAACAGGATAAACGGATAAACTCGCACATCCGGAGTAATAATGTTATAACTCAAAAAAAGGGATTTCAAGGAAATAGCGTTTCTAGTTTTTTTAAATTCTCATGAACACTATAGTCGTAAATAACTAACCATAATATTGTTTTAGAGACTTTGTTTGAAGGCATTTAGCATTTATTTTTACAATTTTTTCAGTTTTTTACTAAAAAAACAACTTTTCGCATTCACCAACTTATTTTCCGAAGCACCGCCTTAACATAAATATAAGCGTATTACCATGTGTAAGTTAGTTGAGTACTTCACTTGTTACTGCGTACATCAAAAATAAACCAAATTACACAAAATTGAATTTATTTTATTTAATTTTATTTCTCATCCTATTTGTTAGAGGAGAGAGTCATTGCCGGTGTGAGCACATCGAATCCACCGGGTCGATAGTATCGACTCAGTATTCCACACTAAAATTAGCCGGGTCGATTATTTCGACTCAGCATTAAATTAAGCGGGTCGAATAAATCGACTCAGTAAAGTCTCGCCGGTTCGGGCACGAATCAGCATTGCCTACTCGGGCCATAGCTCGACTCAGCACTTAGGGACTTAAACTGACACTAAATAATATAATCGTAACCACCAACAGCGACAAAGCATAACTAACTGAGACAAATATATGAAAATCCACTTTTTTGAGATAATAACTTTATTACTCCGGATGTGCGAAGTAGCTTTAGGCAAAGGTCTGGTGATATTCACAACGATTAACAACCTCTCTGATATGTTTTTCATTCTTTGTAAACTGAGGTAAACTGTCATCAGCTCATCACTCATCGATCTTTTTGATACCTCATAATGTGAATCTATAAATGACGTCATATCAAATGTATACCTGACTGATGTCTGACTGCCATATCCATAAACATGATGCATTGCTGACTTACTGAGAATGGTCTCTCTTCATTTCTGTAGTTAATCTTAGTTTTAATGTATAGTAATTTGATTTTCGGTACTTTTGTCTATTACTGTGTCAAGCCTGTGTCATTGATGAATAGTTTGTTTTTCAGTTTTACGCTTCAATACGACTGTGATTTTGTCGGAAGTGATGAACGTAAATTCTCTGAAATTCGGTATATGTTCTATTTTTTGAAATTCTTACGAACAACGTAACACGTACCTTATATAAGTTTTGTTTTTATGATGTTGAATAATTTATCCTTCAATTCTCTTATCAGTTGTGTATGTGTAATTGTGTATACATGTTGAAATGTACCGTCGATAATAACAGAATACAACAGCACAGGAACACTGAACATAATGGAGTTGGTAAGTACGAAGAGGAAAAAGTGTAAAATATATCTAATACTTGGAAAACCATTTATGTTTTTCAGCGATCGGTTCCTGTAAACACGGTCTGCAAACTGCATGTGTATTTGCAGGCTCACAGCAGGAGATGAGTAAGAATTTCATTTTGTATGTAGTTATTTCACACTTTTCCATCTATCTGACTGTAACTGAAAAACTCGAGTCATTTGAATGAATGAGGGACAGCTGAAGTAATAACATTTGCCTACATTGTATTTCATGCCATTGTAATGCGTGAAAGTTGTCAAAATCGATGAAAAGTAGTAGATCATAAATGTATTCAGCAACATTTTCAACAAGTGGCATACTGTGATTGAGTTTTATTAAGTACTCATTATAATGGATTGTGTAACTAGCACTGAAGTGTCAGAATGTTCTCAAAATGTGTAAACTTTGGTGCATCTGTGACTAACGTAAGTGTGATTTGAAACAATTTTTTCTCATATGAAAAACATCTGTGGGCATATTAGCGTGAAAAATGAACCCTGTACATTTTCATAATAGAAACCAAGAAAAAAATATTCATTCCGAGGCGAAATATTTGCAGGAACTGGTCGTGTGAATAAACGACGTAGCTTCGAAATAACGAATAAGCAATGAGCATGAACTGGTTTTCATCTGGTATATTTATCGTAGCATCTTTAAAAAATGCGTTATAGCGGACCGGACCGCTAGAGAACACGCTAACATCAAGGTTAATAAAAATGTGAGCGAGATAATTGCGGCACTAACATTATACAATCAAACAATGGAAACCAGTTCTATCGTAATATTTTATAATCAATATTTCATTTAATTGAATTACTTTAAGTGTAATAAAAAAAGCCAAGATCCGTAATACTCGCAGCACTTCCAACGGTAAAGTTTTTTCTCCTTCTAATACCTAAGCAAAGAAAAACGTCGCAACGTTGGTAGTGGTAGGTTCACGCATCATTAATGGAAGTAATTAACGTTCGAGTTCTACATTTTTGTCGGGATGTTGGCTACTTTTGATAGTGGCGGAATTACCTAGTATAAAAACGTGACATAACCATCGCTTTCCGGATTCCTCGTTCGTATTTTCGGTTGATTCTCAATTGCGTTTCGCCGCACATTTGGCGAGCTACTTTCTCAACATGAAAAATAATAAGGTTAGAGGCGAGAAAAATGTTTCCTCGAAGCACGAAATCACTATTAATCGTACACTAGCATGATAGTACATAACATTGGAAATCTACGCCTGTGATCTACGAGTATCCGACTATCTATGTACGCACTGCGCATTTATCGTCAATAGTGTTCAACGGTAATTTGTATGTATTTGTACTCATTTCCATAACAAAGCACAAATATGCAGGTTTCAGGTACGCTGGTACAGTAAGGTATGTGGTATGTCTTTGTGTCTCTTCTGGGCTCCCTGGTCCCTGATACCGGGTGTTGGACCAACACAATTCAACTTGAGATGTTAGCTAATACATTGTATGAGCCTTTTTGAATACGTTTGTCGTTTCCAATATAATTTTATGAGTTTGACTGAGAACTAAAATGGCCTAATACGTACCTTTTTTTCCATTAGTTTTGACGTGGACTTTCTATGTAGGATTACGTTATCGCGATTCAATAATACAATTTTTGTATAGGTCCCCCAAAAATATCACTTATGCAGCTATGAAAGCGGAGAAGGCGTTCATAGATTTATTTTAACTCTTTTCATAATAAAAATACTCGCGTATGAAGTTATATATAATTATGTGCGTCGAATTTGACTTGACGAGAAAGTTGATGAATTTTGTTTCATATTGAAGGCGTTTGATAAATCGCGCAGCTGTTTTAAGATCAAGGGGCGTAATAAATTAGAATTTAGCTAGGCTGTCATTACAATCATATTATTACCCACCTATACTCTTCCACGTTATATTATGCTTATACAGTGCATATCAATAGGTAGCTTCTAGCTTGCTAGTTTGCACCTATCTGATACGTGTATGTGTATTCTCATTTCCCAATTAGATAAGATTATTTCGTCGCATCGTACAAATTACCTCAGTATTCAATCATCAAATTTCCAGCTCTAAACGCTGATCTTTGTTATGATGATGAATGTTTTTTTTCCTTTCTTTCATTTTTTTAACATTCAGTTATATCCATCAAATCATTTCTATTTAGCTTCTGATATGCACTTCGATGTTTTCTAATACCTGAGAAATAAGTAGATAGCCTATTTACGAGCATAAAATGAAATTCGCTTCGCTTATCACGACGTTATTTATTTACCAATGATGCTTTGTTATGAAAAAATTAACTTTACCGAAAGCAAATTCATTCATCGTGATCTTTTATTAAGATGAGAAACCGGTGTCGGTGTCTATATTTGTCCGCAGATTTAGCGTATCTACGCTGATTCTGTAACACTTGATCATTGATCTGAATAAATAATACGTGCTTAAGAAAAGAGTGCACAGACGATGACATCCCAGTCTCATTATTGCGAAGATTTTCGTACAGAGTTACCGCAATATCATTATCTTCTCATTTGCTTCAGCCAGTATTCGTATATAAGAGTATGTGCTGGTTCGTTAACCGTAAATAATATTACAAAGCCTTGACCGTTCGAATTTCACATCAGTAGGCGTATCTACCCAAAATGATGGATCAGATAACGTCGACAGCCATAAATACCGCTATGGTTCCAATATTCCATATGAATATGAACAGTCCTAAGCTCATTCTATGAACCTGGTCCATTATTCTTAATCCATTTCCTCGTCTAGCTTTTATACGTTGAATTATTGGGAAATTTCGATTTGAGCTGACAGGTATGAGAAGTGCCTAATAATGTTTCGATCTATTCTCTGTTCGCGATATTTGTGCGCTTACTATGTGTGCATGGGTGTATATTCGAGCGAAGAGTGTGATTAATTTCTATTTCCCTCACCCCTAAAAAAGGTGGACAGATAAAAGTATCGTTTCTTCCTTCGAATTCTTTCAGATTTAATTTAGTTTACATTAAAAATGTGCTGAAATATTTATCTCTTATACACACTACAAAGTAATTCTTCAAATATAGTAGGTACCATTGTAAAACTAAAAATTTTATCGTTCAATCTGAAATGTAGTGGCATTTCCAGTTTTTAGCCTTTCCTCTTCCTACTACTCAAAAGCTTCCTGCGCCACTATACTCGGAGTTGGTGAACTTTATCATCTAGGGAAATAGATTTAAAGTAGTTACTCGTCATTCGCAGATTAATTTCATATATTTTCGAACAAAGGCGGATGGGGCGGGGCGATAGTGAAGCTCTTGGTTGCAGTGCATTCACAAAATCTGAGAAAGTTCCATCGACTAAATATTTCGAAAGTAATCATTTATAAACTTAATTTTTTAGTTTTTTAACATTTATGTAATTTTATTTATAGACTTTTTACTTTTTTTGAAAACTGCTAGAAATATTCTTTTTTTTTGCAATAATTCTTCTGAACAAAAAGCTACAGAAGTTGTATTTTAAATGTAATTTTTTGCATTTATTACATTCACTGATAATCTTACGGCTCTATGTATGTATCAAGGTGAAGTGAAATAAAAGTTTCTTTCAATTTTAATTTAATTTTTGCTCATTTACTCTGAGTTGAGAGTACGTAACGAGAAATAACCACTTGAAGGAAGCTAGGATAACTTTGAAAGCCAAAAATCACTTCGTAAGGCTGAAGGTTTTAATGTTAACTAATTTACTGATGCACTTTCAACGTTGAATTTATATTTACGCACAGCCTACATATTAAACTGCAACTGAGGCAATTTTTTTCAAGTAAACAAAAAAAAAAAAAAAAAAATGGAAAATCCTGTTTATCGTAGTCAACTGAACCAAAAGTATGACACTGTAAACAAGGGTGTATACTCAGTGATGAGTCGCTCGGCATTCATGAGTCCATGGAGTGTAGCGCAAAAGTTTTGCTGAGTGCTAATAAATCTATAAGCTTAGTTCGCTCAAAAATTCCGTTCCCAAGCCAAAAAAATCTAACTTGTAATTGTATTACGTTCAGGTGATGTAGATGATAAATGCTTTTTTTTATCGATATTTTTTTAATTTTCTGCAAAATAATATGTCGAATTAAAAACATATTTGTTTGGTTTTCATTAATTTTACCTGGTTCGTTTCAACAATAGGGCGAGCGGAGCGTTGCAGATCATGTGAGTGTGAGCGCAAAAAATCGTAAACGGCCCAAGACAGGCTAAATGCTGGACCACCATAATATTCCTTAAGAGACCCATGAACGCGGCCAAGTTGCTCTCAACAGTGAGACAGCTGTATTAACAGGTTTTTTATACAACAATATGGTGGCGCAGCATACCCGAGTTTTCTAGTGCCCCGCCAAAAGTACATAAAATCCACTTATTGATTATTTTAGAAATTTCTCGTTTTATTTTTTTGGTGAGAGGGAGGGGAGATTTTTAAATTTTTGTTTTCTTTCTTTCTTTCGTTCATTGTTTAGATAGTAAATGCATAAATGTTAAAAACAATTTTTTCGTTGCATCATTGCATATAACTATAAGTATCGACCAAGAGCCAGTATAGTGAATCTGTCTTGGGAGAGCTGAAAGCTGGCACCCCGCTCATTTTTTAGCATTTGTACATAGAAAAAAATATAATTATAATTAATGTGACATAATAGAACTACTGCTTTCGAAAGTCAAGACTAAGTTTTTATAGTAATTCATAAATATTCGGAACGACAGATCGCTCAGAATGAGCTTATTTGATGAAATTTTTCATTCTGAATCCGGGTATTTATATTTGTTTGGCAACTCCTTAACTATTATCAAGAAAATGTCAGATCCCTTCGCGAGATCAAAGAAGTGCTTGAAAGTGAAATGAATAAATTACGAAAAAGATGATTGAAAATAGTTGCATTTGATGGAATTTTTATCCTAAATTAGAAGGCACTGATCTGGCATCTCGAATCACCTCGAAATATATATCAGAATTCTTAAAATATGATTTTTATTAATACATTTCCGTTGATGCGGTGGTCGAATTATCGAAAAAATTTCGTTCTAAGGAATTTTTAATCCCAAATCTAAATATGTATACAATTGTATATAATATATGTTGTAGTGGCACCCTTGCAGTTCAAGTAAGTATTTCTCTCCACTTATTTCTTCCTATGCTTCCCATTTATTGTCAGCAATACTACAATGCACATTCTGCATTTTTGTACAAATAACATATTTTTATTATTGAAAGATGAAATAAAAATTTTTGATTTTTTTTTTGGTGGCTTTTCTAACTGCCTTGATATTACACCACCTCTAGGATGATCAGATTTTTAAGACGAGGCCGCATCGTTGAATTTGTTCAGTGCCGGTTTTAGAATTGCTACTGGGGGGGAGGGGTTCAGTTCCATAAAGTGAAGTGGAAAAGATAGCAAAATAAGGATTGAAACTCTAAAAAAAAATAAACCGAAAATAGAAACCTTACTGATGTTTTTGATTTTGAAATATGAAGGAATCTTTATTTACGCTCGAGAATTATGGACCAATTGGACGCTCGTAAATGTATACGAAAACGACGCAGATAGGTTAATGATTTGTAGAAGACCGCTCAAAAATACCTACTCCATTCGTTTTACAAGCTTACATTCTTTGAGATTTTCGCATAAATATCTTGTACGCATTCGTAGGTACTTATTTAATGTCAATTTAGCATACTGAATCCGTTACAAAGTACGTTAATGATGTACTAAAGACGCTATGAGAACCGATCAACTCTGCGAAATCGTATATCATCATTTCAAACGTCGAACAAATTATAAAAGCGTTCTCGTATGAAAATTTGTTGTTCTTCGAATCGAAATAATCACGAGTGTAATCTGTGAAGTCATTGACCGAGAGAAATATTGAATGAAAAGATGGAAAACCTCAAGACACTAACTTCCAACTTAAAAATTTTTATTTTTCCTTAAAACTTGAAATCTTGCTTCACTTATTTTATGTTCTAGGTATTTAAAATCCGAGGAATTTTTTTGTATGAAATTGACCCTTATAATCTACATATAGCATGTTGTATTAACCTTCGAATACTCCATCAGCAAAATAGTGTGAGGCCAAACATTGACACCTTCGATCTCAACTGAATTGAGAATCGGTGATTTTGCATTTAAGTGAACTGTTAAATGTAATTATTATTATTTTGATTCTGATTTTCTGGTATAAAATTAATTGAAAATCTTATGATCCCATTCCATACATTAATACTATACAATTAAGCATACGATCAAGATATAAAAATAAATACACACCTTTTGAAACGAATTCATGGATACAAAATTTGAGAAGTATCGACGCCACAAAAAATACAAAAATCACGAAAAACCGAATGCACCTTTTACTTGCGAAGTCTCCATGACGAAACAATAAACGAATCGTTATTTTGTAACTCGGTCGAATCCATAGCGAATAATTAACCAATGTAAATACTTCACGATATTCTGATTCAAGTGTAATGTAACTTTTTTTAATGAAAAAATAATGTTTCAAAGGGTTTCGTAACCTCTCACGCCAACATTGAATAACATGTAAACTGAAAATAACATCAACAGGTATTAACAACAATGATGAATTTACCACCTCCATTTGGGAACGTACACAAACACACCAACTGCATATACCTGGTAAATACCTTAGGTGGTGTTTACGAGAAGGATGGAAGTTTCTTAGGTTTGTCCGGCCTAACATACCTATTACAAGTCTTCATTTTTTCAATGTTTGCACCGTTTAAATGAAAAAATATGCAATTATCTTGGAATATTTTACTAATTTAAAACGAAATATACTCCAACTACTAACGCCATTGTGATCGAAATAATTTTTTTTCTTTTCTGAAATCGTTGCGGCGCGCAAGTGAGTCTGTTCAGTCGAATGAAACTGCTGGGTACGTGTAATAGATGACGTTGAACCGCTTTTCAACACTGCAGGTAGTATTATGTTTATCGAAAGGTGAATGGAATCAGTAGTCGCTGGGTAAATTAATCTTTTCGTTCGATGGTGTAAACTTGTTCCATGTGATGTATTGGTTGCCATGCTTGTATACGAAGGAGTGAACTATTGATGATGTTCGTTTACATGAAGTACGAGTGTGAATTTTAGCCATCACAATTTTTCGATATATTCGCGTAGAATATTGTGGTTTTTTTTGAAGATATCGGAAAAAGCTCCAATCGCCATTTTGTATGGGGAAAAATTAAAAAGCACAAAATTAATTTAATCGAAACTGAATGAAGTTATTTTTCTCTTAGACGCTATATTACATGCCTGCCAACGTGTGACTCGCTTTGTAATTGCTGTTAATTCGTTTCCCTTAGCCTGTTAATGAAATAAAACAACAACATAATTCGCTAGAGTATTTTTCATGCAGAGATTTGTCATCAAAAATTTGCGTTGCTCATCATATTGTTGTTTTCTTTTTCTTATTTCTCCTTCTCTTCTCCATTTACATTACTGGTACGGCAGTGATTTTATATGTTGGTATTTTTAATAGAATATTTTATCTGCGTATTTCCTATGGTTGCTTGATCAAGTATATACATATATAGCGTTTTCTACTTTGAGTTGAAAATTCTATTTCTAAATTTCCAGCCACAGTGACTTCAGGGTCCAGGGGTTTTTAAAGTGGTAACAGTTTCAAAAAAATAAAGGTTTTCGCCATCCTAATACTTTGAGTGATTTCAAGTCATTCGAAATAGGACCTAAAAGGCTGAATTTAACTGAGTAACTTTTATCCTAATCCGATACCGTTTTTCCCTCTATCAGTCATCATTGCGTTGAAAAGCGGTAAATAATGAAATCGCTAGAATATCCTACTTCTGAATGTCAGTAATTACTTATTCGATTTCAGTTTCATCAATCTTGACTGATACTGCACCACTAAAATGGCTGGTGATGAAAATTTTAACTATGAATTGTGATGAAAAATATTTGCAAATGGTTCCGAAAACGCTTCAACTTCGTATTATACTTACTCAGTGGCGTAGCTACAGGTGGGCCAGCGTGGGCGTGGGCCCACGTAAAAATTTTTGGGCCCACGCGTGTGCCCACGCAAAAATTTTAAGGTTTTGAAGATTAAAAATCAGTATAAAGACTGAAGAGAAATCACAATTTACTACCATTTGACAGCTGAAATAAAAAATCTTTCGTATGTGCGAGTTTGCCTTGTCATATCGATATCCTGCAGTACATTAGGCAGGTCGCAGGTGCAATCTATTTTTAGCACTAATTATAGTTGCTACAACAAAAGAATGCCGATTTCCCCTATCGATTCCCCCCCCCCCCCCCACACACACACAATAAAGGTCTCGGGGAATCATTTTCTTTTTATTGTATACCTATACCTTGTGCCCACTTTGTGCCCACGCAAAAAAAAATCCTGGCTACGCCACTGTACTTACTACTTGTTTCTTCGAAAAACAATCCTGCTTTATGTGAAAAGTTTCAGCTTTCTAAAGCAAGTATGGCAATTTCCATTTTTTTTTTTATTCAAAATGTTGCTCATGTGAATTATTGTATAGTTTAGTAGTGTCTAGTGAAAAACGTTGTTGGAAAAATCGTAAAATTTTTAACGTAAATAAACAAATTTAAAACTGAATCATAAGTTATAATTTATTTAAAATTAAAAACAAAAAATATATCATATCATTTGAATATGTCTTGACAATGTTAACACTATTACTGAATAAAAGTTTACAACATTTTAAATTTAAAAAATGAAGAATTTAGAAATCAATATTTTATAATTTTTTTCCACTTTAAAAATCAGTTATTTGCTAATAATAAGCTCTTTTTGTCGCTCGAACAAGCGAGAAAATGATGCCTGCTATGTTCTCGAATGGGTTTTCACGGAATTATTACTTTTTCCAATTCTTGTAATTTTATATGTATAGGTATGTAGCTCTCATATATACCTACCATAATTATGTAGTAGGTGCAATATTGCGTCTTGTATAATATATTAATTACCATAATTCTGCCAGAAACTATTTTAGAAGGCTGAAATTTTAAGTATTACAGCTAGAGCATTAGTAAACGTAAAAGAAGATAATTCATATTGCTATCTTTCTTCCATCGGAATTTATTGTTGTTTTTTTTTTACAAAAAAGTCCTCGGGACTCATTTTAGCCATTTAGCATATTTTCTTGGTTGAAGGGGGTTGTGCGTAAAGATATTTTTTATTTTCAACAATATGTTGATGCTAAATTTTCTTTGTTTCATTTTTTTTTCATTATTACTTAGTGTCATCGCTTTGTTTTGAACTTTGAACCGCCTTATACCTTCAACAAATTGACTTCGGTGGCTGATTTTCAACAGTGAACTGCCCAAAAAGTCCTCAACTTATTTTAATTTATCGCATTAGTATTTATACTTGAAACAGTTCGAATGATTGTCTTTTATTTCATGAAATTACACCACTCCTATAGCATGGAACATATACGGTATTCTGGAATTCTCCCCTTTATAGTGCCTTATTGTAGTTAATCTAGTGATGTACCTTCTGTTCAGATTAGTAAGACGTGAGGGTAAAATCGACTGGTTATATCGATACCATTTTGGAATAAGCCATTTTAATAATTTGCAATTGAAAAAATAAATAATCAAAATCAGCATCTCAAATAGCATCCTTTAGGTATTGTTTTAGCTAGCTCAAAATCTTTTTACTTGGGTGAAATAGGAAGACTTCTATTTTTTCGATAGTTGTACTATTTAGGAGCCTTCCAACTATAGTACTTTAAAGTTTCAAGTTGTAATTAACAACATACTATAGGTACTAAAGATGCATTAGAATTGAAATTTCTTTTTTGTCATTCTACCCTAACCAATATTAATTGCTATGTATACAAACAACAGAGACCGACAAACGTACCCATCATATAATGTGAAAATAATAACAAATACAGTGCTCAGGTTTGTGGTATCGAGGATTTTAAATTTCAATCCACTATAGAAAAGCAAAATGAAAAACTAAATATCTAGTCCTTGGATTGAGATGCAAGTTGATGTAATTAACCTGGAATTATAAGTTATTAAGGCGCATAGCTAATTAGGTATATTGTACCCACGTAGCACGTACTCGTACAGTGCTTCTCGCAATCAGTTTTATATTTTTGGACGATAATTAATGCGTCACGATAGCGTTTCGGGTCATAGGTAAATAATATGCTGAGTAAGAGAAAGCGGCGTCGTGTTAGGTGTTATATCGTATAAATAATCGTTTCTATCGTATTGTGAGCTTCCATTTCGATTATAGAGTAAATTATGAACGCACGGCGCAGTTAAATTTCACAACGTGTCGGATGTCGAGATTCTTAGGGCTGTCCCGGCCGAGCAAAAAATATAACACCTTGTATACTTATATACTCGTATGGTGGTACGGTAGATCGCGAATCGTTCAATTAACCATAAAATTACTCGGCTAAAGAAAATACTCTCGTCGTCCACGTATAGGGTCGGAGAAATTTTCTTATGGAAATTATTGAAGCAATTGCAAAGAAGATAAAGAAAAATAATAAGAGGGAAAGATATCGTATAGCAGTAAGCTTCAAAGAATAAAATGAGCAAAAAATAGGGAAACGGCTTCATCGCTTTTAATGGACATATATATTCAGACAAACCGTACCTCGAATCCGTTCTCCGACTATATCGCGAAATTCAATCAAACGCAATTTACCGTGAAATATCTCATACATTGTATATTATATGAGACTGCTATCAGATAGATACATGTATACTTGTATGTATAGAACACAAAACTATTAGATCTGTTCCTAAAAATACCCAGTTTTATTATCGTTTTCAGTTTTCCTTTCTTTATCGCGCCTTAATTTATGCCCGCAAATAAACGATAATTAAAATTAATTTTAACAAGCTATTTAATATCATCATAATTATTATCATCAAACGATATCGTTACCTGCAAATATACATAGGTACTAAGTGTATTTGTTATACAGAGAAACGAAGTTATCCGCAAACATCCACTGTTTCACGCTATAAACCTCCGTAATAAAAAAAAAAGAGGGTGCTTGTGAAATACTCGCGAAAACATTTGAACCGGGAATCATATCCTGATGGGTTTAACTGAATCTCAAATAAAGAGTTGGTTGTAAAAGATGCGCATAACACATGTAGGAGTAACAAGCGCTTAACGTTTAAACGCTCTTAAATACTTTTTCTGATCCAAAACAACCAACGCGCCAAGTCCACCTGTTTTGAAAGGGTGAACGATTTCTTCTTTTTTATACTTGATGCAATATAAACGCTTCATTCGTATACCCTTTATCTAATTTATGTGTTGTATCGAAGGTCATTTGTTCTTTTTTTTCTCGCGGTGACCATCATCACAAAATTAATTTATTTTTCACTTTATGATGTTTCAATAATTTCAGCTTTGATTTTTTGTAATAGAGGCGTTTTCTCTATCCGATAAATACGTATATATATATATACGTATTTTAAATTGCTCTCGTTGAAATGTTGGTTTATTGGTATTCAAAATGCGATTTTTCGTCTATCTCATTTGCTGAAGGTGCAGAAGTACCGAAGTTCAAAACATACTCCTTTCAGCTTCGTAATAAGCAATTTCGAAAATACCTATTGTACCATCCAATGCATTATAAACCAAGATCCAATGTAATGTTGTTGACAAAAAACCATTTGCAGTGGAAGGAGTTAGTGGGAAGAAATGATGAAAGAAATGTAAAAAATGATTGAAAAAATTGGTCAATTTTTAATATTTTTTTATAAATAACTTTGAAAATAGTTTAATCGCACCATGTTTAAGAAAATTTTTATGAAGTCCTTCTTTATCTCGTATCACATTCCTTGGTAGATGCATATTGGTAAGTTCTAAATGCTGAAATCAAAAATTTATTTTTTACAAATTTTTCGTAGAAATATTCTATTGTAATTTTCATTTCAAGCTTAAAGGTTATTATAGAAATGTACAATTGGTACCAAAATGTACTTAGTGAGGTAGTACTGAAAAAATGTATGTCAGTGAAAAGGATAGGTGTGATGGGAAGTAATGTGAAAACAGATTTGAAAAGGGATGAACAAAATGAATTACGTATTTTTTCATTTTTTTTTTCAAAAGTTTAAAGAATGCTTCTTTGATACCACGTTTTAAAAAATTTCTATAACTTGCACAACGCTTCTCACCTTACATCTGGAGTAAATGTCAACAACAGAGCTTTAAATGGGTGATAAGAAATTTCATAAAATTATTTTTTCTTCAATTTATTTCATTTTTATTTATTTATCAATTTTTCGTGCTGTGTGTAGTCCAATGATTAAAGGCACGTGATCAGTATATTAAGGGCTAAAGCTGGATAAGAAGGTGTGCCGAATGAGGGAAGTTGAATCGATCCTTTGTAATAGATCGTTGAATTTTAGGAAGAATAACTGGGGCGTGGGAGAGCAATGTTTCTGCGGACAAGGTAGCATTTCTACCAAACTTGAATTTATAGTGAAAATTTAAACGAAATATTTCCTTAATAGATTTAGACTGAGCGCTTATGTGAGTTTCATGAGAAATTCGACTGGAAGAAAATTTTATTTTTGTATGTATTAGAAGACCCTTATGAAAAGTGATGACGTCGCTTCTCACCAGCAGTTCATCTCGACTATTATCTAGTCGCACCTGAAAGAAAAAAATTGTCTTGTTTGTAACGCCAATCCTTGAAACCTAAAATTAGGCCAATGTCATATATTTGACAGTAAAAAATGCAATTTGTTTTTACAAATATTTACCTACTTATATGAAATGAAACGTTTTTCCAAAAATATATATATATATATATAGTGATCTATGGTCAAAGTGGCATCACTTTGCACATTCCTCAGAAGTGCATCTAATGTCACGTTAACGACACCACAGTGGCGAACGGAATGTATAATTTCATAGGTTTTCTTGGAAACAAATTTTTAAAATGATGCCACTTTACCTGTAAACATCAAAAAAATGAGGCTACTACGACCGTAGACCGAAAAAAATTTTTTTGTATAAAAATAGAATATTAGTGGTAAAGTGACATCACCCTAATAACCACACCAGTGACGTCATGACACATAGCTGAATCAATGAGCAATGTGATGGTAAAGTGGCATCAAAAAAAAGATGCCACTTTGTAAAAAAGATGCCACTTTACCTGTAGACGACGAAAAATGATGCCACTTTATCCATAGATAAATCTATATATATATATATCTACCTGTGATATCAATTTGCATCCGGTACACCCATTGGAGCAATTTGCCTCCGGCCTTCAAAATAATTTTTTCCGAATATTGTTCGCATATTAGTGAAAAATAAACTTTACTGATCAACGCGATCTATCGAGGGGTAAAAGAATCAAAATTTTCAGGTATACATTTTATTGAATATATGAACACAAATAGGAATATGCCTCCAGTATGTGCACGCGTTTAATTTGCTTCCGATTATACATGTCTGGACAAACCTCCGTTGAAAATGCTTCCAGCAGCGTTGCCAATTATTTGCAAGTATTTTCAGACAGTTGAAGTGCGTTGATTGTTTTGATCACAACTATGTATTCTCGCGTGGGCATGTAACCGTGACCTATCGGTTCTTGTTCTGAAACAGACAAAGTTGCGTGCACGTGCATTTTTAATTTTCATGTTGAAGTTCTATGCCCTGATGATTTTTATTTTAATATAAATTGCAATTATGAGTGAACGAGCAAATTTATTAGTCAACTTAGCCAGTAAGTATTACATAATTGCATTTAATAACTTATTTTTTAGAATATCTTATAGAGAAGAAGAAAGCTCGTCAGATAGTAAAGATGAAGGTATGTTCAAGTTTTTATAGGTAGGTATATTAGGTTAGAAGGTTACTGTTGGTCAGAATTGCAATTTCAATTTTTTTCCAGCACCATTGGCAACTTTGAAGAAACCAAATAAGAAGAAAAAGTCTAATAGAAGGGAAGAAAGCTCGTCAGATAGTGAAGATGAAGGTATGTTCAAGTTTTTATAGGTAGGTATATTGGGTTACTATTGGCCAAAATTGCAATTTCAAATTTTTTTCAGCACCATCAGCAGCTCGGAAGAAGCCAAAAGTGATTCGAGAAAGATGGACTGAGCCTCAAAAAAAATGCGCCCTAAAATATTTTGCAAAGAAAATAAAAAGCGGAGAGCCACTGCGAAAAGAGGAGACAGAAGAGTTCAAAAATAAAAATTCTGAACTTATTAAAAATAAGGATTGGGTGAAGATCAAAGCTTTTATTTTCAATGAACAGAAGAAGAAGTAATGAAAATACCTTTGAAAGAGCGTTCTAGACCTAAACATTTGTTTCATTTATATCGATAATTTTTTTTAAAAGTTTACATATTGGTAATAAGTATTTTTTCTCTTATACTACCAACCAAATTCGTTTTATTGTTAAGTATTTTTTTACTGATTTTTTAAAAACAGTTTTAAAACATGAGCAGTCAAAAGCATTTTTTAGAATAAAAGTTTTTTTCCTGTTTCATTTATATCGATAATTTTTTTTTAAAGTTTACATATTGGTAATAAGTATTTTTTCTCTTATATTACCAACCAAATTCGTTTTATTGTTAAGTATTTTTTTACTGATTTTTTAAAAATAGTTTTAAAACATGAGCAGTAAAAAGCATTTTTTAGAATAAAAGTTTTTTCCTTAAGCTTTTTTTTTTGGTAAGCAGGCGCGCTAGTACGACATGAATTTCTTTGATTTTAAAATTACATGGTTGATAAATCTTAAAAGCTCGACGTGTTAGCTTTAATTTCATTGGTAAACTATATCTCTTGAGGAAACTAAACCTTGTAGTTACTTACCAATGATTATTATATTGAACTCCATTTGCTCATCCGTTTTCGATAGTATCTTATTGGTTGCATCGTAATTTTTTTTGACAGTTTTGTGGCAGGTACCTACAAATCTTACTCCTAAAACAAAAAAAAATTACGTGATCTGTTTTAATTAATAATAATTTTTAGCGGACTTTACTTTTCAAGTAATGTCCGCTATTGCGTTCACTCGGGTTTCTTAGTATGTTTATTTTTTTGTTTGTTTGTTTCTTGCACCAAATTTTTCTTTGTCGCGCGATATCTGGAGTAAAAGTGATCGGATCGAAACCAAATTTTGAGGAAGGGTGAGGGTAGTCATGTTCTCGAGCTGATTAGTTTTTGGATGTGATCGGACGTGAGGTAGCGTGAGGAGGCGTGAGTCAAGGTTTTCTGGTTGTCGCGCGATAACTTGAGTAAAACTTGACGGATCGAAATGAAAGTTGGATGAAGGGTGGGGGTAGTTAAGTTCTCGAGCTGATTAGTTTTTGGAGGTGATCGGACGTGAGTTAGCGTAAGGAGGCGTGAGTCGAGGTTTTTAGTTGTTGCGCGATAACTCGTGTAAAACATGATGAATCGGATTGAAAGTTGGAAGAAGGGTAGGAGTAGTGGAGCTTCAGAACTAATTAGTTTTTGGAGATGATTAAACGTGAGGTGACGTGATGAAGCGTGAGTTGAAGTTTTTTTGGTTCTCGAGTGGTAATTAGGGGGCAATGTGATGGAGAGAATTGAAAATTGGAAGAGTGGTAAATGCAGTGACTTTTGAAGCTGATTAATTTTCTAGCATTATGAGACGTGAATTGGCGTGAGGAGGCGTGAGTAGAGGTTTCTAGTTCTCGCGTGATAGCTCGAGTAGAACTTTATTGATGGAGTTGAAATTTATTAAAAGAGTGGAGCTAGTGAAGTTTCAGAACTGATTATTTTCTGGAGGTGATTGGACGTGAGGTAGCGTGAGGAGGCTTCACGTGAGATTTTTAGACGTGAGACAACGTGAGTTGGGGTTTTTTTTGTTCTCGCGCGATAACTAGAGTAGAACTAAGTGAGTAGTATGTGATTTGAGGGAACGTGAGTTGACGTGACGGGGCGTGAGTGGAGGTTTTTTAGTTCCTGCATGATAAGTGGAGTACATTTTCACGGATCTAGTGTAAAGATGATCGAACGTGAGCCTGCATGACATGACGTTAATCAAATTATTCGCGAACGAAATCATTATTTTAGTGGTTTTTCGAATAAAAGTTAATTTGTGATCGATTCGTTCGAAATGATTGTTTTCAAATGAATCGTTCGCGAACGAAATCATT
Organism: Phenacoccus solenopsis; assembly: GCA_009761765.1. Taxonomy (NCBI): domain Eukaryota; kingdom Metazoa; phylum Arthropoda; class Insecta; order Hemiptera; family Pseudococcidae; genus Phenacoccus; species Phenacoccus solenopsis. The sequence continues at coordinate 3,380,184 of CM019752.1, read as the reverse complement.
ATTTTTGTTGCGTGATGGCTACGCGTAATCGGTTATCTTTGAACAATTGATTTCGATAAAGACCACCCGTCCACTGAAAAACCCGCTTTTTGATAGCGCCGTATCTTTGAATATTGTAATGGAACGTAATTTTTAGAAATAATTTTGCTTAAAATCCAGTCCGAAACAGAAAACCCCTTTCTAGAAATAATTTATTTCTTCTGCGCGAATACATGACTAAATTTGAATAGGTTTGTCAAAGTCGTTCCTAAATAATTCATATAAGATGTCGATTCGTTTGAAATGATTCTTTTCAAATGAATTGTTTCCGAACGAAATCATCCACTTTTGATTTATTAATCAATTTGAATAGTTTTGTCTAAAAAGTTAAATAAATAGGTAAAGTCCGCTTTTAAGATACTCTAGTATCTTCTAGTTTTCTTAAGCACGAATCAAATACGTTTCATCAATATTTTTACGGTTTTTGGAAAACAATGCTCAAATGTAACAAACCTGATTATAATTATTCCTAAACTACAAAACTGCATTGTTAATAACCCCTCAAAAACTTAACGCGTAACCTTTATTTTTAAATTCAATACGTGAGCTCCATCTCGTTAAGAAACTAAATTTTATAATTACTTACCAATGATTGCTATGAGCATCAGACTGTCGCTGTCATCAATTTTCGATCGCGGTAATCTTATTCAAAATGACACATTTGTGGTAGGTAGTTAGGTACCTACCTCCTCCTCATTCCTAAACAAAAAATTTTATAAAAGATACGGAAATAGTATAGTTTGAACGAATTTAATGTCTTATTTCAATGGTACTTACCTGTCATAGATAGGATATTAAATTCATCAAACTGTACCAATCTTTGTTTCTTTATCAAAAAAATGTAATACTAATTATTCACAGTATATCGCATACAAATTCCTAATTTGCCTCCGTATTAAATGTTATTGGTACATAAACCTTTATTGTGCATCCGTGCGCGGTTGTCAGAAATAGGAAGCATTTTCTTTTTGAAAAAATCTTTAATCTGGGTGATATACGCGGAAGCAAATTAAAACATCGGTTACCCATACGTTTTCGACGGTGGCGCTGTCTGGTGATACCCTTATGCAAACTGGATGTATATAATTTTGGTAAAGGGGTCGAAATTACCTCCAGCTTAAAAACTGCCTACAGCCCTATGAGTATGCTATTTGGTCAACTAACATCATATACACATGAATGCCAAAGTGCCTCCGAAATCGGAGGTAAATTGGCCAAACGGAGGTAGATTGTCGTTATGAAATTCTTTTTTGGATGCAAATTGATACCGTTTACACGTATATATATATAGATTTATATTTCCGAAAGGTGAGATCCAAAATATACATTTCGTGGAAAGGTGAGCTCCGTTTTGGAAAGGTGAGATCCGAAATCGGATCTCACCTTTCTTAGCGTGTATATCGAGTTTTTTGACATCAGGATACCATCAGGAATGCATTGCCCAATTTTTGCCCGGATCTCATCTTTCCACTTTTTCGGCCAACATATACGAAGTCAGTTCGACGTTTGTTTTGCAGAGAGCGCTCTACCAGAGTATATCTAAGTGTTACGTTTCGAAACAGATGAGATCCGCGCATTCGGCAACAACGCGGATCTCATCTTTCCGTTCCTTATATTCGGTATTGAATCACGAATACGTTATACTTTAGGCAGCAAGACGTTTTGAAATAAAATCAAATTAAGTGTTTGTTATGAAATCAAAAACAGGTCTATTTTGCACTACCTTAAATTACTTAAAGATAACTCTTCCAGTTAGCAACGAGAAAATAATCGTGTGAAACAAGAGTCCGTTTACCAACTGTAAAATACTTTAAAATAAATTTTAAATCATTTTGTAAAAATTATTTATGTTGTTAAGACACTTTGACAAAATAAGCACTTTAAATATAAAAATAAAACAAGATTCGAGAAAAATTTTGAACTTCCAGCTGACTTCATGGAAAAAAAATCAGAGAGTCTTTAAACTTGAAGGTAATCTTTGAAAAACTAAAAATAAATTGAGATTCGAAAAAAAAACGCGAACTTTAAGCTGAATCTAAAGGAAAAAGAGAAGCAAAATTCAGGATATTTCAAATTTTGAGGTAATCTCTAAGAAAACTAAAAATAAATGATTCGAGAAAAATGTCAAACTGAGGTTAAGAAATTGTAAAAAGCTTATGATATTTAAAAAAAAGTTTTTGTGCGAAAGCTTTAAAATTAAAAACTGTTATTATTTGCGAGAGCACGTGCTCACTTTGCCGGAAAAAATTAACAACCAGGGAGAAAAACAAGAAAAAAATTAAATATCAAGTTTTAAATACATAAAGCGAATACACATTTATACTGTCCCTTAAGGTAGCACCATATTTCAAGATGTCGAATTTTCATGCTCACTCCCCCTCAAGTTATTCATTTTGGACTCAAAATAAACCTTTAAAAATTTCATAACTTAAGAATAATATTAACACGTGTCGAGCGGAGCTTGAAGTTTTCCCATTTGTATTTATGCTTTTCTAAAGTCTCAAAAATTACTCACTATTAGCTGTTTTTCTTGACATAATTTACGCTATAAATCCTGAAATAAAAGCTGCAATTGTTCTAAAATGCCCATTTATTCCCTGAGGGGAGAGAGGTATTTCCTCAAAATTTGCAAAAATGTATAGAATTATAATTCTGGGAAAACTGCCATGCTATACAAATTTTAAAGAATTTACTTTACGAACAAAGTTTAACTTTTGTGTTTTATTTTTTAATTATTTTATTTTAAAAACTTTACTTTACTTTTTTCCATTAACTTGCCGTATTCTGCAACGAAGGCCAGAGGCGGTGTTTAGATTTTGGATAGGAGGTTGGTAGCTTTAAGGAATTTAAACAGGTTTTCTATTGTTGTTGGGTTGTTTAGGTAGCTGATTTGTTATATTTTTTTCGATAACTTCACATAGAATTCTTTTCAGAAAAATCAAAATTTTATTATATATTTCATTTTGATACACCTACTTGACCAAAAAAAAAAATTGAGGTGTGAATTCCATTTCTATATAACTTCAATATCTGAATCAGAGAACCTCTTCCTACTGTCTTAGATTATTTGAAAATGAAAAAAAAGTGAGCAGCCATGCCGCATCACTGGAGCTCACTTTTTAATCGGGGCTTGATTATATTTGGAGGTAATATTGTCAAGTGAACTTCTCAAACTTATAGCCCATATTCATCACCCCTTATCCGTACTAAAAACACCGAGAAGTTTAATCTGAAATATGTAGAATTTTTTGTCCTCCAAAATTGGAAAAGTTCATACTTTTCAGTTGCTTAAAGCTTCTCAAGCTTGACTCAATTTTGGACATACGCTATTTGGGATCCATTTACAATCGATTTCAACTTAAATTCAAGGGGCTCATATTTTGACACCAATCAAATCTACACACAAGGATTGACCCTTCTAGGTTAATTTGATGAGGAAATATGCGAGATTCATGAAATATCACATTGTGATTTCCCCTCCAAAAGCCGTTTATTTTCGTTTTTTCGTTTACTCCCACAAAATGTTGAGGACAACCACCCTCCTCATTCCGCTTCAAAATCACATGTGAAATTAGCATACAGCATACTTCTCATCGTTATTAATCATTCAAATTCATATTTTTCAAATCCTCGTTTTTTGAGACTCCTTAAGCTCTATTCAAATTTTGATAATCCGCCATTCTGGATTGATTTTGACCCTAATTCAAAAGGTCATAGTGCCAAACTAACCCCACACACAATATTTGAACTTTTTGGTTGATTTGATGAGGAGATAATATGAGATATTAAAGAAATTTCATAACTCAAAACTTCCTCAAAAAGCTGTTTTTTGCCCTAGATCCCCTCAAAATATACTTAAGAGGCTGAAATTTGGATATGTTAAAGTCCGCAACTTACTTTTTCGTCTGAAAAAGAAACGAAAATTTTAAGGAATTTGCCCTCTCTCCAGCTCCTCTCAAAATTTGTGAACCATTATTTTGAGGTTATTAAAAAAAATGATATTTGAGAAACTCCATAAAATGGCTCTAACCGTATTTTTAGCAAAATTCATGTAAATCACTTTCTGTGCACTTCTCCACTTTCCTCCCTACGTCTTTCATCAAATCCATGTTTTATACATGTATAGTTTATTCAATTTTACAAAAGTAGGCTGCATCGAAATTCACTTCTCACAATGAACGCATAAAAATTTTTCACATGTTCATCAAAATGCAATAATCGCTCAAAAAATAGAAAAAAAAATAGATATTTAATACGTAAATACTTGCTAGCCTACTGTCCACATGAACATTTGTCTCAAATAAAGTATACTTTATTAGATTTGAATAAAATAAAAAAAATACACGAAATTACCATACAATATTTATGGCAACGTTGCTGGATCTCGACTTATCGAAACGTTATCGTCAAAAATGGTTGTATATGTGTATAAGATCTCAGCTTTCCATACTTTACTTACGGATCTCACCTTGTTCAAAACTTCTCAAATAATTTATTTTAAGAATTTGTTACCCCTCTATGGTGGTTATGTATCAGATGCTATAAATAAGCAATTACCCTTCCTATATATTCCATAATTTGTAAATTTTGAGTCGGATCTCAGGTTGCCCAGTTTTTAATCGGATCTCACCTTGATAGATTTACGTATATATATATATATATAGATTTATCTATGGATAAAGTGGCATCATTTTTCGTCGTCTACAGGTAAAGTGGCATCTTTTTTACAAAGTGGCATCTTTTTTTTGATGCCACTTTACCATCACATTGCTCATCGATTCAGCTTGTGTCATGACGTCACTGGTGTGGTTATTTGGGTGATGCCACTTTACCACTAATATTCTATTTTTCATACAAAAAAATTTTTTTCGGTCTACGGTCGTAGTAGCCTCATTTTTTTGATGTTTACAGGTAAAGTGGCATCATTTTAAAAATTTGTTTCAAGAAAACCTATGAATTATACATTCCGTTCGCCATTGTGGTGTCGTTAATGTGACATTAGATGCACTTCTGAGGAATGTGCAAAGTGATGCCACTTTGACCATAGATCACTATATATATATATATATATATATAGTGATCTATGGTCAAAGTGGCATCACTTTGCACATTCCTCAGAAGTGCATCTAATGTCACGTTAACGACACCACAATGGCGAACGGAATGTATAATTTCATAGGTTTTCTTGAAACAAATTTTTAAAATGATGCCACTTTACCTGTAAACATCAAAAAAATGAGGCTACTACGACCGTAGACCGAAAAAAATTTTTTTGTATGAAAAATAGAATATTAGTGGTAAAGTGGCATCACCCAAATAACCACACCAGTGACGTCATGACACAAGCTGAATCGATGAGCAATGTGATGGTAAAGTGGCATCAAAAAAAAGATGCCACTTTGTAAAAAAGATGCCACTTTACCTGTAGACGACGAAAAATGATGCCACTTTATCCATAGATAAATCTATATATATATATATAGATTTATATTTCCGAAAGGTGAGATCCAAAATATACATTTCGTGGAAAGGTGAGCTCCGTTTTGGAAAGGTGAGATCCGAAATCGGATCTCACCTTTCTTAGCGTGTATATCGAGTTTTTTGACATCAGGATACCATCAGGAATGCATTGCCCAATTTTTGCCCGGATCTCATCTTTCCACTTTTTCGGCCAACATATACGAAGTCAGTTCGACGTTTGTTTTGCAGAGAGCGCTCTACCAGAGTATATCTAAGTGTTACGTTTCGAAACAGATGAGATCCGCGCATTCGGCAACAACGCGGATCTCATCTTTCCGTTCCTTATATTCGGTATTGAATCACGAATACGTTATACTTTAGGCAGCAAGACGTTTTGAAATAAAATCAAATTAAGTGTTTGTTATGAAATCAAAAACAGGTCTATTTTGCACTACCTTAAATTACTTAAAGATAACTCTTCCAGTTAGCAACGAGAAAATAATCGTGTGAAACAAGAGTCCGTTTACCAACTGTAAAATACTTTAAAATAAATTTTAAATCATTTTGTAAAAATTATTTATGTTGTTAAGACACTTTGACAAAATAAGCACTTTAAATATAAAAATAAAACAAGATTCGAGAAAAATTTTGAACTTCCAGCTGACTTCATGGAAAAAAAAATCAGAAAGTCTTTAAACTTGAAGGTAATCTTTGAAAAACTAAAAATAAATTGAGATTCGAAAAAAAAAACGCGAACTTTAAGCTGAATCTAAAGGAAAAAGAGAAGCAAAATTCAGGATATTTCAAATTTTGAGGTAATCTCTAAGAAAACTAAAAATAAAATGAGATTCGAGAAAAATGTCAAACCTTGAGGTTAATGCTAAAAATCATCATTTTTCGAAAAAAAAAAACAAGAAGAAATTGTAGAAAAATCAAGCTTATGAATAAAAAAATTAGATGCAAAAAAAAAACGAATCTTCTTGAATGGCTAAAATTCACATAAAATTGTTATTTTCAAGAAAAAAAGTTTTTCTTCAGTGTTGTTTTACGTATTTAATTTTAAAAACTTTTGACACAAAAACACTTTATTTTTAAATATCGATACTGTATTATTGCACTGAAAAGGTCTGTTTGCCGAAAACGCGTTATGTATCGATATTTAAAAATAAAGTTTTTTTGTGTCGAAAGCTTTAAAATTAAAAACTGTTATTATTTGCGAGAGCACGTGCTCACTTTGCCGGAAAAAATTAACAACCAGGGAGAAAAACAAGAAAAAAATTAAATATCAAGTTTTAAATACATAAAGCGAATACACATTTATACTGTCCCTTAAGGTAGCACCATATTTCAAGATGTCGAATTTTCATGCTCACTCCCCCTCAAGTTATTCATTTTGGACTCAAAATAAACCTTTAAAAATTTCATAACTTAAGAATAATATTAACACGTGTCGAGCGGAGCTTGAAGTTTTCCCATTTGTATTTATGCTTTTCTAAAGTCTCAAAAATTACTCACTATTAGCTGTTTTTCTTGACATAATTTACGCTATAAATCCTGAAATAAAAGCTGCAATTGTTCTAAAATGCCCATTTATTCCCTGAGGGGAGAGAGGTATTTCCTCAAAATTTGCAAAAATGTATAGAATTATAATTCTGGGAAAACTGCCATGCTATACAAATTTTAAAGAATTTACTTTACGAACAAAGTTTAACTTTTGTGTTTTATTTTTTAATTATTTTATTTTAAAAACTTTACTTTACTTTTTTCCATTAACTTGCCGTATTCTGCAACGAAGGCCAGAGGCGGTGTTTAGATTTTGGATAGGAGGTTGGTAGCTTTAAGGAATTTAAACAGGTTTTCTATTGTTGTTGGGTTGTTTAGGTAGCTGATTTGTTATATTTTTTTCGATAACTTCACATAGAATTCTTTTCAGAAAAATCAAAATTTTATTATATATTTCATTTTGATACACCTACTTGACCAAAAAAAAAAATTGAGGTGTGAATTCCATTTCTATATAACTTCAATATCTGAATCAGAGAACCTCTTCCTACTGTCTTAGATTATTTGAAAATGAAAAAAAAGTGAGCAGCCATGCCGCATCACTGGAGCTCACTTTTTAATCGGGGCTTGATTATATTTGGAGGTAATATTGTCAAGTGAACTTCTCAAACTTATAGCCCATATTCATCACCCCTTATCCGTACTAAAAACACCGAGAAGTTTAATCTGAAATATGTAGAATTTTTTGTCCTCCAAAATTGGAAAAGTTCATACTTTTCAGTTGCTTAAAGCTTCTCAAGCTTGACTCAATTTTGGACATACGCTATTTGGGATCCATTTACAATCGATTTCAACTTAAATTCAAGGGGCTCATATTTTGACACCAATCAAATCTACACACAAGGATTGACCCTTCTAGGTTAATTTGATGAGGAAATATGCGAGATTCATGAAATATCACATTGTGATTTCCCCTCCAAAAGCCGTTTATTTTCGTTTTTTCGTTTACTCCCACAAAATGTTGAGGACAACCACCCTCCTCATTCCGCTTCAAAATCACATGTGAAATTAGCATACAGCATACTTCTCATCGTTATTAATCATTCAAATTCATATTTTTCAAATCCTCGTTTTTTGAGACTCCTTAAGCTCTATTCAAATTTTGATAATCCGCCATTCTGGATTGATTTTGACCCTAATTCAAAAGGTCATAGTGCCAAACTAACCCCACACACAATATTTGAACTTTTTGGTTGATTTGATGAGGAGATAATATGAGATATTAAAGAAATTTCATAACTCAAAACTTCCTCAAAAAGCTGTTTTTTGCCCTAGATCCCCTCAAAATATACTTAAGAGGCTGAAATTTGGATATGTTAAAGTCCGCAACTTACTTTTTCGTCTGAAAAAGAAACGAAAATTTTAAGGAATTTGCCCTCTCTCCAGCTCCTCTCAAAATTTGTGAACCATTATTTTGAGGTTATTAAAAAAAATGATATTTGAGAAACTCCATAAAATGGCTCTAACCGTATTTTTAGCAAAATTCATGTAAATCACTTTCTGTGCACTTCTCCACTTTCCTCCCTACGTCTTTCATCAAATCCATGTTTTATACATGTATAGTTTATTCAATTTTACAAAAGTAGGCTGCATCGAAATTCACTTCTCACAATGAACGCATAAAAATTTTTCACATGTTCATCAAAATGCAATAATCGCTCAAAAAATAGAAAAAAAAATAGATATTTAATACGTAAATACTTGCTAGCCTACTGTCCACATGAACATTTGTCTCAAATAAAGTATACTTTATTAGATTTGAATAAAATAAAAAAAATACACGAAATTACCATACAATATTTATGGCAACGTTGCTGGATCTCGACTTATCGAAACGTTATCGTCAAAAATGGTTGTATATGTGTATAAGATCTCAGCTTTCCATACTTTACTTACGGATCTCACCTTGTTCAAAACTTCTCAAATAATTTATTTTAAGAATTTGTTACCCCTCTATGGTGGTTATGTATCAGATGCTATAAATAAGCAATTACCCTTCCTATATATTCCATAATTTGTAAATTTTGAGTCGGATCTCAGGTTGCCTAGTTTTTAATCGGATCTCACCTTGATAGATTTACGTATATATATATATATATATATATATAAATCTTGATTTCACTCAGGTAAATCGGTATTTCTTGTCAGACTATTGGGTGAGTTTTCGTGATCAACTCCTCCCTCCCTCCCACCCACCACTTCTTTCCGGGCACCATTCTCAGAAGTTTCTATCTTTATTAGTGATTTATTTAATCAGCTCAACAAATCTGAGTGTTTGAAATTTTTCCAGTTTTAGGCTATTTTCTTTCCACAAGCGATCTGCAATACCACACCTTCTTCACATACAGAATTTGGAAGAATTTGGAAGATTTCAGAAAACGAGTTTAGCATAGATTTTGGATTACACGTCTATGAAAGAAATCATTAGGCTATTGGGCTTGGAAGTTTACTCGAAACGCCTCTATATTACACGTCATAAATAAGAGACGAATGGATTTCTTTGAAATGCTTCACAAGTCCGTTTTTCAAAGGATTAGGAAGTAAGATAAAAAAAAATCGAGCAATTTCTATTAAATTTCCAACAAAAAAAAAATACACTAGTTTAATTTACATGTAAACATTTAAAAATGTTTTTTCGCACTTGGCATTTCATAAATAAATGAGTGGTACATTGTGAGATCTCGCAATAGAGTGAATATTCAAATTTCAAAATCGGGGAAAATAATGTATGCCAATATAAATCATTTTTGCTACTTGCAAAAAGTGATGATTATCAAATTACTTGTCCCATAAACTGGCTGCAGAGCAGGAAACATTGCCTCATAGCTTAGCTCTTTAAAAAATCACATCCATCATTGGAATAATTGAGAACAAAAAAGATTACGAGAAGCGAAAAAATTGAAAAAAACGAGTTTTCAGCTCCTTCGGAGTGGCGAATATGCGAAATGTGTAACGTGAAATTTGTTGAAAATGTTGCATAATCTCTTACGGCTCAAAGTAGCAGGGATAGCGTCGCTTTCCTATACCACGGTCGGAGAACTTGCCAGAGTTGAAAACCAGTTCTGCATATAATTGTCGCACGTGCAGTTTCAAAATAAGTATTATAAATACGAAGGCAGTTTATGAAAGGATTCGTATATTTTGATATGAGGAAATAACAAATCATTTTTCTACCACTTGGGATGTTTGGAATTCCATCATAAAATTAATCGTTCGACGGGCCTTTTCGACCCATATAATAAAATACATATATGTAATGTAAAATGTCGTATACCCATGAAAAACTATGGTATTTCCGTATCTATGTGCATGTATAGGTTTATTTTATGGCGTATACTGTATAAATTGTATACACGTATAGTAATAAAAGTTTTAATTAGAGAATCAATTGTTATCGATAATAGGATGTATGCTATATAGGACGCATTGATGCGATTACTAACGAGTTCTTGGCCATTTAAGTGGTTGAAAAATTTACAATTTCAACAAAGGGTTGGTATAGTTATTCGCTCCAAACCACTTCGGCATTAAGTAAACAATGAGAGAAATTCGAGCCAAAGTTAACCGCATAATACTTTAATTAATTAGTTGTTATTAAAAGTTATTCGGAGCGTGCAAGATGATAGGCGGAGATATTTGTTCATCGGCAGCCGTCTTTGTTTTTAACCCTTTCGCGAGTAAACAGAAAAACGTTGTAAACGTACCCCGGCAACGTCTGCGCGCCGATTCGTTTAGATTTCGTTTAAAGCGACTTTTATTTGCTTACAATACTCACTTAATGTTATTCTAATTCGAACTTTGACGTCGGGTAAATAGTGGTTAATTCGTTCAACAATGCGTTTTATTCACGCCGCTGCGAAAGTCTAAATACCTTCGAGTGTACTATTTCTTTGTGAGAGTCGCAAAATTTCTGCCAGTTGCAGTTTTTCCACTTGGAGCACGCAAACACGCTAGGAGGTAACGCCTAACGCGCTGGTATAGCCGTATCGTTTTTTTCCACTAATCGTCGTTGTTATAGCATTACGTCCGAACGTCCTGCTGGCTCCTTGTACTTCTATACGTACTCGTACTCGTATACTTGATTGCCCGCTACGTTTAAACGCGAGATTTTCAACGCCACCGTCACCACCCGCACGTCTACGCCGAGTACAGTTCGTCGATATCGTCACTGACTAATCAGTAGTAATGATGCGAGCGGCTAATGAATTTTTGCAACGCGCGTTAAAAACGCCCACCAACGTCTCAGTCAAGTTATTTATTCGCGACAACCACACAACGAGAGCGAGAGCACGTAATAGATACGTATACGCCGCTATAACAATGTACTACAGTTAGGTACTCTCTAACTCGCTCTCTAGTCTCTACTCGCCTATATACGAACCGAATAATAGTAATAAATCGTATTTTAAAGAGAGCAAAAAGGTCTTAATTAATATACCACGCCGCAATTCGTATTCACGAAAAGGGATTAAAGCTTAAGGGTAGCAATATGACGTCACGCTTCAAGGATGATACACTAGTTAATTAAAAGCATGATTTATCGCGCAAGGGTGGTGGGAACTGGGCCTACGTTTATCTACTCTACGTCCTACTCCTTTCGTAAGGGTAACTGTTAAGCAGTTCGCTTTTCTATACCCTTCGCCGTCAAGTCTATAAGCGCGTTCGCCAATAATTTTATTCTATCGTTATTTTTTCACAATTCAAACGCGTGAGCAGCGCCCTAAATTTATTCCTCGCCGTATAATATGTATTGCTTAACAATTAACTAAATTACTTGTAAGTGTATCTGCGTTAAGTATTACAATTATTAAACAGCGAGGCGCGGGTCGCATGGCGTCGCGTAGTGTGGCGGTTCAACTATATTATAATATGTATTTTAATTCTTTGTAACTATACTACATAGGTAATATACGTGTATATATATGTATATATAAATCTACGTACACTATACACACGTACAATACTATGCAGTGTATCTAGTATGTATGTGTACGTATGTATATGCTGGTAAATTTACGCAAGTGGAATACCTGTATTGAAATCGAATACCGAAAATTACGCTCGTTCGAAATAGCAACGTAGACTAAAAGCAGAGGACTACTTTTAGTAAATGTTTCAACGATGTCAACCAGTATGAGTGCTTGTATTATACGTCAGTTCGCTTTTCATCGAGCAAATTTTCTGTCCATTTTATCAAAGTATATCTACCTGTATTATTGTTATCAATACACAGAAAGAAAAACTTTTCTTTGAACATCAAATGAATCTTATAAAAATTTATCCCCATAAAAAAACATTAACGCAGAAATCTCTTAATTTCTACAATTTCAGGTTTCCTTCATTTTGAAAATTCCAGCGATGGAAAATTTTAAGTAATAAAACTACATTAAATCTCATGGATTCTAAAATTTTTCATTTTATACACTACGCGTAGAACATTCTGTTTTATTTTTCAAGTTTTGAGTTGTTCTGTTTCTCTACAAAAAAACCATCCACTTAATTTAAAAAAATGAAAAAAACTAGCCTCGTTCATCTGCGACTAGTGGCAGCACAGATACAAAGTGTCCATTGAAAATTTATCGAGCAAATTGCTTTACTTTGCATAACCTTATGCATAACTTTTTCGATTAAATAAAAATGAAATTTTTACGAACTTCAAACAAATTTAATTCATGACCAGAAAGCTACGAGCTAAAAAAATTTACATGTTTTATTCTTCGCTTCATATTTTTTTATTTAATAAGGGAGATGGTTTTTTTTCAATTAAAAAAAAAAAAGCTTGACCTTCGATCCAAATTCGTAATTTAGCATGACTTACTTGACCAACTGACCAAATACATACCTTTTACGAGACTTTTTTGTCTTGTATGTCTTGCTTGACTCTTAATCACCCTGAGATGCGGGAAAGAAATCGAATTTTACTCCCTTCAACTCCCCCCCTCCTTCATTAAATAGAGGTACAAAAACCAGAACTAATGAATTTGTCGTAAATTGGATTCTCTTCATTTTTCAACTGATAATGATATGTTTTTCACGTCACAGTTGTTATAGTATTTGAGGGGTAGCGTAATTTTTTAATTTTTTCGATGTTTCATGAAAGTAAGCTCTCTAACTATATCATCTTTCTCCAGCCGTTCAAGTAAAAAAACCTAAATTAACCCATCTAATTGATAAGGGGATTTTTTTTACTTGATTTACAAATTACGTGAAAAAATAAGGCATATGGGTATCGCGCTATTACTCTTAACTCGGCAAAATAATCGATGATTTGAACGCGAGTGAAAGTCCGCAAAACTCCTTGCTTTTTGGGTTTGTGTGAAAGTACCTAGTCAAGTGTTCAGCATATCAAACAAAAAGCCCATCAAAAGATACGCGAAAGAAGTCGCGGCGCGAGACGAAAAGACAAAAAAAAGTTCGCGCTATGACGTACTACGTAGTACGTAGGATGATACGAGTATACGAACGAGTATATAAGCGAATATACGTATATACGATGGGGGTTGAAACTCGTTGAAAACTCATTAAACTTTATTGTTGGTAATGCGGAAATGGGACAATTAACTTAAACGGTCTCCCATCACGTATTCATTGTCTTTGGCAAAGCTGGCGTAAATGGCGAGACAAAAATTTACCTTGCAATCAGAGTGCCATTGAACGATGAAATAATCCTGGTAAACAATGAGTACGACGAATCGCTTGTGCGTACGGGGTTGAAATGGAAAAATCGAAAATCCAAAAAAATCCTGTCTACGAGTATAAATCATTTCCGTTTTACGCGTTACGGATATTGGTAAATTCATAAATTTACGATCGCGCTGCGTTAACCGATTAGGTTACAACGTGTATACGCGTATAATGCGTAATCATCGTTTATACGCTGAGAACAAGCGGTTTCACGATAACACTATTTTTTTCTCATTACTTTTGCTTAGCTAGTGAATTTGTATGCTATGATACTCTGTCTTCGTATTTCTGCAACCTTCGGATTTATTCTTATCTATGCCGTAATTTAATCTTCCTGGAAATGATCGGAATGCCTCTCTTAGTACAAAGTAACGTCTGACCAGTGACCAATGACCACTGACGACGATGCGATTAAATTTTTCGATCCGTTATTATCGCGTGTACGACTTCGAGATGTCTGCTTATTGCCTTTGTGTGACACAGCTTCTCAGAAAATGCGCGCAATAAAAAGACAAATGAAAAATTATGTTTTACGCTTTTATCGTGTGACTCGCGTTAGAAGAAAAAAAATCTTAGCCTGTCTTTAAACCCCGCATAATTACAAATTTTATTCATTACTTACAAGTAAAAAAACGAAAACAAAATTAAATACATAGATCTGTATGTTGCGTATTTACAAATGAAAGTGAGATACAAGCATTTATCAATCCACCGTTGCAATAGAATAAACGATAAGGAAGTAAAGGAAATAACGTTCGCGCTTCTCGAACGCCACTTTTTTGCGGATCGATGGACGTCAAAAATGCTGATTTAAGCAAATTTATAACGCCGTGTTTAGGTTATTGGGTCTGCTTTCGCAGTTTTCAACTACATATAACGCTTCTTCGTTGACCTGGCCTACTCAACATAAGCAATAAGCGCGGAAAAAGGTTGCGACCTTCCATTAAAAATATTTTGGGCATATCGGTGATGATTTTAATTGGTTAGCGTATCTGTAAACAAACATTCGAAATACTGTTCGAGATAATTCCTAGTACAATTGCCCATATATCATATGATATATGTAGCCAGTTGCCTATAGTCATCCCTATCATCTTATCAGTCATAAATGCTTTATCTAAATCCTTAAACTATGAGTAGAATTGCCGCCAATTCTATGTAAATTAAACGTAACAGGTTGTTGACAGATTATTTCATTATTGCTGATAAAGGTTTCTTTTGAAGTTAAGTTCATTATAAGGCGATTTTTCTATTTTTAATTATTTTATTTATTTATTCTTATCTGAAGATAATATGATTGTGATATTAAGTAATTAAAAAATAATTTACATATGATTTTCATGCTTGAATATATCTATACTTAATTTTGAACAATGGAAAAATTTCTCAAAACAAAACTTGATGTAACTGAGGCAAAAAAATATTGGAATTCGAAAAATATTTGAACACGGAAAATAAATTTACTATTCGATAAACATCGATATTATTCTCATAGTAAGACGCCACTTGAAGGAAAGCTATTCCACTTCTTTATCGATTCAAGATTATGAAGGATATCCTGAAAAATTCTACTCAATGACTCATTAACTTATGGCAAAAGAGGTCGTAGTTTTAATAATCTTGTTTTTTTTTTTTTTTTTTTTTTTTTTTATTTTCAATGCTATAAAAATTATAAAAATGACTGAACAAAATTATAATTTTAGTGACTAATTTAAATTGTTTGTGCTCGAGTTATTTTTAGTTCTCCGAGGGAAAAAAATTAGCCATCGAAATTTTCATTTTTCAAGGATTTTTTCATTTCTGCTTATACATAATTTTGTAGAAACATACAATCTCGAGTCTTCGAAGATGTTATTTATCAACATATACTATAGGGGAGAGGGCATTGATTTTACTTACTTAAAAGTTAAAAGCAAAGTCAAATCTAATGAAGACTCAATGAAGTATCTACATACAATGTATTCTAGAATAAGTCGAATTTCGTTTTTTCAAAAAGTGAAGGGGGATAGCTCATAATACTTGCTAAATGACCTCAAAACGCGATACTACAGCTCCTCGACACCTCTTATATTCTACTTTAAGAAGAACAAACGTAGTACTTTTACGCTTCCTTATAGTCCACACCGCTCTTAGCCATAGTCGCCTTTTGAATGGAAAGCCTCCTCCCACTTGCTCAGATTGTCACTCAGCCTTTCTGTTATTCACCTCTTATTAGAATGTCTATATCTCACACATCTTAGAAATATTCTCAACTACCTATCTAGGTTGGCACACATTCTTAATAGCGACCCTGTCATTATTCTACTCTTCATACACTTCCTTGAAAAGTCTAACCTCTTCGACAGAATCTAATAGGCTACTCCATTCCGTGCCTCTGGCCCTAACGGCAGTCCACGGCACGTTAAACAAAAAAAAAAAAAAATAACGTAAAAATTAATAAAAATAATATTATGAAAATTTTATTTCCTTAAACAAATTTTTAGACCTACCAAAAGTGAAGTCAAATTTTTAAAAAATTTCATACTTTCAAAAAAACCAATTTTAGAGCGATTAAAAATGTTATCATATTCCAAAATCGTATGTTGTCAGGTAAAGACTGAAAAAAACGTTGAATAACAATTGCATAAGGAGTTGAGAGGTTTGAACTGTTTTTGAAATTTTCAAAGAGCAACAATTTTACTTATTTTTAAAAATGAACTATTGATCGTATGCATAGTACGGGCTCAGTTTAGGTTTTTTCGCACTCAAAAGGCAAATTATGCTCAATTTTTGTTCTAAAGGAGTTCCTCAAGTCTGAACTTTTCGTTGCTAAAACATTTGTACGAAGTAATTTTGAAGCAACAGTATGATATATTGCGAAGCTTTGTGAGATGAAAATTGAACATCTTTTCCCTCTCGAGTTCTAAAAAGCTTAAATTAAGCTCATTCTGTACATCAGAAAAATAATTTACCAATTTGTCGTTCATTTTTGAAAATTACCAAAATTGTTGCTTTTTGAAAATAATTTTGAAACGGCTTACAGCTCGTAAATTTAAAAAATAGTGGTTAATTTTTTTTCAATCTGGAAGGTGAAATAATTTTTGTTGCTCTTAAATTCGTTTGTTTTTGTTTTTGTGTTTTTTTTTTAAATGTTAATTCATTTTGGGAGGTCTTAGAAAGATAATGAGAAGGTTGATAATATTTGAGTCAAGTTCAAGATTTGGGAAAGGTTGAAAAGGATTTTGAGGTCGAATTTGATTCGGGCATACTTAAGACATGTTGTCAAGATACGGTTTATTTTAAGTCTAGCATACTCATTCATGGGAAGAGGTTGTCACTTGAAAACCTGTATGGTTGTAGAAATGAATTACAAAAGTCTTTCTTGATCTTAAAAAACTAAAATAACCCGTCAAAACGTCTGAATTGGAGTCCTCCTCACTTCCACATTTTCCTATTATAGTTCACTCTTGTTTAATGTTTCCAAACTTTACTTTGACATTTTGAGTCAGTGGCGTAAATACGGGGGTGTTGGAGTTCGAACTCCTCAAGAGCTTTTTTTTATGAACAGTGTACGCTGTACATAGTAACATACTAATGGGGTACCTAATGAATTTAACAAAAACTAATAAAAATTTAAAAATTTAAACGACAACTGAGTAAATGCATAGTTTTTACTTACGTATATTTTTTTAATTTTTATTGTAATATTTTTTTCAACATCTTTTAGTAAAAAGTTTTTTTTTGTAACTGAATTGAATATGGGTGTAAAATTTAGTAAGGGCATCGGATATCCGTACATAATGATGGTCTGTTTCATTATAACGTTTGAAATTCACCTCCCACTCCACGTAGAAATGTCTTTACGACACTGTTTTGAGCAACCGTTTTTTCTCTTCAATCGCCTTTCGTATGGCAACAGTCTTCTCTTCGGAATATCTCTGATTCTCACATTCCTCAATCATCATATCTTTCAAGAAAACTTAAACCTTCGCAATCTTGGCATACCAATTACCCGCATTTAAAGTGCCAAGTATAAATAAATAAATACATATATATATTTTATATATGACTATTAGCAGCGAAAACTGAGGTAGCACGGGTAATTCCCACCCCTCAAAAATGTAGGTAGGTGAAAGTCTCCTTTCTATCACTTAAATGCTGATAACATTTTGTTTTATCATAAAAACTTCTAATAAGTGTGATTACTTGTGTTTCAATGTAATTTCAGTTTTTCAAGACTTTTTCATTTCTCTTTTTTTTTTTATTATTATTTTTTAAAATTATTTTATTATTATTATTTTTTTTTAGAGAGGCACGGGTGCATTAAGCTATTTGATTCTGTTGAAAAGGTTAGACTTTTTAAGGAAGTGTATGAAGGGTAGAAGAATAGTAGGGTCACTATTAAGAATTGTGCCAACGTAGATGGGTAGTTGACAATATTTCTGAAGTGTGTGAGACTTGGAAATTCTAATAAGTCGTGAATGACTGTAAGGTATGAGTGACAATTTGAACAAGTGGGAGGAGACTTGCGATTCAAAAGGTGACTATGGATAAGAGCAGTGTGACCTATGCGGAGTCGTGAAATTATTACGTTTGTTCTTCTGAAAGTATGGGGTAAAAGAGGCCAAGGGACCGTAGTATCACGTTTGGCACGAAGTTTTTTGGAACTGGCGATGCTTGTCCATTCGTGCTGCCACGATTCTTTTACTACTCTTTTAATATGAGTTTTTAGATCGAGAGTTAGCACGGGAATGTCGGGAAATCGAAGAAGAGTAAAGGCTTCTTTGGCGGCTGCGTCCGCTAGGTCATTGCTGTATAAGGTTACATGAGAAGGAAGCCAGGCTAAGGTATATTCCTATGGTTCAAGATTAATTGAACGATGTATTTGGCAAATGAATGTTGTTGGTGGTCGGAGTAGGAGCATACAGCATGAAGTGAATTGAGTGAATCGGTTAGTATGAGGTATAAATAGTTTTAATTCTCTGTTGTTATGATCTTTACAGCTAGGTATATTGCAAAGAGTTCGGTAGATAGGATAGAGAAGTACGGGAGAAACTGAGTAGCGAAGAAGAATATTATTTTCGGTCGCAATGCCACAACCTACGTTCCTTAAGGTTTTGGAGCTGTTGTTTGATTACTTTCTTGTTTGCATTTTTTCGAATATAATACGATCGTAAACATCAAAGTTTTACTATTTAATTTGAAACAACATTCTTAATTATTCTACCACTCCCAAAAAATCATTCCGGAAACGCATTATTTTTGAACGCAAGATATAATTTTAAATTTTCATTTTCTCCTCCTCCTCCTCCTCCCATTCCGAAACCTTCATCCCGCACTGTATATGACTTAAACTCACCTCTGTACTTGAGTTTTTTGCAGCTGTGAAAGCAGTTGAAGCTAGAAAAAAAATTGATAAATCAACATTAATTCTAACAATAAGTTCATTTTTAGCGATATTTCGGCGATTTTTGAAGTAATCAGAAAAAATGATTTTTTCCATTTTATAGCGTCAAAATAATTTTTTGTTAAAATTTCTAATTGTGGAAAAGTTTGAGAATTTTTGTTAAGTGCTGCCTCTAGACTAAAATTGAATTCATTCAAGTAATTTGTATAGCATCTCTTTCTTCATGATAAAGAATGAAAGAAAAAAAATTCCTCAAAAATAGTCAAGAGCCTGAATAGTAAAAAAAAAATCCTACACTTTATAAGTTATCTGAAAGCTAATGAGAAATATTTTCAAATTTTATCGACTGCAGTATCTTGTGGTGCCCTTGTATATTTTGAACTATGAGCGCCCAACTATATGCCGGGCACCACAAGGAAAGTGTCTTCTGAGGATTCCATATCGGGCACCACAAGGTACATATACCATAAACTCCAGTATTTATAGGGGTTTAATTTTTAATATATAAATATAGTCATTGTGGTGCCCACCCCTAAAACTTCAGCTGTGGACCCAGAGGAGTGAGACGATCATTTTTTGATAGTTTTTAGCTTAAAAACCTACCACTATGACTAAAACTATATCTATATATATCGTTAAGTTTTTATAGGCACAAATTATGCAAAACGCAAATATGCAATTAGCGCATTTTGAAAAGAATAAATAAATACAAAAATGTAAATCATGTAGATAGTGTCCAAATTTTTGGTAGGTATCATTTAAAAAATAAAGAAAAATTGATATATGAATAACAATGTATTTTAAATATTTAATAAATCAAAAAGTTTCAAAAATGAAATGTCTGATGACAATTAACTCGAAATGATTTGTCACTACGAAATCATGCCGTGTAAGACTACAACCTATGTAGCCTGTACCTAAACACGTCGCTGCTGATAGGTCTAAAACATTTCAAAACTTTCAAAACAAAAGTAAAATTTCTCGCTGCAGGTACAAGGTACATGCGTGTATACGAAAATGAATGTTTTCTTTTATAAATCGCTATTACAAAGTGGGAATTATAGGTCACGTTTTCTCTATAATTCGAGTAGCCACGCTCATAAATTTGCTCCAAGATATGCCTGAATCTGAGCTTAGAACCAGTCAGTTTCTAAATTTTCAAACAGGCATAAATTCTGAATTTGGGAGTTAGGTTTACATGTTTCTCAGTCTTTTCATAAAGCGTACGAGAGTCTGTAATAGGTAGGTACCTATGATTCATTTCCTTTGTAACAATTACTTCAGCATTTTTTTTACACTCTTCCAACGATGTTAATTAGTGAATTGGTCGCGTGTTTTTTTTTATCGAGCATTCAAAAGTTACAGAAAAATGCCACGAACCGTTTCTAATTCGCTAGTAAAAAGTGCGGCTGAGTTTACCTGAAAATGTTAACAATTTGGAACACGCGTCGCGATATACGGCGTTTGTAATTGCGTGTTAACAATTTCAGCGACACCTTATTAAAGGCGTGTAGACGGTTCATTAAATAGCTGAACCAATGAGCGTAGACGGAAAACCGTAAGCGCCTCCCACAGACTTGAAAGTTTCAAGGATCTTGCGTCGTGTGTAACAGATTTTCAGTGATTACGGTAACACGAAACGAATCCTATCGAAGGACGACGATACGCGTTCGTTTGCGATGTGAATTTTTAGGTGAAAACTCGCGCGTTTCTTTCTTGTATTCTTTTTTTTTTGGGTTGATTTATTTATTTTTTTTTTTCGTTTGATGTTTTCGGAAGTTTTTGACGTTACAGTAGTATCGTTTTGTAACGAAGTAATTTTTTACGCGAAACGGAATAGTTAATATTGAAAAATATGAACGGCGACGAGAGCGCGCTGGCGGACGAATATGTGCAAGAATTTGTACTGGATCAGTTTGAAGACATGTCGATGAAACGTTTCGAAGACGTGGCCATCAAACGCGAAGTGATCTCGAACATAGGTAATCCGCTTTCCACCAATAACAATAATGAAGAGGAAATAAATCAAAATTCGGTCGCGCAAACGACGCCGCATCAATTTCAAAGGCTTCCCTCGATGCCTTTGTCCATACCTCAATCGATGATTATTCACTCGCCGCCGCATCATTTACTGACGCCGCCGGAGCACGATAATTACCATCAGCCGGCCATGCATCATCACCATCACGTGGTGAAGACGTCTTCGAATTTAATTATGTACCAGAACCCGCCACACGTGCCACATGTACCTGGCACTCCACCCGATACTCCTCCGGTTAGTAATTCGCCATCGCCTCAAAGCAGCTACATGGAGCATCAACCCTTGTATCCGCATATTCAGCAGGGACCGAAGAATCTGCCTTACGAAGGCATGATTTGGCAACCGTTGACCGATCGTCGTACCAAACACGAGCCCTAGATCTGAGACCGACAGGTAGTAACGACAGCGTAGCAGAAATCCAAAACTGGAACGTGATGCATCAGCAACACACTTCAGTCATCGCCAATGGAAAACGTATCTATACGGACTTCGTGCAACACCACCATCGTCAGCTCATTCAGAATCAAAATCCGCCTTTCAAACCGCTCAACGTTTGTAACAGCGGTCTGATATCGCCGGCCAGCACCTCCAGCAGGACGAATAGCATCGGCGGACGTAGCATTAGTCGCAACACGTTGAACGGAGGCGGCGATTGCCCCATCGACGACGACACCTTAGTCACCCTATCAGTGCGCGATTTAAACCTCAGACTCAAAAGTTACCCTCGCGAAGAGATCGTCAAACTGAAACAGAAAAGGAGAACGTTAAAGAATCGCGGTTACGCTCAAAATTGTCGCAGCAAAAGGGTCATGCAGAGAACCGAACTGGAAATGACCAATCGTAAACTAGAGAGCGAATTGAATAACCTCAAGATGAAGGTGCAAGAGTATCGTCGAGAGGCTGAAATGTATAAAACACGATACAACGATTTATTGGCCAACATGGAAAACGTCAATCGTTCCAGAAGGCCCGGTGTCCATACCACCAACGAGTACCTATGACGCCATGCGGTCTCCAACACCAGTGCGTTGCTGTTGCATAAATCGAAAACATGACCCTTTTCCATTTATTCTACTACCATTTTTACGATTTTTCGCGTTAAATTTCAGGTTTGTTTGTATAGTATTTTGAAAATTTGTTTCGTTTTAGGGTTGTGTCGAGAAAAAAAAGAAGAAATTAGTATTTTTTTAAAGATTCAGTATTTCTTTTTATTACTATTATTAGTTTTTTCGTTTATTTTATTTTTGGTTTTTGTTTTTATTTTATTTTTTACTTTCTTTTCTTTCTCTCTTTCGAGTAGCCTTATTTTTATAGGTTTTATTGTACAGGTTTGAAATTTTTTATATCGACACTTGTTGTTTTTCTAATTTGCAAAAAATTAATTTGTTTAAGTATTTTATACGATGAATTGTTTTCTAATTGTAAGAATTTAACGTTTTTAGTTTCTGCCCCACCCCTTCCCCAGTTTGGAAAAAATGTTTCGTCGCGTCTCTCTTCCTTTTTGTATCTGAATATGTAGGCATGTGGATCGTGGATATGTACTGTTAAAAGATTTCAAAAATTTGTTCCAATTACTTCATTATTATTTCCACGTAATAAAATCTTTGTTAATTTGTGAAATGCGAAAAAAAGGTGCTCGGATTGGTTTTCCCTTTTTATATAAAAACCTAAAGATCATTTTCATACACTTTGGTGCTTCCATAATATACATAGTAATGAATTTTTTTTTCAACCTAGAAATGTAATAATTCAGATGAATGAACTTAGGTAAGATATTTATGAAGTGAATCAGCTGAAGCATAAGTTTTTTCACCAGTTCACCCAGTTTTATTCCCCTTTTTAACTTTTTTGCGTACCAGTTAATATTTTGTTGTAAAGCAATTCGACAAGTTGAAATATTCTCATCTTGAAGCGTACCCTATTTGAAAGAAAAATCATGATTTTCTCCAAATTCTTTATGGTGTAGGACTAGATTAATATTTTTTAACATAAAAAAAGTCGATGTGTTTCAACTCCATGGTGGGTAGGTTTTTTTAAATGAGCAATGAAATGTCGTTTTTGCTGTAGAATCACTGAAAGGACAATTGCTTTGAACCCTAAATAATATTAAATCAGACTAATTAGAGCAAAACTTGAATTTTGACTATTCATTGAAAGATTCAATTTAAAATATTATTAATAATATTTTATTAACTCTGGAGCTTTTTTATAATGTTTATCGACTCAAAATATTAATAAATTCGATTAAAAAAAAAATTATTTCATTTCATTATCCGAATCAATACCAATAATTGGAAAAACATTGAAATTTTGAAATATTTCATTTTAGATTCATTAAGAGTATATTCTACAGTGTACGTACAAGTTTACATACGCATTTGTCTGCTCAATATAACTTTTTTTGGAGGCACTTTTTCTCCTAATACGATTAATCGTTTGATTTGAAGTTTAATATATTTACTCGTTACAAATACTTATTTAAAATATGTCCCAACAAATTATTTTGATCAAACGAACATTGCAAAAAAATACGCGAATAAAATATTACTGAGGAAGGAGCTATATTTTGTGAGTAGAAAAATGGCTAACTTTCTGTAATTTGAAATTTCAGCAATTTTTATCCAAATCTTAGGGAAAACGAGTGCTTGAAATAAAACATGATATGAATTTTCGGTCCCATCAGAATAACATAAGGGCCTGCAGAGTTTTGTCATACTAAGGAAACACATCATGCATGATGTACGTATGTATCATGTACAATTTAGTACCTTTCAGCGTACTAACTTTATAATTATAAATTCATAGAGTCGATTCGAAAATCATTTCTTTTCTAAAATTTACGAAAAAAAAAATCGTCAGTATTTTAAAACTTTCATTCCTTTCTTCGAAGGTGCTCGTGTAGATATAATCTCAAGTGAACAATTGATTCAATTGGGAGTCCCAAAAAGTTCGAATTAATCAACGGCATCGCTATTTGGAACAGAAGGTATGAATGCGAAATGACGCGATGTCCAAAATGGAGTTTACAAAGAGAAAAGTTCTCTTTTCTGTTCTGAAGGGACCTATTGAGCATAACTGTGCGCTATGTTTGATCTGTCGGAGTTTATTTGTAGTGGGGATTTGTGATCAAATTTCAGACCATTTGTTATGAATGTGGCGTTTAATTATTGAGCGTAAATCTGAAGCGAGGGCGCATGGATATTAGTGTAAGGGAACTGGTGAGAACCTTCAATTACGGCGGAATCGACTATAGTGATAGGCACCTTTGTACTCGTATGTATTTGAGTATTCCCGCCTGGTAGGAGAAGCCTAAATTTTTTTATCGATTTCAAAAAATTCTTTTCGAATTAAGTTTCCGTGTCTCCTCGAATCTTTTACACCTAATATATGCATTTCTAATTTACCAAAAAGTGGACTGAATTTTGAAATATTGGGCGATTTTTCAGTTTTTCAATCAAATGATTTTAGATTTATCTTGAGATGCATTTATTACTTCAAATCCCTCGAAGCTCTACATGCAGTTATTTAAATCGATTCGAATATCGAAGTCAAATCAATTCAATCACTTATCCGAGTAGATTTAATTTTTTGAATAAAATTGATTCGATTATTGAATGACTATAGGTAGACTGTTTATCAATTATCATTCAACATTTTTCCAGTTTCGTCATGAAAAAAATAATAATTATAAAATTTCAATAAATAATAATAATAATAACTTCAGATTATTCGATTAATTACATTTACGATAACACCGTCAGAACAAAATAATTTTCTATACCAATAAAGTGTTCGATATTTAAAAAAAATCTATTATCAAATTATCGTTGATTGTGAAATTGACCAAGTAACGATACTCGATACATAGTCTATAAAAATCGATTATTGAAACTCAAGAAATTTATTTTCCAACCACTTCTCAAGCATTAGATGAATTTAAAAGAGATAAAAACATCAACGAGTTCATCGGCGTGATAAATCAATTCACGACTGGATAATGATGATACTAATGACCTTAATTAAAAAATACTACCGTATTGATAAAGGCTATTATATATTATCGTATTATTTTGTTATCGAAACATTTTGAACTCGTATCTACTTTGACTTCATCCTTTCATTTACATTCATTACCATTTAAACTACTCGCATGTTGGGGAAATTCCGAGTTTTTAATTTTTTTTTTAAAATAAAATCCAAAATTATTTCTTTCGCACCATCTAGCACCTACCATGCAGTTAGGAAAATTGAGGAAGTTTCGTCCTTGACCTTTTTTTCGCATCGCTGAATCGATTTATAGATATTTACGAAGAATGTAATTTAAATGATATTTGGCAGCCGAGCTTGCTCTTTAAAAAGTTTTATATGAAATAGATATTAAATGTATAATACTGCGAAGCATTTCGGATCTCTTTTTATAGTCGTACTAGATTTATCATTAGAACGGCTTGTAAATGTGTACCTACACACATTCTCTTTTGTTTTCATGTTCATGTGAATTTTCGATTTCCAAGTTTTATATCATTGATGGAAAAATAACCAAAATAAAGAAATTTGTTGAAAAAAAAAATTATTTTATTTTATTATGCGATTCAAATTTTGCGCGAATTCGTCGAATTTTATCATCGAATCTACTTACAGAAAAGAGAGAGGTGCTGTTTCATTGCCTTTCACCATAATTGGGAAAATTATTTAATAATTTGCGAGATGCGTATTGGTGGTAAATGGCAACTGGCAGCTGGTAACTGAAATGCGAAATAGGTATTAGATATACTTATTCGACCACGTCCACCGATGGTTAAGCATAAACATGATTTTAAAGTTTCAGATGATTCATTTAAATGGATTCGGTAATCGTCTGTCGTTGATAAGTTAAATGAATCTATCGGTACGGTGAAAGGAAAAAAATCCTAATGTACTGAAACAAAGCGAGCTTATGCGCTATTAACATGGGTGAAAGATACGGAGGTGATTTGTGGCATAATGCTGTTTCACGGAGATATGAATTTTATTCGATAAAAACGACGAGCTTTCGTTTTATTGTTTCTTTTTTTGCCATTCTTTTTATGTTGGAAATTTCGATCAAACGGAGAGCTGCCGATGCGTGCAAACAAATCTTTGGTAGGTCGTCGATGATTTCGGAATTGAATAAAAATTTCGGATTTAAAAACCGCCTTGGAAGTACTAATTCGATCAGCGGACGCTTCGTTCAAAAATAATTTAAACGCACTACGAGCGCGTCGCGTTTTGATTAAAAGCGCATTTTTCACCGACAAAGCTTTTCGACGATTATTCGTTTAAAAAGCCGACGATGTGTGACGAATGACAATTTACGAAAAACCAGTGTCGCGAAATTGAATTCCTTTCGGCGAGCAGAAAAAAAAATGCCGGAATATCAACGCGAAATCTGATCCGAAGTAAATAAAAACGGGAAATGTCGCTTTTTTTTTCGAAGACCGTCTTATACGTGTATACGTTGTATCCAGTATCCACATCCATAAAGCGAGTAGCTACAGTTAGTCAGCTACGGACAAAGTAGGGCAATTAATCGACAAGCTATAAATTTACGATGTCCACCCCGGATAAATGTATTGAACGAGGCCACCCTTTCGTTTTTATATTATCATCATCATCATCATCGGTATTAGAACAATCCCGTATCTGATCAGGTTACCCCCTTCAACCGCTATTTACAATAAAATACTTTTGACGTTCGTTTTTATCTTTGATTCGATTAATTTTATTTATTATATCTTTCCT
Organism: Phenacoccus solenopsis; assembly: GCA_009761765.1. Lineage (NCBI taxonomy): Eukaryota > Metazoa > Arthropoda > Insecta > Hemiptera > Pseudococcidae > Phenacoccus > Phenacoccus solenopsis. The sequence continues at coordinate 3,353,251 of CM019752.1, read as the reverse complement.
TCGTTCGACCGGCTCGGCTCGTCGGTCTCCGATTCCGAACGATCTTTTATCGATAATTTTTATTGTTTTCTTACATCGCAAAGGAGCGCGAGTACGGGTGTTTTTCATTTTTCCACGATCGTTTTTGTTTTATATTTTTCTCGCGTTGAAATTTTTTTTTTAATAACTTCGCGTATTGTACTCACTCGCTCATTCTGTTGGTCATTCATTTGGAATAGTTTTCCTCATGTACGTATGTTTGAAAACGTCCATTAGTAGTTCACCGTTCACCCAATTTTAAGGTGACATGATCTGACCAGTGTCTGTAATACTGTGTTGGAAATTTTATGCAAAAACACAACGAGGGAATTTGGAAAATGAAGCGTTTAATGAGTATAGGTTACCTATCAAAGCAGACACGAAAAACAAGAATAACTTTTCGCTATACAGAAACTAAAGAGAATATCGAGCGATAACGCATCTGTATTGTATAGGCTACTTTTTTCTCCTTTGCTGCCCTAAAGTGGAATTTCAAATTTTGCGTGGAAGAATAATACGTAAGTGTATCTATACTCATATACATTTGTACTATAACTTACAACGAAGTAATAAGGGAAATACGTATTAACGGAAACACCGCTATACTCGTCGTACCGATGCATCAGATACGGCACGTCGTCTACGAGCTGCATTCAACGTGACATACATGCAGTTTATATACACGCGCTCTATACATTTTTGACTTTACATAATCGTGTACATTGCCCAATTAGAAATGAAAACATAAGTGAATCTGAATCAGGTATGTGATCATTTATTGGAGTAATGTTCACAATTCTTCGCAAAATATGTATTGTGTATAATTTGTAGAATTATAGACTGTAATATTGAAAAAAATGCTAGTTACAAAAATTCCATCGTTTAAATTCAATGCCAACAAAAGCCAAATTTAAGAATAACTCGATTTACTCTGTTTTACACGTTCAGTTAGCCGTTCAAATGAACCCGCGCAAAATATTTCATCTTCTTAAAGTATTATTAACATTTACGCAAATGGTATCTTGGCTTTTGAGTTTTCCATTTGATGATCATTAAAAACATCTTTGAGAATCTGAGTAGCCCATGCTACACATACAGTTTTTCGCATTAGAAGAACCACATTTTTTCACAATTACAAATCTATGCTTGGGGAGAGAAAATTTCTCGATTGGTAAAATCCTAAGATTTTTTATTACGCTATAAATAAGTATTGATGATGCCGCCAATTATTGAAATAAGCTGCCATTTATTCTTTCGCTCCCAAAGATGAAAATCTGACTCCTGAAAAAAAAAACATGACTCTCACTTTCCTCAAAATTCAGATGTCGAAAAAATTTTATCAATTTGGTTAGCTAAAGTAAATATGTGAAAATGAAAAATTCTTATTTTCGCAAATTTCAAAAAATCTTCATTTTGATTTTTGATAGTATTACTGTTGCAGTGAAGGAAGGATGGATGATTAATTCATTAGTAGATCGTAATGAGAAACAAAAGTTAAATCACGTGCTTTTCATATTAATAAAATAAAAATAAAAAATTCGTAGCATAATCTATCTTTTTAAAGATCTGAATACGAGGCTGAATGCACGTAAAATCTTTCATTTTTCATTTTCAGGGCAGAGAAAATGGGATTTTTTTGAAGGTGAACACTTTTTAGTATATATAAATATGGGTAAAAAGTTGAAAAACCCAAAATTTACAAAATTTATCTCAAATTTTGGGGGCTTTAGGGTCTACTTTTTTGAAGTTTCAGATTTTTTACTAATAGTACATGTTATGAGCTTTCGATTAAAAAAAAAATTAGCTTTCTAGGTGCAATAGAAAAATCTCGGGAGTTTTTTCCGACTTTTTCTGGAATTAATTTCGACTTTTTACCTTGCAGCTTTATATATATATTACATAACTATGAGGGTCAAAAGTGTTATGCCTCTCCCCCTCAACCAAAGTTGGTTTGTTTCATTTATAGTGAATCCCTTCACTTCTCACAATCTCACGATTCTGAATGATCAAGTATAAGATGGCTGATTTACTTCTAAAAATTGAAAGAATTGTTTTTCCCGCTATGTTGCATGAAACTACGCGGTATTATCAAACATTTCTACTTTATTTAAAAAATACATCTTATATACGTATAATTATGAAAAATTAAAAAAATGTATAACTATACTCTTTGTCCCTATCTTGATGACATTCTGCCTCATCTCATGGTAGGACAACGATTTAATGATGATGAATGAAATATCAGACACCGTGTCTGAAGCGATTTTTTTTTATTTAGTTTCAATTAGTGTTCTAATTACGTGCATTGGGTCATTAATCCTTATAAAAAAAAAATTCCGAATCAAAGTCATATATACATCTACTAACAAGTTTTACTGTTCCAATATCAATAATGGTAACTATGTAGGAGCGGTATTGAATTACACTCCATTGTATCAACTGTAAACCTCGCGTATGCGCTGAGTAATCACAATTAAACTTTATTCGTAGAACCTGAGTCATTTAAAAATTAATTATTATCCGTCCAACGATATATATATGTAAAACGTGTAGTATTGTATGTGTAATTTTTCGAATTATACTTAGACGTAATTGAAAGCAGTGCAGATGTAAATTTTTTTTGTGGACGGGGAAGTCTAAAAAATGAAAAATCAGTAGATATCTATCGTATGCCTTCTTTTACTAAGACAACATACTTATGTAGTGACTTTTTTGGGAGAGGGAGAGGAGGAATTGAATAGTATTTGATTATATATGTTTCAAATAATGATCGTATTTTGATGTTGTTTGATTTTAATGTACTTGAAACACCAAAACAAAACAAAAACAAAAATAGAAAGTTAAAAGCAAATAACAGTTTCGAAATTGTAGAAAAATTTCAAAAATAATAACTAACTGTAGGTGTTAACTCATTGATGATAGCTGTATACGTACTCCAGGATTTTCTTAAAAAAGGAGGCTAAAAACAAAATGCTAAACCAATTTTTAACCATATACATATATTTTCCAGGCTTTCAATTTTTTTTAAAATTAAGGGTCGAAATATAATACATATTTTGGTACTGACGAGGTGCAACGCTTGAAACACACTGGCTTCTAATTTTTAAAGCAAATAGTCGTTTAGTTGACCTTTAAAATCTTATCTACGCCATTGTTTACTTTTATTTCCAAAAAAATAAAGAAAAATGATGAGAATTTATATTTATTTAATAATTTTTAAATAAAGAAAATTTATATTTTCCCAATATTCTAACTCATGTTCGTCCCCCTCGATAAAATCCTTATAAAATGCGCAGCAGTTCTATTATTTCATTTTTGTTTGTAGCGTAAAAGTGATAGTTTATATGCCCTTCTCCAATTTTTGGGAGCTGAAATGAGCAAAAATATAGAGAATTCGAGACAGCGATGCGATGATATATTATTATTGTTGCGTTTAGATATTTTGATTGTTTAGCATCATGCACTATATGAAATTCACCTACAAGTACAAATACTACCTATATAAGGCATGATACGAATCCTGTAAATTGAAACGTTCAGCCTGCGCTAGTGTGTCCGTCAGTAAGGTAATACGTATTCATTTTGAATAAATTCGAAATGAAATTGCATAATATTATTGTATTCATTTTTTATTTACACAATTCACACTTTTTGCATTCGTATTATGCGAGTACGTACGAGTAGTTACTGCATGAAGAGACTGAAGTGGTGCCCGCAGTCGCGAGAAATGAGCGGCGTCTTTCAAGGAAGTTTTTCGTGATTACTTTGTTTATACTTTCTGGCTGAATCAATAGCAAATCAGTATTAACGTTTATCTTTTATAAACGACCTAATTTTTACGTGATGTGATGTGATTGTTTTTTTTGTTTTTGTTTTTTTTTCTGTTTCGTTTCTTTATTCAGTCTTGTACCAGTAACCACGGAAAATCAACTGGTTACATGAAAAACAATTTCGTTAGACATGTTTTGTCTTAAATTTGTTTGCGTTTTAGTTTTCACGTATTCTGTGTCATTTTATAGGTGCGATTCGCGGTAATGCTATTGTTTATAACGGTATCGAGTCCGGCGACTAGTTGGTCGTTGCTGGTGAAGGTTCCTATTCGTTTTGTATATTTCTTTCCTGTCTGAAATGATTTTTTTTTTTGTAATTTGAAAATTTCTTCGCATTTTTCTCACATTTTGGTGGTTATTAAACATGTGGTTGTATCTTGAATGAATAATATCTTACGTCACGGATGAAAACGAAAAAAAAAAAACTATCCCGTCGAAAACAAGCATCAGCAGTTTAAAGTTTCGTTGGTCAGTTTTTGTTAACGGATCATTAAGTCTGATGCAGCTAAAATTGTATAGTCATAACAAACGAGCATAACCAGCTCATCTATATTTCAACCGCTAACGCTTATAGCGTATTCAAATAAAAATTGAATTATTGAAAAACTTGAAACTCATCTGTATCATATACTATTAGTCCATTATATACGTGTATGTACGTATCTACGCATCAAAAAACATCAAATTTCCTCTTGTAGTTTTGCGATGTAAAATTTTCTGATGTCTGCGAAATCGTTCCTACATTTTTCATTTATTTTATATATTTCACAAAATTGATTTAATTTTGCTCAATAATGGATTAACTAAAAAAATTGCAGTTTCCGTCAAGCATTGTTTCATTTTACATTGTTGATTTCAAGTTAACAACCATTTTGCGTAATATGTAGATTCGTAATTCTTATCATTTCGACATCCGAATGCAATGAACCAATATCGAACAGGGATACCTTAATTTGGAGTACTTGGAAATATATTTCTAGTTGCTATTTCAGTTATACTACCCAAGGTTGTTCAACTTCCCTTTTTTTTTTAATTTTAAGTTCATATTCTCTAATGTTATTCATTTTCATTAAAAATATTTTATCTTAAAAATTGGGTAAAAAAGCAAATGGGGGGGCCGCTTCGTAGTTGAAAAATCAGCATTTCATTTAATGTAAAAATAAAGTGATAAACTCGCTACATTATAGAAAAATTAATTTATTACATCAGAAAAGGAAAGCAATTTTCGAATATATTTGATAGGTATAATTTGTCAATCTGAGAAATAAATAATGGTTATACCTATTTTTTTTATGTAATAAGAAAATTGCATTATTAAACCTCAATGCGTCACCGCTTAAGATGATTTTTTCACTAGAAAATTTTTACAATGTGTTTTAAATTTCAAAAGAACATTAATTTATGAAAATTATGAGCAAAACGAAAACAACAAGTTCTAGGTGTATTTTTGAACCAACCTTTACCCCACCTGATATTGTTCCTCCCTTTAAATCGCAAATAAAGAGGTCTGCAACATGGGTGAAATCTTAATTACACTATCACTTGGGTTTTCAATTCGTTGATTCCAAAAAGTTCCCAAATTCGAATTCAGCGACTTTAAAAACATATGATTTGATATAAATCATATTCTTCTGGAGCTCAATTTTCCAAAAACTGGAGCGTTTCACATTTTTCTAAGTCTATTACGTATCAAACCTGTAGGGCTGAGAAGCTGCATAATAGCTTACCGTTCTCTTAGCTCTGAAGTAGCATCAGCGTTTCTTACAGAATTAGCTGTACTCTCTTATCGCAATCATGCATCTTCAAAAAAGAAAACCGACACAGCTACTCTACCTGTCATGTACTCATCTCCGTCTCCCACCTTCTACCTTAGTACCCAGATGGGGAGAAGCAAAGGAAAATCTTCAAAATCACAACACTTCAGGAAGGCATTGGTAACTCCGCTCAACAAGTTGATGACACCTGCTTACAGCAAAGAAATTTACTTGATTAAAGTTTAGCCTTTAAGTTATAATGTACGTTGTTAATACTTCAAGCATAGACCACGGATATAAAAAGTAATAAACTTCGCAGTTATGCTCGCAGCTGAGCGAATATAAATAAATACATTTATTAAAGAAAAAAATAACTGTAAGGAAGTGACATACTCAACTTTTATCCAGCTAGAATCACAATAGATTTCATTGTAGAGTGGTTGAAAATCCCCGGCCATTCGACTAAGACAGATCAGCGCTGTAATGACCTTTAATGTGTTTCTAACATGTTTCACCGTCGTGTCAAGACCAAAAAAGGGAAAAACAATCAAGAAATGAATACCTATTAATTTTTTTTTCATTTTTATACGTTTTTTAACTCGTAATTTTTTATGATTGTTTTTAGTAAATTTGTTATATTAGAACATTTCTTTCGTGTTGTATTCGTTGTTTTGTTTTTTAATCTTTTCGTTTTTGGAGGAGGGCAGGATAAAGATTTTTAGATTTTTCGTTCAAAAGAATTTAATACTCATCATTATTATTTTCATGATGATTTATTAGTAGTATGAGGCTGATGTAACTTACTTTATTTCCTTTTTTTTCTCGATGACCGTGGCAATATGCTTGATTAATTATAGGGTTTATATATTATTATTATTATTATTATTATACAGCGTCCTATGGGCTAGGAGTATCTCTTTACAAATGATTGCAAATGAAATTATTATTGTTGGTGAATGAAAAAAAAATTGAATTGAATTTGAAAAAAAAAAAAATTGAATTATTATTATCATTATTATTATCATTATTATTGGAATAATGATTGGAAAGTTTCAGTGTATGATGCACCTATTTAATTGTTTATTTGTCTTCTAGGAAATCAGATACGTTGAAAGTATAAGATGCATTCTTCTTTAATTGAAATTTTTCAATAAACCGATTGCGTAATCTAATTAACTGGAACAGAACGAAGAAAATTTTTCAATTTATAGCCATATATCTGAAGTTATGTGTAAAAAAACACGCACACACAAAGTTCTGTGGCAATAAATAACGAAATGATTTATAGAGGTTACATTTATTCCCTAATATATATCGTTATGTCTTTTGTGGAAAACTTAAGTTTTATTAATATCATCGGTATAGGCTACGGAGTGGACTTGGGCATTTTTTTCTATTCCTTTGGTTAGATGTAACATTTGCATTTAACTGCTTTCAGGGTCATTTTGCGCATAAGCAATATCGCTTAATATTAAAAACAAAAAGATAACAAACTGCCCTATCTATTCTTAAAACGATCTTGATTTCTTTTCTATCGGATTTAATATGAAAAGCTATAGATACCAATTTATTATATTTTATTGCCTTTTCTAATAACTCGGTTGCGACGATGAAATACCGACGTAACGGGTATAAATTTTTTATCGTGCACAAAATGCGGAAGGACAAGCAGTACATCTAACGCTAACGGTGTAATAGCGCGCACCTATTGCGCGAAATTTCGTCGTGTTAATAAAATTTGTAAGTACGGTGTAACGCGTCCACGATGCGAGTGTAAAGTCGCCTAGACGAATTAATTCAATTTGACGAACGTTCTCGACGGGGTACCGAATGCGAAGCTTTGCCGAATGGTATATTGGTGTATTGGTGTACAGGAAAAGGGCAGCTACCGTTTTGTATTTGGATAGCGTTACGAATAATTACGTTCAACGCCCGTCGAGTGAACTCGCAAGAAAAGTGAGGGTGACTGGGTGAACGAGTGTAGGAAAGGCGAAATTTAAAAAACCCGATCTTTCGTTACGCGTATAGAGAACGAGTTGCGGAGAGAGCAAAAAAAAAAAAAAGAAGAAAAAGAAGAAGAAAAGCAGTTAACGTTAAATCAGAACCAATACTGATTAAACTATCGGAATGCAGTTGGTTCGATTAAGTAAACGCTTGAAATTCGCTATCATATCACCCTGCTGCGATGCTGACTCTTCCCCTTACGTGTTCGTGAAAAATACAGCACGCGGAGAATCAAACAAGATCAATTGAGATTCAAAGGAGGCCATTTACTCTCGTCCCCAGTTTACGTGTTTATCTGCGGTGGTCATTTTTATTCTTACTTGGCTCATTCGGTTGTTACACACATAACCAACAGCAACGTCACCTTAACTAGTAGTCAATCTGATTATCTTCCTCATGACTGGAATATATTATTGAACTAAATGGATCCTTTTTCCTTTCTCTCTTTTCTTTTGCTTTTTTCCCCTCCCAACTACCTATCGAATACTGATAGAATTTGACACCAGCCTCGAGAAAAATTAATAAGTTGTTCGTCGTTGCTCGCAGTTATACGGACTTGAAGTAACATTGTCCTTCCTATTGGTGACTTTTGTTGAAAAAAATCTCGTGAATTTCGAAGCTCGTTCGACTCCGAATTGCAAACGATAAGATAGCAACGAGTAAGTTGATCGCTATCGTTACTTCGTTAAGCGTTTTCAAATACTTAGTTGAATAATTCTTTGTCCCTTCAATTATAATATTTGTTCCTATTTAAACGCTTACACGCGTGAATTTGCCCAACGTAATTTTTGAAGGAGTATACACGACTATTTCTTTCTACTAACGAGTTCGTTATAAATAAACATTTGCATCTTATCTCTAAAGATGTACAGTTGCACATTTTTCATAATATTTTATGAAAAGAAAAATAAAATTTTCAACCGAAACAAATGAAATACAAAAACAAAACAAATAAATGAAAAACATAGTGAACGCGTAAGTGCGGATTTTACTTAAAAGTGAAGTCAACTAATGAACTGACAAAAAACAGAAAGTAAAAACAGTTTGATCATTTTACTTACTAGAGACTTTACTGACCAGGTATGAGCAGTTGATCATATCAGCACTTTTTACTGTGCTTAAAATCCACTTATGCGTTCACTACGGTTTTTTTGTTTATTTGTTTTTTTTTTTTTTTTTTTTTTGATTTGTTTAATTTTGTTCTCAGACGATGACTCGAGTAAAAATTGATGGATCGACTCCAAATTTAGAGAATAGATAGAAGATGTGAAGTTTAAAAGTCCTACTTTTTAACTCGACCCATCTGCCGAAAGTCGAGCTTTAGAATTTTGAAGCTTTATCAATTCTTTGTAGATATCTTGGGAATGAAAATTTGTAGAAAATTTCACTGTCTACAACTTCGTTCTACTCATTTTTTATGAAAGTTCGCGGGAAGTTGAGCTTTTGAACTATGAAGCTTTTTTTTAATATTTCGAAAATCGGAGTGAAAAATTCTCTATAAGTTTGGTGCTCATACATTTTCCGTTAAAACTCATAGAAAGTTGAGTTCTTGAGCTTTGAATTTTATTTTTATTTCTTTTTCTATCACTTCTGTATACGCAGCAGTTATTGTTCAACATTATCATCAAGTCCATTATTTACGTATAGCCGTACCTAGTTTGTTTTTCTTTACAATGTCATACGCCATGCTACTTTAAAAATTGAAATTGTATCTTTTAATGTATAATAATAAGTAATGACTCATTTTATTTTTATATTTTGGATGGTGTTATTTTCCATTTTCTTTCATCCATTTGAAAAATCATGAAAACACGTTGTCTCTATACACTATACATAATATTATTAATTTTTTATTTTCTATTTTCCTGTCCTGCCCTTAAAGAGCATTGCTGCCACTACACCATTTTGAGAGTGAAAAACGAAATGAAAAATAACGAAATCATCAACGAATAAAATTTCATTTCACTTTAACTTTTAAAGTTGTACATCTCTATTTACGTACTTACATCCCTGAATAATTCAAAAAACTTATTTTCTGGTTTTTCGTAATTCTTGATACAATTTTTTATTTGAATGAGTTTGTTTTCTAAGATGAATTTAAATCATTTGGATATAGTTTTACTATTTTTTGAGCTTCATTATTTATTTTTTCCATTTGAAGATCAGGAATACAAGATAGTCAAGAAGACGAATTTTTTGATTTTCACTAGTTTGGTCGCACAATAAAATAATGTATTTTCAAGAGGTCAAGAAAAGTTGGTTGCAGAAATTTTTATTTTTAAATTTTTTTTTGTAGTACTTAACGTTAGATTGATATTTCATAATTATTTTTTGGTGGAGGCCTCTTGAAGTAGGTTTGTGGTGGAGGCGCTAGGACTCCCCCCCCCCCCTAAATCCGACCCTGAGCACTATGTTAATGAGAAATATGTTAGCTGTATCCGCGTCCCTCATCTGAATTATATCTACCTATACCCAAGTATTCAACCATTTACCAAACATCCGTAGCATTGCAGTAACGGTAGACTAGTAGATATGCGTAGGCGTAGAACGTGGTAACTAATACAGTACGTGAGAGAAAGATGTCTAATTTATTTTTTTTTTATTAGAACACATTTCCTCGCACGTTAAAATTCGCTAAGTACATTCTGTACGTGTATAGAGAACAAGCGTTAGTAAAAAAAATCTCAACTTTTCGTTCGGCTTGTTGGCGTACACACGAAAAATATACGAAGGCAGTTAAGAAAAGCAAATTAGAAGAAGAAAAGAGAAGATAGAGAGGAGTCTTTTATATAAAATAGGGGCGTTTTTTGGAGTTTGCGTCCGTGATTCGATTACGTTTAGTGCGTAATTCAACGTCTGTAGACGAGCAACCAGGGAATTTAACAGTGATAGACCTCCGGATACAAACAGGCTTTAATGATCGCATGAATTTCTCCTATCACGGTCACTTCAATCACATAAAAAGAAAAACGCTGAAAGCTTCGGCTATTCGTGCTATACAAAGCTTTCGTTTCTGATCGGTTTATTTTTTTCTGTACATCGCGAACAGACTTTTATTTTCTATATTTTTATATCACAATAAAAACCAATTTAGCAAGCGGCGTTTCAAATTTCGTGTATTTATACGCAATGCGTTTTGACGTTATCAAATATGAACTAGGCGCAATACCAATGGAGCTATACGTAAAAGGTGTAAATGGCACCGTAAATATTTCTATTGTTCGAACGGCGACAGATCTTTTTCTTCTGGTGTTAGGTGTCGTTCTGGTTCACCCTCTCGATTGAAAAGAACTTCCTTTCCGGCACTTCGCTATTTAATCATAAAGTTATTTCATGCCGGCGCTAGCGCGAATTAACCTTCATCGTATACACCGCAAATCTGGATTACAGATTACCGAATAAAGAAGAAGCAAGGGTTAAGCGTAATTAGGGGATTGAACCCTTCGCATCTGACACACCGCGATAAGCGATCGCCGAAAAAATACTTACCACCGAACGTACCTAAGTATTTCGCCCTCTTTGTCGAACAAGGGCGCCGAGGCTTTTTTCCTTTCTTTTTCTTTTCTTTTTTTTTTTTTTTTCTTTCTTTTAAACGTCTATTTCCGGAACGGGCAAATCTACATACAGTGAAAATCATCGAATCGCTTCGAGTCGTTGATGGATAAATGAAATGGGAAAAAAGGACCATTCGCGATTATACAGAGTGTTCTTTATATTCGAAATAAGTTTTTACGAGCACTTGAAAAATTTTACTCGAGCTTATCTTCTTCACGCAGGGTTACCATTAATGCAATTTAATTTTAACGCCGCTTTACATATTAACAAATTTCATCGACAGTGGACAGCGCGCTAATTAAACACCTCGCTCTAATCTCATTAATAGAGTAATTTTTAGCCTAAATAATGAACAGTCGGGTTATTCTCATTATGATCTTAATTGGAAAAAATAATCATTTTTGCGAAACTTTCTTACATAATTAGCTTTTCAGAATATATACATAAGTAGGCTGGAAGTCTACGACGCTACGTAGAAACGATGCAGATGCATGTCGTGATATAAAGGCGACTAAATTCAAAATCATCAGTTTTCAGAAAACCATAAATTTTTTCCATGCAAGGCTCACGTGCAGTCCGCCATAGACTGTTACTTCCTATTTCTACTTCATCTGTATTATCGTGGACCTAATTTTTTTTTTTTTCAAGCACTTGAGTTAGGAAAAAGTAAATGTCAAATAACTCTAAAAAATGTTTCAAAAAATTAATGCAATCAAAGTTTTCAAAAATTTGAAATTTGAAAATAAAAAATTGATTTTAAACTTATTTGAAATATTTTTACCTTTAAAAATTGCATTTTGCCTTTGAGAAATTGAAAAAAAATTATTGTGAATTCTTTTTGATTTTTTTTTTTTTTGGGATTGCTCTAAACTTTGTATATGTTTGAAAATGAATGATGAATGGGCGATTGATAATAGATCACGTCCGTGTATGGACTCAACTTAAGCCTTGAGGTTTTCCGGATTCAAGAGAAATATTCCTAATTATTTGCGACCACTATTGCCCCCTATCAATACTTGAATCACCAAAATAAAAATTACATTAGAAACACATATTGTAAACCTTAGTCCTTATCTTAAGCTAATTTTAAACTTTAATCAAACGTATCCAAATCGAAATTCCAAGTTCTAATTAGGAAACGGGTATGCATCGTATTGGGATTGTGTGGTGCATCCAAATTTTGAAAAACAAGAAAGTTTATGCATTTTAGGTATGATATTTGGGTATTTGGACACTCTAAGAACAATTATGAGCTTATTTTTCGTACCCTTCCTATTTTAAAACCCTACAACCATCTTCCCAATACAACTAAATCTTACGGTAATTTTCGTCATGCTGATTTAAAATATTATGAGCTCTGTTTGAAAAAGAAAGTTCGCATAATCGAAATCAGCTTTGTTGAATATCAGTTCACCGATGCACTACTATACTTCTTATTAGTCATCGAGGAATTTTCGAAAATGCTTCGATACCCTATAATTGGGGGCACTTTGAAAAAGCTGCAACTACGATACGCTATCTAAATGCCATCATTCATAATTTTCAATGATATGAAACAAAAAATTATCCCATAAAGCATGTTTTTATTTATTTTTTCAATTTCAGTAATTTAAGGGAGTCGTAAGAAAGGCTTGGAAAGGGTCGAAAGTAAAAAGCGACATTATAATTATATCCTCTATACTATCTTCTTTTCAAAATTGTGGTCAGTGTATATTCTCAAAAAGACAATTGTACACATTTGAAAACACTTGGATGAAAAAGAAATTGAAATTTTTCTATTGTTTGATATTTTTTCTAATTTTCCAAAGGCGGTTCAAATACTTTTTTGATTGATGATAGTTGAGCTACGTATATCAAAAGTTCACCTTTCAATGTTTGAATTTTTTTTTTTAAATGTCAAATATTAAAATAATCTCATCATTTTTCCTGGATAGAGGGGGGGGGGGGGAGTTGAGAGGAACTGATGGTGATTTTTTACCTATGGGGTAAAGCTAACTCCTAAAAACAATGGGAGAAATCGAAAAGCATGAGGGCAAAAATCCTTTTTTTCTTTTTGGTTAAATGATATGGAATGAGTCATAGCTTTGTGGTATAACGTAATGATACTTCGGTAACCCTTGTGAGTTAGGAATTTAGCTTTCCTTTCCAAAGTCCGAAAAAAAGCTAAAAATCATTTATTACTCATTAATTTTTGAAAATACATTACATTTAACGATTAAAAAAAAAAAAAAAAAAAAAAACTTTTAAAGTTGATATTTCAACTTTTTGGAAACGTCGACATGATTTTTGTTTTTTTCACATTTTCCTAGAGTCATTTGGCAGCTAAGTACTTTTCCCTCTCTTTTCTATGTTTCGAAAAAAAAAAAAATGAAATTTGGTCCACCCAGCTAGCTAGTACCTACATAAATGATGTTAAAAATTGGTCTTTTTTTGGAATAGTTATTTTAGTTGCTAATTCTAATTATCGGTATAGCATAATTGACCGTTAAGTGTGTTGGAAAATTCATTTGAAAATTAAGAAAACCAATCCATAGTCAGTTTTGGGGGAGGGTGTTAGGTATCTAACTCCATCAAGAGCTTTTTTTAGTTGCTTTTTTAATTAAAAATGTAACTAGTGGAAATAATCCAATCACTTTTTGGTACATATTAACTTTTTGGTGATTTTAAACAATTTGCTCTTTCGCACTTGACATTATGAAACTGAAGCCCCCCCCCTCCCCACCCCAGCAGCGATCCTAAAAACCGGCACTGAAGCAATCTAAGTGATAAAGAAGTGATACAACGCGACATTCCACCTTCGACAAATACGAATGCGATAGCGTTAAATCGTTTTTAACGCCACACCGCAACGCAATAGTTGCCGATGAAAGGGAAAGAGGCAGGAATAAACGGCGTTTGTTATGATCGGTTGATTAAGTGATTTAGAAAGGGAATGTAAAAGAAAAAAGAACTACATTACCTTATAAAAGGAAAAGTTGGCGTAATGGGATGCGATATAGAAAAAAGGGGGAATTTCTTTAAATACTAGCATGTTTATCTCATGATTCACCTTTTCTTTCTGGTCGCTTTTCTTCGGTGTGCTAAGTAGTGTTCCTCTTCTTTATGTTATACCCTCTTTTGGTGAAAGACGCTCAATTAGCGTTGTAATCTGCTAACATCGTACGTGTTTAAAATAAACATTAATCAGTCTACGGAGTAGCTAATAGCTATAGAATTTTCTTAAATATTTGCTCAAACTAACACGCACCTGTATTAGGCTTGTGCGTAGGTGTACGACGTATATGTACCCGACCTGTACGTTCCAAAAGAAATAATGATCGATATCATGATTAATCGTATATCATATATCTACATACATGATTGTGTAGATGAAGATTCAACGATTAAAACACTATATGTTTAGGCATTAAATCGTCGAAAAATCACGCCATATATCTTACACTGTTTTTCGACGAACATAATTAAAGAGGAAAAAAAAGAGTATTTGAAAGAGCTTAATGTAGCGAGCTAGCGACCAATCCGGGTAGTCGCAGTTGAATTTAATAAGGCTATTTCTGCCCAAGACCCCTTTTGGAAGGTTTCCAAAAGAATAGTGTTTTATCCTTGGCATATACGGTGGAGATCTGCTACCCAGTACCCACCTATGGTATTCACTAACATTCGCACATGCCAGAACGGTTATCTTTTTCGTTTAGATTAGACACCGGGCTATTTTACAGTTTCGTTGGTCATTTAACTACCTGACTGGAAAACATTTATTTTATTTCTTTCCGCGTTTGTATACATATATATGCTTTTGGTATAGTACATGCCATGCATATACATACATATACCATATACATACCATAATATATGAAAAAGCCAAAAAACCAAGAGTTTTCTTAAGCCTTTTTCGTGTTAATCATTACACACCGTTCGAATGTAAATTAAAAGATGAATCTTTTTTTTTTCTCTCCTTCTTTATTTTGTACCCTTATTCTTCTTCTTTGACGTGGATTCGTATGTATGCGAGGCGTTTTAGCTTTTGCACTACATTTACATTATTATACGTACGTTTTGCTAAAAATGCATCGATGAAAACAAGTTTCCCTATCGGAGTTTTGTGCGGAACTCTTAAAAAGAATTAAAATAATTCGTCGTCCCTTCTTCGCTCTCTCCACTGTTAAGGTCGGTGACGAAAAAAAGTAAAATAGGTCGATAGGCAATCGTTTAAATGTGTTTTATTTTTCTTCCGTCTAAATGACAATCTCTGCAGTTTATTTGCTTTTAACCCGATCGGTTTTTTCTCCTCTTGCGCTCTTGCGATCTCGAACCCAATCTGTATAGTCTGTTTTATGTCTGCTTTGTAAATAACCACAGTTATCTCGGTATTCCATTTTATTGTGTAGTTTCCTTGTTTTGTTTTTGTATTTTTTTCTCCTACCCCTCACTTCGGTTTCGTTCTTCCTACTCGCTTCCTTTCTCTCATCTTTTTTTTCCTCTTGATAACAATATACGAAATATACTTGGTTATTTCTTTGGTAGGCTTCTAATAAATCTTTTCCCGTTGATGTACCTCAAAGGATGAATAGATGAAATAACTTCAGCGTGTGATTTTTAATTTTCCACATTTTTTCTAATGACTCGCCTTTTTGCGAAAGGAAGAAACAAACCAGTTTCGGATATAATTATGCTTCTCAATTTCTGGAATGAAAGCTAATGTAACACTACATCACATTCAGTCAACATAGGCAGTGTTAATTAATTGATTAGACTATGTTCAGTTTCTATATTCGATATTTTCTTTTCTTCTTCATTCTATGGAAATCATGCTTCGTAATTTCGTATATGATATCATTTTGAAAACTTGAGCGTTTTTGGAAGGAGAAAAAAAATTACATAAACGATAAGGGGTTGTGGATTGCCTGTCAAATAAAAAAAAAGTAGTAATTTTGTTAAATTAAATGAGAATTTATTCCAAATTGAAAAGGTTTTAGACTTGATTGGAATGCGTCTTGATTGATTTTAGTAGAAGTTGGGTCACTCTTGCCGAAACATGATGCACTGAAGGAAAAAAGGAAATTGTGATGAGAATGACTGTACTATCAAAAAAATCCCTGATCCATGCTTTAGAGTTTCAACCTCACTTGAGTAGGGTTACTTCAAGTGAAAATGAAATGAAATTTTTCTTGTAGACAAAAGTTCATAGGACATTTTCTCGCTATGTTGTACATTGATGAGGTAGGAATTATAGAAAAAAATCGAGCTTCTCCCCCTTATATTATGTTTTTTTTTATCTGTTGTTTTAGTTTTCAATGATATAATTTGCATGTGCACCTGTCGACAAAGTGGATAGACTATACACTTTTATATATCTGTGATCGATTTTCTTTTCATTGTATCATTTTTTTTTTTTTTTTTTTTTTTTTTAAATTAAAATGATAAAAAAACATAAGCATCCGAGCCGCATTCCTGAAGCTCTGAAGCTGAGTTTTTAAAGAATGCTTGTCCAGCTTTGCAGATAAATTTGTTGAACTCTTTACGCCCACCCATAGGTTCACATCTAGCGACCATCGGGCTAACGAAAAGGCATGGGTCAAGATTCAAGTGTCCAGCATTGTGCCCTCGAAGGAGGTGGCGATGAGTATCAACTCCGCAGGGAAGATGAACGTAATGCGCAAATAGGGCTAAATACAGTGATAGCGTTGAAACGACACACCAAGGTCTTGAAGTAAGCGCAGAAGAAGGGAAAGATGATAAACGAACTTCCAAGAGCTGGACCCTAATGGGACCTGTGCTTCCATGAAGGAAACCGTCAAGGCAGATGTAGGTGAAAACCAAAGCTTCCTGCCTACCTAGAAGTAATGCCATTAACAGTTTCCGGCTAGTGAAGTAGAGAAATCAATAATCGTTTCCAGAAAAAAAAAAAAAAAGCCTCACACCTATTCCAGTCCTCAACTCATCCTTCATACGAAATTTCAGGTTTCCAAGTTATATTTGGTGAGGAGATAAGTGCGATTAATGAAATCTCAGAATTTCCCTTCTTAAATTTGTTTTTCTTTCAATTCCCCTCCAAATCTACTTAGGAAGCTGAAAATTGAATATGTTAGTCATTTAATCTTACTCTTTCATAAGAAAGTATAATCAAAAATTTTCATAATTTGTCTACTTATTGCGCTACATTTTGAGGACAGTAACCTTTCCTCCCACTTCGATATCAGTAGTAACTATGAATTTGAGAAAGATCACATTTCTTGTTCTCAATAACCATATAGGTCCATATTTGTCGTATTTTAGCTTTTTGAGACTTCTCAAACGTTCCTTAGATTTTGAACATCTACTGTTTTGATTCAAATTCAAAGCATCATATTTTGGTCTGCTAATAAAATTGATAAAATAATTATGTATTTGTATTTTTTTTTTAATTATATAATTATTGTGAATTTGTGTTTTGTAATAATTTTTTGATTTTTTCATTTAATCATAAAATTAATATTTTTATATTTAATAAATCCCGCCAAGAGGGGCATAATATTTTTGTTTCACTATTGGTCGCATCACTTTTTCTCAAACCGAAGCTTAAATTTTTTTAATTACGCGATTGATCGCATAACTGTCTCCTAATATTTAGGCCAGGTAATTAAGGCATTGGTCTGAGAGACAGTGATGCGACCAATCGGGTCACTGAAAAAATACCCCTTCAAACATCCGAAAGACAACTATTAACGCAAGTATGTGTTGCTATAATACATTCTCAGAACACTGGTGTGAGAGACACTCATGCGCCATTAACTAGCCTGACAGACAGTGATGCGACCAGTGGCGGGATTTTTAGGTTTTCTTGATCGTTTAACATTTATTTTTCTATTATTTTCATGTACGATATAATTGCAACTGACATTTCATACGAAGTTAAGACTTTTTAGTTCGAGATGAGGCAAAATCGAAAATTATAGGACATTTCTCAGTTTTCTACACTTTTTTTTTTGTACTCGTTTCCCGATATTTCTTCTGCCACACCCTTTACACGTGGATGCAAATTACATATACGCTTATCATCAATCGATCACCAGGTACTAATTTTTAAAGTAAATTGCTATTCTGAGCATATTTTTTTTTATTTCAAAGCGTAGTACCTCAACTCCTTCATTACTTCAAGTAGATGAATATCATTACTTTTACTCCATTATAGTTGACTGCCTGCGCGAAGAAAACATAACATTTCATGAAACACCTCGTACTCGTGTATGCCAAAAAGTAGCCATATGAATGCAAACGTTTTGAAGATATGAAGACCACTTCTTCCCGACACCTCCTTCCCAAATCAGGTGGGCTGTAATAGCTAAAGTTTTTAATTACGAATTCAGCTGAAAAATCAGAAAGGAACTCCAGTCTTCTTATGTCAGTTCTCGACTACATTCGAGTACACAGAATTCTACTCGTATGACCTATAAGTCTTTAGGCGTAGTCCAAAAAGAGTAAAAAATGCATTCTTATTCATCACTTACGAGGGTTGGACGCTTAGCGTAGAGACGTGCAGGCGTACAGGCGTACCTAATCTTGTAACGATCTTTGAAAAAAGTACGGCAAGGCGCGGCATTAGCGTTAGATGCGTAAAAATTACATCACCCGGAAGACTCATCGCACGTTGCGCCGCAATGGTTTGCCTCGCGTTTTGTGTGGTATGATTGGAGAAGAAAGACGGCGATACGGCCGTTTTGGTAACTGAGAAAACACGCTATTTATCGTAACGTTTAGTAAGAATTAATAGGTTAAACATTATAGGGTGAATTTATAGTAATGCGAGGCGGCGAGATGGTGGCTATCTGAGAGCTCAATCTTTCTATACAATGTGTCGGCATTTGTTTAATGGGGGTTTCTTCTCCCTTTAGTGTCCCTTTGAAACGTTGCACGACGTTTGTTGTAAATGACCGCGATAAGTACAGGTTCGCAGTACTCGTTTCTTACGGCGGCGAGGCGACGGCTATCTTCACCAAAGCAGAACACGCTCATAACAGCGTACCAAAAATGACCAGCCAAAATCTAACTAAAGGGTTTCAACGTTTAACGTTGAACGTTACAACGGTCCATCACGCATTTAATGGCCGTTATCAAAACATCGTACGGGGTAATGTCCGGCCATTCTCTCGCTTTTACACGTCGCGTCTATATTTCGCAAATTAAATACGTTCCGGTAACTTTCAATGAATGAAGAGATGACAAATTTGCCGGTTTAACCCTTCGACATCGACACGGTGACCTTTATTTAAGAACGGCGAAACGCGCAACGTTTTTGTATTTTAATTAAAAATTAAAAAAAGAAAAAAAAAGGGCGCGAGAAAGAGATACTTGCTAAGAAGCAGACTATGACGCGAGCATGCACATACTACGGAGCAGGATTGCAGAAGCGAGTGATCGCCTTTCGTTCACCGATGAAATATATGGCTAGTATTTAAAGAGATGGTCTTGGGAAATCGTTACCCTATCTATGGCTTGTCTAACTAGGCGATAAATTATGGTCATCGAATGAGCCGAGAAGAGCAGGGATTTTTCGGTACAGGCCGCGCACACTTCTATACAAAATCTTATACCATTCGTAAATATTAGGGATGGCGAACAAAATAAAAGTTAACTACACACTGGCGGCAACGTTACTTCCAAAAGTTTCGATATTTTTTATTTTTCCGGCAATGAGTGAATTACGACTTCTAATACGCGCGTCCCGCTATACTACGACTACGAGTATTTACCCGATCCGTCCTCTTCCACCACCCTTGCCTAATGTACGTATAAAAATTGCAGCCGAACGTTTGGCTAAGAATTTCAAGGCAATTATTGAGATTAAACTAGCATGCCGTTTTAGCCTGCTACACCACCAGTTACCAGTTACCACTTACCACGCCGTATAACTTTTAATCCACTTTCTTAATGACCTTTTTCTCCTGTGTACCGCTGTACCCTGCTGCACCGTTTACGTATACGTATATCGTGTATACGCGGTATACGAGTAAGGCCATACGGGTTTTCATTTCGAACGTACGTATGCTCGTCTCGTTTAATCGTAAAAGTCCTCGTACACTATTTGGACCTCGCGACCCGATATTTTAAGATGGCGATAACGACCTTTGGTTAGGACTTTTTTTTTTTTTTCACCGTTTACGAGGCAGGCATTAATCAAAATTTCCTTATAGCCGTTTGATAAAAAGAAAATCGCCGGAATTATTATTTTAAAGAAGATCATGGACGGAGACAGTGTTAACGAAATGGCACGCATTCTATAAATGTCAGAAGCAGCAAACGAAGAGTAATAAAACCCGATAGATGATTGCGTATCTGTGTAAACGATGGGTTCGCGGAGGTAAAGAGGTGGTTAGAAATAGCATATGAGCAACGCGTCTTGTTGAGTTTTTTTTTTTCTCGAGGGTGGTCAATGCCGGTCATTCGACGGTGAGGATATCAATATAAAAAAAAATTATAGGGTCGCCTAGTTTGTGTTAGGGAGAATTATACCGCTTTTTTGTCCTCGAGAATACCAAAATGTTCTTAGTTTCAGGCTATAACGTAGCACGACAGTATCTATTACTTTTAAAACCGAATTCCCTAACAATGTGTCGCATAAAATATCGCCAACATCTTGACGAATGAGCTTACAAAATAGTATCGGATGCTGCGCTTTATTAGAGGCTAGCATCCTGTTTATTCTTATTTTCGCTCGTACACTGACTAGACTCTATGGTTGTAATTGATCGAGATGTGAACACGATGGATTGTTCGTTATTATGTGGTGTGGGTATAGTTGTGTATAAGAGGAAAATCGAAAAATTTGATATACTATATTATTTTAAAAGATGAAGATGAGAGGCTATCGGCATTCTTTATCTCGGCGGCGAATATACTTATAAAATATCGAAGCGACCATAAAATCTAGATTAATTATACTTTTCCATTTCTCCGTTCTCTCGTAAAAATTCTTCATATCTACGATTTTACCATTCTCATTTTCTTCAACGAAATAGAAAAGCCTATAAAATCGTTAAATGGAAATTAATTATTATTTAACTTTTCCTATTGTAATTTCTATTAATATTTTCATTTTTATTGCAAAAAATACTTCTATAAATCATAATTAGTAATTGTTTATGTAATCCTACAATATTACTATACAACATGTAGCATATTTTTTTACTTCATTTTAATTCATTAAAAAAATAATTTTTTTTACTTCTAATTATGATCTAAAATTATAACTGTATTTGAAAAAGTATCATTTTCAAATGCATAAAAAATGAAACAAAATATTCTTATATTACGGCAACTTCTTTTCATGCTTATTCAAGATAAAATTTGTCCGCTAATAATTAATTAATTAGGCTACTTACATAACAACAACGCACAGTTCATTCCACTTATGTGTTGTTCACCACAAGTTTGGTTTGTTTGTTTTTCTCAAGATTACTTGAATGAAAGTGAAAATATCAACTTGTAATTTAGGGAATACCTACGTAGAGTTAGGTAAGCGAGCTTATTAGTTTTTCGTGTTAATACGTTCACAGATAGTTGATTTTTTGAGGTTTTAAGTTGTGAGAACGCAGTTTACATGTCCGACAATAACTTGACTCTAGTTAAAAGATCGATGAATAAAGCAAAGCAATGAATTAAGGAAATGAATAAATAAATAAATGAATAAAAAAATAAGTTAATCAACATCAAGTAAATACAATACTAATAAAATATTCGAGATAGGTAATTTTCAATTGATTCATTTCTTTACTTACCTATTTCATTTACTTACTACATTTTTTATTTTACACACCTCTTCTTCCTTGCGTACCTACTTAATTTTACTCAATAGATGGACTTTTTTCTTCAATTTAATTGATTTGATTATTTATTCGTTTGCTCAATTTATTTATTATCTGATTTATTTTATTTAATCAATTGATATTTTTTATTCATGTAAATTATATATCTATTAATTTTGTTTATTTTATTAATTATTCATTAGGTATATTGGATTAATTTATTCTATTTTCTTTTACTTATTTATTTCAACTATAGAAAATAAATGAATAAATAATCCAATATAAATATTATAAAGTAGACTTCCAAGTGTGTGAAAATATTTTTATTGTTTCTAGATGACGAAAGCTCAAACTACAGTTCTGAAGATGATGACAACACCAGCACATCTAGGTATCTCTTCCGAAAAAATCGAACAGAAAGTACTCAACTGTTTTTCCTTAAAACAGAGTTTAGTTTCAAAACATTTGAACATCATTAAAATAGTTCTGTTTGAAATTTGTAATAGTATGTTCATTGTCACTAGATGACGAAAGCTCAAACTACAGTTCGGAAGATGGTGATATCTCCATTCCATCAAGGAAAGCCCCTAATAAAAAATCGTTTAGTAAGTAGATATCTGACAGTTTTTTCATTAAAACAAAGTTAAGTTTACTTTGTGAAGGCATATATATATAATTCTTTACCCGCCATTGGTCGCTTGACTGTCTGTCAGATCAGTTAATGGTGCATGACTGTCTCTTAGACCAGCGTTTATGAAGAGTCCTGAGAACGTATTAAATCATCACATATACATGCGTTGGTGGTTGTCTTTTACATGTTTGAAGGTGAATTTTTTTAAATAACTCGATTGGTCGCATTACTCTCTCTCAGACCAGTACCTTAATTAGCTGGTCTGAGAGAGACTTATGCGACCAATCGCGTCATTGAAATAAAGGCACCGATCTGAGAGATAGTGATGCGACTGTGGATGAAACAAAAAATTATATGCGCTGGTCTGAGAGATAGTGATGCGATCAATGGTGAAACAAAAATCGTATTTGCGTCTCTTGGCGACATGTTCTATATCTTCAACATACCAACTGTATAACACTTGTATATATATATACATACATATTATATCATTATTCAGGGGAAACTAAATGTACACATTACATGAATATAATTTTATTAAAAGTATTCAAATCCAAAATCGAAAAAAAAAAATTACCAAAGTATCGATGGTAAAAGTGCGCCTTTGTTAAAAAAGATTCAAGGATGAAAAAGAGAAAGAAGTTTCATTAAGTTCTATAAAAAATATAGTCTGGGGCGTTCTAACTGGCAAAAAAAACCGGTTTCTTAATTGAATATGTACAATATCACATACCTTCATTGTTCAATATGAGCTACAATGTCTAATTATTTATGAAAAAAAGTGGTTAAAATTGAAAAAATTGTTTTTTTTTTTTAACTATGAATTAACAACGTTCTGTGATAAAAAAAAAAAAAACAAAAAAATGAAGAAAAGCAAAGCATTAATTTGTTTTATGTTTGAAATATGTTTTATACATGGTACATAAAGCCTAATGTTGATTGTCTGTTGCTGATTATAGAAAACTACTCTGGGGCTTTGTTAACAGATCCGCCAAATGCTCTTTTGAAAATTCTAATTTTAGGATTATCTCTTTTCTTTGCATTAATGATATTTTAATACACCAAATATAAATAAATTTTGACTAGGTGCCTCTGCGTCAATACATTGTCAGATTCCAAAAACTTTATTACAGTAATGTTGTCTTCCCATATGATAGGGATATTGTAACCTTCAAATATTCCCAATTTCATTTCACCAAGTGGAACGGTTTCGTGACAAAAGCTGCACATATTTTTTGAATGTTTTGATATTTAGCAAAAGTGCGGGTATACTCTGAAAATTATAGTTTACATATCTAAAAAATTTTTGAGTTCACTCAAATTTCTTCTCACGCCTCAGTCATCTTTAACTTCTATGCTGGGAGAATTTCGTAGCAATTTTATAAATAGCGATGACCCACAAACTTACCCATCAAGCATGTGTTGCTTCAATAATGCAAAGCTATGAGGTAGGTAGATATGCTCAGTCAATATCAAAAAAACATTCAAAAATTTTTTGAGCTTCAAACTGCAGTTGCTCTTCCTCCTCAATCCCAATCCTATTTTACGTATTTCTGCATGCTGGTTTGAATTTGGACAAAAATTTACGTCATTGTGATAGATAGATACCTATTACCTACCAAGTGTGAAAATTTGAAAGCTTCCACTTTTAGACCTTGCAATTATAAAATATTATGTTAGTGACTGTTCGTCTGTTTGAGGATGAAGATATAACACCAGAGGCAAGGTAAGTACCTTCATTTATTTATGGCCCCGAGCAAAGCTACATTTTTACATTTCTCACGATGATTGCCAACCTATAAGTGAGCTTTGGAAAAAATGTAATACAGGTGTTGGTACGTCCGCGTCGTGAGGGCTGGTAACTCATTTCCGGTAGGCTTTGTATCGAAGATGAGGTGAAATCCAATACCCCATCAGTATGACACTGACCCACTGTCATAGATTTGGAGAAGGATAGTGGTGATTCCTGTGTAAAAGAAACATGATTGTAGCTCTGAGGCCACAATCATGTTACTCTTAACAGTGCACATATTATTCATGTTAAGAGTGCAGGCATATTATTACCATGAAGTAATTGTTCCTTTTGCTGTCTTTTTTTGTTTATAGATTTATTAAAAACATTGGTCTCCTAATTTTTAGTAAGTGAAAACTGAAACCTTGAATTTGTATTATCTATTCTCTGCAATGGGTAAACAAGGTGAATGCTACTAGGTGCTCGATAGCGATGGGTCCGATAGGTTTTCCTTAACCACTTGTGGTAAAATTTGTCAATAAAAAAATTGACTAAATTACTGTCATTTTACTTTCACCTATGAAAGCACCTATTTTTCATGTTCTTGAAAAACTAGAAATATGCCAAAATACGCTTTATAAAAAGATGGAAATATTGGTATCAAAATTCAGGATAGTTGAAGGAAAGGAGTAATATGATCAGGTTTATACAAAAATGTTATCATTATTACTTTATTTGAAAAATGTAAAAATGAGTTAAAATAAAACAAATTTTTGTGATCTAGAGAAATAATACTGAGGAAAAATTGCAGGAAAAATATCAATTTTTTCTCCAAGGAGTTAATTTAGGCACGCATTCAGTTTTTCATTTTTTTTTGTCTTTAAAAATGTGAATTTTAGAGTAAAATACACACAAAAAGAAGTAAATACAGTTTGGTACTCTGTAAGGTTTCAGAAAAAAATTAGCGGTTTCTCTAGTGATTAAAAGAAAAGAAACCCTTTTGGCTGTTTATTAAAGCACAGGTGGAAAATGAGTGTTAGGTATAACCAAACAACCTCATCACCAGTGCTAGATCCTTTTTGCTTCAGTCCAAGCTATCTTATTTATTTCTTTCTACCTAGGGTGTTTTCTATTTAGCTCGCAAAAGAAAGCAAAATGCTTGCTTATTCTGTGCAATTGTCTGCATTGGGGAGCATATTTTCAATATGCATGAAGAGGATTCACCGCCCAATACGACCGCATAAAACGGCCGTGATAAGGAGGAACACAGCAGTTCGTATAGCGTAAGTTTCTACCATTTTCATTTTTTTTTACATCATTTCTTTATTTCTCTCATTACTTCTTCTTTAATTACCTTAAATTTAACATTATAATATGTTTGTACTTTTCAAGGAGAATGAAGAGGATTCACTGCCCAATACAACCGTATCAACATGCTGTAAAGAGCAGAATCAAATTATGCATGCGTTATATTATGTTAGCCTCTTATGTGATCTAGAATTTCCAAGCATTGAAATAGTCATTTTTTTTCTCGCGCTTTTAAGATGTTTTCCTTGATTCTGTAAGAAGAAAAAATACCATTCTTCAATCGCTACTTCTTCGTACGTCATTTGTTATTCGTGTCTTTTCTAAAAATATTCATTTCATCAAAACCATCTTCTTTCAGATTTTTTAAGGATTCATTAGGAGTATCTAATTGTTCATTACATTGCGAGATGCAATCGTGTATGTGCAGTATAGCCTTAAATAAAAGGGAGTAAAAGTATCAAAGTATGTACATAAATGTACACATGTAGCATGTACGTATATAGGTATGTTCGTGGTCGTGTCATGTTCAGCGCTAATACACAAGATTGTGTACAGCATATAGTATCTATTATTATTTTCTTTCGTTAATATTCGGAGAAGAAAAAGATGAAATGCAATGAGCTTGCGAATGTTAACATGACACACAGTTCCCATTTTATAGCAATGAAACTAATTTGCGTCACATGTCAACATTCGCACCCTCTCAATAAATTCTGAAATTTACCAACTACGTTAATCTTCTCGCAGTCGCATTTCACGACCGCTTTTGAAACGCTTCGACTATATTTTTACTATATCCGGGTCAAGTTTTATGTACAATGAAATTACGCTGTTAGTACGAAGTAGGTTTGGTTTTTTGTTTTTTGCTATGGTACGTATGTACGTATAATTATGTACACGGGAATACGTGTACAAATTGTTTGGAAAACATCAGTGAAATTTTATAAATGGAGAAGCACGTTGAAGAACGAACGAACTAATAAGGAAGCTCGCAAGTACATTTTTTTACTAAACTGATAAATAAAGTGATCGTGTTCAAGTATCGGTTAGACATTGAATAGAGATGACAAAAAAATGATTAAGGACAAGATTTTAACGTGGAGTTTTTTCTTTTTTTTTCTCTCTTTCTTTGAGTTCAACTGTACTCGTTTCTTTTGCTTTGTTTCAAAATTATTTTATACTTACTGTAACTTTATGTTTTCTATTTTTTTATTCTTCATTATTATATGAAAATCACTTAAGAATTATAGCGAATAGGTACATTTTATATTAACACCGGATAGTTTGAAAAAATTAATCTAATTTATATAAATTATATGTGAATTAAAATTTTTTTGTAGAAAAGGAATTTCAAGATTAAATGTCTTCTTCAATGTGGGAGATTTGCAATAAATTTATTCCATATCTCTTGTTACAAATTTGCCCGTAAAATATACTCTTGGCACTTTCTTTCGAACTACTCCATATCCTTTTAGTTTTTAAGGTAGTCATTAGATAACGTCTCTTCCTTTCCATCATTGTTTTTTTCAAAAAAGGGCTCGTAGAACGTTGCGTTAGTGTTACATAACTTTATGTTTCAGCCAATTGGATTTTATAGCCGAAATATAGAGAGTGTTTTATCTTGATGCAACCTCCTGTCCCTCATACCATATGTAAATCTACTCACGTGATCTTAGTGTACTGTAGTTTGCCTACCTGTACTACGTACTGAAAGGTTAGAGATACAAAATTTAAAAAAATGTATTTCTCTCACATGGGTTGTAAGTAATACAGAGACGAGGTTCCAGTGCCGTTGAGCCGGCGTTTAACAATAATAAATAAATTAAAATATAAAGTATACGAAAATATAGTATTTGCACCATTTATCGAATTTATCCCTAACATATATGTATGTAGGTAGGTATATGTACTATAGGCAGATGTCCATTCTCCAAAGAGTATATTTTCGCAAATTTCATATCGAAAATATTTCTGAATTTCCATCTTGAAATTGATGCTAGATAGGCGTATACGATTTAACTACAAATTGTAAGTATATATTATTGGTGAAAAACTAGTATGGATTTTGAAGTAGAAGACACGTTTCTCTTCGTTTTCTGCATCAGTTTCGCATATATGCCTATGCAACATTGCATAGGCAACTCTTCGTGATGGTCTTGTATCGTCAATTACGTATTGTATTCCTGTCAAAATGGATATGAATAATCGTCCAACAGATCTCGGATTGTGTGTAAAAAAAGTGAAGTATCTTATTCCCACATGAATTTGCATTTTGAATCTACATACTTCAATCTTCTGAGGACCCATTTTAATCATTTTTTCTCAGAGGGATGCTCAAAATTTGTTGGAATCGTACCTCAGTATGCACTAACACTAATCTTCCTAGTTCTTTAAATGAAAGTATGTGTTTGTTTGTCTACATCGTGTACCTGGTCTAGAATTGATGGAAACATCAGTAATTACAAATTTATGTGTATGAAAGATTACATGAAAGGACGAGAAGGTATTCTCTAGAAGTGAATACTTTCTCCTCCTTTCGAGCCCGCTTCCCCCTCCAAAAAGAATGATATTCAAAACCCATGAAGAATTTTCAATTAGCTCCAAAATTATGAAACAAAAACACCTTTATAGTTATTCAAAATCGATCCATAATTCCATACTGATGCGATGTCAGATGAATTCTTTCCTCAAAATTGTTTTAAAATTGTAACTTCAAACTTCACCCTGTTTACGCTTCTCCCCTTCCTCCATGTGGTTCCGAATCATTTTAATTTTCGTATTCCGATTTTGGTACCTTGTTCTAGTTTATGAGATTTGTGGGCCAACTACTGCAGCAAGTTTTAGCCACGATTGTTTGGATTGTGAAGGAGTACTCTTTGGGAGTAAGAGAAGGTTTTTTGAAAATTTTTTGCCTTTGAACATACGTAGTTATGCTTGTAAAGTATCTAATAATGGTATCCTTGATAATCTTCAATTGCAATAAAAATTAAAAAACCCTAGTTATGTTACGATAGAATGTATCTTAATGATCAAAACAGTACAAAAATCTCAAAGTTTGGTACAGTACTTGACTCACAATCCTCATAATCTCTAACAAGATAAGTTACCTTGCTTTGCCCATCTAATTCATAATAAATTGAAGGGATGAATTAGAAAATTTCGTATATTTTTGTATACCTTTTAATAATTAAATTCAATATTATGAAAATAATATTTAAAATTAAAATAACCAATTTGAATATGTAATAGAAAAATTAGACTTTTTTAGGATTTTTATTCTATTTATTTATTTATTTATTTATTTATTTAATTTAAATAAATTGATTAATAATGTCTTTATTGTATGAGTATATTTTTTTTAAAATAGCATTTTTTTTTTTCATTTTTGAATAATAAAAATTCATGTTGAAATTTAAATCAATAATCACGTTAGTGATACAGTGCCTAAATTGTCTAAAAAATGCAATTCAAAATCACGTTTCAAGATTGCCTGCAATTTTATTAATGCAGCCAACAATACATAAAGAACCACCTCAAGGTTTAACGACCCGAAGGAAGTGAAATAATTTGCCTATACCACGCAGCAAGTGGAGCGATCTGGTACACAACATATAGGTATACTACTCGTATACGCATAGAGTGTGTTCGAAATGTACCTGTGTTACTCAACTAACGCCTCGTAAGAATGCTTATTATTCATATTTTGATTTTGCCCAAAACAATTTGCAATAGGTATTAGAGAATTTAGAAAACTTTTTACGTAGATACGTTTATAGTTTCTTTTTGTAAATACATTTAGGGCGTTTAGCTGTGACGAAATTACCATAATTTGGAATACTCTTCGAGCTACGTATCGTTACCGATTGCTTAGAAAACGCGTGAAAGCACGTTTGAGCGTTTACGTGAAATATGCTGGAAGACAGGATTTTTTTATTCATGTGAGAATAGCGAATCTAAATTCGTACCAATGGCTAAACATCTAGGTGAGATTTTTATTAACGTTGTTACGGCGAACGAATATTTTAATCGAATAAACCGCGAAAAATATTGAAAAGGAGGGGACGAAAAGACCACTCGATATTGTCAATATAGGTATAATAAATGAAAACGGGTTCACAAAGAAACAGATAAGAGTGAAATGATTTCGCTCGTTAATATTCAGAAAAAAAACGGCGCGGCGTCCTGATTGACGTGACGTAAGGGTGAACCGAAGCCGGCGAATTTAAGTACCCGAGTACTATTCACCGTTACACGAACTTGTGTGTAACGCTAAAGAGAAGAGATCGAGTAAAAAGCGTTTATCAGAATTTCGTGCTCTTTTCTAACTTGGAATATTTATATGTTGACAGTCATCTTGTATATGAAACTACTTTCATTAAGTGTTTTACGCGTCGATGATTCTTTTCGGGCGAGATTTACGACTTGGATGAAGGTTTGGTGATAAAATTTCTGTACCGATTTTATATCCTTTTTCTTACTTAGTTGTAAATATGCGGAATACGTTGGATTTAAATTATGCTATACAAAATTACGCATGATAAATTATAAATTCGAGAACCTTTTGAAGTTAAATTACCTATCGAAACTCGATTAAAATATAAACGTTTGATAGTGTAGAAAAGTAGCTGATAGGTATTTCGGATTTTGATTTGATTGATAACTGCAATTGACGTACATCCCAAATCTCGATTAACGAACTAACATAAGAAGATAATAAGGTATTTGGAATCTCTAACTCCACCCTCCACTCCCTGTAAAGTTATCCATATGGCTTTACTCGTGAAAATTCTCATTTTTGAGTATTTTATAATTTAAATCTTTGCAATCAGTGATAAGTAGACGCAGTAGAAGTATTTACTCATAAATAGTTTTCATCGAATGAGCTATAATTGTGAGAGATTTATTCGTATTCTTGTTTTAAGTTCTTTGAATTATTTTAATTAATTCCTGTCGGTAAAATTGTTCGTTCTTCATCAGGGGCGTGCTCACCGTGTAACGACTCAGAATAATATCCTGGGGCCCCAAGGAGTGGGCCCCTTTAGAGTGTGGCCTCTTTTAGTATGACAAGACGTGTAATTAAGTCATTTAATTCGGTAGAAATAAAAGTTAGAAAATAGTAAAGAAACTTCAGCAAATTTATCTTCAACACCTAATTAATTCAATTCATCTTAACTGCTTATATTTAATGTTGATAGTAGGTCTAGGTACCCAATTATATCGCCATATCGGGAAATTTTACTTAATTTATCTTCATACATAAATTTCTAAAAAATTGTGAGCTATTTTTTTTCTTTTGGCAATTTGGACATAATCTCTAAAGTTGAGTGAAAATCAATGTAATACCTATCAAAATTGAAAAATTAAAAAATTAAAAATTTTATAAATCTCTATATCAAAATTTTTTGCTTCTTTGTATAGGTTTCCAATCCACTCAAAAAAAGTTGAAAATTATAACGAGGGGGGCCTACTGACCCTCCGGGCCTTATCAAGATATTTATCCTGGGGCCCCCGAATGGCTGAGCACCCCCCTGTTCTTCATATATATCATATAGATGTATACGTGTTGGTAGATAGTACATATACGTGATATTGATATTACCATAATATGAACTATACGCGTTCTTCATTTGTTTATATCTCACCGGACCTATAAGTTAGCACTGATTGGAGAGAAGGGAACGATGGCAACACTCCCAACATTACTTGTTCGCATTTGCGGTTTTTGTGAAAATTCGTGACTTTTCTTCGAACAAAAAATATCGAATGACACGTTATTCTACACTTATGGCATTAATAAGGAATTGACAATCATTCTGTTTTGTTGCTGAACTATGATCTAGTTACCTATCAAGTGATAAGTAAAATACTTGAATGATGTTATTCCGAAGCAAAGTTGTGATAATCTGGATACCGTTGTGAGGTGAAAATAGGGCATATTTTGTCTCATTAGACTTGAAGAGTTCAAATCAAGCCTGTTCTATGCACTAGATTCAAATTTTTTATGATACCTGTAAATTTACGAGCATAAAATTTGGTGCAAAAATCAAAACAAGCTCCATACCCCTTTGGCCTTTACATTTGAAAGAATTGTCGATCAACAATTTTTTCAGTCTTTCGTAGTTTTGAAACAGAAAATTTCAAATTACTCAAAATACTTTTTTTGATTCCCATTAACCTGAGATTTGTAATTTACTCATGTTTTCCGGAATAACGTCATTATCAGGTTCTTTTCTTTCACCTCTTTCGCTTTTTGGAGAAAAAAACGAAAGTCGTTATACTCGAATATAATACTTCCCTATGCTTCAAATTTTTCTCATCGTCTTTATTTCTTATTTGAAAAACAAAAATTAATCCGAAATTTATGTTTTTAAGCCATTAAAAAATCACGAGATGCCTCCCCACCCCTTCTAATGTACCTTCGTTTCTCATTCGTGTTTTATGATCCTTTTAGCGCTGTCTATCAGTCTATGGCATGAACCGTAATGTAAATAGCGCTATCTATCTTTGAGAGAGCTTGTTCTATTACGAAGTCTCTAAATGCAGTGCATGAAGGCGAAGCGCAAGTAAAATTTGCCAACTTGGGTAAACTTACTGCTTCGCGTAATACTACTTCTGTGAAACCGCTAAAAAATTATTATCAAATGGCTTTAATTAACTAACTGGCGAGAACGATATTAAATTGAAACGTTTAGAAAATAATCACAAGTAACTGAGTAGATGATAGTTTATAATTTTTATTGAAAAAACAAAACAACATATCATTCCATATATAGGACTAAGTTCTTCACAAGAGACCACCCGAAACTCCGAGCACGCTTGTAACTGCGACTGAAGCAATAATCGCAATTTGCATGCTGATGCTTCGAATTCATCTGCTCGACCAGGCAATATTTTTGCGTAAAGAGGATTTGAAATAGTTAAAATTCGTTAAATTAATTACTAATATTATTATGAATGCAGTGTGACCTATATTTCGTGTGTTTCCACACCATACTTTTAAGCATCTTATTAGTACCTATTATGAATAATATAGACAAATTTTGAATGAATTAATGTATAGTATGCACCTGTCATTTGGGTTCCTTTTATAAATTATTACGCAATTAACGAGCAGATTTCGTTTTGCTTGAAGGTATGCAGACAAAGTTTGACTATTTTAAAATATAATGTTTTGTTCGCGACGACCCTCAGCTCATTCTTATACCTAGCTCATCAATAAAAATGAAATTTTATCACGATCCGCGTTTTTGCAACAGAATTAGGCTATAACCTAATCTTGACACGAGATTAATTCGATACCTCCGAGTGCAAACTTACACCTGTTCTTTCATTCCAACTATTCACTCTTTTTAGCAGTGGGCTAGCACAATTCTTACATCATAAATTTATATTATAAAGCTGAGGATCGGAGTTCCATTTTGGCGAACAAATGATGACCAACTTATTCGTGTATTTCAAATTATCAACTTAGTAATCACTTATTTGACCTACTTTTCAATCAAACATTTAAAACTAACAAAATAATTTTATAGTTATATTTTAAAATACACGTGTAAGTTTACTAGAAGCGCTACTTTAGATTTTTTCGCATCGAAGACCTATATATGTATTTCATTTCGAATTCACATAGGTTTCCCATTTATCTGTTCTCTTGGCCTAATTCGTTCAAATACGAGTACGTAGCGATATTAGCACGCTGCAACGCTTATAAAGAGCGCTGAAAATCGTAAAAATGGTAATGACGGTATGATGAACGAAAAAAAAGAAGATACGTTTAAAAAGGCAATTGGGGCAGGTGATGGACCACATGACGCACCGCACACGCGTGTAAGCGTGCTCCGAAACGCGTGTTCCTAATGTAGAACCAGTTGTGTACGCTATCCACATGCCACATTATCAAGCACCTTCTAATTTTACGCACTGGCGGGTTTAGTTGGGATGAAAAAAAAACACACTATACGTATTTAAGTCATTGGTAAGAAATTATTCTTTTAGAAACTGTTTGTATTGCGTTATCGAGGGGTGAATCGTTGAAAGCGTGGTCACTGGAAGTGCCTCGAGCCGCATCGTATCTCCAGCTTGTCCTTGGCGAACGAATAAATTTGCATTTTAAATTAAAATTTTCAACGTATTTTTTTTAAAACATTTTATTACTACGTATTTTAGTTGCACGTTGAGCATTTATAACAATAAATACAAATCTTTGGTGCATTAGCTATAATGAATTATTTTTAATTTATCTAAGTTAATTTAAGTGCGAATTAACAAAAAAAAAAAAAAAAAAAAAAAACTATAAATAATAAAACGTACAGAGGAATACCTACATCCAAGTTTCGTGATGTTTCATCCTTAGCTATAAAAATATCCAACTCAGTCGTAAATATAATATTATAAAAAAAATAAATTATGGACTTAATAATACTACATTTTTGACTCGTTTTCGAAATTCAAAAATGATTACAAAATATTGAAAATACGATGATACAAAAATCACAACAACAAAAAATAGGAACATTAAAAATATTTCTCATTTTAGCATGCAATTCATTTTTATTTTTCGAAACATTACCTTAATCTTTTAAGTTCTCTCGCCCGTCTTGCTATTGCTGAAATGTCGAATGTACTTCTCAAGATCGCACGATCGTTGGAATATTTACGAATATTTAGATGAAGGCTAAAGAGTTAAAGGTTCGGGTTTCAACGCTGTAAATTCTGGCGCCGATTTTTCGCTAAATTCGGAAGTTACTGCTGAAGCGTTCGCTGAGGTGGTACTACTGATGTGATATTGTTGCGGAGGGTAGCCAGGGTGTTGAACTTGAACGTGCTTTCGTAAATCTACTTTTCTTTGAAAAGCTTTTTCGCATAAGCTACACGAAAATGGTCTATAACCGGTGTGTTTCTTCAAATGCGTGATTAAATTGGATGATTGGCTGAATGCTTTTCCGCATACTGTACATTTATGAGGTTTCTCACCTGAAATTGAAAATTTCATTTTGTGTCATATTTTTGATGTTTGAAAATTGTTTCACACCTAACGGCGACGAATTTACAGAAATATCGTGTCGCCCTAGCATACAATTTTATTATGTATTTTTAGATGATACATCGAGCCCCACTCCTCCTCTTCTTTTCTCAAAAAAGTCTATGTTATGGTGGTCTATAAAGCAAAATGTAACTACATATATATATACCGGGTGACTACTTGATTCGAGCACCCAAGCGAAAAAATTAGCTAAAAGGTGAAAAAATTCCAAACATATTTGCATTTTTGATAACGAAAGTATGAATTAAAATTTTGAATTTCATAGATAAACGATTTTACGCAGTAAATGAATATTATTTATGCCATTTATTCTTGCTAACATCATTCAAAAATATAATTTATTTCTATCAGGGAAAGATTTTTGCGCTTGGGGTGCTCGAATCAAGTAGTCACCCGGTATATATATTATAGTTGAAAAACTACATTTTTGTTTTCTTTTTAACGTCATTTGAGCAAAGAAAAGAGAATAAAAAATTTTAAGCATTAAGAACAAATTTTAAACATAATAAATTTTAAAAAATAGGCATAAACGAATCTTATATATTATTGAAATTGTATTGATTAGTTACATTATTTTGTATCATTTATAAAATGTGAAAAAAAAAATCAGAAGCAAGAAAAAACATTCAAAAGTTGATAAATTTAAAAAAAAAATGAGAGAAAATGGCTAAGAAATGGCATATTTCTTTCATATTCTTTCGATGATTTCCCAGAAATAATTTGTCTCTTCAGAATTCCACCGTCTCAGTCTGCAACCTATGTAGCCTGTTCCTATATCGTTCGCTGAGTATTTTTATGTTTAGTTTGCTTTTGTATCAGATTCGAATAGATTTACATTTTGTTTACTTATTGTTTTTTTTTCTTTTTTTGAAAAAAAAATCTACTGATTTTAATTTTACAATATTCGAGACAGAATTCCTAATGTTATCAGCGAAAATTGAATAAGTAAGACTATAACATGAGAATATAACGACTTGTTTGTTTTATAGAATTGAATCAATAAAACGTTGTGATCTTGTGAAAATGAGAGAATAGGTAATAGATAAGAAAAAAACATCGTGTGAACTAGAAATATTTACGACTAATTATTCATCGACTATTATTGAGAATGCTGCCTTTTTATTTATATTTTTTTCGAAAAATGTGAACGAACAGGCAGCAATGGAAGTAACGTATTTGGCTTTTAACATGGGACTGGTATCGTGGTTTCGTTGAATGACGATGATATAGGTATACGTAGCTTCTTTAGGGTTAAAATATCGAGCATGTACACGGTATGCAAATAAAATAAAATAAAAAAGTACACGTATTCACATCTGCACGCGTATATTAACATCAGTACCCGTATGCATTAAATTGTACTTATTATTCGAAATGAACATTGTAAACATCACCTGCATTACATTCAATGACCGGGTTCATATAGGCTTTTGACAGAAACAAAACGCGTTTCACTTCTTTCTATAGATTACGCTATCGAGACTTAATTGCTGCGATAAATTGAATTTTTTCTTTTCTTTTTTTTTTGATTTCGCACGCGTGAAAACCGATCGGTCATGTTAATTTTCATTTGGTTTGTTTATGTATTGCAACATATTTTAACGAGATTCGAGTTTCATGTTATCAGACGGAAGCCTAACGCGAAATATCGCGTCGCGCCAGGGCTAACGTATGTATAAGTGCGTACATATGAAGTATAACATACGTTCGCGTACGTATGTATCAAGTCGAACGTCGATGAAACAAAAGAGAAGACACCTGATAGGTTTGAAACACCTAGCCGTATCCTTATCAGGTGTTTTGTTGAGTTCTTCGGATTGTTCTTATGGGTAAGAAAAAACCGTTTTAAAACGGTCAGGTCGATGTTTTTGACCGATCGAATTCATACATCGAAACACGTTCAGTACGTTTACCTATTCTTATCAGTTACCTACATTTACAACCTACGTATTACCTAGTACCCATCAAATTAGGTACCAATATAGGAATGTAAATAATTTTCTATGCGGTACAGGGTAGCAATTTGATTACCTGTATGAATGTATGTGTGTTTCTTCATGTCAGATTTTTGGTGAAATCTTTTTCCGCAAAATTCACACGGATAAGGTCTTACATCCGAATGTATTAAAAGATGGGTTGATAAAGTTGAGGAACGTTTAAATGTTTTCCCGCACTGCGTGCACTGCGAAAGAGTAATAAAAATCATTGCCTTTATAGTTTTAATCTCGCTCTTAAAAAATCGATAACGCGATTATTTCGTTATTTTTTTCATCATAGAAAAACTGTAGGCATGACCGAACGATATTTACTTGGAATTTTTTTTTGCTTTGAGCTGATTCAGTATCTGGTAACTTTGGCGAAGTCTTTTCTTCTCGTTCGCATGTACTTATAGGATTCCATATTTCAGCGGTTTTTCTATGCTTAATACTCAGATTTAAAGGTCCTTCTTCTTCCTCTTCTTCTTCTGGAATATAGCAAAATTAATCTTCCTATTAAAAAAAACAGTGAACTATCTCACGATTGACTGAAGTCTGAAGTGTGAGCGTTTAAAATTTCGTCAGGTGCCCACTTGTAAATAATACGACTGAAGGCTAGAGTATACACGCATAAGTCGATACGAAGAGGTGTTTAGCCCAAAAAACTTACAACTCGGAAAATGACCGAAAAAATTTCAACTTGACGCAGTAATGATATCGACGCGTGTAATAGTCCGGGCATTTTATGCAAAAGGTGGAAAAAATTAAAGTCAGCAATTTTTTTGCGGGAATGTGTTCAGAAGGGTCCCAGTAGTTGCCCTATAAAACCCAAGAGCCCCAAGTAAGGACGAAAAATGAGTTTTTTCGCATTATTTTAAAAAATATCAACTTTGAATGAAAAATAATCACAAATTCGACCCATAGCCAGCCCGTCATGGGGGGGGGGAAGGGTTTAGTCAAATCTTGAAGGATGCTTTGACTTTTTTTTGTTTGTTGGTACTTTTGTGATGAATACAGAATTTTACTCTGGGGCTCAAAATTTTGGCTACAGGCCTACATTTACTTTTAATTTTTCCAACATTCAGATGCATCAGCGAAGATGGCAAAGCTATTTTAAAAGAGCTCGAGTCCCAGCCTATAAAATTTGTTTGTAATAATTACATAGAAAACGTATTTCTTCTATGCATAATACACATAACCATGAGAAAAATTAGAGGGCTAGACCCTACCATATCTCTTACCTTCGCTTATGTCTTAGGATCTAAGAAATTTTTCATTTGGCCTAAAAAATACAATATTATAGGCCCTGATGAAAATATTAATGTATCTGTTGGTACCTTAATGATACGTGTAAGAGTAAGAAGTGAAAAGCGGGACTGGTAAGAGACAAAATTGAGCTTGCGACAAAAATAGTTGTGGTGCCTCGCTTTTCAATTTTGTGTGAAAATTTGAAAAAAAAAATTAATTAAAATTTAAAATCTGAACTCTCAGAAACCAGGCTTGGGGGTGATTTGCCCTATCTGCCCCTCCCTCTCGCAAGTCCTAGTTATACGTAAAAATATATGTATTTAACTATCTATATATCATCAGATTATGAGAAGAGGTGTCATTGATCTACCGAGTAGCGTACCTATGTGCACACTTTGACTGATAGATATCCTGTTTCTGTTCTTACATAGCCAATGAGTAGACGAAAACCACCACGTTGAGCTAATACATGTCTTATGAACATTTTATAGATACACTTTCAAGCTGAGCTTGAATTAGTGTCGAATAGATGTCTATAGACATCAATATCTTTTTCTAATTAATGAAAAATGTTGATATCTATTTGACATTAATCGAAGCTCAACTCGAAAGTATGTCGATAAGATATTCGTAAGACATTTATAAGCCCTAAACGGTGTTTTCTGTATATCTATTTGCCATAGAAATGTGCACATAGGGATATGTTACTCATTATATATGGTGAAGGCCTCACGTACACTTATTCAGATCTTAAGCATCATAACCGAGATTTTAGTACTGAATGAATTATTCATTAAAGACTTACAGGTTTTCATTTTTCTTTCTTCTTTTAAATATTGGTACTTATTAATAGATAAATTCAATCCTATATACACTCTTTTGATTATTGTGACGATGAATGACCGATTTTTTGATATATTTTCCCCTATTTTATTAAATATGGTATTTTGGCCTATAATTTGAAAAACATTAAAATTTTTCTTTTTTCAAATTTAATCCTTGTAAGCACAAAAAAAAATTGAACTTGATAAAAAATCGGACATTCATGGACTGAAAACTAGCTATTATATACTTTTCTACGTCAATAAATTTTCATCTTTACTTCTAGGCAAATGTAATATGTAAGATTAATTGATTGAGCTTACCGGGGTTTATCGTCTTCCCATAACTGCTACTGAAATGATTCTTTTCTTGCGAAAGATACCTATCAGCTTGGGTATCTCGGAACATAGGCGGACACGGAAGTAACATGTTACTAGGCGGCCATATAAAAGGAGCTAAGGGAAAGAAAAAAGGACTGGAAAGCGCTCTTAGGCGCGGATCCATGACTGCAAAATAAAATAAAAATAAGATGTGTTTTCACATTATTCAAAATTTATAATTTCATGAAATGACTTATTTCACAGTTATTGCCTATACCTGAAGCTGTAGGACATCCTACTGGTAATGCGCTTGAATTTTGAAACAATCTGAAATCGGCGTTTCTAGTCCAAGAATTAGTCGTCGTCGTCGTATTGGTAGTTAAATGAGATTTTGATGAATGTAAGGGAATGTTGGTTTCGGTTATTGCATTGCTATTTGAATCTTGGAACGCATTTAACATCATTGAACGAGGCATTGTATCGTCTGAATGGTTAAAATAATGAAAGAATTAGATTTTTTTCTATGTAAACCTATCAGATTTTCTGGCTAACATATAGGTCTATACGTTTTCATTTTAAATTGTTACCTATCTACTGTAATTTCACGATTTACCGCATATTACTCAAGGATGTTATAGGTACCTATGTATCTTATACGTGTTTCCTGCTATTAATTTTGCAACTATTTTTGTCATTTGGTCTGGCTGAAATTCAATCTGATTTTCATATAAATTTTATCTGGTTTTATGAAGGTTATAACTTATAAACATGCGAAAAATTTCTGGAGTTTCTTTTCTATGTTTATGATACAGTCTTGTTCAGTGGCGTATCTTAGGAAGCCTCTTGGGAATCAAAACCACCTTAAATCTACAAAGTTTCAATATTTTGGATTCATCTGATGATTTATCGTATTTTTTCAACGCTATGAAACAATAAAGGCTATTTCTGGCCTTCAAATAAACTCCCGGCAAATTTCACTTTGATGATACAATCAAAACATATTGAAGTGTTCCGAAAAATTTAGTATCATTCTGACAGACCCTGGCGTGCTAGATGAAAATACATTTCAAAGAGTCCCTTTAGTTACACCACTCCACCTACCCTTCCAAAAGTGGACAATCACGAACAGTAAATAACTAATAATAAATCTACGATATAAAATATTTTAAGTACTTATTAATTTTTTCATATTATACTTCTCGAGCACTAATGCCAATAACATCCATATTCAAGATCAGTTTTTCTTTGTCTACTTTCTGAGACCGATTTGCGATGGTGACTGAAAAATAATTCCTGAAGAATGAACTCACAAAAGCCCTAAGTTGAATTATGTTATATTTTCAGCTCTGTGTGTGGTAAATAAGGGATGACGGGTATAGATAAAGAGTTGGAATTTTATTCAGTATTAATTAATTTTTGGTAAGCGTGGGAACATTATGATATTTTGATAGAGGTGTTCTCAGAAATTTAAATTAAGGAATGCTCTCAAATACACTGCGGGTCAATGAGGCACCAGTCCCCATGAAAGATGTAAAGTTAACGTTATCGATCTCAAAAAAGGATGAAAGAAATCAACTATGAAAAATTTGTGCGCAAATACTGAAATTATTCGGCAGGTAAACTCTCGTTAGTCCTTCAAGAAAGGGTGAAACTTCCCTAAAAAAGTGTTTTCAACGTCCATCTTCATTAATATGAATGAATGTTTCTCATTTACTTGTCTTTTGAAAAAAATTGTTTCGACAAGTTCATTTTCCCAAGTTTCTCATGTTTATCTCTGTATAGGTACTCGTGTACCTACGACGTTTACCAACAAAATGTTTTCTTGGTATAAAATTATTCTGCTTTAAATTTTTTACGAGAAACGTTCAATCCATTTTTTAGATGATATGTAATAATTAACAGTGTTTTTGCAATGAAGTTTTTACATTTTTCTTAGTATAGGTTCTTATGATACCTACCTACCTATGAAAAAACTTTCATGATATACAAAATTAATTAGTTAGCTTTCAATTACCAAAAAAAAAAGATTATATTTTTTATTTTCGATTAACTGCTCGTCTAAATCGAAAATCTACCTCGTTTGATTAATAAGGATGATTTTTAAGCTCATTAAAAAAATATATACACATACGGAGTATCGCGAGCCCTTAATTCAGAAAAATTGGCTGTAAATTATTGTAATTAAGGCACTGCTAATCTATTTAAACTACTCAAAATATTGATTTAGAGAAGTATGTTACTTCACGAATTTTATGTACCTATATATACGTATTGGTTCTCTGACTCACTAGTTTACTTTTATGAAGCTTTCCATTGGACACAGACACTGATTTCTATAATGTCAGTGCCTTTAATTCTCCCATATCACACAGACAATGAAAAAATTGTAATATAATATGTATATATATTCTTTAAATTCTCAATAAAGAATTTCAAAAATAAGGGATATTAAATTTTGTTGCGTTCGAGATGTATTTATATGCTTATAAAGTAAATTAGATTATATCAGGTACCATGTGACTATTTTTTTTTTCAATTTTATCAACGTGAAAAAATCCTGATTTTATTTATTAATCATTCATCTTAAACTGTTCCAATAAATTATCAAAAATCAAAATGTGAGTACGTAGGAATTTTTGGAAATTTATAAAAACAAAAATTTTTCATTTTCACATAAATTAGATGATTAAATTATTTAGATATCTAGAATGTGGATGAAATTCATAGTGAATTTTTGTTTTATTTTAAAGAGTTAGAATTTCACTCTTGAATGCGAAAAAAAATACCCAGCTACTCAGCAAATTTTAATAAAAGCAAGATGTTGACGTAATTACATTTGTAGGTAGTATAAAAATTCGTAGTGTTTTACAAAATTTAAAACTTCCTCTTCCCAACAAGATGGACTTTGAAATGTGCAAATATGTTGCTTTCCCTATGTAAAAAATTCTGTGCGTGTATGCAGCTTCCAGGTCTCGAAGAATTTTTTCGTAAAACTCCTCCAAAAAAAATTTGTGGCTACGCCACTGATTATGCTATTCAAAAATTATTGATTTGCGAAAAGTATTCCGGTATTTTTATTAAAATTTCGCACGGAAATGGAGAATATTATTGCTCATCTTCTGCCTAACCAATAATGTTGGTAGGTAGAAAATTTTTCGAAACACAATTTTTCCTCTCATATGGAATTAAAAAATAGAATCTTACCTGTAATTCGATTATTCTAAGCTCGATGCTATAACATTTGCACAAATTTTAAAATCGTTCGCCTCACGATCGCGCAGTATCAAAGATCATTTGAATCGAAAGTTACAACACTCGCGAGACCTTCCTCGATACGTAAAAATCGACGGCGATGCATTAAAAAACTCCGCGATATGAACTGATTGCCGAACAGATGACCATCCCTCACCTTCAAACACGATCATTCGGTTACCTGAGCGCCGCCCATTTATTCATATACGTCGCAACTAACGCGCAGCTGGAATCATGATGGCGAAAATCCACCAATGATCGTCCGTTATTCGTTTTAGAATTCGATTTCAATTTTCAAAAATTATTAATGCAAGTATGAAATCAAAAAGGTTCAAGCAATTGAAATATTTCTGCGACAAATGAAAAAGGATGAATGTTTAAAAACAAACTGGTTTTAAAATTATGCATCGCTACACAGTTATAGATACTATAGCCATTTATATATACAGTTATATCAATTAAGTTGTCTCTCATTTAGAAAATTTTAGTTTTACTATACGTTTGCTTAAGTAGGTACTAAGTATTTAAAGAAAAAAATATATTTCGTGGGTACCTTCTGATACGAATACCTACCAAAAATACTTTTCAATGTTCATGTAATGCTATACAGAATGCGATGGAACGTATAATTAAAATCAGAAGTTAGCAATAGAGAGTGTGAAGGAGAAGAAATTCATATGAGCTTAAAAAACGGAAAAAGCTTATTTAAAAAAAATCCACGAACAACCATAATGCATAACTAATGCCTAACTAAAGCTGAAATTTTAACTGAATCATATTTATAAACTTATAGAGATAATAAATGCTGTTTACCTTTATTCACCTACACACCCAGCAGCGAATCTGAAAATCTATATTTATCCTCTCCAAGACTCCAAAAGCTCCTGAGAAACCAGATTTACGAATTACGATAATTATACGTATAGTGCTTCTATTCCTCCTCCCACACGAATCATATATTCATCTGAATCCATATTTATTCAATTTAAGCCATTTGAAGCCTTAAAGTATTCCTAAAATGTGTAGTAACACTTTCTATTAATTCCCTCTTTTCCTCTTAAAAATTATGAAATAAAGTTGCTTCTATACGCTGGGCACTTTTAATTTTTAATTTTCTCTCTTCTCCCATCCAAAAAACTATGGAAACCCGTAGTCTCCAATACGCTATAGACTTCATCAACTTTTCATTTTCTATACCAGCCGTCCTTCCCACCCCCATAAAATCTTCTGCTACACTCTATATAGGCGATACACAGAAGATGAAAAAAATTAATACCTTTTTGAAATTAGTGATTCATGGCAAAAGCATTTTCGTCGTATCTCTGATATAGTCAGTTATTGGACACTTCGTATAATACGGACAATATATGTGGGTAGGTACCTACTACCTAGTTCCATAATTATTTGACAACTATATCCAACGTTTTATATTTATATTTGAGCTTAATAATCAGCTTAATTTGTTAAAAGAAATCCTACAGCATTAAATTGCAGATATATCAGCTGTACGGTGCAAGTCGATATAATTCTGTACATATGGTTCGCTAATCTATAAGTATATACATTCCGAATACCGTACATATTGTTTTGGCTTACCTACACCGATAACATATAAAATAGTTCTGAAACTTATTTTTTATCAAATTGTTATCAGAA
The DNA here is from genome assembly GCA_009761765.1 of Phenacoccus solenopsis. Lineage (NCBI taxonomy): Eukaryota > Metazoa > Arthropoda > Insecta > Hemiptera > Pseudococcidae > Phenacoccus > Phenacoccus solenopsis. Next base: position 3,309,321 of record CM019752.1, on the reverse strand, counting down.
TACGTATTTGGCTCTCATGCGAACGCATGAAGAGATTTTTAAAATATCCTTGGTAGGTACGAACTACGTAGGTACCCGGTCTAGTAGAATACCTCGAACTCAGCTGTTCTGCACGCGTTATTGGCCGATAATCGTCGTTTAAGTATTTCATTATCAATTTAGGGAACCCGTATATACAAATATGTGATCGTTCCGAATCAGCTGAACTTGGGAAAATAAAATTTTATCGACCAATATTCGAGTATGAGTATAAGAATAAAATAACTGTACATACCGAATAATCAGTTCTAGATATACCGAATTCAAACTGGCATAGGTATTGAATTATGGGTAATAATTGTATGGCATCGAGAGAGGCGACAAATTATTCGGACAATATGGCATCATCGAATAAATAGGTTAAAAAGATAGAATTGCTGCGCGAGTCTGTTGCTTTTCGCGGGAAATCATCAAGTATCACTACGTGTAGACGCGTCTTTACGTTTTAGTAAAAAATTGTTTCTCGCAATTTTTGAAAATTAAGCTCTTAAAAAAAAATCGCGACCATATGGCACTGACGTGTGTGTGTAGTTACGTATGCGTGTTGTTCATACTTGTGTATAATACCGCAGATTTTTTCCTAATGAACTGCTTTCTCGATGAAAATTTACTGCTGCTATAATCGTCCAACATTATTCATCGTAATACCTTGGTGCGATACTTACGTAAATACTAACTACGCACCTATGACAGCTAGCTTTGACAATCTTTAATACTTCGGTAATTTGGCAGTAATTTCTCCGTTGTGATTCTTATTTTAATACCTAAGCATACAAAATAATGTACATAGCATGTAGAGCGAGTAGATACATTTCATGCTATAGTAAGTTCCGATTTCAGCGTTTGCTGAAAATATGCACTCGTTTTCCAATATGTTTGTATTACGATGAGAAAAAGTTCGGTAACGGATAATTCGTTGTGTAGGCTAGCCAGACGTTTTTTTTTTTTTTTTTTTTTTGCGGGCACACCGTACGGTAAAAGTCATCGGCACGGACGTTAATACGTATTTTTATTTAGTACCTATGTCGAATAAAGTCTTCAAAACAGCCGTTGCAACAGATGGTGGGCGTGAGCGGGTATTCAGCCGTTATCTCATTCTTGTCCCTCCAAACCTGTTAGCTCGTGCCATTCGCTTTCGTTGCTAACTCCGCTTTTTCCGCTTTGTTTACTTTCGACTCTTCGACTCGTGCCACAATGGACGCGCGAGGTAATTAATGATACGTATAGCGTAGCCGCGGTCGACCGTTTTTTTTCTTCTTCATTTTTTAATCAGAAAATTTTCATCAATGACTCGCCAGAAGTTTATACGCTACCGTTGAATCGCCAGGAGGGTTGAATGAGGAGTGAGGGGGAATTCATGTTGGTTATCTTTTTCTTAGAGGACTTACAATTTCATTATAGGCGAAGGAGGAAAAAGGAGAGCACTTTCTCTCGTCCATTTTATATTGAGAAATGAGCCTTCCACAATGAAACGAATTTAAAAAGTGTTTATTTTGTTAAAGTTATAAGTTTTTTAAAAATTATAAAATAAAATATTTCGTCGATAAAAATACAACGAAATCATTTATTTCTTCAAACTTTTAATAAATGAAGACAGATCGTACTCTTCTTCGTAGTCTTTAGTGTCCCATAATTCGGGTAGAGATTTCATATAATCATTGATCGAATTACCACTTTTCGATGACTCACCACCCATATCCTTCTTATCTTGTCGATCGTTCGAATTCAACGTGAATAAATCTAAAAGCTAAATCGAAAGTAAATTATTGAAATTTCCCGACCATTACAAATTTACACGTATTCTAAAAATTTGATAATTTTTCAGACTTACTTTATCTGTGCTCATGGTAATCAGACTAGAATTTTCGGCAGTAATAACCGTATTGGCAGTTTTCAACTTGAATGCTTGTAATCTATGAAAAATAATTACGCGCGTTTCAATAAATCGTGTAAGTCCGCAAGTTTTTGATGTTTGAGCTTTTTAGACAACGTTATTTATATAGGCTTACCCCATAATTTTTTGTTCTAAAGTAGCTCGCGTAATGAGCCTGTACACGTTGACAACCTTTTTTTGACCTATACGATGAGCTCGATCCATAGCTTGCAAATCTTTCATAGGGCTCCAATCGTGTTCGACGAAAATCACCTGCAAAAATATTCATTTTTCGTTTTGATCTTCAGTATGAAAAGAATATTGAGAAGCGATTCTTTCTAATCTTATTTTCAAAAAAGTTGAAAAAATCGATTCAACTTGATACTAATGGGTCTCACTTTATAAGATGGTGAAAACTACCTTTGATTGAAATTTTGTTTAAAATGGCCCAAAATAATATCTTTACAGTAAAAACATTCCACCCTAATTTTTGAGTCCTTACTCTCCGCCTTCCCCTCCCTCAGAAGTTATTGAGATTCATATGGTGAAAAATTGACTTGTAATATCTTTACCTAGATTTCATGAAAATGTTAAAATTTCTATCAGTTATACGTACTATGTAAAATTGTAGATGTATTTATGGTTGCATTTTCAAAATGAAAAGAATAAAAAAACGTAAGCACCCATGCTGTATTATTGAAGCTAAGTTTTCAAATGAGGAGTGTTCAGGTTTGCAAATAACATTTGTTAACTGCTTCATGCTTATAGGTCGACCCAATACCAAGCCTGAGAAACCCTGCCCTATCCCTTCCACAACTACTTAAAAAGTTGAATTTAAAACAACTGCAGTATTTCTCGCCATGCTGTAATGATAGGAACACATATTCTTCAAGGTATAAATACTTGAAGCTTCTCAAATTATCCTTAAATTTTTATAATCCGACATTTAGGATTCATTTTGACTCTAATTAAAGAGGTCATATTTTGGTCATTCATCAACACCACGGACGAAGTTTAATCATTTGAGGTCGATTTGGTGAAGCGATGTGGAAAATTCACGAAGTTTCCTGTACACGAATTTCCCCTCCAAAAGCCGTTTTTTGCTTCAACTCCCTTCCAAAAAAAATCCATGTTGAGGTGTATCGAAAAAAATTATCTTTTTCGCATTTTCAAGAAGAGTCTCTCATCAAATATTGAGCCAATTTCATGAACACCCGCAGGCTCTACGCGTAGAGGAAATATATATACCAAAAAGTTTGGCATTTGACAGATAATTATAAATGGTCTGAAACGCAAAGATTTGAAGACCCCGATCTCCCCGACACTCCAAATAGGGTAGGCTATTAGCTATCGTTTTTATTAAAAACTTAGTTAAAAAGAAAGAAGAAAAAAAATACTCACAGTATCGGCTCCCGTTAAATTCAATCCAAGTCCTCGTAGTAAAGATCACTTTCTAAAATATTGAGCGTAGCTTTTAATTGACAAAAAATAAGAGCTCTGTGCTGGCTAACGATGCAGCTCGTTTCGGTTACATCTTCGGCATCAGTGGATCCACCGATACCGCAGTCTAGTAATAGTTGCCTTGAAGAGAAGAAAAAAACAAACGAAAATTACAACCTTGAAATACGTTACGATAACCGATGACCAGAGAAAGTATTTATGGACTAAATAAAGTACGACGTTACTTTAAGGCGATTAATTTGGCGGAGTGTTTTATATCAGACAAGGACGACTTCTCCGCTTCCAACTGTTGCATGACATGTTCGTATAACGGATGTTGAGGCGTTAGTACTAATTTAGGGTGATTGCAAACACTTTGTAAATACCGTAACGCCTGCAATGAACGATCAATTTTCACTCTCCTAATTTCGCACATTAATCGATATAAATTTAGAAGTCCTAACGCACCTGGAACATGCTAAACGTATTGCACGATTGTTGCGTAGAAATGGCGTTGATGGTGTTCTTTTGCAATTCTGATTTGGAAAAATCTTCGTACAATAGTTGCTGTATTGGACTCAAGTCGCAATAGTAATCCTACAATACAAAATAAATAAGTTAAAAACTTCTTATCCATGAAAATGACCGTACAAACAGAAAACTCACCTGAGTGATTTTCGGTGGTAAATCTTTCAATACGTCTTCTTTCATTCTACGTAATATAAATGGCAAAACTTTTTGGTGGAGAGTTTCCATAGCGAAAACACCTGAAATGATAATATAACCGATTATGTACTTATTTTCAACTCGCCTTCCAAAGTGTCCAACAGATTGAGAAAAAGTAGAGAATTTCATTCAAAAATCTTCGAAAGTCGAAATTTATCAAAATTAAATTAAATTCATGCATTTATCTTTCGTATTTCTATTGAAATGATATTTGTTTTGACTATTTGAAGAATTTATTTTGTAGAAGCGGATGGGGGAAGGGCAATCAACACGAAGACAGGTAGGAGAAAGACGAGATTTTTTTATTCTTGAATTTTTTAGTCACCTTGCGTTTTGAGCCATTATTATTACCTGCTTCTTGTTCTTTCGCCGAACTTTTAGGATCTCTACTCATTAAAATTGGTTTGCTGAATTTCGCATTAAATTGCTTTTCATTTCCCAGATATCCCGGCATTAGGAAATCAAATAAAGACCATAATTCTAAAACGTTGTTTTGAATAGGGGTACCGGATAATATGAGACGATGATTAGCAGTGAGTTGTTTTATAGCTCGTGATACCTGTCAACAAATAATTTATCAATTTTATTTTATTTTTTCTTTCTTTCTTGAAGCTGGTCTTTGTTATTAAAACGAGTGACGGTGTTAATACCTTTGTTTTACCATTTTTGATAATATGACCTTCATCTAATATGCAATAATTCCATTTAAAATTTGAAAAAAATTCCACATCTTTGCGTACAATGTCGTAAGAAGCGACAATCAGATTATAATGATGAGCTGTATTTCGCAATCTAAAAATAATCAGGGAAAAAGAAATTAGAATATATTTATGTATAAAAATGAAATTGTTCTCCGCTGATAAATCTTCAGTTCACCTTTCTCTTTCGGTTGGAATGCCTTCATATTGTAACGGATTAATGAATTTATTAGGAATGAATTTTTTGATTTCATATATCCAATGTCCAATCAGTGTTGGAGGACATATCACCAAAGAAGGCAGTAAAGCTGAATCGGCAGCCTTGCTCTTCTGTATATATTTATCATTATCATTATTTTTCAATTAAAATTTCATGAAAATTCCACCACTAATGGCAATATGCATCGTTGACAATTTCTACTCACCTTATAGCGCTTCTCTCGTTCGTAATGATCGGCGACTAAAATACACAAAGACTGTAAGGTTTTTCCGAGACCCATATCGTCGCACAAAATACCGTGCAAGTTGTATTTATTTAAAAACGCCAGCCAATTCACACCACACTTGCAACATAAACAAGGAGAACAAAAGTTATCATTTTTGAAAGAGCGCGAGAAGTGAATGGTTCGTAAGCGCGGTTATTACCTGTTGATATGAACGTAATTCGGCATTTATTTTAACGGGCACTTTAAAATCAGGAATGCATTTCGGGTTCAATAACTGATTGAGGAACGATCGTTGTTGCTCGACCGATTGTTTTAAATCTGGCGGTAAATCGACCGGTGCCGGAGCATTCGTATCCAGCGGCATTATTTGTATCAACATTCCAAAGGTATGTGATGCCATAGCCCTAACGTGATTATCTTGATCGCTCATTCTTCCTTTAAGCGTATAATATACACGTGACGTTAAAAAAGTAAAATGCTCATCGAAAAAAATTAGTTTTTAATTTGGCCAGTATTTACGAACATACCAAGTAACGGAATCACCAGAAGAACTATGTATGGAATGATATCCAATTTTAAACTCTCCGTTAACGCGGTTATCGATTCTACGCCGCCTTGCCTTTTGATAACGCTGTCGGCCGCATTGACCAGCGGTAAAATCAACGATATGACTTTTTTCATAACTGCAACAATGTCTCGTGTGGCTATGGCCGCGATACATCTAGCTGCCATGTGACGTACAGCGCAATACGAGTGGCATAGTATGTTACATAGGGTACTCAACAATTCTATAATCTACGGAAATAAATTGATACGCTTTCTATTAAACAACCTCCTAAGGCGCTTACACCCGCATATACACCCTTTATATCAGGCTACTTTGATATTATAATATAATCATATGAATGATATCTACTCACTTTTGGTAACATGCTGCTACGTATGTGAGGACATAAGATCTCCAGTACTTGTAAGCTCGATATTAATTTCTCGACAGAAGCTTCGTTTCGAGTTTTTTCTTCTTCCATACCTTGAAACGAAATCCGTTAAAGAATGTAAATTACTATTCTTCCACGTTATTTCTAATTGCAATGAACACGCGCTTTACTTACCATTTTTAGTGGAATCCGAATTTATTATATTTGTGTATAAAAAGTCCCAAAGTACCGGAATTTTCGTCGGTAAGTCATCTCCTTGGAGTTGAACTATTTTTATTAAAGCAAACGTAGCACCTTGACGTTGAATTTTACAAGTTTTAAGCAACTGTTAAATATATCATTTTATAAGTAAGTTTCCTCGGGGTATGAAAACACATTAAAACGAGGCAAGCAATTTTACACCTCATTTTTTTTACTTAAGGTATTACCTGATTTTGTTGATCGAATAGTTCTTCCATTTCAATTTCCGAAACAGAGGTTGAACGACTGAAAGATTTCTTCACAGTTGATAATTTTTCTGCAATCTATTGAGAGTGAGCTTTAAAATCAAGGGTATTCGGTGAGCGGTTGACAATCATCGAATTTAGGTACAACCGGTTGCTAACAATTGAAGAATCTCGAAAGGAGTAAATTAATTCGTGAGAGAATTGAAAAAATTTTTCCTCCAATAAATTATCATTTGATGAGAATATTACTAAAAAGCATGGTATACGAAATTGTTTTTGGCATAAACTGTAGAGAGATTAGAGCCAAGAATGTAGCAACTAAACAAGAAAATACAGTAGCTTCTAAATTTACTTTTTTGGGTGGTGAAAGTTGAGCTTTTAATACGAAAAGTTTAATTTTCAATTTTTGAAAATTTTAAAGAAGCTTTGTTTTTTGTTTTTTTCGGTTTTGTTTTCTTTTGGATGAGCTACAGTAACAAAAACCTTCTACCTCTTGATGAATTCTTTCGTTTTTTGCCAGAGCCGAACGTTAGCCATGTTTTGTGAAAATTGGAAAATTTTCACTAAGGATTCTCTTTTTTCTTTCGGAGGGTACGAAGAAATTGATGTTGATTTTTTCACTTCTAGGGTAAAACTAACTCGTAAAATAAAAATGGGAAAATTGAAACGTATGATCCTTTAATTCTCAGATCAGCCCACCTAATTACTGAAAACACAATGTTTTTTTTTTTAGCACTCCACGGTTGTATTCAAATTTGTGGTATCATCAACTACTCGTCCAACATGTCAGGTATTGAGTATATCGAAACACGCAGCGTAAATTTCGTTAAAAGATTGAGATATTTCTACTAACATACCTTTTGCTGGTTGATCAGTGTTAATATTCCATTATATTTATCACAGACACAATCTTTATCACTTTTATTCTTACAATTAAATGAATGCTAAAAAAGAGAAAAAAATTAAATACACATCAATATAAGCAAATAATTCATTTACACATTCTATTGAATAATTTTCGAGCGAAATTAAAACTATTCGCTTACTATTTTAGGCGTAAAATCAGCATCCGAGCAAAGCAATGAGCAAAGATTCGTTACAATTTTGGTATTTGGGCACGGTTGCCTATCCACACAGAAAGCAACCATTTCGGCAAGATGATACGCTGCCAGTTCCTGAAGAATGGATCATAATTTTAATAGGTAAGATTTTGAATAATTCATTATCATGTTCAATTTTTATTTGTTGGTTTTTTTTTTTTTTTTTTTTTTTTTGTTTTCACGATTGGTACTATAACTATGGGTAGGAAAACATGACTGTAACTTTAAAAAATCATGAACTTACTTGTAAATATTCGCTTTCTTCTTTTTTAATTGCGTCCATCAGTGGTTTTATCACCGGATTTAATTTATCTGATAAGCATTTTAAAGTTAAAACGGCGCCTGCAACGACGGCTTGAGTCCTAATAATTTTTTTTTAATTTAATAATTGAGAAATTTGGGTATTACAGTCGTTCATAGTTAAAGCTGATGACTTACGTCACATTCAATGTTGACTGATCGTTGTTGATTGCGCACACCGACGAATAAATATACTGCCTTTTTTCTTGCAACTCTACATAGGTTTTTTGGGGGATTTTAGATTCTTCGTTTTTCAAAAAGCTATCGCGAGTTAAAGATTCGATTTCATTAATTCGTAATACCTGAAAGAGAAAACCGTGTAAACAGTGATACTATCAAGTTGAATATGGAGGGAAATTCAAAATTACTCACTTTGTTGCATACATCGCTTTCAAGAGGAACATATTCTTTCAATACAGAAATATAGTCTTTTGTATCTTGCAGAATTTTGGTGTAAGGCATCGCTATTTCATCGTAATATATACTTTCCAGCAGGATTTGTTGTAAACGAATTTTCAGTACGTTTGGTATCACGTTTAAATTGGACGTTTTATGGGCCCATTCGTTGATCACCAACGCAGCGATCATCCTTTGCAAAGCTGACTTTGAATTTAAATGCATTTGTAAAATATTACCGTAATTTTCAATCGTCGGATCTATAGTTACAGCGGACTCTTGCGAGATGAAATGTAATAGTAAACCTGTATTAGGAAAAAAAAAAGAAAAAAAATGTATTTAGCATACAAACGTACATCTTTTTTGTAGAGCTGATAGTTTCAAAATTTACCAAGTACACGGGAGCCCATGCATCGTATTTGTACTACGTTATTTTCGCGTATTTCCGGAAGGACCGTTTCGTTTCCACCTAAATAAAGTTTTAATTCCACGCCTTCGTTTTTTCTCGAATCATTCTATAATATGCATTATAGATCGTGAAATTTCATTTCTATCCGTCGATTTAATTTACTAAAATTAAAGTACTTACTCTACCGAATTGATTATCATCTTCGAATAAGAAGAACGCTTCATCGAATGGCGTCTTAGGCGATTGCATACACAGACATATCCACATACCGAAAAATTGACATGAAATTTTTTTCAATAGCTCAACTTCGGTAGTCCTTACTATGTTTGTCCAAGCCTGAAAATGTATAATTATATACGTATTACGTACTTGCTTACACGTAACGTTCCATCATTTACAATAGATGAGTCTTAGCATGGCATCCAGCTCACCTTTTCCGCTAATGATCTGATGTCGCTGTTCGATTCCAACAGTATTCTTTGAAAAATATGTCTCATCGTGTTTTGTATTAGACTTTCATTCCAAACTTTCAAACGCGAATTCAACAACGTCATACTACATATCGTTTGTAGAGCGGCTTTTCGCACCGATGACGTGTTGTAACTCAAAAACGTCCACAAATACGGAACAATTTTGATCATAACGTCTAAACTGAAATATGGATTTAATTTTTATACATCTATAAGTTGGAACTTACGCGCGACAAATAGTACCAACAATTTCCTCTCACCTAACGGAAGTACCAGCCTCCGAATGCATAAACAGTGAAGCCAACAGCCCCATTAAATTATTACATGCTACTCCCAAATCGTCCTGATTCGATAACAATTTCCATATCTCGTGAATTAGCGTAGGAACTGAATCGGGCATTAATTTCACAATCTTAGAACAAACAGGCGTCAAAGCGGACGCTGCTTCGGCACTAACGTCGTCTATCGGATCGCCGAAACAATTTAAAATGAGAGGATAAACTTCAGTGAGAATGTTATCTTGTAAATCCTGTCGACAAAATTCGTTCAATTTTCTGCAAATTCGTTCGATAAAATGGATTAGTTATGTTCCATTACCTCTCTCACAGCCAATAAATACTTAATTCCCAGTAATGCTCCATGGCGTACTTCCCATTGCGAGACTTCTAATAGGTACATTAAAATTTTAACAACTTGCAAGACGCGATCTTTACTCAGTAAATTTGAAACGATACCTGAAAAATAGTTATATCGGTGAATTATAATCTTGTTACGCGAATGCATCAGACGTTAACGTATCGAATGCTTACCTAAGCACTGCGCGCAAGTTTCTCTTACCGGGGCGATAACTTGATCTGAGATGAAATCGCCGAAACGATCTAAAGCTATTACGCATAATAAATGCAAAGAAATGTCCTCCAACCATAATTGGTGTTCTTCTTCACACTGTATTGGACAAATTAATTCTCGTTGAAGTTAGTAATTAAGAACTGTGTTTCATAAATGATCATATATATGATATATATGTATGTATATTAAAAAAAAACAAAAACGAGACCAAGCAATTGCGTACAAAGTAATCATTTAAAAAAATTCATTAGCGAATTCGTTTACAGCAATCGCATCTGGCATGAACATATGGATGCAACTTAGCGCGTTTAAAGAAAAGTGGAAAAAATCGTTATAACATATGCACGATGTTCTTGCTGATTGAACATTTTTTATGACGTCGCCTTGAAATATAAGAACGTAACAGATTTATAACTGAACGCTGATGAAAAAATATTTTTATTCAGCCTTCAACTTGAACCATATTTTTTCGAAACATTCGCACTAGTAAAACATACCAGACTTTCATCTATATCACTAGAACAGCCAGCAGATTTCCCATGGATCTTTACAATTTCTCGTAAAGCACACGCAGAACCATGACGAATTTCCCAATTCGGGCTGAATAGATTTTGTTTCAATTTCGAACTAAACATTTCGAACGGCCAGTATGATTCCTGTAAGTTGGATGAAATTTAAAAATGTTCAGGATATGGAACGAAATCGAGAACCGTCCTATCAGTAATGATATTACTTCATCAAAAACTTGAATTGCTGTTGAAATATCTTTAGAATCGTCAATTTTCAAACGTTTATCTTCTATTACATCTACATCGTTAATCTGTTCGGCGATGTCATGTGACGAGGAATTAGCGTAACATTCTTCAGAAAACTGTTTGGAATACATTTGTTTGGCTTTTCTTTTCGCTCTATTGGTTTCGCGTTGACTTAAAAATTCATTGTTCAAATTCAACACTTCGCTGACCATTTTCTAAAAAAATTAATAACAGTAAACAACATCATTACTTATGAACTAACAGAGGAAATCGTCAACAAAATACGGTTACCTTATTTTCAACTTCGATGTTGGTTGAATTTTGTAACGATGCGGAAATATCGTCATTTTGGCTTTTCTTTTCGCTCTATTGGTTTCGCGTTGACTTAAAAATTCATTGTTCAAATTCAACACTTCGCTGACCATTTCTAAAAAATTAAAACAGTAAACAACATCATTACTTATGAACTAACAGAGGAAATCGTCAACAAAATACGGTTACCTTATTTTCAACTTCGATGTTGGTTGAATTTTGTAACGATGCGGAAATATCGTCATTTGACACGATAGTTTCAGCGCAAATTCCCATATTTAATTTGCGATTTATTAGTTCTACCTGTTGATCCACTAATTCTTTACACTCAGCAGCTGAGGGTAAAATTTAATACATTTCAATTGATGAGTAAAATTTTATTTTTACACAGATATTGCACGATACCTTTTACAGACATGTATTCGATATTATCGGATGCCATTAATAAAGCGCTATTCTGCATCACAGAATGAATATCGAAAGTACTGAAAGATAATCTCTTGGGGTTGTAGCCATTTGAATTCTTTTTACACTCTACAAAACAAATTATTTCAGTAACCAATGAAATGCAAACGAATAAAAACTTCATCGACAAAAACTAGTACTTTTCGAAGGAACCCATTGCGGTGTGTTATTGCAGATGGCTTCTATAGCTTGAACCGCTGCAATCCTTGTATCCCACGAAGTGCTGCATAATAAATTGAATATGCGGTTGAGAAGAGGCTGCAGCTCATATGGATGGTATTTAATAACTTCTCCCAATTGCTGAGAAGCAGCCTTTCGAGTTACTGGTGATGAACCAGTTTCAATCAAGACGAACAGCCGATCCAATCTGCAAGATTCGTCCATATTTAGAGATCATTTGTGAAACCCAAATTAAAAAAAAAAAACCAAGTACCTGGATGTCATCTTAAATTGGATACACTCACAGCTCACAGTTTTCTACTAGTGAGAAACACTTGGAAGAAATAGGACGTTGGTACGTGTTGAAAAACGATTCGGCTGGAATATTTTTTCACATGATCTCGCATTTAGAATTAGAATATAAATTAATTGCTGCGGTTCAAAAAGTAAAATTATCTCGTACTATCATTTTAAATCTTCAAATTTTCAATTTAAGTGATTAAAATTAACGTAAATGCGATACACAAGACGTGATACAGATACATCAGCTGTTAATGTTATTTGCTTTTACTAGTCCAGTCGCCCGCATAAAAACGAATAATATACCTTGAAAAATTCGAAATTGAAATGCTATGTTGTCAGATTGTCGAATGTAATTATTGGTAATATTTCGGTAAGAAAGTGGTAATAACATAAATTTACCGTACATTTTTGAAAAATTGAAGCCATGCGGGACACGAAAGCAAAATCTGAAAAATAATAATGCATAAAAATAAAATTAATTGTATTTTTTTTTGTTTTCACTTATTTTCAATTTTTAATTACATATCAAAATATTGAAAGAGTATCACGAAAAAGAGCGTCAACTACTGCCAAGTCCATTCCACCATTTTTCTGGAGATTCGTTGAATGAATTCTACGTATCCTCATTTTTCAAATGTAAGGCTATAACTATAATCAAACCCTTACAATTCATATAATGATGTATTGATTCAGTAATGTACAAAAATTAACCATACCACCGCTTTAACAATGTAACATTTCGCACTCCTACTGCAACAACACGCAGGGCCGGATTTAGGGCAGGGCCCAAGGGGCATGGGCCCCGGGCCCCCACAAATTTGGGGCCCCCACAATCAAAAAATCATAAAAGTATCCCTTAAAATGACAGGTAAAAAAGTTTTTAACCAAGAGGTACGTTACAATGATTTTCCATTTTCCTTCTCTTCATAAACCGGAAACCCCTATACAGAAAATAATAGGCAACATCTTTTATTCATTAAAAACGACCAATTGCTGGCCACCAAACATACAAGTCAAGTTTATATTTATAATTTTTGTACTGTTTATAATTTTTATCAATAATTGTGTTTTGTGTTTGTTCGTCATTCCGATTTATAATTCGGTCACTATTATTAGATTGTTAGCGATTGCGTTTCAAATATTGTACTTGCTGTTCTGTTATTTATATTTTTTATAAAGGTATAATTAGTGCATCTGTACATTACGAGATTAGGACCATTAGGTACGAATAAGGAAGCCCCTGCGACGGTCATTGAAAATAAAATAAATATCATAATTATGATTTTCAGCTTTTTGGACAAATTCGTGAGAAATAATCATCGATTTGAAAAATAATCAAATTTTTAGGTCTGTATATCATAGAGGAGGGTGGCTTCCAACCAACTGCAAAAAATGTTCAAATAAGGGCCCCACATTTACTGGGCCCCGGGGTCCACGAAACCTAAATCCGGCCCTAACAACACCACATCTCAAAACACGTCAAATGACCGAAACTCAGGAAAATTGCTTTGTGTTTGCTTTGTAAATTACGAAATATGAATTCAAATTCTTTTTTTTTTTCAGTGATCCTTTCTAATTTTTCACGTTCTTTCCAATGGTAAAGGCAGATTTTTGTAACGAAAATTATTTTTGGTAGTTTTTTGAGATGTGGTGTTTTTGCAGTCGAAGATTTTTTTTGTGATGTGGTGTTGTTGCAGTAGGGGTGCGATTTATAATTTTAATTTTCAAACACATTTTTTTCAAAACTATGTTTTTTGACTTTTTATGGAACGCGAGTCAATTTGCACGCTCAGCCTTCTTTCGCGATTTTCAACTCGAAATTTGTGTCAGTTCAGTTCATTTATGCTTCGTTAGTGCACATTTGTGCACGCATTTATTTTGTTTGTGCATGCAACTGTTCTGAGAGAAAACTGGGGAAATCAGTCCCTGCTTCTTAAAATTTCACAACAAAAAGTATGTTATTCGTTTGGGCATCGCCCATCACCTGATTCCAAGGGGAGGGGGCGAATCAGGGCGAATCTTGGGCGAATCAGAAAGATTCGCCGCTCCCCTTTCGCGATTTTTAATACGGAATTGATGTCATTTATTAGTGCTTCGTTTGGGTACATTACAATTTTTCCGGCTCTTTTTCTTCATTTCTTATTTTTCACCTATTTTTAATAATTATGTATTGTTGACTATGAGTGGAAGAGTGAATGATTTAGTGCCCTAGAAGAAACTTGGCTACATCTTATGCGTCAGGTAGTTGGTAGTGTACCTACCTAACTATCGATCAATCCATAAACTCCCACTGTGCAACAGCTATTTATTGTAGAAGTATTTTCTCACCATTCATCTATACACTGTATCTAACTGATTTTAACACAACCGAGCGCGAAATTCCCTTTCATAAAAAAAAAATCACCTATTTTATTTTATTTGACTTCATTATAGCATAATGAATAGGTAATTTAAGACTTCGAAATTCATTTCTTCCAAAATCAGTGCGCTTAGGGGTGAATTGAATTCATAGAGATGAAACAATAATTATTTATGTGTTAATTTCTTAATCCCATAAAAAGAAATGAAAAGAATTGAAATAATGAATACTTTTTGTGGATGAAGGGAATTTGGCGCTTAGGGGTGTAAAATCAGTTAGACACGGTGTATAATACACATCACTATAGTATTTGCAGTTCTAGCGAGAAGTACAATCTTTGTGAGCGACCATTTATTACGGAGATAAAGTAGTTTACGCTCGCTAGGGAGATAAAGTAAAAATATTTTGTTTATTTTATCAGTTATTTGAATCGTGAAAAATATCTTATGGAGTTCGCCATATCATGTCGTCGCCAATAGAGTGCGTAACTATCAACTTCTATGATACAGCGTTCGAATTCATTTATTCTAGAAGTAGATGAGAACATCGCACAAAATGAATTTCAAATTTTACCAAAATAAGAATAATAGGTAAAATTGCAGGATCGTAGCCGTGGGGCCGGGGATTGGGGTCAGAACCCACCGTGAGCTCAGTTTCTTCTTTCTTGAATATTTAAATATTATTAATTCGTATAACTCTTAGGTTCAAGCGTCTTTTTGTGAATTTTTTACGGAATTTCTTAAATACAAAAAAAAATTGTAAGTAACTAAATATTATTACTCCAGTTACTATCAATAATTACAGAAAATTTTTCATCTTCTTAAATTATGTTTTGCAGTATATTCATAAATTTTTTGCGCATTACAGAAATTATATGCCCTTCACAATAATTCCCCCACGGCTACAAAACGTAGATATGTCCTGAAAATTATTTACTGATTTTTGTGTTCTGTCGATCTGTCATTAAAAAAATATTGATTCAATTTTTTTGGACAAAGAGGAAGTTAAAGAGGCTTTAAAATATTTTTTCAATTCATTCGAAAAATCACGAAATTTAGTCTTGTATGAATTTGCAAATACGATCATTGATCAATAGATAAATAATTTATGTGTGAAATATATTTTTTAGTTTCATTTAAGCCAGCCAGTATTGAAAAGGAAAAAAATAAAAAAAATTATAAGTAGATAGGTAAACAAGGCTTAATATAATTACATTTTTTTTCGAATAGGTAACTAAAAATTTCTAGGAATAAGCAATTTCTTTTTCAAAATGCTACATTATTAAAAAGTTAAGAGGTATAAGATCTCAGGAATTAGTGTACATTTTCCAAATTTATATTTCACCGCTCCAAAAATATCTATACCTCAAGTCAAGGGATACTTGCGTTGACAAAAGTTGAGAAATTACCATGAAAATTAAAATTTCCATCCGACGCCTGTTGAAAACTCGAAAACTCCAAAGTTCATCATTTAAATGTAAATCTCTCTTAAAAGCCGAGATATCTTCTATCTATTTATAAAAGCAAAGTACAGCTACTATGTATGGGAAAGAAAAAGTTTGTATTCAAAGGATTCTAAGCCTGAAGGAATAGATTTTGCAAACCGCAAAAGCCTTTGGCAATTTTAGTAACAACTTGAAACTAAACGAAATCCTTTTTACATGTAAATTTATCCTCAATTTGAAAAGGGTAAAGAAAAGCTTTTCTATATTCACCAACCATCAACCATAATAGAAAATGGGCTCCGCTCTTCTCCTCTTCTCTACATCGGTTTTTTTCGTATTTTTTTTTTTTTTTCGCTCTTCCAGTATTTTGGTTAAACGTTTTGTATATTTTCATTGAAATGAACTAAAGCCGCACCTCGCCAATGTGCGTTCTCACATCTCGTGATCGCGAGATATGGCAATTTTACTTAATAATAACCCCTTCAAATTATTATCAGCTCATGCGTACTAGCGAATTTTTTTTTATCTCCAAATCGCTCGCATCTTGACAGATGTAATAAATTATACGCCGCATATGGTGAGAAATTTACATCATTCAAGGCCGTTGTAGTAATCTGCGCAAAATTATCAACACACGATTGTATAGTCGCTTCCTACTTCCCTCTCGCCCAACTTTTTTCTAATTATAAACGAGCCGAAAAATTAGCGCAGACTGGAAGCCGGAATTGCGGAGATATAGTCGATGATACACTGGAAGTCGCAAAATAAGTAATTTTTACGAGCGCTGGAATTATCTCGAAAGACAATAAAACAAGGCAATCCGCTCTCTCGTTCTTCGACGTGCTTACTTCAGACATTGTCCAGATGTTTCAGAGGTTGACAAAATGCATTATGGGCTTAATTGTAGATAAACGTTCCCGCTCGTAATTAAATTAAACGCGTTTAATTTTTTCGCTTGTGAACAAACGGCTACGACGTCGTAACGAGTAATTCGATCTAGCCATGTTTTGTAGGACTACTATTTTTCATACACCTTTGTCCTATTCGGTGAGAATAGGTACCTAGTATGTACACCATTGCTTTTTTCTGTATCATCTGTGATTAGCTGTACCAATCAGGAATTATTTAACCAAAGAAAAATGGGAAAGGATTTTTTTTTTTTGGAAAATCTTGGAAAGATTAACATCCGTAGCATACATTTGTCCTTCTGGTATGAGTTGAAAATTATAATATTAACAAAAATGGAAGAAATTGGATAAAAAACGCCGGCAGCCGAGTTAAATTTTCAATTCAGGCTTGTACTAACTCGCATACGTATATATACTGTATAATGTTGTTAACTTCTTTGTATCTACACCTAATACTCAGAGACTCAGATTACAAACCAACACCTATTCATTTGAACTTTAAAAGTAACTGTAAGAGTGCGTGGATTTGGTATATTTCATATACATTTTTGTCCCAATAGGTAATCGTATGAGCCCTATACATCAAATTTAAGCTATCTGAAAGCTCTTCAAAGCTGTTATCAAATGTTCATTATTCGACATTACGTACGCATTTAATCTGAATTCTAATAGGATTCATATTTTACTCTTACTACCTAAGCCTACATACATATAATAATTATAAAGTTTGGTATTTCCAAGTAAAGTTGAAGAGAAGATATAAATGGGGATTCAGACAATATTGTGACTCAAAATTAACGTCCTCAAAAACTCGATTTCATTCCAATTTTCCTCCAAATTCACTTGAAAAAGTGAAATTCAAATAAGTACGTTAGTAACTTGAACCATAGGTGACAATTTGTGTTTTGTCTAGCCTTTGCTCGTGAAAATTATGTTCAACTTCACTATTGCACGGTGAAAAACGCTACTGCTCTCTCCCCTTTTCCTTTAAATTGGAAAAATTTTGAAAATTTTCTTTGTGCCTATACAATAAAACTGAATAATAAATTGTCATATTTATAATAATATGGTTGAAATTTGAAAAAAAAATAACATCAAATTATTTTAAAGTTTAAATTACATTATCAGTCATACCACCATTATTAAATAAGAAATTAAAGGAAAGCAAAATTAAAAAATCATTATTATACAAATGCATAAACATTGTTTAGATACGTATTTAAAATCATTTATTTGCATTTTTGGGATTTGCTAGTCATGACTCGATTTCATTTTGTTGTGTGAAACCATGAACCATAATCAAAAATTTTCGTTTTTTCATTATCTCCCTACATATTTTGAGGACAATAGTTGTGCAGTCTTTCTCCCCTCATCAACTCAGAAAAATGAAATCAAGAGTTATTTGAGACCCTTTTCAAGCCCTTTTGACCCAAACTGAAAGAATCACATTGAGCTCTCTGATTACCTACAAAAATAAAGTTTGAGCTCCCTGAGTCAGTTTAGTCTGGAGATATATAGTCGAAGATTTAGGAAATTTGATGACTTAAAACGTTCTGAAAAATGCCTTTTTTGCTCAAACTCCCCTCTCAATTTGCTTAAGAAGCATAAAGGGCATGATGGGATAAGATAGTCGAAAATGCCCCCGAGAGCTTTTCGAACGGTTTCTAGAGCAAAAGGTGGGCCACATCGAAAAAAAATTTTGATAAAAATTTCAGGCTCCAGTTGCGCCTATTTTCGGAGATATAGGCAAAAACAAGTTTTTCGATTAAAATTTTTTTTCTCGCCATATTATAAAGGTGGAAAGTTGAAATTTTATTTATAGTATCTTGACAATAAAAGGGTTTTTCAGTAATTTTTTCAATTTTTTTCGATTAATTTTAAAAGAGTTATGCAATTTTTAAAATTTCAAACCGCCATATCTATGGCAAGTTTTCGAGGTGCAATTATGAAAAAAATTCCATAAAATGTATCTTTTACCACCAAACATACCATAAAAATTTCAGAATTTTTGGAGTGGTGCAACATAGTCAAAAAAAATAAAAACTATTGCAGCGCGCTATAAACCAAGCGGTTCGGTACTATGCGCGCTGTAGGCCGAACGAACGTTACACGACGTTGCGTCGCCGCCTTAACAGTGCATAACAGCTTAACTGATCTTCTCGCGCTTAAAACATTACTTAGGCTTATATTTTTTCCTTTTTGGTTTACTTATAAGTGAACTCCTACAACTGATTAAATCAATTAATAGGCCTATTCCGTCTGTTTATTTGAAGAAAAAAATTCTTTCACCATAAAAAAACAAATATTAAAAAATTATAATAAAAATAATTATACTTATTCTTATTAATAGAATATGATTATTTTTATTATAATTTTTTAATAATCGTTAATTTGTATGGTGAAAGAATTAAGATATATCTTAGCTGCTTTGAGAAATGGCTACAGATGCACACGCGACGCGATGCGATGCACTATACCCCTTGACCGCCAAGTACACTTGATTTGTAGTATTATTATGTTGTTTTCTAATGACTTCGGATTTTTAAGGGTTGGTAATTTTTGTAATTCGTATTTTTATAACTTTTTTTACATTAATTTTTCTTTCTCTTTATTTAACAATTTTATAATAAATTATAATAATTTTAAAAATATTTAAATTAAATTTTTTTATAGCTTTAATTAATTCTTTAATCTTAATTTCTTCAAGAATAACAAAAACTTTTTAACGATTTTTAAAAATTTGTTTGGCATTACTATGATGTAAAAAAAAAAAAAAAAAAACTTGAAACAAAAAATATTAAAAATCCAATTTTATATATTCATTAGATTTTAATTTTTGAAATGTTTGCGATGAAGCAAAACGAAACACTGAATATAAACACTACAAGTGCTTGAGTAACATTTCGAAACTATTTTTCTACAGTTATCGTGCAAAATATCACCATCATTTATTTTTTCCCCTAATATCTTTGAAAACTTATTCGCATCTTTTTCAGAATTGATAGTTTTTTAAATGTCGCTATTTTTTTAAAAATAAATTAGATCTAATACACTTTTCATTATGCGACATTTTCGAAATTAATTATTTGAATTTAGAATTTATCACAATATATAAAAGTCAAAAAATTTTGGTTAGTGTTCTTATAGTGAAGGGGTAACATAACAATTATAATATTACATGCAAACAGAAGCATGATATGTAACGATTGTTTTGCAAACTGAAGTGGTCTTCCTCTTTATTATAATAAGGAGGAGAAAAATATTAATAAGAATATAATTATTTTTATCATAATTTTTTAATATTTGTTATTTTTATGGTGAAAGAATTTTTTTCTTCAAATAAACAGACGGAATAGGCCTATTAATTGATTTAATCAGTTGTAGGAGTTCACTTATAAGTAAACCAAAAAGGAAAAAATATAAGCCTAAGTAATGTTTTAAGCGCGAGAAGATCAGTTAAGCTGTTATGCACTGTTAAGGCGGCGACGCAACGTCGTGTAACGTTCGTTCGGCCTACAGCGCGCATAGTACCGAACCGCTTGGTTTATAGCGCGCTGCAATAGTTTTTATTTTTTTTGACTATGTTGCACCACTCCAAAAATTCTGAAATTTTTATGGTATGTTTGGTGGTAAAAGATACATTTTATGGAATTTTTTTAATTGCACCTCGAAAACTTGCCATAGATATGGCGGTTTGAAATTTTAAAAATTGCATAACTCTTTTAAAATTGATCGAAAAAAATTGAAAAAATTACTGAAAAACCCTTTTATTGTCAAGATACTATAAATAAAATTTCAACTTTCCACCTTTATAATATGGCGAGAAAAAAAATTTTAATCGAAAAACTTGTTTTTGCCTATATCTCCGAAAATAGGCGCAACTGGAGCCTGAAATTTTTATCAAAATTTTTTTTCGATGTGGCCCACCTTTTGCTCTAGAAACCGTTCGAAAAGCTCTCGGGGGCATTTTCGACTATCTTATCCCATCATGCCCTTTAGATACATTATGTTGGTGTCCTTATTTTACTCTATCATGACACCAAGATCAATGATGTAGAAAGTGTAGGTGGTCCTTCTAGGGTAGTTTAAGATTTGAATATCCTAATTATGCAACATTTTTTCAATAAATTTTGAGCGATTTTCATACTTATCAATTATGCTTTATATTAAGAGGCCTGATAAATGTGGTACTTATCGTACATATAATATACATTTAACTGAACGTACGTATTGTAATGTACGTTGATCAATCAATTGCAAATAGTCTAAAATGCAAAAATATGAAGTCCCATTCATAGCTATCGTCTTTACAACCTGTCGGCTTAGAAATGAAAAAATAGTGATAATGAGTGCAGCATCAATATATCCCGCGATTCAGTGTACGCGAATGAGAAGAAAATTGTTCGAATCGCCACCAACAGTAAACATGAACAATGAACATCCACTACACACAATCATAAGAGCATTAACACGAAACACTCGACTCCAGTGTGTTCGCGCCTAATAGAATTAATACGAATAGTCATCATCGTTCATCGACCAATCGACCATCGGCGCGAAGCGTGTTTAAAATAGCTTAAGTTATTAGCTAACAAATGATTTTGGGGGCTTCTCGACGCGATACATTTCGAATCAGCGAGAAAAACTTCGGGTATATGCTATTTGCTTGTAACGCGTATAACGATAGCGAGTAGCGACGTAATGCTGTTCTGTCAGCGTTAATTGTTAACATTGTTGTCAGAGGTATTAGAGTCTTGTGAAACCGCAACAACTGTTACAGCGAAAATAATCAACGCAACAGCGACAATAATATGTATTACGAACGAGCCTTATCATTCGCGCGCTACTGTAACAAATTAATATTTTTTTTAAGACCCTTTCCGCTCGTAGCAGAAACAAAATACCATCAAAACCGGGGTCATGTGCGAACAATGCTAAAAGGGTGTTCATTGCGCAAAGGGATTTAACTGATGATCTTCAGGCGCAGTAACCCTAATCATGCGACCGTTAAATATTATCCGCGCGCCTATACCCGCGCTCGCGCCCTAAATGCTTTAAATTAGACGCCCAAATCACTAGAGAAAAATAAATGACCCGTTTTGTTGATTACATATTTCGCGAATTTATCGTATTAAGTGGATTGCGCTCTATGCTCTTATGCTCTACGCTCTATGCAAATGCATATCGTATGTCCGTACACAGTGCCGTACACGACTACACGTACCTACGCTGTATGTACTATGTACCTACCTACTACCTACTACCTACTATCTAACTGCCTATATATTGTACGTTTACTACTTATACATAATATTACGTGTCGGTGTACTCGTACGTGGTACGTGCATGTAGGCTGCAGCGGCTACATAACGAGTATGTCAAGATGCGAGCATATGTAAATGTATAATAAAAACTTTCCATTTTTCTCTTCCGTAGACTTTTCTCGTCGCAAGTGGCAACCTATTTCTATGAAAATAAGTCGCCGCGTGTCGCTGATAACACTTTTAAAGTTATTTATTCGACTACTCGGAAAAACTGTTTAAGAGTACGTTAGCGGGAGTCGGGAAATATTTCGTCGGCAAATAGAAACCGACGACGTTAACGCGTTCAATGTAGGTATTAAAATTGCGCAAAAGTTTTTCTTTTTACGATTGGATCGAAGGTTTGGTTAGATAAACACACCGCGCTTCGGGTCGCTTCGGCGCGCCTTCAAAAAGACATAAAACTCGACTCTACGTAGTTGCAAGCTGTAAGCCGCAACCCGCAACCCACAACGTATTTTTCGTATTTATAGCAACACCGACGTCGACTGTTTTTCAAATGTAATATGTTATCTAGATAGGGAGGTACCTGGTTGGCGGCCTGGATGGGTGAATGGATAAGTAATCGGTCATACGGAGCAAGTGCAGCAAGGCGCCAGAAAAAAATTACGCAATGCCAGCCGAACGATTGAGATTGTTGAAAAGGTGCGTGACTAGAACGTGCATCAAATACGAGTAAAAGAAATCGTGTCGAGGGGGAATGGTATGCTGTATAGTATAGCATTCGATCTGTATTGCTTATATTCCAATTGCCGCTGCCTACCATCCGCATCCCCCTTTTTCGGAAGCTTACGCCGACTCTGGTTATAGCATGTGGTTAGAGGTGAGCTCTCCGTCATGGATATAGCGTATCGTTGAAGCGTCAATCCCAAAAGGCACATACAGACCATTAACGATAACGGGGTGGCCAAAATGCGAACTGCTGAATATTCTTTTAAGTGAAACAGCTGGGCGAATTATTCAATTTGTTCAGGTATTTTAAGATATACTCGTATATGCGGATGCGCTCGTCCGCGAGTACCTACGTATGGTCGAGCTATACTATATGCTAGCACCGGCGCGGCGAACCGAAAACCAACTTCTGTCGGTTCTCGGCTGCTTTTCATCGTTTCAAAATGAAATTGATTCTCGTCTTTCGATACCTCCGGAGACGTATAGGCCTATATAGACTATACTCAATGGCCCACGTAATACGTAATACGTATTTATGGCATCGAGCACTACTCGAGGAGATACGTACAGCGTATATTAGCGAATGCGAGAAGAGCGAAAACAGTATTTCGCATGAACTGGTAACGTGGTCGCGGTACCTAGTGTATTTTGCTCGTATTCGAGTCATCATCGTCATTAAAATTTTGTAGCATTATGCGCGAACGAAACGTCAGAGGTTATGTGAAACTATAATATGCCAGATTCTCGGCCGCTTAATTATGATTCATTATCATATTAATTAAGCTGTGCAACTTTTATATGTTATGCCGCCAATTGAATAGGCTATCCTTTACGCCCGACTTACGCTCTTTTACTGCTATATCTGCTCGTCGTCAGTGATTGCAATTAAGACACGATAATTCATCTATGTGTTTTCGTACGTATTTACGTTACGACTTACGAGCGCTCGTAAAAGTAAGACATCGATTGCGGTATTTTTCCCCTTTACAGCTTGATGGCGTTACCACACCGTCGCCACCGCGTCACAGCTAAACGAGTGACAAATTAGCGTCGAAGTTTAACCTTTCACCGAAGACCAAAAAATTAACTCTCACACCGACCTCATTCCGGAATCATCTACAACATTTGATTTAATTTTATTTTGCCTTCATACAGAGCTCACCTTTAAAGCTCTTTCGATTGAAAACATCAGCATTTCAACTTCTATCGTAATCTGATCGTAATTTTCGAATTGAAAGTGGAACGATCGCAAAATAATTATATCGTTTAGTGAAGCTGTTTGCTTCATTGACATTGTGTACGTCTACGTTAATCGATTGTAGCTAACCTACGTTGGGAATGATTGGTCAGAGAAGTGGCCTTCATATCTTGGCGTTTTAGGCCCTTGCGATCATTTGGGAAATCTCTAGCTTTTGTTTAATAATTATACATGTATATATTACTGTTATGTTCTCCTTGTTAGATCCATATCTACTACCAAACAGATGCTGTGAGATGCGACCTTATTTTGAAAAGCTAGAGATGTACTTATTTGTGAAGTTTTTCAGAATCAGTCAAATACTTAGACCATATACAACGTGGACCGCGTTAGCAGTGTAAAGAGAGTCGTCAGACATCCTACTGGTAAAGAACGCTTCTGATTGGTTGTTTTATTCTTCAGCTGAATTTGCTTTGATAACACTTTGTTGTGATTAAGGATTCAAATAAATTTTATTGATGCACTTTTGAATATTAATAGTCAAAGGTCAAATATAACATTTTAGGAACCCCAGATAGGGCCGTAGTCAGGAGAGGAATTTTGAAGAGTATTTTCAGATCTACAGTCAAGAAAATGATGGTGGGCAGGAAGAATTATATACAAGGACCATACATTTTTTTAATGCTCAAAAAATTTTATGAATGTACTTCAGGACGTAATTTGAGAAAAAGAAAACTTGTTACGTAATGATACGAAGCAATTACAGTTCGTCATAATCAATGAATCCTAAAAAATGGTATTTTTTGTATTTTTGAATTTAAGAAATTTATTTCAGTATAAATTTACTGTTATTGTACCTAGAAAAATTATACAATTCAACAGTATTCAAGAAATCGAGCTCATAGGGGGAGTCTGAGCCTCAAACTCTCTCTTGGCTAGATTCTGCCCCTAGAGATGAAGAAAATACTCTAAACTGAATTATTTTAAAGGTGTGCAATGGTAATACGAAATCCTTTTCAGATTTATCGTGGTCTCTGTGAGACTCGTGGCTTTCGTATAGTTTGGGATCAATTGCAGTTTTATCAATGATGGTTAAAACGATTATTACATGTTCTGAGCAGAGTCCAACTCTACAATGGTATGCCTTCATATATTTTCCTTCAGCCAATTCGTACCATAAAAACAATTCCTGATTCACTAAAAATGGCAGTTCACTCAGATTTTGAAGGGGACATACAGAGACTTCCAAGGTCACAAAATTTTTCCATCTTTATATCATTTGATAGGGTGAAATTGAAAAACAAACACCTCCAAATTTCAGCTTCCTAAGTAAATTTGGAGGTGAAACGGAGGAAAAAACTTTTTTTTGAAGAAATGTTGAGTCGTGTAATTTTCGAATCTTTCATAATTATATCTCCTCACCAAATCGAGTTGGAAAGCTCAAATTTTATTTTTGGGACTAATTAAAGAATAGAATATGAATTTCTTAAAGGCATGATGAAAATTAGTGGAAAGCTGTAAAATAGCTCAAATCTGATAAATAAGGACTCGTATGATTGCTTGAGAAAAGCATTATACTATATCTCAAATTCCCTTTCACAGATATGTCAGAAGGGAAGGGAAGTACGGTGAGATAAAGCAATGGTCCAAAATTTTCCATTATGGATTCACGCAACGGAGTGAGCTCAATCACCAACATATTCAATTTTCAGATTCATGACTTTTTCAAGGGAAATTCAGTCGTGAAATTTCCTAAATCTACTGTATCTTCTCATTTTTCATCAAATACAGTGAGAAAGCTGAAACTCTGAACATGAAGCTTTCAATTTTGGTCAAAATGGAATCAAAATGAGGGATGGATAAAATCTGAGGAAGGCTTAAGGAGCCTCAAATAGCTGAAATTTGATAGATATGAGCTCGTGTGATACTTTCGGCTTTGTGCAAGAAGTACTATACCTACGTATCTTCAATATGATTTATTAGATGTTTTTGAAACGATACGTGGAGGTTTTCAACCTCGCTAATCGATCCAGTGAAGAGTATGAAAACTTTATCTGATGCTCATCTGAATGAACCTCATTGAAAATTAGTATGGTGGCTTACAATTTTTTTTTCAGAAGATGTAAAGTGCTCAAAATGAAATCCAAAGGCGGTTAGAGTGATTTTTCCATTTTCCTCGTTTTTCAGAATAATATTAACAGCGACTTGTCACTTCATGACTCGAGCTTACTGATTTTGACAAGTCGGGCATGCCTAATGTCGATGCCATGCCAAATGCGAACACATTGCAGGACCTTGCGTTTCACAAATCATCAAATCGGGAATACTAAAAGACTCGCCAGAGGTCTTCTAGGTCATTTCAAGATGCGCTGATTGCACCATAATTGATTGCACGAGCAAAATGCATGGAGTTTTTCGCATTTATCGTACATTTATTTTATAAAGCTTCTGCTTCGTTCGTTTTTCGAGAGAAACGAGTACGACGAATTGGATTTCTGCTTCGTTTCACGCAATTCGACGCTCTGTAATATCGCTCGTCGCGTTGAACACTAACAAGAAATAGCCCAAGCTGTAATAAAACGCTATTCCCGTAAAACCCTGTTCTAAATGTTTCTGCTAAATAACGCATTTTACACGGTGTTCTCTTCTTTATATATGTGTATACACTTTTTAACTCTAATCGCTAATGATTCCTTATTAACTGCTTCTTGTATTACTTATATCTATATAAGTAGCTACATAGGTCGCCGTTTGTTTGTAACTTGTCCTTTTAAAACTCGTTTATGGGCGTTTGACAACTCCATCGAGAACGTTAATGTTATTATGGTTGTCGTTACTGCGCCGTGCCGCCACGCCACGTCCGTTTAATAATCAAGTGAAGAAAGCTATCAACTTGAAAATAGTAATTCTGCAACGTTGTCCGTGCTGTTTACATTTGAACTCACGATTTAGGTTTGTTTCCAAGCAGTTGTTGACTTTTATATTTTTTTTCTTTTTTTTTCTTTCTTAATGTCTTGTTGGTAGTTAACAAACGATGACAACTTTAACAAAGTTTTTCGCTTATTTTCTTTCATAATTAAAGCTGTATTTGGGAAAGGTAATACTTTTACGAAGAATTTTTCCAGTTTATTGTCGTCATAAGTATCTATCTACCAGTGATTTTGTATTCATACGTTGCATTGTAAAACTTGTGGACTGCCCCTTCGTGAACCCGACATATTGAAGAGTTTTTCAAAACTTGATACAAAATTCCTAAATTAAAATACCTACAAAATTAGTTAGATATTAGAATATTCAATTAATTGCTGCTCAGATTTTCAAATCTTCTAGTCAGTTTTCGAGAAAAAAAATGTTTTGATTTGGCTGCAAACTTTGTGTGGGTATAAAGATCACTTGAGGCCACAGTATGTGTATACACGTTTAATATACTCGACTAAACTGAAGTTCTAAAATTATTTCTTCGCAAAAAATTGAGTTATTATAAATAATTTTTTTTTCTAATAAACATTTTTTGGTAGTTATTATGTATTAGGAAACGAACTAAATCCAGATTATAAGTGAAAATAAATTATTATAAATGAATTAGATTAAAAATATGAGCGGGTATGTGCCTCTATTAAGATTTACCTACTTATTGTTGATAAGATAATTTTAATAAATTTAAAATGTAGCTAGATGAATGTGCGAGTATACATTGCGCACATATATACAGCGTGTTCCATCTTAGTGTATCTCTTTTAATACCACATATAAGCCTATACATGTAACACTTATGTACGACTATGTTATTTTACCTAACGTACTTGCTTAAAGAGCGGAGATGCAAAAGTTTAAAAAATATTTTCCTCATCTTGATAGGCAGCAAATTTAAAATTATTAATTCCATCAAGGCATATGGAAGTATGCTGTTTTCTTCAAAATATGACGTATCACACTTAGTATTGCTCAGAAAATATTTGTGGTGATAAAAGGGAGAAGTAGGGAGAAATGAAAAAATAAATGTAAAAAATGAGTAACTTTTTCATAAGTTTTTGTTGCGAATAACTTTGAAAATGGATTTTCTAATTATTGAAGTTTCCAAAAATGTTGTTAGATGTAATAAATTGAAAGAGAATTTTACAACATTTCTCCTTCCATTTTAGGCTCTTTAGATAACATCTACATGGAGTATGTGATGAGAGAAGGGGTAAGGGTTTGTGCTGATGTATGAAAAACGTTTTCAACGTTACCCCATTAAAGCATTTTTCGAAATTATCTCAAAAACAATATTAAAAATGACTGATATCCTTTATTATTTTCCATCATGTACCACCTTCTATACCATAAATATTTTGTCAATAATTTTAAACTTCATACACTATATTTTTAAAAATACATCATGTTTGCATATTCCTTTGATGATAAGTATAGTAAATACTTTTAAATTTGCTTACTACCCAGGTGAAAATAAAATCGCGAGTGCGAGTTAGAAACAGTCATGCTAAAATTCGCGGACTGCGGCAAAATAAAAAAAAAAATCGGGCACACGAGGGAAATTAATGAGTAAAACCCGATGAAAAGTCAAACTCGTAAACGCCTTTTTACTTTCAACTCAGTTCGAATGGTCGAATAGCGATTACGAATTTAGTAGCGAGAAAAAAAAGAGAGAAAAAGCTACAAACGTACACATATCAACTCACATGTGAAAGCAACGTTGTTTCGAGCTTATTACTGACCACTTGTAAACTGACCTGGTTGTGTGCGTTTTTATTTAATAATAAACGCTGGATTTGCGTGTTAACCAAAGCTAATATAATGTTCTTTCGTTATTAAGCGTAATCATACCATGGATGTTTAGTGGTTAGGTTTAGGTACCTAGATAATATATGACTCCCTGGAGATCATGGTGGCCGACACGACTAAAACGTGCTATAAAAGTGAAATAACTAATCTTCCTTTCATGTACAGGCCACATATCGACTATAGCAATCGAGCTACAACTAGGTATACACATTACCTTTGCTATATAGCTATAGAGCTACTGCACCGTACGTCGGACTGAACTAGGTAGTAGGTATATTTAAATTCGCTTAAATTTGCAATCGCCTCTGATTGTAAATAAATGTTTCAACATCACTTGACCGTATATAGCACCTGTTAGTAACTTCATACTAGTCAAAATTCATCTGAGCTTCTCTCACAGCGTAAATACTATTGTAGGTGATTATACGTACATTGATTTTAGTCACTCGTGCAATACAAGTTGGAAAAAGTAAAACTCTCGTCAAATCTTTCTACTTGAAAAACTTTGTTTTTGCTTTTCGAAGCAGTCGAACGATTTTAATTAAATTGTGGGTGCTTGTGGAAAGAGTCAAGAGGAAGCGAAAAGAAACTATACCGTAAATAGGAGCGCTATACGCGAGCACGAAAAAGATGGAGAAAAAAGAATTAGCTATAATAACGAACGCTGCCTATCCCATCTGTTGTGAAGTTGATTGCGTTGATTAAAAAAGTAAACGAATAACAGTTGTCGCTGTGTACTATCTGATAAAGCTGGAAGTAGTTAATTGTGTAAATTATGATTAAGGAGATTGGCTACAATTATGAAGACTCGTGACGCCATGGTAGTTAAGTCCTATAAGTGATTCACGTAAAATTCAACAACGAATTTCATTCATTTGGAGAACTTCCTTAACGAAATCTAGCTTGCTTTACGCTCATTCCCTTCGCTTTTATGTGTTATTTATCTATCGTGCGCGCGCGCGCCGCGCCGTACACTTCGCGTAAACCAACCGTAACCGATAATCGGTTTTTAACAAGCCATTCCATGAAAATGAAAATTCAACCTTATTATATCTACGATCGATTCTTTCGTCTAAATGTTAATCTTTAAACTAAAATCAAACATTAATTTATTATAGTAATTTGAACTCGGTGTAGTACGCACTTGTTTTCTTCGTCTGTATACCTATTGAATTGCCATTTAAAAGTTTATTAAATTTTCTGTTTTTATTTTTCAATCGTCGAAAAAAAGAATACCAGTTAAAATATGCAATTATATCCATACTCTGGAAGACGAAAGTATACATACAATTGAGTTTGCTATTGTTTGAACAATTATTTCTTATTAATTTCGAAACGGTTTTTAATTTTTGAATGATTATTTTTTTTCGAATGCAATACGAGTGTAAATATTGAAATATATATTTATCACGCTCAATTTGAAACATGATAACATTTTTAATCAATCATCTCCCCTCTCATCACCCAAAAATCATCTCGAAAACACGTGATTTCCATATACACTATGCTAGATATTACCCTTCCTCCCCCCACCCCCAAAAAAAGCTTACATTGCTGGTCATTTCAATCCAAAACTTAACATAATTTTCTTAGCCAATGTGTTAAAATGCTAGTATTCATATTGTTTTTAAGAAAATGATTATTTATGTCCGAAATTTTTCGATATATGCCAACCATCATTATTTTGTGAAATGGGTTATAAGAGGTCTATAAAAGAGTATTAACATGAAAAGGTCATCCTGAGTATTACATTTAGCTCTAAGGAATTCCTTAACAGTTCAACATTTTCAGTGCGCTACAGTTCCACAAATTTTAAATTTGCGATTTTTTTTTGTTCCGTGGCACGGGCATTTATTTATTTTTTATTACAGTAGTGGGAATAGGGCTAGGCTGTTGACGAATTGAAAGAGTTGGAGGACAGTCGTTTCGTTGTCCTGAAGGAGGAGTGGAAGGATGTTTGGTAGATTTAGTCGACGTTTGAGTGAAGCAAACTTGGGGCAATCAACAATAAGGAGGTGATGGACAGAAAGTTGGGTATTACAATAGTCGTAGAAAGGAGCGGGTTTGCGTGAGAGGAGATAGGAGTGAGTTAAATGGCAATGACGAATTCTTAGTTTACATAAAAGGACTTCTTCCTTCCTATTTCTTCGTATTGCAATGCGCCATAGCTTAGGGTTTAGTTTTACTGTTTTAAGCTTATTGGTGAGTGCGACATTGGACCAGATATTCGACCATTTTGCGGCAATTCTATCTTTGACTATGGTTTTGAAATCTGCGATAATTTGTAAAAGTAATGAAAAATTTAGCTGAAGAATTCATAAAAATTAAATTCTTAAGTGAGAGTTTTCTCTAAAAAGCACGCAATGTAGACAATCTCACCTCGCTAAGCTCAAGTTTTGTCATTCTGTGCCGAAACTGAAGTTGAAGGAAGAAAAAGATGAAGCCGCATATTTGAGTTGGTGCGTATGATAATATACACGATTAGATACCGCTATAAATGAAGATCTATATGCGAAATCAAAGAGAAATTGAGAAGTTTTAATCATTAATAGGAAATCGCTTGTGAGAGTCTGTTCGAGCTTGAACTTATTCGTAAATATTTACATAACTCGCCAAAGTATATAGATATTATAACATGTATATGCATTATATAGCAACCCAAACTTCGACCTCTGATAACTTCCATAAAAAGTTTGAAATTATATTTACAGATTCAACGAATAGAGGGTTATTAAGTATAATAATATAGTCTGAAAGTTGGAAATTTTTAAAACTTGAAAATATAGCGGCTTACGCGTCTCAACAAAAGCTTGAGCTTTTAGAGAATTCCATTACATAGTTAACTATAGCGAAACAAAAACTATGCTAAGTGTGTTCCGAAAGCTCGCTTTTGTATGCAACTTTTCGCCTCTTTTAGCTCTTACTTATTTCGCAACCTCGTAATTTCTTACGCATATTTACAGTATTTTACGTAAAAGTACATATACATCTACTTGATATAGGTATTTGGTACCTCGACCTACGCAAATTATATATGTACCATTCGACGGGCGTATGGAAAAATAAGCCCATTTCTATAGTGGGTAATTTGGCATATATAGGTAAAGGGCTGCGTTACTCCACGAGTAAAAACTAATTTTATAAGTTCATAAAAATATATGGTTAAATAATGCGCAAATCACAGTTTTTCTGGCACTTTCTAACAGGGGCGGATGAGCCGATAACCAGTTAACAGGGCATAGCGCATACCGGCACCAGTTTTTAGGACATATTTTAAAAATACACGGGGCAGGGTGGTGGAATCTTCGTGATTTTTCTCTTTCCAAAAAAAATTAAAAAAAAAATTTCTTTATTTATTGGAGAATACAGCAATCAATTACAATATAAGAATATAAAAAACACATAAAAATATACAAATTGATAAGTACCTGTTACCTATAATTTGGAGGAAATAAATTTTAGGTTTGAGAAATAATAATAATGATGAAAAAAGTCTTCGGATTTCAATTAACAATTAAAAAAAATGAGGGATAACTATGGATTTTGGGTCAAAATGAAAACATAAAAAGAAAACAAAAAGAGCCCGGTTCCCCTTCCGCCCCTGCATTCCTAATACAGTAATAATAGAGGAAATGAAAACACAAGAATCGTACTTGAGTATTAGTTTTTCTTAACATTCTCATAAATACGAGTATTGACGATTTGAATTTTTTGTGGGGTTCAAAGATAAAATTCTGAACTTCAAACTTTCCCCTTCCCTTAAAAAAATTAACTATCAATTTTATTGAAATTCAGAATCTATTTTTTGTTTATAAAAATGAAAATTTTCCTCATTTCAAACGTATTAAAAAATATTAATATTTTGATTTCTGACGATTTAATGTTACAGGGAAAGATTAATGGCCATTTTAAATTGTTGACCATACGAAAATAATTAAATTATAGAATGTTCTTTACGCTGATAAAATGTTTGAAAAAACTGACCACTTAATTTTTTTTTCGTCATTTAAGGATCTAAAATATGATGTCTAAGACGACAAAATTTAATGTCTAAGAATTGAAAAAAAAACTAATCATTTTTTCAGACCTGAAATCCCTTCAACCTGTGTTGATTTTATTTAATTGGGGAGAAATTTTCTGGAAGTTGATTTGAAGGCAAGGCAAGAAGAAATTTAAAAAAAGTGAAACATAATTTTTTAATTTGCATTCAAGCGTTCTCATTTATCAGGAATTTATTTATAATACGCGAAACCCAAAAGAAATTTTTTGCAATTGTTTTAATCAACACTTAAAATTTAAATTGAGAAATTATTGAGCTCTCGGGTTTTTTGGTTTGGCCGATTAAAGATATTATGAATTAACAGGTTTGAGGGATCGATTTCCCCAACTCCCTTTAGTTATGCCGCTGTGAGAAAATTAAACACTTTTCGTTCATGTTATCACCTTTAATATTTATCATTGTTATTTTTTTAAATCTACAAATGATTTGGGAATGCGGGGGTAAGATAAAGTATACTCCATAAGGGTGGGGGGTTATTCACTTGAAGTGAAATTTAGTTCTAAAAGTGCCTTATATACATTGCTCTTCCTAAAAAGAATTAAGTTTGAATTTGTAGATTCATAAACCTCTGTGATTCTTTCAAGGAGGTAGGATAGAAGTGAGATAACATTGAAAGGAGGAACTTGACTTGGAATTAGCTTTTGTTGAAAGAAATGTCATTTATTTAACCAGCACCCATACTTTATCTTCAAACAAATCTATCACCAAAAAATAGAGAGTATGAGGATTACGTGTAACTCGTTTGCGAGGCATAATACTTACTCACCGCGCCACTGATACGGAAAGTATAGGTACTCGAGTTTACCCGATTAGTGAACTCGAAGAAGTGAACAGTGGACGCGAATCACGATCACGAAAAATCTGTAAACCATACGCGGCTATAGCACGTTATTAGGGAAGAGCTTTGAACGTATACACGTATCTCAGTATCCGTGCGATATGTCATATATATACGATGTCATTTTTATATACAGTACGTATATGTCGTATAGCCTATATACCTATACGTGTTAGACACGATGGAAATCTTGGCAGGCTGAAAATGCTGAATTAATCTACAAAATGAAATCGATACGAAAAGCGAACAGAAGGAATTTTTTTCTTTTCACGCGTTTCGGAAACATTATTTTTCCGACCGAAACGGTGAAATGAAAATTCTTCGCATTTCTGCGAATCAATTACCGATTTTCGGGCCATAGTATTAGCGGTTGCGAGTATTTTGCTTTGCCAGCGAGTTTATTATATGGAAATCGAAGAAAACGAACCGGCGTAAGTATAATTAAGTAGGAAACCTCGGCTTTATTTAATACCCAACTGAAAAATAGGCGTGGTTGCGTTGACGTCTCCCAATCACGGATAAGTTCCCCTTACAAGAATTCCCGCCATTTCTATCTTCTCTCGTGCGCTAAACGCGTTACGGTTACATCGCCCGAGTATATCACGGCATTTATATCTATCTTTTCATTGTTTTGAAATAATCGCGCCACTCTTTTCTTTTTTGATGCTTTTTTCCTTCACCATTCTGCTTATCATCGTGTTTCCACCGTACGGTGTGCTTTTCCTTTAACTTTTCCTTTTCCCTTTCATCGCTGCCCGCCAGTGTCTAGTGTCTAAGAGGTTAGGCCTATACGCTAAATAGGCCTGTGCTTTCGTCTTCGCTGCTTTTTCGAATCAACTCATTCTAAAATTGAAAATGTACGCTCCGATGCGTCGATTACATAACTATTGTCTATAGTTATAATATTGTAATTTCTATATGTATCTGTTATTTCTTTGAATAGTTTCACTCTTCTATTCCTGTGTTGGGTAATCGAATCAAATGCAAAAATATTAGATATTGAATTCCAATCACTAATAGAGGCAACTTAAATGAAGATTAATACATATGAGCTACAGCTTACAAAACAACAAATCCTCATCGAATTTCATGTTAAATAGATCTATGCTTTTTCGATTTCGTCATTTCATTGCATACTCATGCACATTTTCGCGGAGTATTAGAATATTTTTGTATTCTATGTATACTCTAAATGAAATACAATAAAATTTGAGTTGTTTTATAGCTAGTGAAAATAACAATTATTTCATAATGTGCTTGCGTAATTGGATATACGTATATATATATATATTATTTATATAATCGGTGTTGAGCGTGAGATTTTTCTGCCCACATACTTGTAATGCTAACTCTAAATCGCATCTGGTAACGTGGTAATACAAGGATAGGCTATGCACAACTTCCTCAACAAATTCACGAAATATTAAATTTAAAAACAAATTAATTGATTTAAATGTCAAAGTCTTAAAAAAGAAATTTTTGCTGACAACGCAAAGATGCTCTGGACATTCATTCACAATTTTTTCGATCGAAAACAGAATTCGAATGTTTTTAAGTTCCAAATGTGTTTGAAAATAAAATCGTTTTTGTATTGTAATCAGTACCAACTTGTTTACTCAGTGGTGGCAATCATTGAAAATTCATCGCTTCTAAGTATACTGTGTTACTGAGCAATTTTCCTCAATCTCTTAAAAACATTTATTATTAAAGGGTGACCAGGGGCGTAACGAAGACATTCTTCAGGGGGGGGGAGAAAACCAAAAATTGCCAACTAATATCATGAAATTTTCCCAACTGTTGACCTTTTTTTTTTTTTTTTTTTTTTAGTCTTCAAAAATTTTAAAATAGTTGTAATAATACTGCTACGCTAAAACTCTAAATTTACAAACTTTACAAAAGCCAAGGGGGCTACGTCTCTAGTTGTGTGCTATATGTACATGATATAAGTTGGCATCAGTTCGAATTTATTCGAGTTCTTATTTTCCCAAAAAAAATTCCAAGTTCCCAATTTCAACGTTGAACAATTATAAATTTCCCAACTTTTCAAAACACCTGGGGGGGAAGCTCTCCCCCATCCCCCCCTTAGTTACGCCCCTGAGGGTGACTCATTTCGTCGTAAAACATTCGAATGATGCCATTTTGTAGCGAAGTTGTGATAATCTGAGTATTCTTGTGAGGTAAAAATCGGCCATATTTTCTCTTCTTCGTTTTGAAGAGTTCAAAACAGACCTGTACTAATGTAAGCAAGCTATATAAAACATTCACTTATTATTCACTCTTGAGAATGGGTATAACAACGTACAAAAATTGGTACGTTTCATCAAAATGAAAGAAAAAGGTTTAGACTGTATAAATTTTGAAACAATTGTCGGCTAAAATTTTCATCAGAATTCAGACGATGAAATGTGAAATTTTCGAGCAAAGAGTTTTAAATTATTCTAGTTTTGAAAAATTCGACTCGTTTTGGCAAATGTTTTTATTAATTTTGAGAATGAGAGTTTTGATCATTATTTATATACTTTTCAGAAAAAAAAAAGGAAATTCGCTACCTCGCCAAGTATAATTTTTACCATCTGTGTTTTCAATTTTTCATCTTTATTTTTTATCCAAAGTAATAAGAAAGAATTAATTCAGTTTTTTTTGGAGGCATAAAAAAATTTGATATACCCCCCCCCCCTATGATAAACATGATACGCTGAGAGTCTACCTTTGTTGCATGACGAGCTAAATGGGGGTCTTGGTACTGTGTTATATAATTTCTATAGTATTCATTGATGAAGTTCTGATACGTATTTTTCCCTTTCAAATTGCCATTATAATTATTGTATTTTGAGAAAAAGAAACTCAACGTTTATATTTTTACATGTATAAACGAGTATCTCATCTATTCGTAAAATTCAACATGAAATATACGTATAAAGACCTATCAGAAAGTAGTTCATCTTTTAGTTAAATATTTTAACATTTTTCCATAAATAAATAAATAAAAAAAAATTGTCGCCTCTTATCGTTGTAGATGCAGATTTACGAAGAAAAGAAAAGTTCCATCCCACACGGTGGGCGGTGGAGAGGAAGGGGTATAAGGGATAGACTGCTCCCGAGCTCGAATTCCTTAGAGGGCTCAAAGATCCAAATTTTAGGTTTTTAAATTTTAATTATTATTATTATTTACTTTTTTTTTAATATTGTTTTTTCAAAATCTCATTGGATTTAATAAATGAAAAATATTAGAATAAAAACCGAAGACCGAATATTATTTTCGCTTCTCAGCCAATTCTGGCTCTCCTTAGGTGCGCGTACACGCAGGCCTGTATGAATAAAATCGAAACCAGCACACTAACGAATTATAATTTTGTTTCATGTTTTTAATCTAAAGTAATCCTGTCAACAGCATCGTTATGAAAAGACTGTGGCCCAAAGGTGAAAAAATATCCAGCAACAGTCTCAAACTATACGCCGAATATGTAGTTACGTTCGTATAGAGATACTATACCTATACGTGGATTGTAATAATACTTGGTAAAAAACCATCATCCTAAATGCGACCAAAATGAAACGAATAAAAAGAAAAAAACCAACCGCACGGATTTGCTTTGCTCGAAAAAGTTGGTAAATCGACAATGGGAAAATTACAGCAACACGCTATATTGATAGGTGTGATCGTCTGCGTAAGGAGGAGAAATAAAACTGGCGCCTCCCTTCGACCGTTTCAGGGGATTACAAGCTGTTATCACGGACCAACTTTTTCCATGTATCCCGTTATAAGCGTATTTCATTTTCCAACTTCTTTTCAGTAACGTACATGATAACGACCGGTCGTGTTTGAAAAGCGCATCACGCCGTTTTACGCGGCCGCAACTTCGTAAGCCTACAAGAGTTGCACGTTCGCATTTCGTTTGTTTGGTTGCCTTCTAATTCTTTTTGATCTTTACCATGGTGGCGGTTTTTCGTGAAACATGATTATTTAAGCGGTTTTGTTAAATTAACTCGTTGCAAATATGATTCGTTATTTAGATTTTAAGCGAAAAATGTTTTCCGATTCGGCGATTTTTTCCGTCTTTTCTTTGCATTTGAATAAGAATAATTGTTGGTGATCTGTGTCGAGTAAAATGGAAATATCAATTTCGGCCGCTCCTTTAGACTTTAGTTTATCCATGAGAAATGCCATCCGATCGGAAGCATCGCAAGAGCGTCATAATCCGAGTCTTTTGAAATTACTGCAAAGCAATGGAAACGCAGCTGTTCGAGCCAAAGATACAGAAACCAACAGCGCTTTTCGAATTGTCACTCCGAAACTCAAAATAGAAGGTACCGCAATTATATGCATTATCCAGTGTACTATAACCTGCTTTAAGCAAATTTCATCTAATACATCTCCGCTGTTCGTAATGTTTATGTATAAGCACATATCTCGTATAAATTCATTTGGAATGTTCTATCCTTCTCCCCACCCTCTTAATAAATTTATATACATCGGGCCATCGTCATAGACTGCTAACTGATTAAAGTATAGATGATCATGATGCAACCTTGCAATGTTGATACTATATGTATGAATAGGTGAAGTGAAGTGAAGTATTATGCTTGGGTAATATGCTCTTCGTGATGGTATCTCAGCTGGTCCGCATCTTTACTATGTACCTTCAATCTTGTGAGAAGAATCACGTTTATACTTACTCGTAAAATGAGTAGGTATGTAATACAAGTTACCCGTACTTATTCAGGGAAATTATGATATAGCTATAATTAGCTAATGCATCGATCTGAATGACGGATATGACAAATCAGCCTTGAACATTTAGAACGATCATTTTATTCATTTATTGAAAAATATATCATTCCTACATCTAATGTGTATCACCTACCTAAGTCACAGATGTCTTTTGTCGTTTATACTAATTATTTTTGTATTTCATGAGGTCTTAAATGGCCTAGATAGATATACTCGTACTACCATCGTCTCACAATAAGGTCCTATTGAGTAATTACTAATTAGTCCCACACGCTTCGTGTTCTCTAGAAATTTCATAAATTGAAAAGTTGTTTGGACTAATTCGTAGTTTCCAGTCCCCACCGGAGCGTATTAATCATAATTTTTTGAAGGCCCAATGGGGTCGGCCAAAAAATACTTTACTTTTTAATTATTTATTCATATAGTTAATGGTTATTATGATTTAACATTTTCTCTTACTACTCTGTCACATCTGAATTCCTAAGACTGTATGTTTTGCAAACTTCGATAAGTCCAATGAGTAGCGCGACCGGTACCCGCACCTAGGTTATCGAGGCCAGCTCAACTTACTAGCTGTATCGTTTCCATCAGTAGCAATCAAAGCTAATGTTTGAGGAAAAATTAATAGAATATAAATGATGCCACGATAATGAGCAAAACCCCGTTTTTATTTGCCAATTATGTAATCTCTAATCATCAATTAATCTTTTTCCCTCTTACTTTAGATTTCGTTTAAAATGTTTTCATGAAAAAATTATATAAATGAATATTTAATTATTTACAATAATTTCTATCATGCATTTTGCGAATGAAATGAATAATTTTCTGATGGATCTTCCTATATTCCTATGAATTGTTTTCTAAATGTAAATTAAGAAGCAGGTTCAAAGTGGCAATAAAAATTGTATGGCATTTCGGAAAAATAAAATATGAAACGAATGTGTTTGTGACATCATGAAGTAAAATTCAATCAGTCTAGTATTGGGCTTGAATGCTTTATTTTTCTTTTTTCTAGACCTTGATTTTCTCTGTAAGGTCTCACATGACTGATTATTTTGAATTTAATCATCTTATCAAATAATATTTACGTAAAACATTACCGTCGCAAGAAATTCGTTGAAATAAAAAATTTAAGCATTTTTATCCGCTTCACCATGTCTATCGACTGAAAAAGTGTGCTTCTCGAAAAAATGATCCTCAATAGTTTTAGTCGAAATATCCGTAACGAATCAGTTCAATTGAGAGGTATAAAAATTTATACGAAAGTTCCCTTGATTTTGCTTCGTATGTACGTACATGGATAGATACAACGAACGAATGTGAAAAGTAAATTGACATATTGAAATCTAAGCTATGCTTTCTTTTCATTTCTCATGCTCCCCTACAACACTCAGCTTCGAATTGTGAATAAGTATACATTTCAAACATAAACCGAAAACCATCACGTTTAGATTTTCGTAAACTTTTATCGACTATCATATTCGATTCGAATAGAAATATACGCTAATATTCGAGCAAATTCCTTTAGAGGGTGTATTAGGCATTGATTAAGGATAAGGTGTATTTATCATGAACTGATTATTTAATCTTTTTACCCATTCAACTCATTCTCAATTTCATATGAGTTAGAAGAAAATCATTTATTACCGCAAATCCTTTGCAAAAAAAAAAAAGAGGAAAAAATCGATCATTCGAAACATTTATGATTCCTTCTACAGCGTATCCGCAGTTAATCGAATCATCTTTTCCGTCTCCGAATCTCGATTAATATTTGATCATCTTCGTCCCTCAAAAAAATGACGGAAGGGGAAAGTAAACGCAGATATTAAGATAAAAGTTAATTTACGTCATGTTACATGACAATCCGCTTAAATATCATCCTTTTTTCTTCATCATAAATTAATGAAAAATTCGTTACAAAAAACTTAGCTTGAAATATCATAGAAAGATTGGCAAAATGAAGTGTATAGGGTGAAACTGCTAGCCTGAAAAAAATCGGGTGTATTTTCAGACCAAGTGATGTGGGTTTTTTAATTGCTCAAAATAAAAAAATACACCGCCGTTGCGGTGAACTGGTAGCACGTATCAAATGCAGCGGCTACGTTAGAAAGTGAAAGCTACTAGGGAATTAACTTTTGCTTCCTCTTCATTGAAAAAAAGATATAAATCTGCTGATTCCTCTGGTGCTGTTATAAAACTAGGTACTTAAGGGTGCGTTACAAACCAAAATTTTGGGAACGCTATATTCTTTAATTTTGTTTCTTTTGAAACAAAAATAATCCTCGGAAGGATTTCAGCTAAAGATACTATGATTAAGAGCACGCAAAGCTAAAAAACTGAAATTATAAAATTCATTCGATTTTTTTTTGTCTAAATTGGTAAATGTAGGTAAGGGTTGAAAGTTGACAACAAATTTAATGATGTTTTTTATCGCTGTGATATTATTTTGAAAAGGTCATATTTTCAAAAAAAAAAAAAAAAATGTATAGAAAAGGTATGTGGCTGCAGCTTCTACACCTTGAAGGATAGATATCATTTCGGTTAAAAAAAAAAAAAAAAAAAAGTCGTAAAAAGAACCCGCAGTATGCAATAATTATTCGAATAATTTTGGCAGATTTAAGGCAATTTTGAGTAAATTCAGGCTTCATTACAACAACAACAAAAAAAATTCATTCCATTCAAAATTTCTAGTGATGTATCAAAATTATTCAAAACTTTTTACTTGATTACTTATCTCCATTTACGTGTCACGCGCTGCTGCAAAATCCAGAAGCACGGAGGAGTCAAGTTGATTTGGAAGAAGATGGCATTGTTTGAGGGAGAGGAAAAGCTAAACTATTGTGTGTTTATCACCTCGAATGAGGTCAACACGAAAAGAGCATAGTAAAAGTACACCGCAAATATGGTTAAATTTTGAGCAATCTGTGAGGATATATTGAATAGATAAATAGGATAGAGCAGCTGTTGGGCATATTTTTATTTCTAGATTATTAATGAAATCACTACATTTATTATTGCATCATCTAAAATGTGACGTGAAAGGAAATCATCGTACATCACATATGTTTACAGTTGCTTCAAATATGATAATTGCAGTTTTTTAGTTTTGAAAAAAGTTTGAAGTCGAGTGAAGGTGTAATTTTTACGATTTTCTAGTAATTGTAGTTTATTTCCTTTTTTCCTTATTTCAATCTTTTTTTGTCCTTATGTTAGTTCCCACATGAAGAAATTTCACCTTACGGCATGGCACTCCTTAAGTATGAATGAAAATAAATTTTGTATTTTTAGATTAAAAACATTCTTTTTAGAAGGCAGAGCTCTGGAAAATAATAATAATGCTTTCTCCTATGAATATGATATATAATGTTTTAATACGCCCTAACCTAATATTCATATTGAAATAATGCGCACCATAGCTAATTTGCTTGATTCATTTTTTTTTTTTGCAACCATCGTCACAAGAAACCAAAACATCACGAGCTTTTTTTATTTTATTTGAAAATTGTATTCGCGACATTGAAAAATATTCGCATACAAGTCAGGTAGATCCTCTTTGATATCCTCAAAGATTTTTTTGTAATCTTCCGAAGGTCTATGTTCATTATTCTCCATGATTAAAAATTATAATATACGCTACTGCAGTAATTACCCATTCAAATGTAGCATCATGATAAGTATATCGTCGTTATGAAAATAAGTTTTGAAAATTATTGTTATACATTGTCAGTCTTGCCAGAATTTGGGATAACATGTTGTGGCGTTTTAAATTCGTATGAAGATAAACTTGGAAAAAAATTTAAAAAACGAGTCTGCGTGAGAATTTATCAAAAAACAAGAAAAAAAACTGTTCCTGGGATCAGATTCTTCGAAAAATATTAATTTTTTTATTTAATTTTTTTTGCAATTTTCGTAAGTAAAAAACATCAGCATATAAGTTTATTTTTCTGAATATTTATATTTCCTATTTTAATCTTTACCTCCTTAAAACAAATCTTAGCCAATTGAAATCTTCAACCTCTGCCGTAAATTGTCACAATAACTTCTGCATGGCAAACGATATGATATTCGTGTGAAAATAAGAATATAGCTTAATAGTAAAAAATTGCAATAAATATATCCGTAGACAACTGTTTGTAAAATTCCCCCGCACATATGTTGTATAATTCGCAGATACCAAATCTAAATAAATACCTATCATGGCTATCATTACAATAGAAATGTGTAGAAATCCAAAATTTTTAATGTCTATAGTTCGCCATAAATGTCTCAAGCACATAAATATAATTTAATGATAATTTCGAAAGAATTTTACGTTCAGTATTTGCAATCAGACGCTGACCTGTCAATCGAAGTATCTGAAATTTTGTAGTATGCCTTCTAAGATACGCAATTCCACTTGTGAATATGGTTCATCATTTCTTCAGTATGAAAAATTTATTTAATTCTTGTGAAAACAAATGTTTTAGACGAATTCTTGATTATTTTGCTATTCCTTTTCGTAAACTCTGAATTTTTTTAATTTAAAAAATAACAACGACAATAATCATAGTAATAGTACAGTAATAAAAAGCAGTAAGTTACAAACGAAAGATAAAATCTAATAGGTACATTGCCAATAAAAAGTTTTCACCATGTAGGTGGAGAGAAGATAATTTTTTTATTTCTCAGGTATTTTGTATTTTTATTTATTTATTTTTCAATAAAATTAACAAAAACTGGACATGTTAAAATATTGTACCATAGATGAAACATACATAGATAGCCCACCGTACGTTAAATTTTTATCACTCAAAAACTGAGTTGGAATCGTTTTTTGCTAATATCTTGGAAACAATTCAAGATATAGGGCTTGCAAATGACTCATTTTAAAGAGATTGGAATAGAGAATCATTTAATTTTTCCAAAGTTACTCCTGTCCGTTTACTTTTGCAATTAATTTCGAAAAACGATTTTTTTACTTTACTATGAATTATCTCAAAAAGTAAATCAATAACGATTGTTTTTTAATAGTGAAACACATTCAGAATTTCATGCTTTTTCGAATGAGCTACTTGAAAAGTTTCTATCTATATTCTTTCTTAAGATATTTGCAAAAAACCAAGCAATAAGTCTAATTTATTCTTAGTACTGGAGCTCATTCACAGAGAGCGCTCTAAAAAATGAATTAGTTTTATTAAAATAACTCGAGACTCACATCGATGGCAATAATATTTTAGTATTGAATCATGTATAAAATGTTAAGCTCTTTCGAATAAGCCATTTCCGAACACTCTAACTCAATTTTTTGCCTAGATATTAATAAAAAACTTTCTGGCTCCTTTTTCAACATTTATGAGTGATAAATTCGATATACCGGTGGGCTATCTATGTATGGTTAATGTATGATTGTACTAAGAAAATTGATATTTCTTCATTTTATGTGTATTTATGAAACATTTTTTTTTTCTCATTCTGAGATTCATTTATTCTCTCTTTTTTTTTTTTTGTAAAACATTTAATTAACAATGCGAAAAAGCAACAAAAACATAATTTTGTTGTAATTCCCAAATAAGATGTTTGAATTTAAATTGATGAATAAAAACAAATGAATTAGGTAACAGTATATTTGTGTACTCATTAAAATAAATAATACAGAAAAGTCTAGATTTCTTACGCATATTCATGCTATAAAAAGTGATATGAACCGCATGCATATTTCACCACGAGAGACGTCAGCTAGCAAAAATGTTGATTTCTTTGAACGTTTTCGAGGAGTTTCCACCAACATTTTCATTTCGATGCGCTATGTTATGCCTACATCGTTGACGTTCTTTTTAATCTCGAAAAGAATAAGTT
This sequence comes from Phenacoccus solenopsis, assembly GCA_009761765.1. Taxonomy (NCBI): domain Eukaryota; kingdom Metazoa; phylum Arthropoda; class Insecta; order Hemiptera; family Pseudococcidae; genus Phenacoccus; species Phenacoccus solenopsis. Next base: position 3,265,048 of record CM019752.1, on the reverse strand, counting down.
AGCACAAGCTTGAGCAAGTATGTCAGCGAATCTTTAAATCAAAACTAAAATATGTGGGCTTTTTTTTCAACATTTCTCAATGCCAAAGTTTAAGAAATTTTCATTTGATATAGAATAACTTATCTTTGAAATAATCTAAATAAAAATAAAGTTTGGTAAAAATTTGGGATCGAAATGAAATATAAATGCTTTTCATTATGCATTTGTGTATTACGAAGTTTTTTGTTTTGTTTTATAATGTTACGGGTATTTGAAAATGACCATCAATAAACCGAAACAGTATGGTCCGCGAACCCCGAAAGTAAATAAATGTTTAACGGCGTTATCGCGACACGTAAAAACTTTGGTCGTTTTCATTCTTAAATAAAGCAAACACCTATCTAGCGAAAAGCAGAAAATCACATAGCCAGCTAAAATATTAATATAGTTACAGGTAAAAGTAAAACTGATTGCACGATAGTCGATAGTAATAATAGCGAGGCACAGGCGGTACAACAGACCGCTATGATATTAAGTGGCTTTGAATACGATACCTAGGATTTTCAAACTGTATCGATAATATAGCTCGCCGATACGAGGGTTAACAATCTCCAACAGCTTGTTTCTTGAGCAAACAACATGGCAGTCATAGCAGCTCGATTTGTAAATAGAAGAATATACTACTCTAAATAATGTACAACGGTACAAACGATCATAAATAATAGCGGTTATCGTAGGTGGGGTCTAACGTTTTGTTTACACTTCAAACGTTGGTGTTTGCTCTGTGAGAAAAACGAAAAAAAAAAAAAATTAGCGGGCACTTTTTGATAGCTTCGTTTTTGTTATACTCTGCCACCTTCCCTTTTATATACGCGACAAACATCGCCTCGATACACGCGATATTAAAATTTTATTAGGTATATTCGGGGGTTTTTCTTTTATAGATGAACCTATTCTACCTTAAATGTTTTCGCTTACATAATATGCACAATATTATTTATTGTAAAAAATTTGCCCATTTCTAAAATACAGTAATAGGTGCCTGAGTATAACGGAGTATATTAATGTACGCCACTTGTGGCGCCCTAGAATGCAATGCGTATTTGTCTCCCTTCAGTATGTGGTAGTGGTACAATTCTCCTAAGGGCTTATTTATCAATTAATTTTTCCATGTTACCCGTAAGGTTTGGTCGAAAAAATTTATATTCCCGAAATCGATAACATGCGTTACATCAATGCCCATCTGATGGACTTTTCATACGAAAATATCGTCTAATTGTTACGCCTTTAATTAAGGCAATGAATCATATGTCGTGACTGTGTATAAAGAGCTCAGTGCTGCGTGACGATTGCTGACAACTGATTATGGCAGCATTCCTTCGCCTTCATTTTACGAGTAAATACGATAGGGGTGAACATCTGCAACTTTTCACTAATGGTGTGGTTAATAAGTGGAACGAATGAGGTAGTTAATGCGCCGCGATCTTTATGAACTTTCATGACTTTACAACATCTACTTAATGAAATCTGTTTTCGAAAACATTCTATAAGCTTGTTGTTCGACGATTCCCGTACAATCGAAATTGAGAGTTCTCTTAAATTCACTCTAGGGCGTGGAAAAGAATTTTTAATTAAATCCTGCGAAAGTTCATATAAAATTTTCTCCACACTGAGGAATGTAAAGTTGAACGAATAATTTTGAAAATAATAATAATAATAAAAAAAAGGCAAATGCAAAAATGTAGATGTAGTTAAAAAACGTTGTTCAAAACTAGCAGATTTTTTTTGAAGTGTATCAAGTCGAGTACCTAAGTGTTATTTTAAAATCTCTTAAAATTGTAGATATAAATTGGCGAATATTAATGAATTTTCATCATTCTTTGTTGTCTAACCGATTTGATGACTTGTTACTGAGAATAATTGGCTCAGACTCAGGCTTAATTTAATGGTGCAAGCACCCTGCACTTTGTGGTCCACAACTCATTATCACCTGGGTATTAGGGGCTAATTAGGACTTCAGCTGATAACACTAGACTTTCTGTGCAGTTACATGAGTCGATTTGTTTGAGGAAGAATGCTTTGAGAACAGTGGAATAAATTCCTACCACTACATCTGAGATTTTTCGGGGTTCCAAAACTTGCTCCTGTAACCACAGTTGCCCTAACATGTACTACAGTTCGGAGTACATGGAAAATGAATGAAGGAATAGTTCTGGCTCGAAGAAATGGAAAATGTTCCTCTGATTTACTAGGGCTATATTCGGTAAATGCGAATCTCGGAGGAAAAGAATAATCTAACCATTATACTTGTATTGTAGCTATTCAATGATGTAGAAAACTTGCTCGCAATTTAAAGTCTGAATAATTGTAAATTGGTTCCGAAATCAGCTAAAGTCAGAAGTTGAGTTTATATCTTTGCATTGAAATTTTAGAGGCGGGGGAACTTGAAAATGGGATTCATTCTAAATTTTTTTTTCCCGAGTGATGTTTCTAGATCATTTTTAAGCGTGTGTGGTTTTTTTTCTCATACAGCTCAAATCATTCGGTGATAAGTGTAATAACTGTAAATAAATTTAAAAAGTTTAGTTTTTTTTTTTTTTTTTTTTTTTATTAATTTGTTATAGTGGCGTCTATAACTACTATGGTTTTTACGCCACTCTCATGGGAAAGTTAGTTCAGATGAGGTGGAAAAGGTTGCTTCTTTTGAGGAAGGTGAGGACTGTGAGGATATACGAAAGATCGTCAGTAATGGGGGTAGGACAGTTAGGAACTTTCAAGGAGTACCGAATATCTCGAAAGGAAGGGCACTCATGGAGTAAATGTACAATGAATGTGGGGGAGTTATCGCAAAACTGGCAGTTGGGAGGTTCACGAATACCTGAAAAGAAATGGCTGTGTGTGACTTTTGTATGGCCTATTCGAACTCTGGTTATGACTGCTTGTTCTCGTCTGTTTAATGAAGTCAGAGTTTTCCAAGAAGCTATTGATTTTTTATGGAAGGAAAGCTTGGATGGAATTTGGGTCCAATTTTTGTTAAACTAATTTTTCTGAAAAATCGAGTGGACAACGTGATTTTCAAGAAATAGTTTTTTTGATGGTATTCAGAGGTGATTGGGAAGTGATATTTTAGAATTAGAATGTGGAATGGAAGTCAAAAATCGGAGATGATTACTAAATCGTGTAAAGTTTTCTTGAAAAATTTAGCTACTGAACAAGTAACCTCATTAGTTTTGTGACTTTGCTCGTTGCCTAGTTAAAGTGTGAAAACCTGGGTCAATGAAAAAATATCAAGAGTCAAATGATTCGAGTCTTTGGAACACTTGGAGCTAAAATCTCGGAGATAAGTCAGAAACAAATTTTGAATATTGCTTCGGAATAAAATGTAGTCAGTAGTGATATTTTGAGAATTAGCTTCGATTCGAGTTAAAAAGTCGGAATCATATTTTATAAATAACTCTATGGGAGCAGTCAATTTTTTGGCTGACTCCAGATTTTTGGTTTTTGATCATAAACTAAACTATTAAACTCTTCATCCCGAGGAGTCGTTGAGTGATATTAGATGATTTTGGCCTGATCAATCTATAAACCCATTTTGTTGCCATAGAAAGAAGCATGATACATGTCAAAGGTTAATTCAAATCTGACTAATTTTGTGGAGAGAAATTTCTGTTTCACTTTTTCTTTTAATCGCGAGAAACTACCCCTTTTGAGGAAATTAGGAATGAAATTTAATACTTGGACTAGTTTGTATTCTACTCGTTTTTTACCAAATTTATTTCTGAAATCTGGGCAAACAAACATTCTATTTTGTTTTAATAAGATAGTCAATTCTTGATGATTTTGCCAGAGGTTGTAAAAGTCCATTTCTGTGGGCACCGTCCATAATATATTTTTTTACTGGCACCAAATCTAAATATCTGCAGATTTCTACCTTTTTCTATTATGTGGACAAAGTTGTTTACTTTATTAGTGTGGCTCTGTGTCCAATTTTTAGAGACTCACCTAGCCAAGAAGTATCAGGGGGAAGAGGTTTGATTTTTTCGCTGGGATATATCGTATTATAGATTTTGCTGATCTATACGCTGTATAGTTGGGGAGTGGAAAGTGGCTTAATTCTGTTTTAGGGGCATAAATTGTTTTAATCCATAAAAAATTTACGAGTATATTTTAATACATAATTTTAGAGAGCAAAACATTTATTTTGTAATGATTCGTATAGAAATGAGAGTAATAATACTCGGTTAATTGTGAAAAAGTTATTTATTTATTATTTATTTTTTTTTTGGAATTTAGGAAATCCACCTGTTTCAGTATAAATTTACGCAACTACTGTTTTTATACAGAAATCTTATGATTTAACAATATTTGGATATATTCAAAAAACTGAGCTCTTGGATGAGGTTCTCACACCCAAGCCTCTCCTGTTTGGCTATAGCCTTACTAATTTTTAATATTATCCTGATAATTTTTCAGTACACCTATGTAAGTATAGGTATAGAGTGTGAAAGGTTCCTATACATCAGCTAATATAAGTATAACAGGTAACAGGTACGTGTATATCTATATAGGTAGGCTATCTTCAAAAATTGAAACTCTAAACAAACTTCAAATTGAGTAGACTCTGATAAGTTCTCCTCTCTGATAATGAATTACCTATACGATGTGATAATAAACAAACAAAATACGTACGTCTTACGAATTTTATTACTTTATAGACTAGATTCGCATTAATAATATTATAACTTTACCTTGGTGCACGGGTATCGCGTATTCGATTTTTTCGACAATTCGACAACTTGGTCGCATCATCTAGACTTACGAGACGGCGAGCTACCTAATCAATTTATTTACGGCGATTAGGTACAATATATTATCTTTATCGCGCGACGCCGAGTACTTAGTCGCCTGTATATAAGGTATCAAAACGCAATAAAGCGCTGTCGAAGCGAAAAATTAATTTCGTGCTCTTTACACGAGGATTAAAGACCAGCTTAGAGTCGATATAAGTTATCGTTACACAATAAATTTCTTTCGTTTGAAACGTACTAAATCAAAATTTTTTATTTTCACTAATTTAGGTAATAAGTGTCACTAGCTACTCATTTTGAACCGTCATTTGGGTCAAAAGCATTAACACTTAATTCTATTAAGTACTCTTATAATTTTAGAATACCCTATTTTTCTTGGAATACCTACCTATAGTCCTATACCTATGCCAAATAGTGTACCATATTATATCGATCGAAGATGAAATTAAAATCATATCTACTTATACACTATAGAAATTATTGTTTCGATATTATTGAATACTGAGTGATATATTGATTCATATTGGTGGGGATGTGGAAGCTCGAACGTCTAGTAATGTTAAACGTTGTAACGTTGGCCATTCATCATCGATTTTCTTCGGAAAAATATTGTCCCTTTTTAATTAAATTAATACTCGACGGAACTGTTTATAAGAAAATGAACTCATCAATGTAAACATTTGCGCGCGCTGGCACGGTATAACGGATTGAAACCGAACGTAATACAGCGACGAAACTATTAATATTGGATGGATATTAAGGTAAATGACTCTGAAAGATGATCTTATTAACAACGATGAGAAAGTATTCGCTCGAATCAAGGGCTGTAAAAGAGGGTTATTGGTTACGTAAACCCTCTATTGTAAATATAAAACGCCTTGTTCGAGTCCAATAGCTCAAGTGTCGCATTAGCGAACGGCGACGACTAAGTGCACGGGTGTATAACGGCTACCAAGAAGAATAGGCCTACATCACTTTTAAAGTACAGATTGGCTACAGAAACACCTGATACCGGAGTCAAAATATGAACGGCGACGTTTTAGCCTACGGTGTTTTTAGGGTTACCCAACAAATCCGTTTAGATTTTCGCCTACTGGCGTACTATACGTTTTAGGTATGAGTATGCTATACGCTATACGCATTTCGATGTGCCGTCTGTTTCTTTCTTTCCTTCTTTCTTTCTCTCTGTTTCTTTTTTGATTTTGTTTTTTTCGAGAATCTAAAGAGTTGAAATCTTGAAAGATTATAGCGTGGAAGAATTTCTGTTGAAAAACCAAATCAAAAATTATTGTCGTCATCGATCGCGAATATACAGCTCTAATCCAGCTTAATGGTCGCAAATAAATACCGCTTAAGCTTCCCTAGAGGACTGAATTAAGCTTGTAAGTATTTAAGAAGGATCAGAAACCATGTCAATTTTTCTCGCTAAATAATGCAAAAATCTGCGCCGAAAAAAAAAACGCTCCGTCACGACGTTTATTCACGTCAGACTTTGAAAATAATCTGGCACGTTGATTAAATCATCAACTTGGTTTGTCATCATCAAATCATCCTGCGCACAGAGATACATAGCGTTAACACATAAGTTTAGATAGTTTACATACCACGCATATAACGTGAAGTGTACATGTATGTGTTGGTGTTGCAGCTCAAATCCGAATAAGTTTGTTTAGATTTAACTGTGTATACGTATACGTATGTATGTACATACTTCATAGTACATTGATATAAGGCGCTCATCTTATTAAATAGTAAGTTTAGCAATCGAGTACAGCGACAACCGATAACCTATGCTGTCATTCCTTAGCACACAGATACCCATTAAGTCAACTAAAAATGTAAATAAACACCAGCGCAGATTTATTCTCGCATCGAAAGACGCATTATTTAAGTCGAACTCAGCTGCATCTTATCTCAACCCTTTAACATTAGAGTCCACAAGATACGATTAAGTATATCAGCATGCGCGACTATACGTGTATGAAAGACTAGCTCAAACGACTAAATAATCCATTTCACGAAAACGAAGCCGAGTTTACGAACCACTGGCACTAAAATAATACTCGCTGAAACGCTTAAAATGATATTACAATCCCAGTCACCTAACCTAACTGCTCTATACAACTAAAGTTGGTCTTATAAACAAATTTATAAGCCGCAAGAAAGTTAACACATAATTTATTACTAAATGTTTGTTTGCAAACTCGCCGAGCGGCTGGTACACGATTAAATCCAAATGATTTACGATAATAAATGTCGCTACATTACGGTTCGCGATGAATTTAAAATATTTCATGGGTCCAGCTCGCTAGGCTAGGAGCCTAGACATTTAGCTCTTTTGATTGTTGTTTTTGTTGATGATTTCCTACGAATAGGTATTTGTTATCATTTGTACGAGCATTTATTAGCTCCTTTCAACCGCGTGAAACTTCATAAGTACGTATATCGATTGCTGTCGTGAAACTTACTGGCTTGTACTTTCCAGTCTTTAGATCAGCTGTTAGTGTAATTCTCGCCAAATTTTTCGTCATTAGTGAAGATTACTTTCGAGCAAAATCCACTTATGCATTCACTATGGTTTTTATGTTGATTTTTTTTTTCGTTACTTTTTTTGCTTTATTTGTTTTGTTTGTTTGTTTATTTATTGGCGGATTAACTCTAAATTTAGAGGATAGGTAGAAAAAGTGGACCTTGAGAACCTTCTTGTTTTTGAAGTCAATTTTTTCAGTTCTTTGTAGATACCTCGAGAATGAAGGGTCGTAAAGAAAAAATTCTCAGGAACAACGTTGTAGGAAATTTTATTCTCTACAACTTCAGTACTATCCATTTTTCATGAAAGTTCGCCGTAAGTTGAGCTTTTGAACTATGAAGCTTTTTTTTTTTTTTTAATATCTCGAGAACGAAGCGTTGGAGAGAAAAATAAATAATGATTCAGTTGTTGCAAATTTCAAGCTCTACAACTTTGGTTCTTATACAATTTTCACGAAAGTTCATAATTTTCTGCAAAAATGAACTGAAAGTAAAAAGTCCAATAAATGGTACGTTTTTGTTCTTTAAAAATTCGATGTTTTCATTCTTTTATGATAACTCAAAGTAAAACTTGATGAATTGACTCCAAATTTAGGAGATAGGTAGATAACACGAAGCGTACTAAGAGTCCTATTGTTTTTGAAGTCGATCTCTTCATCGAAAGTTGAGCCTTCGAACTTTGAAGATTTTTTAGTTTTTTGCAAATATGTCTGGAATGAAGGATTGTAAAGAAAAAATGTATATTTTTTTACTACTTTTGCTTACGCCTCAGTTATTGTAAAGTCCACTATTTACGTAAAGCCGTACCTAGTTTTTCTCATAATCCCAGTGCTGTATGTAAATAATCTCGTTTGAAAATTTCATTACGACTGAATGTTAATAGAAAAATACTCAATACTCGCATAACATTGACATTGTAAACAGACGACAGATGTGATTAAATATGGTAAATAAAACGATAAATGTATACTTAGATGCTTTATAGGTATGTATATCGTATACTCGAATCACCCGTCATCTTTTGGTATTTCTTTTTTATCTCTGACTTTATTTAATCGAATATGTTTTGCGAGTATCGTAGGATTTCACTTGCGAAAATTACTGTTCGAATTTCTTATTGGTACTATTACAACAGATACAGAAAGTACTTTGGCCTTTAAATGAATCCGTGAAAAGTTTCAGCCCAGTAAAATAATTATTTTCGACACGTTCCGCAAGAAGCTCAGATTTGAAAACGAACCTGGAATTTCCTTCGTAAGCAGAGAAATTCATAATTTTTTGCACTCAGCGAGATCAGTTTATTAAAGACTGGAAAATTAATGCGAAAATCCCCCCTCTGAGCTCCTTCTTCCCAGATGAGATAAACTATGATTATCGTAGTTACTGAAAAGTCGGCCAATTAAATAAATAAATGCGGGAACTTATTGATTTTTTATCATAATAAAAAATATGCCGTTTATTTAACGTCAAAATGATTTGTGATATATATCGATATACCTTGAAATTGAATAAATCTGAATAAGTAATGCTTTAGTACCTAGCAATGATGTGCCAAGTTCCCGTACTCGTTTAGCTGAGTTCCTTAAAAGAAAGATTGAGAAAAATATTTTTCTTTCACTTTATCCAAAATCTCTCTGCCTGCCATTCTGCCTTTAATTTTCCTTCAGATTTGCTAAGAGAGCTTAAATTCGGATTTGTCTATTCGAGGTTAGGTAATATACTCGTAATTAAAGGAAAAAGGTTGAAAAAGAAAATCTGTATTGAAGATTAAACTCTAAATAAAGCTAGCTTATGTTTAACGGAAGTTTATAATGAATTAAAGTTCAGTTCGAATAGTCTTCATTTCAAAAAATTACGAATTTAATAGGTTTAAGTTCACAAAGTGAACGATTGAGTTGGTCAGGTTTAGGTTCAGTTTCAGGTCTAATTGGGTGATGCAAACACCGTGCACTTTGGCCATTCATAGCCCATTGTGCCTTACAGTTCATCATCACCTTAGTATCAGGAGCCCATAGGAGTCTCAGCAGTTGATAAAAGAACTGCTGTGCAGTTATATGAGTGGAATGGTACCAATAGGGTCCCCTATTGGAGCGTCAACTTATATGTAACCCTACCACTTTTATTAATAGAATTACATCCCATTTCATTTCCTACCTGCCAGATTCTAAGGCCCCAAATAGAGCACTTGAGGAATCTGACGTAGTAGGACTCACAAACCCTTTAAGAGCGTTTTCTTCAACTTTTAGTTGATGAGTTGCCACATATACCCGTAGCCAAGGTATGGAAAGTGATTGAAGAAGGATTTGTTTTAGAAAGGATAGACAACCCATGAACAGAGTGTGCTTTGAGATCAATGGGATAAATTACGCCCATTGGAGCTGGGATTCTCCCCAACTGCAATTGCTCTGACACATAACTGTAGGCCGGAGTCCCTGGAGAATTGAAAAAGGAATAATTCTGGCATGGAGAAATAAGAAATGATGCCAGAGCTAGCTAGGGTGCCTCGGGTTTGCCAGGCCCGTATTCGCTAGATGCAAATCCCGGAGGAAGATTGAGCTGGTCACATTCTCGCTCAAGATTCTACAGAGGCATAGTGAGGACATTTTTCAGAAGGAGGGAGTGGGGAGGAACCCAAAAATTGTCAACAAATATCATACAGTATTACCAACTGTCGAATTTTTTGCTCTAAGAAAATAAATGTACACAATTCTTGTGGGTCTTTAAAAATGGCTCCAGTAATACCATAGAAAATTTTTTTCATGAGTCTGAATGTAATTTCTTGTGATACTTGTATAACGCCTAAAAGAAAATGATTTCAATTTTATAAATATAAATTATAAATTGACGGTTTTTCATTAGCTGTAGGACGTTAAAAAAAATGTCCTTCTTCAGTAGTCTCTTAATTTTGTTAAATACAAATATTTCGGGTGAATATCATCCTATGAAAGGTAAAAATAAATATAACGTATCGAGGACACAACTCCCGAAATTTTTCTTTAAACCTTTATATAAGCTAGCAATTCGGTAAATTTTCTTCTACTCTTAATTGATATTGTAAAATTTTAGTACTTTACACTAATTCATCAACTCTGCCAAATTTGAAAAATTTTAGAATATCATAAGAAATATAACGACAGAACCGCGCGAAAGAAGTTTTTTCAATTTCGTAAAATTTAGTGGTTAATTGGGAAATTTTTGTGTTTTACGCTATTTCGTTAATTTTTACCTATTTCGTTATGTTTGATGGCATTTTGAAAAATTTCCAATACGAAAGCTTGCCTTACCCCATCCCCCAAGTCGCTATGTCCCTGAGAGTCTAGTTTTAATTTTTCTCACCTCTAAGACAGGTAAGAAAGATCATTTATAATGTGTCAAGATGAAAAATTTACGATTCGTAAATTAAAAAAAAAAAAAAAACATGTTTCTTAGTTAATAACATTTTCCAAATAGCGAATATGAAAAAAATGATAGATTCAGTTTTCATGGTTTTGAAAAAACGTTGACCGCATGACATGTGAACTTGAAGGCAAAAAAATAGAAATCTTGTAAATTTCAATTTTCAATTTTTGTTTAAAGAAGATTGGGAATATTCTCGAAATTTCAAAATTGTTTTTCATTACTTACGCATATGCACTGCTAGAATTGGCGCTATGTTATAAAGAAAAAAATATTTGAAAAACTGGCCCGCATTCGCATTGGTAGCATTCCGAGAAGCGAAAATATTTCTTAATTTTCACGAATTAAAATATTAAACGAGTCGTAAGTACGATTAAAATCGATACGGAGGCGCGGCGCGGCGCGGTGCGGCGCAGCGTATCGTGAGGAAGGCATGGTAGAGCGTTTTTAATAGAGAAAATATTAAGTTGAAAAATTCTATCCGAAACGGCATACAAATTGCGTCGAATAAAAACAACGGCGCGGCGCCCATTTTAAACATTTCGCAAATGAACCGATTTAAGTAAGAAGACACGAAATTAAAAGAGATTGGAACCGGGAATACTTCATTGAATATGCAAGAACGGTAACGCCGGATAATTATATCAGTTAAACGATTTGACAGTTCTCCGGTACTCGCCATCGTACGTCTACGTAGTACGTACGTATTGTAGCGAAAACGACGTTGATCGTTAGGGGTTAGAGATGCGAAGCGAGGCAGCAGGGCGAAAGGGCGGGGCTGGGAATACGGTATTATTACGCTTCAAAGGGATTTCTCTGGAAAACCGTAATGCAATAATTTCGCACCAGTCTTCTAATTAGAAATTCCTGGCGTAACGCGGCCACTTTGGACGTTTTACTCGTTTTCCTGCTGTGTCGACTCGCTGAAAGCGTACAGATTTAACATGTAGGTAAGCCTGTTAAGTGACTCGCGTGTTGCAGCGAGTAAATTACGAGATTTTCGTGTTTTTCAGATCAAATTAAATTCGGCGTGAAACGATTGGTGGAGAAGCTGGACGACGACGACGACGATGATCGTAACGAGAAAACCTTGGACGACATCATATACAGGAGTCCGGAGCGCATACGTCAACTCTACCACAGCAACGTGCTCACCATGACTGATAACTACATCGCGTCCGATCAGAAATCTTCGTCTCCCGAGTTACGCGAAAGATCTCCGATTTCGTCTCCCGAACTCGAAGTAGACAGTCCGTCGACGTCGCCTCCGCTCGACGTGACTTGTAGGACGCCGTCGCCGTTCTCCAAGCCGCACAAAAATTCCGAATCGTTTAGCGTTAACGCCTTACTCAAACCCGATATTCCGAGAACTACTCGTAACACCTATCCGGCTTTCGCCGAAACCATCTCCGTTACTAGATCGTTGTTGTATCCGAATCTACCAATTCCCGATATTCTAATTAAAGAAGCCAAGGATACCAATACCAATCACAATCACAATACCAATTCCAATTCCAATTCCAGTTCAACCAACGCCTTATTACCTAGACATATACATAGCTTCGGTATACCTCATAACGTTTACAGTGTTCACAATTCGTCGACTTTGTGTAAAGATAACGTCGACTTCATCGACGCTAATAGAAATTTTTTAGCCGGTTCCTTGTACCTGAGTCTGGAAGCTGTGCAAGCTGCAGCCGCAGCCGCCGCCATCGGTAGTCCACCTTCTGTTAATCAAGGTACGTATATATGTATATTATAGGTAACTACGAGTACTACCTATAACTACGTACTAGATTCATTAGCCCTTTTAAAGCTGCTCAAATCACAATGGTTTGTTTTTTTCTCTTCGCAGCGACCAAAATCAACGGAATATTCCACAATTCGTTCGGTTCTCATAGGCCGCCGTCAGTCAGCGAAGATCTGTTACGTATACGACAGCATTTCTTAGTGAATGGAAATATCGGCAGCAATCACACCTCTCATAATCATAGTATATCGATGGAAAATGGCCAGTCCAACAATCACCAGCACGTTCTACTTCGAAATTCCGGCTTAAGCGATATATTCTCGTGCATAAAATGTGATAAAATGTTTCCTACCTCTCACGGCCTGGAAGTGCATTCGCGCAGATCGCACAGCGGTAAAAGGCCGTTCGCTTGCGAACTATGTAATAAAACTTTCGGCGCAGAAGTCAGCTTAAGTCAGCATAGGTAAGCTATGGGCAACATACATATTTTCTCGACTTAAACGTACTCGTAGATGGCGAGAAATTTGAATTTTTCATTTCATCACGTCACTGCGGTGCTTCTCGTTCGAACGTATATAAGCTCTCTTTTTCATTTAGCTGCTCGCCTTATCCACTTATCGAATGGCTATAGCCTATAACACGCGCTATATCCGCGATACGTGTGTAGTGTGTACCACCACCGTATAATATACTTAATACGATCGTAACTTATTCATATGACTGTTGGGTGTTGGGTGCTGGGTGCTGGGTGCTCAGTACTGAACACTATACTGTACGCACTAGGTTATGGTTAGGTTTGAAGTTGAACGTTGCCAGGACAAAAGTAACTCTTTATTTTTGTATATTTTATCGTTGCGCAGGTGGCTCTGCTGTCGCCGTTCTGTTCATAATGTTGAAAAAATATTCGAATGTAAACAATGCGGGAAAACGTTCAAACGATCGTCAACATTATCAACTCATCTGCTCATACATTCGGATACTAGACCTTATCCGTGCCAGTTCTGCGGTAAACGCTTTCATCAAAAGTCCGATATGAAGAAGCATACCTACATTCACACAGGTACCATTTTAATTGTATATCTTAAATCTACATTAAAATGAAAATTAGCTCGTACGATTTAGCAGCAAAAAAATGTTTAAAAATGTACAATTCATCCTTTTCCTTCACCTTGACGAAACATTTTCAAAATGAAGTTCATAAAATTTAAACAAATCGAATATGACATTTGTTATAGGTGAAGAACGCGATCCGTTATATGCATTAATCACTTCATTTTACCATATTGTAGCGTTAATATGTTAACAGTTGAGCTTTAAAAGCTGCTAGATGTCAGCGCCAGATGCTGACATTTGTAGCTTATAAAAAACGCTATGAGCAAACGCATTCAAGTCTATGAATGACAATCAAATGTATTTCATTACATTCGTTAATAAGTCATTCGCATGTGATTGGAATGAGAGGGAAAGGTGCACCATGGAGAACGAATATAGTTTTTTTTTTTTTTTTTTTTTGAAAAATATCAGAATGCCTAAAAGAGCGTACAAAAAATTTCATTTTTGTTAGTTTTGGAACTCACCATGAATATTCCTCAAAAATGCGTTGAATTATTTAAAAATTGAAAATGTTACAAGAAATTGATTTTCGTACGATTTGAAATTTTTTGCGTTCAAAAATTTTACTTTGTCGCAAAAAAAATTTTAAAAATTTGGGCTGTAACTTTTTACAGAATTTATGAGATAAAAACGTTTCCCTTATTTCTTCCGTATGTTTAAAAACAAATGATTAATTGGTGCATGGTGCAGGTTTGATTTCAGCTTTTTTAAGATTCCGGAGACAAACTACGACCAATTTTTAGTTTGCAAGAGAACCTAAAGTAACAGTGTTACAAAATCATGGAAATTTTCTCATTTTATGGGAGATTTTGACGTCAAAAAAATGGTTGCGTGAAATTGAAAGATGTGTAAAAAAAGCGAATTTTCATCAATATAATCAAAAGATGGGGGAAAAGAGGGAATCTTACAGTGTTACCTATCTTTTATACTTATTTATTATCCAGTATCCTGTTCCTATTTTAATTAAACGTTTTTTATGCATTTCTACTCGCACACACATTGTTTATCATTGTTTAGTAATGAGGGAATTCTTGTAAGAAATGAGATAAAGAAGTGGGAATTTTCGTAAGAGATCTGTGGGAATCATGTAGGAAATTTAAAAAGAGCTCACGAGAATAGTGGTGATTTTTAGTGGTTTAAATGAAAGCAAAGACCATTTCGATTTCTCTTCACAGAAATTATCGTAATTTTAATTTAAAATGAAATATACATTTTAGATATTTTCCCATGAAATACCTTATATTTACTTGGGAAAATGCTGCAAGGTGAACAGGGGGCATATTTTGTCTTCAAAGTCCTGAAGTGCTGAAATCAAGCCTGTATTATGTATCCACTTCATAAATTATGAGTACATTTATTATTTATTATTGAAAATAACCGAAATTACTGTTTTTTTTTCTTTAAATTAAGGAAAAGTGTAGATCCACTAAATTTTGAAAAAAAAAGTCAGCTAAATTTTTTTCGTTATTTATAGACAAATAAAAATTCTAGGCGTAAAAAAAATCAAGTTCTCAAAAATCAATTTTTTAATTCTTAAATAATTGTGGACGTGCATATCGATGCTTTTCTTCAAAAACCACGTAAGTTCAAATATATAAAATTTTCAGGAACGAGTATTTTATTTTGGGTGACAGACTTACGAGGTTTCTTTTTTTACGGATAGAAGCGCTAGTTGATGATTTGGACTTACGAGGTTTTCAAAATCGAATTCCTCGATTTTTTTTGTATAAGGAACCACTTACGTAAGTCCAAAATATATAAATTTTTCAGGAGAGGTACGAGTATTTTCTTTTGATGACAGACTTACGAGGTTTCTTTTTTTACGGATAGAAGCGCTAGTTAATGATTTGGACTTACGAGGTTTTCAAAATCGAATTCCTCGATTTTTTTTCCATAAGAAACCACTTAAAAATGAATTTTGCCTAAGTCGCACTTACGTGGTTTTTGAAGAAAAGCATCGATATGGAAAGGGCCCACTTTGGCGGTATGGATTTAGCACCAGATTCATGTACTACACGATATTCTGAGTCGATTAAAACCGTTTCCAGCCAATTTGATCGAATATAACCAAAAAAAAAAAAAAAAAATGAATTTTGTTATGTAACATTATAAAAAAGTTGGTTTTGAGGTAATCGCACTTGAAGTTTTGAACACTTTTTTTTAATTGTTCGTTTAATTTTTTTTTTCTAATGATCCCAAATGACTAGATGGAATGTATTGGAGACAAATTCGAATTTTTTTAGGATGGTTGATGATAATTTTTCAGAACGTTATCTTATTAAAAATTTGAATTTTAATAAATTTAAGTTGATAAAATGACAAAAGTGGTCCCTCTTCTATGACAGTTTGATAGCGCTCCCAGCTGACAGCTAGGAAACTAAAAAATGTTGAAACCTCTAAAAATCGATTGTAGAGTTTCCATAGTACAAGAATCAATGAAAATCCGAAAATCGATACTTCTGACCGCCACCCAAAAAACCCCATTATCTCGAAAACTAAGATGGGCAAAGTGGGCCCTCTTCATATGTGCGTCCACAATTTACTTACGCTCAAAAGAGCCCTGAAATTCGTTGTAAGTACTTCTAAGATTATTCAACCACTATTGAAATTCTACCTACCCTAACTGCGCAGTTGTGTCCTCAAAAAAAATGTTTTGTATGCTTCCGGGTTTAATCGTTGATAGCGCTGTAATAATGAAATGTGACTTTGTTTATATTTATTGATTATCATAATACGTAGGTAGACGAATGTTGAGCCAATAAGATAACAAAGAGTAATTTTCAAAATGAAATAAAAAGCCCACAGAGGATGAAGGCAAATAAATACCAAAAAATTTATTTTGTTGAATCCAGAAATCATCGTACGTCTTTTCTACTCTAAATGACTAAAATGTGATTATATGCTGAAAATAGACATTTACAGATTTAATGGCAATAATGATAAATAAAGAGTGAGAGAGTCGTCTGAAAAAGTGTTTGAAATCCATAACTACTTTGTATTTTTACTCGCTTATTGAAAATCATCTAGCAAAAATGTTGGATTTTCCTCATACCTAATGATCTTTGGTTTTTATTCATTACTCATTTCATACAGGTGTACAAGATTCGGCAAAAAATAAAATGTGAACGTTCTTTATGTTAATATTTTGTTCAGTGATTGGTAATACATTACAGTAAAGTAACTTATTGTCGGCGGTGAAATAAATCAAAAACAAGTCGTTCGAATCGTTGATAATCAGTCGAGCACCCAATCGCAGAAATTTTACCCTGAAGCTAGTCTTGGTTCGATTGACAAACTTTACGTGGACAAAAAGAAACTGCTTCTCGTTACCTTTGCTGTACAAAATTCGACGTACCTATCGGTTTAGTGGTCTAGATAGAATCAGTTACGACGATTTATCCAAGACAATTGTTGTCATTACTTGCAGCACATACATTTATATGTATGTATATGTGATGACTCCTTGCGAATATTTTTCGTCAGCTGTGCGCTGAAGAAAACCAAGAATTATAATCTCTCAGATATCTCTATATGACTCGTGGATCTATATCAGAAAAACTAGGATTTTTCAAATTATCATTTATTTTTGGTACGATACTTATTATCTGTCACAAATGTAATCTACCATCTTACTGGTAATTGCTCTCGCATATCATCATTTCAAAAATGATGGCAACTCTTTCACGATCGTATTAATTCAAGTTAAAAGAAATTCTGCATATTCGGGCATACGTGCAATGAAATACCCGCTGCCCATATACGCGCTTACACTTGAACACGTATACAGTCGTGCATAATTATACATATCTCGCATTAAAATACAGCGAAGCGTAAAGTTTAGCTTTTAATCTAACAACTTTAAAAACAAAGTTCGGCGCGGCATTTCTCGTCATTTTCATTTTTCTCGCGAGCAAACGTGGTTGCCTTTGTTTGCAACAAGATAATCTTTACAACTATCGTAGCGAGATTACACATCCGCGCAGTAGGTATTACGTATACGTATACGTACACGTACACGTACGCGATAAACTTTACGATACGGTACTCTTAAAAACCGGCCAAATGAAAGTAAAATAAGTCGAAAGTTAAGTAACAAGTTGAAAATGAAAAGCTTTTAAGTAAGTTTGTTTTGGAAATAAAAGTTAAAATGACGTTTATAGAGAGTAGATACGAGTATACAATGAAACGAGAAAATATGAGCAGTGCTTCGCCAATTTGTCGCTTCTGTTCGATTTACTTCTCGTCGCCAGCGCTACCGCGCTTTTCCTTCTTATCAAGTTCCGTGGGCTTTTACAATCCGGTTTCCCAAGCAAAACACTCGACGCCGGCAAAGGCAAACACTTCAACCGTTACTACAACAGGCCAACTTGGAATGTAGAAATAATTTAGATTGAAGTTTCCGCTAAAATAATATTTTTATTAGCCGGTCTACGTTCGGGCTCGATTGGAGCGCACGTTTAGAAACAAGCAATATGCTGTGTTATATGAACGTAACGCCACGCCACGCCAAGCCAAGCCGCGTCGAGTACGCGCTCCCTTCTCATTTCGCGAATTGATTTTAACCTTTTACTCGTACGTATACGTGTAAACCTGCATACGTAGTACGTACCCCGTCCTAACTCTTTTCCATCGTTCGTAATTTAATTATACGTACTTACACTTCGTGAAACTTCCCATTTTTAATTCTTCTTTTCGACTCGAATTTTCCTGCGAGTAATATGGATACGATTTTCTTTATTTTTTGTTGTTCCGTCAAACTTTTCACTCATTTATGACATTTACCGACTATATCAAAATTTGACACGCAGTCATCTTAAATATTTCTCGAGTTTTATTAGCAATTTCACTCGCAGGGGACTCTAGAGAATCTGCGAAACAATTGAAACAAGCTCCTTATTGATCTATCCATTGGGACCGAAGCTTGAAAATTTTGCAGCTGCGTACCAAGGATTTTTTCAAATTTAACGGTTATATTTTGTCTTTCCAAAATCAAAAGAAATTTCATGTCAATTTCTCCATTAATGAAGTAGATATTCCAAAAATACCTAGATGCTACAGTACGTGCATACATTTTTTTCCACCGCACAAAACGCCTGAAAGTTTCACGAGAAGCTCTTTGAGGAAATATGCAGAAATATTATTTTCTTTGATTTTTTTTTTATGAAATTTGAAGTTTTCAGGTTTTACATGAACTTTTCGAAGTCTCAGATCCGAGGCAATCTGCCCCCCCTCTCCTCCTCCCTAGCCAATCTGATAGTATACTGCTACCGAATGGAAAGGGAGATTCTTCGCTATACTGTGTAACCTATTGAAATGAAGATATAGGCAAAGCACCAAATACCTTTTTGCAATATGAAATTTTTCATGAACTGTGATAATTGGGTTTGAAATTTTCATTTCTTTGATTTATTTCATTTGTCTGTGTTGAAAAACAAATTTCAGCCATTATGTATTCACAATACTGCAGATAATGAAAAATTAATTCCTTTTCAAGTTCGTTAGTTTTGCATCACTGCTTAGTTCTAAATTTTTTTATTCAATTTTTTTTTTTACAATAATTTTTGACATTAAAATTCAACGAGAGTCTGTGTTAATATTATATTTCATTCGTTTCATTCTTCAAGATAGGGAATTTGCGGTTTTGCCTGTCTGGATGTCAGTGGGTCACATGGTATAGTACAACCTGTGGTATGGTCGTATGTTTGCAGGCGCTGATATGACATAGAGTAATTATAGTAACTGGCACGCTTTCTGACTGGTCGAACGTCACACGTATAACAACCAAACCCGTAGCCAGGGGGCAAGGGGGGCGTTGCCCCCTAGAAGAATTTTTGCCCCCCCCCCCTAGAAAAATTACCCAAAAACCCCTTTTTTACTTTTTAATTTGGTCATTGACACAAAAATTAATAAATCCACATAAATGTGTTTCAAATCGATAGTCACATTGATAAATTAACATATTTTTGACCTGACGATTGGTAACAGTGTTATAGAAAATTGCAATTGTATTAATTTTGGACTCGTATTTTAATTTGAAATGTACTTTTAAAAAAAATAAAAAATTATATTCATAAGTGCATTTTGAATTTGAAAATTTTTTTGGTGTTGAAAAAAATCTGCCCCTCCCCCTTTGTCCCCTTTAGAAAAAATCCTGGCTACGGGCCTGGTAACAACCGATCAACAAGTTACAAAGTGGTAAATGACCTCGACTTACTAGAAAAATAAGAAGGCGAATTAGCTGATGATTCAAATCTCAAACGAATTTCAGTCGTTCACTGGAAACTGAACGATAGGATAGTAGAAATAAAATTACATAGATTTATCACATTTTAGCTTTATGATTGGTTGTTACGCGCGTGAAGTATGACCATTCAGGAAGCGGACCAGTTACGTACTATAAATTACTCTATTATAGTAACACGGTATTAACGTATTTATACCACTGTAATACGTACTTTCACATACTTCGAAAGCATTCAGCTTCGGTTTTGCTCTGAACGATGGAGAAAGTAAGGAACTCGAGGAAGATGAATGATTACTATACACGAAATGTTAAACAGTGTATCGAAACTCAGAACATCGTAGAAATGCGAAAAAATGCATCCGCTTCGAATCTTTCCATCGTAAAGAACCTACGTACTTCAACAATCTTCCTATAATTTGAAAGATAATCGTCGAAATTAATGCTCGATAAAATGAGAAAATGAGAAAAGCTTTCTCTTAACAATTTTTTAAAGCGAGGAATTCTTTAATTTAAAGCAATATATTACCATGACGGATACCAGTTACAACAGAAAAAAAAGCACTTCTCATCCCGCTTTTTTTTAATTGTTCACTTAATGTTCATTCGTTTTCCTTGCCTTTCTTTCTTTCTTTTTTTTTTGACTTTGTTTATTTTCTTTTCCACTACTTGACATTACAGATGGTTGTTTTCTGAATATTTTCCTACTTCTCGGCGTCGCTAAGCGAAAAAAAAAAAGAAAAAAAAAAGAGGGAAAAGGGTAAATACTAAACCGAGGTGAAAATAAAAAGCGAAAAACTAGTTGTCAGACAAGTTTTGTTTCTTCGATCAATTAAATTCGGAGCTACGAATTAAAATTCAATATTTTAGATTGTACGGAGAGATATCCAAACAAAACAAAAAAAAACCGATAAAGGTAATGGTTAGGTATGGTAAATAATTACCTAGGCCGCGCCAGATAATATCTCATTTCACGTGCCTACCAACGATGGTTAATTTCATATTATAATAATGCTATCGGAATGGTAAACTAGTAAAGGACATTTTGCTTAAATTTGAAAAATCGAAGCGATGGCTGCGACTGCGAATACTTAGACTAAGGTAACACCTAGTTTATTTCACGTGTACGCGTACGACTGTACGTAGTACGTAGGTACGTACGTATAGTTTGTAAGTGAAAAAA
The DNA here is from genome assembly GCA_009761765.1 of Phenacoccus solenopsis. Classification (NCBI taxonomy): domain Eukaryota; kingdom Metazoa; phylum Arthropoda; class Insecta; order Hemiptera; family Pseudococcidae; genus Phenacoccus; species Phenacoccus solenopsis. The sequence continues at coordinate 3,244,049 of CM019752.1, read as the reverse complement.
GTGAAATGCAAGGTGACGAGCAAGATATACTCGTACGTGTAAAGCAACCTCGTTGTGAACCTAGAAGCGATAAAGTGAGAAAAGAAAGCGTCGGAAATAAATAAAGAGCGAAAAAGACTATGAGAAAATAAAATAGTGTTAAGGTTAGTAACGAAATTAAGAGCAGAACAATCAGAGCGAATTTTCGTTCCTTTTTCTCGTGGCTATAAAAGTTTTTTTCCTTGTCGGCGTGTATGTTAGGTTTCTTTGGTAATTTAGTTTCTAGCTTCCAGCCAGTGTAAACGTATCTGATTCTTCGCGCAGAAGGGGAGAACGAGAAGTGGAAATGGCCAGCATATAGCTTCAAATACCTACGATAGACGATACAGTTATTGGAGAAAAACGGCGCGGCACGACGCGCGCCTTGCATACAGCTTACAGCGTACGTATACGGTTATAGACTGCTGCGAAGTTGTGAGCCCGATTCGCTGATTGCAAAAATCAAGATTCGCGTGAAATTAAAGTTCGTACAACTGGATTTACGTGGAACTGGCGGGTAAATCCATTTTTCCGTATCAAATATCACTTGTCGCTGTATTTTAAACGAAAATAAACGCGATTATTTTAACGGCGCAGAATGTTACTTAGCCGGTTAGCAGGCTTTTCATGATTCGTAATCAGCTGAAATTGTACCAGAGAGCATAAGCTAATTGAAGTTGACGATCTGACGCAGCGCTACACCAAAAATCCTATTGCCAATTAACACGATTTGCCCCCTTATTTTAAATCTCTCGGGTATACTGAACCCTCGTCGGTCGTCGTCCGTTCCCGAACGATGAATTTTTACCCTATGCGTATCATGTGCGAAGTCGCTTTTGACAGTTATCATTTGACCTAATCTTCTACACATATGCATACGCTACTACACGTACTTGCGAGATGCTAGATGCTATACATATTCTCGATGGTACCAATAAGTATCGTACCTTCTTGTGGGAACTTTTTCGGCTTCTTCGATAAACAATATTAATAATTTAAAATAAAATAATGTACATGTATTTTTTTTGTTTCACGCGCCGTGAACCATTGTATAGGTCAAGGACACACGTAGGATCTAAACTTTATTGTCTGAAGAAAGTGAAGGGGGTAAAAAGGGCGACAGGTTCACCATTAATAAGGATTTGAGTTGAAGATGTGCTGTTATCAAATACGTATATACGTTTCTGTAGCCTGCATAGACGGGTCAGTATAGTAAGAGGTGAGCATCTGTGCAACCATAAAGCATATGGACGAGGGTTGCCTATTCAGAAGATGACAGTGGTTGAGTTTGGATGTTGATGGAAGGGGCTAAGGTTGCGTTGAACTACGTGTATGATTGTTTTTGCGCTCTTTCACGTGGATTTTGAGGTCAAGAAATGGTGTAGGAATGTCGGCGAAAGAGAAAAGGGCAGCAACTTTTTCCGCAGAGGTATCAGCTCGATCGTTATCGATTATGTCCATGTGAGAGGTAGCCATAGCCAAGCTAAAACGATATTTTCACGATTTATATCGCATGAGAAGCGAAAAATTAATTGGAAAATGATAATCTTGCCAGGAATAATTTTACTAAAAACAATTTTCACATTATTTTCGAAGCTCGAAATTTAAATTTTACTCCTCCTCTTTCCTTTTAACATTTGGGTTCAAGTTTTCACGTAGTATCAGCGCCAGCCTAAACGAAAAAGATGTTCACAATTCCAGCGAATATTATAAAACTCGCAGTTGCTAAGACCAACAGTCAAGACTGAACAAAAGGTATAAAATTGATTTTCGAAACCAACAGATGAACAATTTTAAAGAGAATTATTTCAAATCAAATAACTAGATAAAAAATAGTTAAGTATTGACATAGCATAGAGATAAGGGATCTATCGCCGAAGAAATCAATTTTCATTTTTTAGAATTTTTCACGTGAAAAAAAAACTGAAAAATTAATTGATAAAAATCATGGCCGTAGCCAAGAGAGGTCAACTCCTCATGAGCTCAGTTTCTTAAATATTTGAATATCGTTGAATCATATAATTATTCTATATATAATAATAACAGTTACTGTGTGAATATACGCTAAAATGGATTTCTTAAATTTAAAGAAAAAAAATTAATTTACCCGAATTAATCTATTATGACTACTTTAACTGCTATGAATCATTACAAAAAATTTCTCATTTTACTAAATTATGTTCGGAAGTACGTACATTCATAGTATTCCGCCTCTTCCTATTATTTTAGCTGTAGACTTGCGAGAGGTATGTCCTTAAAATAATTTTGTAACCCTCGCTGCGGTGGTGAGACCTAAGGGCCAATTTTAATCATAGCCAAAAAGCAGTATCGGATCCAGCAGGCGAGTCACCGAGAAAATCTCGGTGGGCAGCGATGTATTTGGACCGATGAGGTAAAAATTAGGCCACTTTAATTTCTAAACTTTGATAAAAAAAAAACAAAAGGAATTCCATAAATCCATAATTTGAAAAATAAAAGAAAAAATTGGGCTGATAAGTATTATGTGGGCTGATAAAAAATGGGATTTCTCGGTGGTCCGCTAAATTTTCCTATTTCTCGATACAGCTCTGCCAAAAAGTATCGAGTCCTAAGGGCCAATCGACTAGAGTACCTATCTACAGTGTTACCACACCAAAGAAACGAAAATAAATGTGTTGAGAATTTTTTCTATTAGTTACATGAAGCTTACAAAATGCCTAAATGACGATTAAACTAATCGAAATGCTTATGAAAAATTTTGACGAAAAAGACTTTGACAAATACACACCTTAATGATAAAGAAATAAAACGATTCTTGAAAAAAATTGGTTTCGTCCAAAAATTAGATTCTTTTTTTGTTTGCTATGTTTTAATTATGTTGTGTGTAGCCAATCCCTTCATTGAAAAAGAACAACCAATTATTTCATTTCCTTTGATTTTATCCTGTGATAATGAATTATTGTAAACATATATAAAGCATTGACATACTAAGGTCACCTGGACACGGCGTATTTTGAAGTATACAGTTATATTCCCTAATCGATTTCATCGCCTATTATCCATTTTTTCATCATTTTCCCCTAAATTTTCCAAATGAGACCAAAAAAAATTTTTATATTTTAAAATTTTTATAAGTATTTCCATTAGTTTTATCGCCATTTAGGCATCTTGTAAGCTCCATGGAACTAATAAAAAAAAAAAATTCTTGGCCCATTTATTTTCGTTTCTTTGGTATGATAACATTGTGGATGGGTATTTCAGTCGATTGGCCCTTAGAGCTCGAAACTTGTTGGCCATCATTAAAAATTAGTCCTTAAGACTCGTTTTTTGAAGGTTCGAAATTTCAGATCCCTAATATCATTTTCATCCAGTTATTTGACTTTTTAGGCATGGTGCGGAAATGGGAAAATTTAAATTTTCTAGCTCATTAAATTGTTATGGTAACTCTGAACTCTGAAGCCATGAATCACTAGTAAGATCGTAAATCGTCACAAAATGTAACTTTTCTCGATGATGAGATTCTGGAAAGTACTACGAATGCAGTTTGAAATCAACGTTAATTTTTTCAAGCAGTATTAAAAAATGGCTAAAGTTGTGCAAATTTGTAATCTCCTTCATCTAAACTGAATCTCCACTCCTAGTCGGCCCTTCTTGCAATATCACCTTATCTATTCAATGTACTCGTATTATTCTTACCATATATTGTTTATGTACACATATAAGCCGATCCGCGATTAACGTAATCTTCCAGTCATCTCGCCCTCTCTTCCTCGAGATGATTCTTCCATTGCGGAAGGCATCGTTTCCTTGTTCGCATCCTCTGGCCTTATGACATCAATTATCTATTTAATTTGTTACCGTGCCTCTAGCCTCGTAGCTGTACATAACGCGTTGATGGACAGAATTTCACTTTTAGGCAATAGGCGTCTTTACCGGTGAGCTATCGTTGTTATCACATTTTGAAGGCATTCTCGAGGGTAGAAAATTGTACCGTTTCATATTTTGAGCTTTTTCTCAGAGCGCGATAAAGAAATATATGCGTGCAAAAAAAAAAGGCAGCTACTTCGGGCATTAAAAAGTAAAAAGCCGCACCTAACGTTACGCAGTGCGTGATATAGCTCTAATAAATCTCAATAAAATCAAATTAAAACTCAGCATCGAAAACGTGATTATACATTGTATGTTGTAATGGATGTAGTGAAATTTGAAACTATTTTTACAAAAGCAAACGACGCTTCATAAAAACCACTCGACGGCGCGCCGTTATGATGGCGACGAGCGTCCTTATACAACGAAAAAGCTCTGGTAAAATAAATACCTAATTAAGATTTACTGAAGACATGTGCTTTTCAAATGTTGACAATTTTACGACTTTATATCGTTACCGTCTTATTATTTTTTATTTATCATTAGTTTGGTTTATTTCGTTTTTAATTATTTACCAAGCAAGACGAAGCACAAAACACGTTGGTAGGGACATCCGCGAAAATAAATTTTCACTAACCGCGCCATCAAAGTGTAATATTATAGCTCTGGGGAGATTTCTTCTAACCGAGGCAATTTTAAACGAATAACGAAGAAATTAATTTGCCGTGACGAAAAACATCGCGGGGGAGGAGGCTTAATAGTAACTTTTATTTGAAGAATTTAATTAAGTAAAAGCATAATAATAATATGGAGAACGCGTTGGAGATGGTGATTTTTCAAAATTCGACTTTGAAAATCGATTCAAAACGAAAACGAAAGCGTAAACGTAAAATTGATTTAATTAAAACGGTACCTAGCCCCAATAAAAGCGAAGAAAAGCGAAGAAGAGAAGAGAATAGAGAAACGAAAAAAAAATAGTGTACTTAATTGAAATTATGAACGCTTGCCATGCGAACAAGTTAGGTATTGAACGAAATTGCGCGGACGCGAATACCCTATTCGGGGGTTGTTTGGTTAAAGCAATAAATATTGAACAGCTTAATCGCAATGAACCATAAGCTTTATGTGAAATATGAACCTTAACGCTTATCACACCCTTATATATAATGACAAACTGCGCGCCGCGTACCGTATATGATGTTCGTTATACCCATACGTAGTACGTACAGCCTGGACGATTATTATGAAATACAATTATCATTATTATCACGAATGCTTTGTCAAATAGAGGTTACTTGGTACTTTTCGTTCGTCTATAATTTTACGTCGACCCCCCGCTATCACAATAGACATTCTTTAATAAGGGTAACGAACGTCTGCTGTAAAATATTTCTTTTGGCATACTGGTGCCTTTTATTTATACGAATATCCTCTACATTGCTAGATATCTAATGTAGTAATGTACTATTTATCATGTGCGTACTCGTAACTCGTACGTATTTCGTATGCAGTATATATATGTACTTCTCTATAGCGCTTCGAAGTCAGAATGCGAATATAATCCTTTTTAAAGTAATAATTTAATACAGGATTATTTATTGCTTAATTTCGCGCAAGATCTTGTACTTGTATCTAAGCTTATGTTTCAGATGTTGATGTGAATCTCATATACTTTGTATCTAAATTAACAGAGCAGTTGTACGATTTATCAATATTTAAATAATTTATTCAAAAATCTGACCTCATGGGCGCTACGCTTTTGACACTCAAAACTACGTCAGAGATTTCCTTTGTTTTCATCGTGTGATGAAGTTATTAAAAAAATCATCTGAATTTCGTCATCAATTAATGTAAACTAATTTCATTGGAAATCAGTGTCGCCAAAAAAAAAATTGGTATAGTTAGCTGAGTTTTTAATAAAAACGATAGCTATTACAGCCTACCTGATTTGTGAAGGGAAGGTCGGGGAGGGTGGGGTCTTCAAATCTTTGCGTTTCAGACCATTTGTAATCATCTGGCAAATGTCCAACTTTTTGGTATATATATATTTTTTTCCCCCACGCGTAGCGCCGGCGAGTATTCATAAAATTCGCTCAAAATTTGGTGAGGAACTCTTCTTGAAAATGCGCAGAAGTGTTTTTTTTGTTTTTTCGAAAAATTTCAAAATGGCGGATCACTCAAATTTTGAGGGGGGCTGGAGAAGAGGCAAATAGCTCAAATTTTTCGTTTTTGATCTCATATGAAAGAGTGAGTCACGGACACCAACATATTTAAATTTCAGCTTCCTAAGTGCATTTTGAGGAGAGTTAGCAAAAACCTGTTTTTGAGGAAATTGCGTTTTTTGTGTCACTCGCCTTGCGCAGGCGGGTGTGGATAAAATTCGCTCAAAATTCGGTGAGGAACTCTTCTTGCAAATACGCAAAAATAGTTTTTTTGTTTTTTCGATAAATTTCAAAATGGCGGATCACTCAAATTTTGAGGGGGCTGGAGAAGGGGCAAATAGCTCAAATTTTTCGTTTTTGATTTCATATGAAAGAGTGAGTCACGGATACTAACATATCCAAATTTCAGCTTCTAAGTGCATATTGAGAGGAGTTAGATCAAAAAACGGCTTTTTGAGGAAGTTTTGAGTCATGAAATTTCTTGAATCTTCCATATCTCCCCACCAAATCAAGTTAAAGAGGTCAAATTTTGTGTGTGAGGTTAGTTGGTGACCACAATATGACCTCTTGAATTTGGATCAAAATGGATTCAAAATGGCGGATTATCAAAATTTTGAGTAGAGCTTGAGGAGCCTCAAGTTGGTAAAAATGTAATTAATATGAATTCATATGGTTATTGGGGATAAGTTGTATACTATATCCCGAATTCACTTCCATACATGATGTTGGAGGGGGAAGGCGGGGTTATCAACCTAAAATAGTGGTGGGGGTACAGGAGGGGTCGAAAATTTTTTATTGCTGTGTCATATGATAAAATGAGCCCAAGTGACAAACGTATTTTGATTTTAGCTTCCTCAGTGATTTTGGAGGGGAGTTAGAGCAAAAAACGGCTTTTGGAGGGGAAATTGCTGCAGGAAATTTCATGAATCTTCCATATCTCATCACCAAATCGGCCTAGAATGGTCAAACTTTGTGTGTAGGATTAGTTTGTGACCAGAATATAACCTCTTAAATTTGAGTCAAAATGGATCCAAAATGGCGGATTATCAAGATTTGAAGATAATTTGAGGACCCTCAAATAGTTATAATTTGAGAAATATGTGTTCACATGATTATTTCATGGCAAGAAATACTACATTTGTGCCAAATTCAACTTCTTAAGTGTTTTTGGAAAGGATAGGGTAGGGGTTTTCAGACTTGGTATTGGGTGTGACCTGTAGTCATGAACGGTTAAGCAAGGTTATTAGTAAATCAAAACAAGCTTCAATTAAAAACTCAACTCCAGTAATTCGGCATGGCTGCTTACTTTTTTGTATTCATTCTGAAATTCATATAATTTATTTTGATGATAAAATTTGTTTAGTACCTAACTTAACCTAATCCTAAAAAATCCAGTAAAAAAAAATTAAGTGTTTTGCGAGTTAACTTTATCCCAATAAAACAATCCTGTTTACGCCACTGATGCAGTAAAATTACGTGGCCCTTATATTGATGCGTAAAAGAATTGATTTTTATTGTGCCATCGCGGTTTTGTCGCGCGTGCTAGAGTACATATGACGTATTGCATACTGACGAGTAATCAACTCCCAACGATCAACGAAAGAGTCTCGAATCAAAGTTGCGCTGAAAAAAAAACCCTCCGACTCTTGAGTATAAATTTAATTCGCTAAATTCCATATAAGTATCGAATATACGGTGATGTACCAGCACCAGTACCAGCACAAGCACCACACAGCACCGCGTTCAGATAAAACACATATGCGCCATAATTCAATTTATATATGAAACCAAAAAGGAAACAAACCGAGGCACCCAAGACGTGTCACGTGCAGCCAATGTTACCGACGCATGGACGACGTGCATGCAAGGCGCGCAACTGCTTCGAATAATTAGTTTATCGCAATGATTCACTGGAATTGCGCGATAATACACTATCTGTGTGTATAAACGAGTTAGGTATATCAAAAGGCGCGTCAGGAGGCTTCCCTATTTTTTTCGATGATTATTACCATTATTATTATAATTATTGTTATTACTATCATCATCATCAACATCCTCATTGTTATTAGAATAGCCAGCCACTTCTGTGGCCGACTAGCGGGGTATCTATATTCTCTGCCTTTTATTGCTGTCACTCTACCTGCATCGAGGGCCGAGCTGTCGGCCTCGGTTTATTTATAACTCAAACGTAGCGCCGGATCGTAAAAAAAAAAAAGTCCTAATAAAATCGTAAGTATCGTAAAATTATTCAATTCGCGAGATTAATGAATGAATATAAATTGTATAGTCTATAAAAGTAAACACATCTGGTAAATATTATACGCTTACTTTTAACCGCTACCCGGGTGACTTGAACAATATTTGGCAACTTTTTCATTCTTGTTAACATGACCGTTGAGTGATGGCGGCGTACATGTAAAAAAAATTCCAACTAGGATTACCGACACATTTGTATCGCTGGTTCGTGTGAGAATTGCACAACTACATAATTCGTTTGATATAGAAAAAAAATCCGTCTATATTTCATTCAACTTGTAATCGCCGGAAACATCTGTTCGCATCTACGCTGATGTACGATTTTTAAAATGATAGGTAGCTCTAGCTATATATCTATGTTACGTAGCTGTTTATATTCAACAGTATTACTATGCTCGTACAAGCGTGATAATTTTTCTGATAAAATTTCATTTCGATCAAAAAATTTTCTGAAAGTAAAAAATTATGGGGAACGTATCTTTGGTGTGGTTTTTTGAAAATCTTAGACCGATGAGTAGGTATAGATATAGGTATAGGTTAAGCAAGTTGTCTGATAAATCCAAGTACTTTAGTATATTCTAAAAGCTTTAGTCCTACGCAGGCCATAGCCAGCATGTTCTGCTCGCTTACAGTCATTGTAGTTTGGGGGGGGGGGGGAGGGATGGAATGGTTGCTCTTTTAAGGGCATAAATTCCTTCAGTATGTAAAAAATTTATGAATTTATTTTCATACACAATTTCAAGAGAAAAAAAAATGTTTTTCCAGCATAATTTATAACGATAAGAGTAGTTATAATTAATTATGAGAAATTTATATTCGTTTGTTTAATTTGAAAAAGCTACTTTAGTATGGATTTACAAGACAATTCTTATTATAAAAGAATTATACGATTTCACATATTGATGAAAGTTACCTTATGGGAGGGGTTTTAATCCTTAACACACTCACCCCAACCCGTTCGTTTAGGTCTTGGTCTCATGGGTCAAGATTTACTTTATAGTTGAAAATTTTCACGTATCTAAAATTAGCGTTGAAAAAATTAATTTCTCTTCATTTCAGAAAAAAATTAACATTTTTGCAATAAGTGCCTGCTATAGTGTAGCTACGATTTTGTAGTCATCGAGGAAAGGAGACATTATATCTACGGTGCAAACTATTATTGCAGTCGATTGTTCTTATTACTGTTGGGACCTAAAAACTGAATTATTTTTCGCTGCAAAATATTTTGTAATGGCTTGTAGTTACGTACGCAGCCTATACTTTGCGAGTCGATGAAAGTTTTGTAAATTTTGTAATTTTCTTCCAAGGTCAAAAAGGAAAAAGATTAGCATTTTTAACTGCCGAACTGCAGCATCCCTCTTAGATCACTATGATATGCTTTTTTCGGTGGGGAAGGGACTTGATTTATCACGTATAAAAATACAATTTTATGCCGAAGCCACAAATTAAACATAGTTCGTGCACAATAAATCTGCGAATGCAGCGTTGGCCAAATGTTTTTTTGCATAATTTACGCTATAAGTTGGTTCTAGTTGATGAAATTCAGAAAATATTTTAAATTTATTATTAATGCAGCGTGAACTCGCAACTGCAGTTACGTTTGTCACTTCATGTTTTTGCTAATGCAAAAATTTGTCGCTGAAGGAATTCGATTTTTTTTAATCCAATTTTACGACATACAGTCCCTTCCGTTTTGAGATTACACTATATATGGATGGGAAATTTCATTCATCACTTACCGCAGGTTTTCGATCGAAAAATCATCCCTTTATGATAAAAAATGTTTTCTAGAGACTGAATAAATTTTAAACCAAAAAGAAATAAAAGCGCCTTATCAGCTTTACACTCTGTATAGCTAAGCCATCTACCGATCTACGTGTCGATCCATATCTCAATATGTATTGTAAAAATTTGTAATCTAAAGCAAACAAAAAGTTGTTATAAAAAGCTTTAAAACCATAAGCTAAAAAGACGAGAGTAATTTAATCATGGTATAATTGATGTAACATGACATTTGAAAACATTAACTCAAAAATTCAAACAAATGGAGTATCAGTTTACTAATAATTACTTAATTACCTATGATTAATTATTCTCACTAAAATTGAAGTGCGATGAAAATTTACGTTAAAGATGGCATAAGATACGAGTACGTAGGTACAATTATAATATCGTAATTTGTAATCATAACGTACAGTAAGAAATTTAGACATCGACGCTGTCGTAATTCGATATCTTGCGTATTAAATTATTATGAAAACTTACTACGTAGTAACAGTTAGTAGTAAGTACATAGAGAAGCGTCGACATTTGCGCAAACAACGGCAACGTCAACGATGAGCCAGCAGGTATAGCATACGAGTATACGAAGAAAAACTTGAAACCTTAATTTCCTACTGAATTAATAATATATGATCGGGGCGGCGTGGCGTGGCGCGGCGCGCGTAAAGCTTTTCCAAAGTGAAACGAAATATGTAAACACATTTAGCACACGCCCAGAGCAAACATATAAGGCGTATTAAAAAATACATTAGTATTATGAAACTGCGAGCATTACGAGAATATGTATAGATATAGGCACGACCAGGAAAAACAAAGCAGTATATCACATAGTCGAATAAACGACATTGCACGCAGTCCTCTACGTATTCTTGTATATGGGAAAGGGACTACGGGTATGGCTATGAGTATCATAATGGAATTCCGAATTATTTAAACCTACCCTGATACGTAAGGGTATCAATTTTTCGTTTTTCGCCATTCTCAAATTATAAGCAATTAGGTACGGGCGAAGGCTGCTCGTTAACATCTCAAAAGCTAAATCTGTAACTTGACAACAGCATCTAATCAGTTAACCACTTATAACGCGAATCTACGATAGACTATATAGCTGATGGTATTTCCACTCTATATGCACCTGGTATAAGGAGTAAAATGAAGAAATAAACAACTCCCTGGAAGTTACTAAATAAACGTATACGTACTTACTACTTACATATAGTATATCATTCGCTTCTCTCCAAAAAAAAAAAAAAAAAAGTATTGCGAATAAACGAGAATCGGAGAACGCCGAAGTGGTAAAACGAACGCAGATTGAATGTTTATGCGCTTAACGTGAGCTGGATGGTTAGTGTAGCTGGAGATGAAAAACATTATGACCATAATAGAACGGATACCATTGCTAAAACTCTTCGAAAATCTTGTAATACCCTCGAGAGTTATTCGGCGTTTATCATTAATCTAAAGATTGCAACGCTGTCAAGATCCCAAGAAATCTCTAGATAGAATCTAAGCTTCTTCAACACGTCTTCAAATTCATTCCTAACCCGAAAGGTTATGGATAGTATAGATAAAAATAAATTAATCGCCGACGCTTTTTCTTTTCTCAATTTAATCCGAACGAATAAAATTGCCCTATAATGTACCTTTTTTTTTCAAATAAATTTTTACACTGCAGTTGTAAACTTTTCCATTCACGCAGTAGACTTGAAAGAGTGATTTTTCTCTGAAAAATTATTGGAAAGAATAGGCGATTCGGTATCGAATACCTTTAGCTTCTTAATGGGACAATAGGATGGGCTGAGTTCCGTGTTTTATGTATATTATTATTATTATTATTTTTTTTTTTATTTTATTTTTTTTTGAAATGATGTATCAAAACGCCAACATAATGAAAACAAATACCAAAAGGATATACAAAATATTCCGGCTTTCGAACTTACCAGCAACATCCCTCAAAATGAGGTAGATCATTTTTAAAAATACTATAATCCATGCACAGTGCAGACTGCACACTGTACAATAGGGTGGAATGAAGAAAAAATATCCTTCGATTATCGTGAATTCAGTATTTTGTTCACTTTGAATTGAAATAGTCTTTAGCAAATTTTCAGTCCCAATTGACCACTTGAGGAAAAACTAGGGGTTCCCGAAATAGTGCATTTTCCAAAAAGTACGTTTCTTCGTTATTTTGACGCCCCAAAAATTGTTATGATTATATCATTTTCATCTACGTTTGAAATTACTTTTAAATCCCTACATGCGGTGTTCAAGAAAGACAGTTTTTTTGTAATTAAAAAATACATTTTTTCAAATATTAAAAAACTATTCAATTATATAAATACGATTAATATATAATTGATTTCAGTATTTGGAGGACAGCGTTGAAAATAGGCTAATGTAATGTTACAAAAAATTAAAAATATATATTTACATACCTATGTGATCTTTTCACAACCCTTTGAGCACGCCTAGTTCAACGCCAAATGGTCGGTTGGCACTGAAAATTCGATCAAGATTATTTCAACTCAAAATAAACATTCACAAAATTCAAGAAAATCTAATAACATTTTTTTTTTCACTTCACGCAAATGTCCTGTTTGTAACTGAACGACCACTACGAAGTGGATCATTCAAAATGTCGAAAATTTAAAAAAAAAATCATTTTTGGCCAGTATTTGAAATTTTTTGTGTCTAGAAATTCCATTTTGTTATATAAAAACTGAAAATTTTTCATCTCTCAATATTTTTGAAATTTAAGAGGGTTTGAGCTTTTTTTCAATTTTTTAAAATGAATGCGACCAATTTTCGGTTATTAGGTATCTTCAAAAATAAATAATAAATGTGTAATTTATGAGTCGTTTGCATTCACCGACTTCAGCATCAGGGGCGTACGGAGGACATTCTTCGGGGGGAGGGGGGAGAAAACCAAAAATTGCCAACTAATTTACAATTTTACCAATTGTTGACTTTTTTTTTTTTTTTTTTTTTGCTCCACGAAAATAAGATGTTAAATTCGATGTATGTCACAGTCTTGTTAGTCTTCAAAACATTTAAAAATAGCTGTAATAATACTGCGAAAGTGGTCAAGTTTACCAACTTTACGCTAAAACTCCAAATTTACCAACTTTCCAAAAACCAAGGGGGGAAGCTCCCCCCTCCCCCCTTTCGGTACGTCCCTGTTTAGCATATTAGTTCTTTAAGACTTCGAAGATGAATATTTCCAGCTTGTCCCGTTGTTCTAAGTATATGAGATACATAATAGTTTGAAAACACCTGAATTGTGTCATTTTAAAGTCAAATTGTGGTACTTCGAGATGTACCCTTGTAAGAGGAAAAGCGAACGTATTTTCTCTCCGGAGTTTTAAGCACCTCACATCAAACTCACACCATGCAGCAGACTCGTGAATTACTCCGAAATTGGTGTTTTTTTTTTCAATTTACAAACGTTTAGACTTCCTAAATTATGAACGACAACAATTTTTCTCAGCCTTTATGCCTTTATACGATACTACAATACTTCTAGATGCAAGGAATTTCTAATTATACTTGAAAATTAATTGTTGGAAATTTTAATTTTTCAAAAGTTTATCTTCAGTTTGAAAGATATTTTTGGCGAGTTTGAAGGTTGAAATTTCTTGTAGTTTTTTTTCTTTTATATTTATTTAGCTACTATTACGTGCGCGACCTTGACAATTTTCAACAAAAAAAATGCTGGAAATTTAGCGCACCTCGTGCTTGACATTTTTCAAGTGTTACTTAGATCCATTGGAAAAATTACAAATATGTTCGTGTTATTATCAAATCAAATTTATTAGGTTTAACGAGTTTTGGTGATATTCACGAGCATCTTTTTTTCCTTTGGCGCGGAGTCTAATTTTTTTTGAGCAGTCCTGGCCTAAGCTATCGAGTATATTTTGCCGTAAATTGAAACAAATAAATAAGCATGATGTATTTACAAGCCCGCAGTCAGTCTGTCACTTCACGGTAGGCTGACTTAATCGTTGGGGGGAGCTTTGACTTCTTTTTTTTTGTTAGTTCGCACTTTTGTATTTAATACAAAATTTTATTGAGGGGTTCAGCCTCCTGGCCGAGGTATCGTTAATTAAAGATGAAAACTACAGCCATAAACAATGTTTCAGTATAGGCAACATTTCTACATTTTGTCAATGAATCCATAATTAGGTAGGTATAATATACGTGAGAAAAAAGGAAACATTATAAGCGTCGAGTGTAGGTATCTAGGTAATGGTGTGAACTCTGAATGTAGACGCTGCATTCGGACGGCACGCAGATAGCAGGTAGGTACATGAGATTTAAAATAAAAATTTTTGTTTAGTCCGAAAGCTGTAGCTGGTGAAACGGTAACGAAAAATCTGTAATACGTGCTATATAGTATACGAGTACAGTTAAAAGGTTGTAACATTTATGAGAGCAAAGCGAAGCAGCGAAATGGTATAGCGAAGGCGGCAACGCTAGTTAAAGCTAAACGATAAAAATTGAAGATAGTATGAATAAAAGAAAAGTACCGAGTTTAAGTGAATGTGTGTATAACGGTATGGCCTTTGTGGTGAGTAGATAATACCGTGATTGGATAGGAAAATCAACAAAGACCGCCTTCGGAAAATACTCGTAGTATTGCAATGTGAATAGTTGCTATGGTAACCGGATACCGTTATCATGCTTCATGCACCATCGTTCTCCGCGATGCGATGCATTTATTACAATTCCGCGCTCTTCATAAAATCTTCACGCTCTTCGCATTATCATATAAATTTACAACAAAATTTGCCCGGCATTTATTCGTTTAAATGCCTTAATATTTGCAATATGCTCGCAGCCACATCGCGCTTTTAGCTCGTGAATTCGTGATTGCTGCCCTGCTGACTGCTGACTGTTGGCTGTTGGCTGCCTTAGCCCTTGAAACGCGGAAAGAGAGAGAATAAAAGAATTTACAATTTCGACGTCGTGGCGCTGGTCTCATGTGTTTGTAATCGACTACACGTCTTATCGTTCGAATTACGCCCAATAGGTAATTAGCCATCCTTGATGTGATTCGTACCTAAAATTTTTATTTTCTCGATAATTATAGGTATTACCTAGTTGTTATTAGTAATTACGTATAACGTTCTGGAATCTACGCGAATATTAAGTATAGATAATTCGAGTTCAGTTCGAAGGAACGGCACATTCCAATTTACCCGTGCCTACCTAAGTACCTATCTATACATATAGGTACAGATAGAGTAATTCATTTTCACGCAATACTAAGACATTCGTATTTTTTTGACTGCACTTGATATACACGACTACATTTGTATACCACACACCAACGCATATATAAATACGTTTGATTTCAGGTGAAAAGCCGCATAAATGTCAAGTATGTGGGAAAGCTTTTAGTCAATCGTCCAATCTGATAACGCATAGTAGAAAACATACAGGATTCAAACCTTTCGCCTGTGATTTATGCGGTCGAGCGTTTCAAAGGAAAGTTGACCTTCGAAGGCATAAAGAAACTCAGCACACCGAACTTAGGGCTTTAACTTGAATATAGGTTTAGGTATGCGCTATTTCTTATTCGAATGTTTTCCTTATCTTTCAACGAATCGAGTGATTACGCATTAGAATTTACTTTGAGATGGATAAAGCTATATACATTCTTTTCGCATAACAATTAACAACAATTAGTGTATTCGTTAATATACGTATGCAATCTGTCCTACTTTCTACTCCTGGTACATATATGGCTAATTGACTATGTACGTATTTATGTTTACATATAATGGCTACAGTATTCATTACCTAGCTAATCTATATTTGAAAAAAATATAATCGCCAATTTCTTTCGAAGAAGAAAAAATGACAATCAAACTATATCCTGTAACAAATATACCTGTAGTCCATATGCCTACATACGAGTATTATATATGTAGTATCTGGTGCCTCCTGATAGGTACTCTTGTTTCCCTATCCACGCTCCACTAATGAGGTTTCGATATGTAAATTTTCTAAACATTGTATTCTGTATTCCTGTTTAAGACTTCAAAAATTGGTATTAGATAATAGATATGGCTATGCACCGCGCGTTAACTACCTATTGTGTACAGGGACGTACCGAAAGGGGGGAGGGGGGAGCTTCCCACTTGGCTTTTGGAAAGTATTTAACATCTTATTTTCGTGGAGCAAAAAAAAAAAAAAGGTCAACCGCTGGTAAAATTTCATGGTATTAGTTGGCAATTTTTGGTTTTCTCTCCCCTCCCCTGAAGAATGTCCTCGGTACGCCCCTCATTGTGTAGGTGGCTTGCTGGCTACAGAAATGCGAATGAGTATATAGCAATATTATATTCAGCTAGTTTTTACACGTCCCCCTGTTCCCACTCATGTACAACCCCTACGCACGCCTTACTCAATCAAAATCATTATTTTCATGCATAGAGGTTGCCTAACTACAGTTACTGTCTATGTATGACATTGTGTGTAGTCAAAAAAAATATTTATTACTTACTTTCCATTCGAATAGGTATTTTGTGCGTATCTAACGTAAGTACGTACCATGTTTTGTTCCTTGTAATATGACGTGTATATGTTGTATAGTAGCTTACTTACGAGTATATGTATCATCATTGTAAACGTATTCAGAGTCATCTAACCATCGATTCGAAATTTTGTCACAAACAACCAAAGAAAACTTTTTTATTTGTAACGCGCGTTTTGAATTAAGTACGAGTATGAGTTAAGTTTTGTTACCTTTTTTTGTTCTTTTTGCTTTTGATATTATACTTATACTGTAGTAGTATTTCAAAGCATCTCTAGTGCAATTTATAGATCTTCTCAATTCTTCCAATTTTTTAAATTAATTAATATTTTATTATTATTACTATTTTAATTACTTAATAGGTATTATTATTATTATATCTTATTATTTTTCACTCGCGGTTATCAAAATAAATTACTTACCTACCTATATCTACATACTTACCCGTGTTGAAAAAAATGTCGAGAAGTACATTTTGTTATACGTCTATGTTTTATTATACTTACATTACTATATAATTGTGTTGTTTTTCCTTAATTTATAAGTAAATTCGTAAGTTATTAAGTATTCAGTTAGCTGTTTTATGTTTCCGTTCGCGTTATTTATTTTGTACTTACGTAAGTGTTGGTATCATTTATATCATCGTCATTGATGTTAAATTGTAAATAAATATAAGTTCAAATATAAATTTTCAACGCACATTGAATTTATTATGTGGGCGAATTGACGATGATAATGGAAGAATCGTAAAATTCATGTACGTAAAACTTTTCAGTCCTTGTGGATCGTGAAGAAAAATGTGATTCGTTTTAGTTCGCGAGCTTCTACGCTCAATGCTCTATTAGAACTGAAATTTTTCCTGAATAAAACGTACCCAAAGAACGACTACAATATAATTTTATTGTGTTATTAATTTTGCCAGCAAAAAATCGTGAATTTATTTTTAGAACAATTTCTTTCTTTTTTTTTTGCATTCATTCGCTATATAAATCGGATAATGACAATTTTAATGATTGATTTTTCAAGAAATAAACTGTAGTCGTATATCATTACTCTATAATGTACGTTTTAGTGCTGAAGACATGTTTTATCAGGATGGTGAAAGTTTAGAGAGGATTGGCAATGACTCAAATTGCAATTTTTCGGAACGTGAGGGGGAAGGTGTAGATACAAATGCCAATCATTGTTGTGAAATTTCCAATCGATTTCTATATGATTTTCTTTGCACATTTGATCAATGAAAATGAACAAGAAATATTATTTTTTCATTTGGCATACGAAGCTAACCATTGAAAAAAATTTGTGAGTGATTTATTCGAAAGAAATTCATTTAAATTTTATAAAATGTGTTTTTTCGGCATTTCTTTCAAAAGATCGTAAAAACTACCAAATTTGCTACTTTAAAGATGTCTAGCTTCCCTCAAGGTTATTGAAATAGTTCGCGGTTTGTCCTTTAAAAAACGCGTGAAAAATACAAATTCAAATTTTGAAAATTAATTGGCTTAGCCACAATTTTGTTTCGAAAAGCGGAAATACCTTTCGAATGAACATTTTGATTATCTTTGCGAATAAAAATGGAAGAAATGGCGCCTATAATTATACAAAAAATTCGTTAATTTTTTGGTACATATGGTTTTTGGGATTATCTTTTTAATTTTTCAATTCCCATCCCGATACGGGCATTAAAAATAATCCTCTTTTTTTATTTATTTTTTTTTAATTTACAGATCAACCAAAACTTAGCCACTCTCCTCTTACCCTGGACACGACACTTTGTTTGGTTAAACCATGGAACCCTGGTGTTTTAATACTTTTGTATCGCATCGTAGAAAATTTTCAGATACAAAACATATCGTAAAATTTGACGATCAGTGTAGTTGCAGAATATAATAAATATGTCCATTTTACCAACTCATGGGCAGAAATTCTAAATGCTCTACTTTTCATAAGTTCAGTGGGGAAACTCACCCTCTATCTCCACCCCCAATGATGTATCCCTGGGGATTGGCATTGGTATATAGTACACGGCAGTAAGGGCTGTCTGTGAAAAAGATAGTAATAGTCCAATTAAATTTGTTAACATTAAATTTTTCAATTTTGTAATTGAAAATCTCTTTTTCGTGCCATCGACAGACTGTACTAGTGTACTGTGTACACGCACAGTGCAATATCGTGCGTTCGATGGAATCTCATATGGGTAAAACGCCAAATTCCTTTTTTCAATCAGGGGCGTAAGTAAGCGGGATGGGGAGGAGCTTTCCCGCAGGTGTTTTGAAAAGTTGGGAAATTTATAATTGTTGAACGTTAAAATTGGAAATTTGAATTTTTTGTAAAAGTCAATATTTTTTGTGGGGAGGGGGGGGGAATAAGAACTCGAATAAATTCGAATTGACGCCAACTTATATCATGTATAGCGCATAACAGACTATTTGCGATAACCGAAAAAATTTCCAACTTCGCGAATCACGATGAACGGTTACAGTGCCGTTGTATGTATTAAATCATGCTTAGGTTTCATTCTCCAGGTGCATGTGTAGACAGACACGTAGACAGACAGACTAACAGATTACAACATGCACATTAACAGTGTTGGGAATAATCGATAATTTGAGTAATCGATTAATGGAATTTCGATTATTCTAATATTCGGTTAATCGGATATACATTATTGAATAATCGATTTAACGTTTACGGAACACGAGTGAATAAAGGAAAAAATAAAAATTTACACTAATTCAAATGTTTTCTATCGATTTTTTAATCTCTTGAAATTTTTCCTCAAAATTTTTTACAATTCAAAAATTTTTTATAACATTTTTATGTATATTTTGATTTTTTTTATCGATTTTTCAGCATTTGAAATTTTTGGCACCCAAAATTTCTTCAGATGCTTTTCCAATTTTACACTTCATCTAATTTTTTTCAACCTAGAAATTTTTTCTTCAATTTTTTGCCAACTTTGAAACTTTTTTCAATAAAATTGTGTCGTTAAAAAATGTTTCCAAAGTTCAAATGAATATTGACTTTTTGATATAAAAAATAAATATAATTGAAAATAATTTTGAAAAAAGCATTCAAATTTGAAACAAACCCACTTTCCAAAATAATTAACCTTCAGCGACAGTGAATAAAAAAAAAAAAAAAAATAAAAAAAATAAAAAAAAAGGAAAAAAAAAAAATTGCGCATCGGCCATGCACTTCTTTCCCATTCCTATCTACTGTCCAAAGTTCCCCTCCCAGTATGCCCAACTTGTTATGTCCCTATCTCAGTCCAACACGTCCTCACAGACTGTCAAAAATTCAAACAAACACACCGCTCCCTCTCTCTTCCACCCACCCTCGCTCACCTCCTTCGAGATGACGAATCCACTATAGTCGGGCTGTTCCTCTTCCTCAGAAAAACTAACCTCCTATCCCAGATCTAATCTAATCTTCCGTGCCTCTGGCCTTTGTTGCAGTACATGACACGTTAATGAAGATAAGTAAGTAAGTAAGTAAACTGTAAAGATTTTTGGTTGAAAAAGTACTGAGAAAAATTTTTGGCTCGAAATGAATTTTGAGAAAAAATGAAATAAAAAAATTTTGAGAAAATTAGAAAAAAGATTTGAGTTGAAAAAAATCTTGGAGATTTAAAAAAATTTGGAGAAAATTTGGAGTTGGAAAAAATATTCAGAATTTGAAAAATCTCAAATTTCATTTTTTTATGCTGTGTTCGATTATAATAATAATAATAATAATAAACATTTATTTGAATTAATTACACAAATAAAATAATTTATTCAAATAAATTACAAAAACAAAATCATTTATTCCAAAATGACAGTATTTATACCTAGTCGTGATTTTTATATAAAAAACAAGCGTATTTAAGGTATGTGATGAGAGACAATTTCATCGTATTATAGAAATATCTTCGCAAAATGATTATTTTTTAATAAAAAGTTTTTTTTTCAGAAATATCGAAGCATTATTGAAAAAAAAAATGAAAATTGGCCGATCAATCGATCACCTATTTCATAAAATAATCGATTACTTTTAATAATTGATTAATCGATTCTTCCAATTATTTTTACCAATTAATCGATTATTAATCGCGCAACATAATAACTTAAAATTAAGCCGTTGCTACTGCTCACTAAGCCAATAATCCACCGATTTTTTTTTGTGCATCGTATACCTGCTATATGTCTGTACTTTTTATTAACTTAAGTTGGATTTTAAAAAAAGAATAAAGGAGGGAAAGGAAAAAGATACAAAGTGCAGTGTTGTTCGTGTGATGAAATTTTTAACGACGACTACAAAAAGAATATGAAGAAACTGCGCATGACGGCGCTTATTTGTACCTAATTATTTTGTAATTTACACCATTTCTCAAATTTAAAAAGAGAAAAGAAAAGTTGTAAATTTTTTCAAAAAAGTTGGGAATTTCATTACAAAAAGTTGGGATTTTTTCAAATTATTCCTCCCCTCCCCCCCCCCTGAAAAATGACTTAGTTACGCTCCTGTTTTCAATGTGAATATTTCTTTAGCTCTAAGGATTTGGTTTAAAAATTTTGTTTTTTTAATTTCTTTAATTTTCAGATGTTAAAAAAATTTTTCAATAATTATTGTTCATAATGCTGGCGATGAAAAGGAAATAATTTCGTTTTAAAGTTCATTATTCATTTTGCGTCGCTGTTCAGTTTTTGAATTTTTTTAATGATTAATTTTTTCATTTTTCAACGACCAGATGTGATGAAAATGGACACCGCTTCTATACTTCATTTATATCATGTTCAGTGTACGCGTATACGCAAAATTTAGTGGTTAGTGCTTCCTTTTATTGGGGTTCAGTCGGTCGTACAGTATAATTATTTAGTTTTGAATTCATATTCGAACTTTATTTTTGTTTTTCCGTTCTTCTTTCATCAAGTTATTCGTCTTTTTGGGCAATAATTTTTCATGCCGATAATTTCGACTCCTGACTACAATTTCGAGTTGTTCGTGTTGCAAGTGAAGTCTTATATGTGAAACATTTTTTTTTTTTTTATGAAAGGATGCTTTATTTTTAAATGAACTTGAACTTGATTCTGCTTTAATTCGAGTGAACTAGAATTGTGCATTTTTCTCTCGCAAACCAAATGGCATCTGTCCATCAGTGTTGCCAGGTTGGGCGATTTTTCCCAAAATGGGCGACTTCCAACATGATTTTTGCGATCGAAAATATGGAATGGCGACTACTCGCAAATTGGGCGATTTCTTACTATGCCAAAATATATAACAAATTCATTCAATATCACCCTTCTGACCAGTTTCATTTTTAGACATTTTTTGTTTTAGTGAGTTTTGTACGAATCAATAAATCATCAATTATTAATAACTCCAAAGAACTGGATTTCCCATCGTTCAATTCAAATTTAGATGATCGTAGAAATTGCTCAGGGTTTATTTATAAGTTTGGGCGATTTGGGCGAGTTGAGTCGACGAAACTTGCGACTTCAACCATGATAAACCTGGTAACACTGCTGTCCATTGCTGAATGATTTAGGTAGATATTTGAAAGGAATGGAATATGTCTTTTTTTAGTATTAGCACTTCTTTAGTTTTTTTTTTTTTTCAATAGGTAACTATAGGTAATGGCGTGGAATTTAATAAATTAATAATTGCATAATTTTTGGTCAATTTTCGATGTCGTTTCACTCTACACGGTACCATGGCATTTGAACGAATTAGGTACTGGAATCGAATTAAAATTAGCAGCGTATGAAGGAGGTATGGTATATGTGTATAATATGCACGCAGCATGGCAGCATGGCAGGAAGAGGAAGAGAGCAAAGAAGTGCTTAACCAAGCGTCCAAGCGTTCGCATACCGCACAGTACATAAGACCACTTATTATCACGCATCAGTGGGGTCAACGCGTGTTAAACTTGTTAAACGGGTGCGTTAAAATGAACGACTGTGTAGAGCTACCTAAATAGTGTAGGCGCCTGAGGGGGAATGCGATTCTCGTTTACGATTGAGCATTTAATACAATAGACAAAATAATGGTTTTCTAAAATCGCCCTAATCACTCCTCAATGTATGTATACGTAGAGCTACGTATACCTACTATACTGAGGCGTCGGGGAAAGGCGTATACTATTTGCCTATACAATGGCTACCTACGTACACAGGTGAATTTGCGAGAGAAAAAAAAACAAATAGGTAGAGAGCTGGAGAAGAAAAAGAGCCGCGTCGTATATATAGGCGTAGAGGTGTTTGACGGTGCATCTTGGTTGGAAAATTGTCGGTGCGCGGAGCCGGATGCAATTTGATACCGGCATTACATTAGCGCGTATTTTGTGAAAAATGAAAACGCCGCGTCCGCGTTCGCGTTCGCCGCACAATCCGATGATTAGTATTCCGAAAACGAATAACGTAGAACGTACACTTTAAAGGATAAGAATATACTGGTGTCGTCTTCTCTTACAGCAACACTCGCTTCTTGAGATGGTTAAGCGTTGAGCGTTGAGCGTTAAGCGTTAACCGACTTGCCCTTATACATAACTTCTTAACAACTCAATGAAATGCTATACCAATTGCGCGCCTTAAACGAAATCATCTTCGTTTTCCTAACTCAACGAGATAAGACATTAATCAATTGCGATCCTTTCCACAATGACGTTTCTGCTTGCTCATTTCAACGGCGGCAGAAGGAGGCGGCGGCACGCCGCGTCGCCCTCGCTTTTAACTTATTTTAACCGAGACCTAGCATTTCACCCCTTTCTTCGACAGATAAATTTGTCTGCTCTCTGCTCTCTGCTCTGTTAGTGCTGGCTGCGTATTTCATCTCTCCATTTCAGCGGCAATACGCAATTTACGCATACGCTATAATCGCGTAATGCTTTTTATGCTAATGCCTAAAATTGAATGAAAAGTTACGCGTTACTTTTTGATTTCGAGCGTATTTTTAGCGACGCGTCGTTCGCACTCGTAACCGTTTGCGTTTCCCGATGGAAAAACAAATATCCGCCTATGTAGCTATAGCTCTACTAGTAGGAACCTTCACGTACGTACTCCGTATATTTACGTACTTATTACGTAGATAATACGTAAGTTTAAGTACTTACGTAGCTGAGTTCATCTATGCGATCGCGTAATCCGTGAGAATCGTGCGTTGCAATGAGAAAATTAAAAAAGGAAAATGGAAAACACCACCAAACGCGCGCGGTCTTTTAACACTGTTTTCCAAAAATATACGCCTCGCCGTAAAAACGCCATTTACGCGTTTGCCGCCTTAAACGTCGACCGTCGTCGTCGTCGGCTTCGTATATGTATATACCTACGTATATACATATTCGAATTGTAAGCAGGCTTTAGGCTTTACAGAGTTTAGGTCGAGCTGCGTTTTTAGTCTTTTTGCCGGATACACGGACACACGCTTACGTGTACGCGTACGGTCCGATGCGGTGGTCATTTAATTTTATTTCTACAAAACTCCCCATATTATGCTGGCACGACCCGAGATTCTCCGGTTGCTCTTTGTATTAACCCAAGAAAGAATGTCCGGCAAGGGGTGAAGCTTTATAGATTGACGCGTTAAACGCCCTCGAAAAAGACCATAATAATCATCGCTTTTCACACCATTCCCTCGAGATTCGTGTAGCCGTAGCCGTAGCTGTAGCTGTAGCTGTAGCGGCTATTGCCGTGCTTTCGAATCATCCAACTTTTTATAAGCTAGTCTACAAACTAAACAAAGTCATCGTGTATTTTCCGAAGTGTTTTTTTAATTTTTTTTCTCTCTCTTCCTCCGCCCACTCCCCTTCTCTCGCACCCTCCCTTCACCCGTTCGTTCATTATTGATTAGAAATTTTTTCTCGTTGGTCTATGATGGCAAGGCGTCGCGTCGTGTTTTTCTGTAGTCTCTATGGACCATTTAATAGACAACGTTTTCGTTTTCGATAGATTTTCTAGATGCTTTATGTTTGGTAAAAAAAATACTTCTGTCGCGTACCAGTACTGATTGTTATTGTTAATAGTTATGAGATTCGGTATCCAGCACTCGCACGGTGTAGTTTGTCCTTTTCGAGTTGATCTACGCGTAATATCGTATACTGCACAGTGCACATGTGTACAATTTGTGTGTTTAAATTATTCCGTCAGTATACGTTATCAAGATTATGCAATGCGTTCTAGTGATCTTTGAGTAGTATGAATTATTTATTTATTTATTTATTTATACATATTTGAGTACCGCCTTCACAGCCTTTATAGGCCAATTACGAGGGGGCAATTTGCAGATACATGCAATAAAAAAATTTAACCAACATTACAAATCTTAATTCTGAACTTAAATTAAGTCCCAATCCCTACCTTCCAGTGCCTGCATCACCCCCAACCCAAAGGCAGCCCTCCCCATCCCAAATACGTCCGTATTTTTATTATCAATAATTTTATTGAGAAGAAGAGTAATTCTCTTGAATGGAGAGGCCGAATTTTTTAGTTTTTTAAAATTTTTCACCCAAGTTATACCTGATTCTGGGACATATTTTTTTCTTTGCCTCGGTCCACGCATGTTTTCCATCAGTTTTTCATCACAAAACAGGGAAAAATAAAATGAAATCGATTTCATAAGAAATCTACCGGTTGACGCATGTTTTCAATCGAAATACATCTTCCTAAAAATCAATTATCGATGACTTCAACAACCGATCGATATTAAGTTAGCCTCGTTCGATGCTTATTTTTCGTCATTTTTTAATGAAATTTTCCAAAAATTTGGCTCGAAATTAGAATGAATTCGGCGACAATATTTCGGTAATAAATGCGTAATTTTTCCAAGCTCACGTTCTTTCTCAACAAGTTCAGCGAATTTACACGTATATAATTTTGGTAATAAATAGTAATTTGCACCAGCTTCTTAATTGTATACTTATGACCAACCAGTAACATTATCGATCATTAGATATTATATCATAATTCATTGATAAAAGTTGAATGAAAATTCATCGATTAGTCGCTACAAAATTTATCAATTGATAGGTACATTTGAGCGTTGACTTTAATATAAAATACTATTACAAAATTAAGAAACTGTACTACACAACTGCGATAATGAGTTACTTCATTCAGGTTAACAACAAAATAAAATGGAGAATTACACTAGATTAGAAAAAAGAAAAAATATATATATAAAAAATTCTATTAGGACAATATCAGACGTTGCTTGTCCCAGTAAAGGAGAAAAAAAATTCATCTCGAGATAGGTACACATTTTGGCTTTAAAAAGATATATAAAAAAAAAAAAGCTGAATAAATCTAATATCTTTCACTCTTTGATACAAATTCGCCTCGTTGCTTGAGATATGATAAATTATGCGCTGATCGTGATGGACGAAATAATCCTTTCGATGAATAACGTAACATCGATCCTTGAGATGGGTAACGAGAACCTGATGAAGCTTATTGCAGTGTACCATAATATCATAACTGTGACGGCTGAGATGACATCGATGTCGTATCTGATGAAAATTTTGATGAGGATTGCTGAACAGATGTTCTACTCCTAGGTCAATTGATAATGCATCGCATGAATTAACAAATTTTTTTCATTTCGTAAGCACAATGTATACCTTTTGACTGACGCGTTATGAATTTTTACCAAAACATCTATACGCATTCGAGTACTTACTTCAGTTTGGCCTTCGCCGTAGAATGTGAGACCTTCTTTGATAGTATTGACATTTTAGTGATATATGCATATCACCGGCTTAGCTTCATTGAGCTTTGTAATATCTTCATTTAGTTATGCTTTTTATTTATGAACTTCATTTGTTCGCTAATAAATATAATGCATGGGGTTTCAAGGAGGATATGAACTTAACCCAACTTGTTAGAAAAAGAAAAACTTGAACGTAGTCTTTATGCTATAAACTATCAGAATAATTTAAAAAAACAAAACAAACCAGGTAGACTGTAGATATAGTATACATATGTACTTCTTTCTCGCAAAATTACAAATCATCTGAAACGTAAAGATTTAAAGACTCCACATTTCCCAAATCAGGTAGCCTGTAATAACTATCATTTTTATTAGCTGAGTTTTCAACTTAAAAACGATACCTATTACAGCTTATCTAATTTGGGAAGAGTGGGCTCTTCAAATCTTTGCGTTTCTGACCATTCGTAATCATCTGGCAAATTTCCAACTTTTTGGTATATATATATATATATTTTTCTCCTATGCGTAGCGTGGGCGGGACTTTATGAAATATTCTGATTTTAGTTTCGCAAGTGAATTTGAAGGGAAGTTAGTAGGGGCGTAACTAAGGGGGGATAGGGGGGGGAGCTTCCCCTAGGTGTTTTGAAAAGTTGGGAAATTTATAATTGTTCAACGCTAAAATTGAATTGTTGAATATCCTTATATGAATATTAATAGCTTTTTAATTATATTATTTTTTTTTATAAAATAAAAGAATTTTCAATATTTAGTTTAAATTAAAATTTTAATCTTGGAGATTAAAGATATATAATATTGAATGGGAACTTGAATTTCTTTTGGGAAAATAAGAACTCGAATAAATTCGAACTGATGCCAACTTATATCATGTATAGCGCACAACCAGGGACGTACCCCCCTTGGCTTTTGGAAAGTTGAAAGTTGGTAAATTTGGAGTTTTAGCGTAAAGTTGGTAAACTTGACCACTTGCGCAGTATTATTACAGCTATTTTTAAATTTTTTGAAGACTAACAAGACTGTGACATCTTATTTAACATGTTATTTTCTTGGAGCAAAAAAAAAAAAGTCAACAGTTGGTAAAATTTCATGGTATTAGTTGACAATTTTTGGTTCTCCCCCCTCCCCTCCCCCGAAGAATGTCCTCGGTATACCCCTGGAAGTTGGAGCCAAAAGTCGCTTTTGGGAGGAAATTGCTTCAGGAAATTTCAAGAATTTTCCGTATTTCCTCACCAAATCGACTTGAAAAAGTCAAATTTCGTGTGTAGGGTTGGTTGATGACCAGAGTATGACCTCTTTAGTTTGGGTCAAAATGGATCCAAAATGGCGAATCATAAAGATTTGAAGATGATTTGAAGAGCCTCAAGTAGCTACAATTTGAGAAAGATGTGTTCATACGATTATTTCATGGCAGGAAATACCATATTCAGTTTCTTAAGTGGTTTTGGAAGGGATAGAATAGGAGTTTTTAAACTTGGTATTGGGTGTGACCATCACGAAGGATTTAGCAATGTTATTATTATTAATTTTTTAAATTAAAAACTCATCTAATTAAAACTAATTGGGGTTCTCCAAATTATCTTTAGATTGTCAAGAGCTGCCATTTTGGATCCGTTTTGACCTAAATTTTGGAAGTTGTATTCTGGTATTCATCTAACCTTACACACAGTGTTTGACCATTCTAGGCCGATTTCAGTAATTTCCCCTCCAACAGCCGTTTTTTGCTCCAACTCCCCTCCAAGTGCTCTTGGAAGCTGAAATTAAAATAGGAAAGTCACCCGAGCTCATTTTATCATATGACACTATCACAGATAATTTTCGACATCTCATGTACCCCCACCATGTTTTAAGATCCATAACCCCTCTTTCTCCCCTCAAATATTAAGTGCAAAGATGAATTTGAGATAGAGTGAGTATACTTCTTATCCCCAATAATCATATGATTACATTTTCACCAACTCAAGGCTCCTCAAGTTCTACTCAAATTTTGATAATCCGCCATTTTGAATCCATTTTGATTAAAATTCAAAAGATCATATTCTGTCACCAATTAACCTACCCTCGAAGTTTGACTTTTCTAAGTTTATTTGATGAGGAGAAATGAAAGATTCGAGAAATTTCATAACTCAAAATTTCCTCAAAAAACCAGTTTTCCACCTAACTTTCCACAAAATGCACTTAGGAAGCTGAAATTTAGATATGTTGGCGTCCGTCACTCACTCTTTCGTGTGTGATCAAAAACAAAAAATCGAGGCATTTGTCCCTTCTCCAGCTCCCTCAAAATTTGAGTGATGCGCCATTTTCAATTTTTTCGAAAAAACAAAAAAACGGTTTTGTTAGGTTTCTAAGTAGTATCTCTCACCAAGTTTGGTAGAAAATAACTCGTTCATTTGGGTGAGTTTTTCTCACGGAGTACAAGATGCTCCTATTAAATATTTGTTTCAGTCAAAAATGATTCGTTACATTTTGGTATTTTTTTAGGCGCTTAGAGAGGTGATTGCTTTCATTCGAACAGTCATCATTCCTTCAAAAACGTGATAAAACGTGATTTGTTCGTATAAATAATGAACGAAAATTTATTTTGTAAATCATGCTCAAAATGCCTATGTATTGGTTATTTTACGCGTAGATAAAATATGGAAATAATGCCTATGTACTCGCTACTTCGTAAATATTATAGATATCTGCGGTAAATGTTGATAGAATAAAGTGCGAATATAGGCTACTCACATTATTCTTCTTCCGTCAACACCATTAACTTCGAAAAAGTAAGTAACTTTTCAAGGCAAAACATTCTTTCAGCATGCCTACATGTCGGGTACCTATATTTTATCCAACGTAACGCGACTTAAAGTATCGAGGCTCATTTAAATTTCGTATACGATATCCAAGTATTAAAAAAGTTAAATTCACTTTTCGACGAATCTTTCATTTTGTACGCGAGCACGATAAAATATGTACACTTTTCCACTTGGAAAATGTAATGAAATTTTGTTCATTTAAAAGTTCAACCTTTTCGACGACGTTAAATTTGTAATTCCGTCACAAGAAAAACTTTCAACCGGTGATAAATTATATTTGCGTAAAAAAGCTCCTAAATCGACTTTTAAAATGAAAAGTTTAGCGGATAACTGTCTGTGTGACAGGATATTTTATTCAAATGCGAACGAAATGAATAGCAGGTAAAAATAAGTGATTCTGGCGCCAATTCGAGTGGATTTTCTGCTCGATTCTGGACGAAAATTCGGCGAAGAGAGAGCGGCTATTTATTCGGTTAACTAAATTGGCTTCATCATCGGGCAGTTTTCAGAAGGAAAATGTAAATTTCAAACATAAGTAGGAGGTACCCTATAGCCTAATGAAGAAACCTCTCACCGATAAGTTTCGAGCACTTGCGCAGGTGCGTGAGAAAATATCGTCGTAGAAATTAGCTGTTGAATTTTATTATTTCACTCGTCAGTGTTGTAGGACGTTGTGAGGAATGGGGGTCGTGATATGAAAAACTACATAAAAAGTAAGGATAGCTGAGAGGGGAAAATCTCGATAGAGATGCGAGCAGTTGTGATTGGTTGGCATCAGTATCACGTCGGCGATAATAGTTTCAACCTCGAACGAGGGTAAATTAAAGAATTTCCCTATAACGTATCGAAGAAATGGATGATGGTACTTATATCGAAGGGGAACACGTATCACCCCTTCATTATGCAAAAACCGCCGCCCCAATCATTTGGCTGAAATTTATTTTAACGCAGTAAATTTTTCCATTAATGGGGTATACGCGTATGCGTGGTGCGTAGCTGCGTACTATAATGAAGTATATTTTAGTAGATAGCTATACGTACTTATGGCCAACTCCACTTGTTTGTTTGTTTTTTGAAATTTATATATACGAGTAGGTATGAGTCTTGAAGCGTTGAGCAGGTATACATATATAATTATATAAGAGGAAAAAAATTAGCCTATTAATAGTATGCAAGCCGGCAATTAAATCTTCATTATAGCGAAGAAACATTTTAGAGCCTCTTATTCGCTATACGCGTATTCCATACTTAATATTCGTAATATAGGTATATATTTATAGTACATAGATATTTCGACAGTGTTGGCAATTTTTCCGGAACGAATTTATTTATTTAGGTATTTTCATATAGCGTTGAAAATAAAAGGCGAGGAAAAATCGAGGGTGCATGTTGATAAGATATTTGCGCGTATTGATCTGATCTGAATATAATTCAGATGGGAGGCCGGGGTATTAGCGTTTACAACAAAACTGGTGGTACCGTTCCCTAAGTGACTATTCATTCAGACAGCGAATACTCTAGAGACGTTCTAATGCCAATATATATCTCTTTTACTTCTTATTTCGTACTCTTTGAGCTGTTTTACAAATTCTATTACTATCTAACACGCACCATTCCATTTCACTTAAATTTTTCTTCGCTTTTTTCTTCTCGGCTGAATGTTGTTCGGGGAAGTAGTTTAAAATGGCGTATTTTCAGACGAGAATTTTTTTTCCAACTAACAACCATCGAAAAAGTAGATACGTGCTGGTAGGTATTTATTTTATTGTATTTTGGAAACCGATTTATCGAGGAATTATCGATCTATTTGATTGAAAAAGTCGCATTTTCGGCTCATCCATACAGCATAATTATATTTATTTTGTAATCGGCAAATGCTGACTAGCGTAATATGTGGAATGTTATAGATTTCGAAATAAGTAGACACGCCATTAAGGCACCTCGATCTATAAGTAATGGATTCTGCAGGCTACCTAATCGACCATTCCCAAAAGTTCGTTTCGATCAACAATGCGGTAACACTTTCGTTAATTGATTGCAGTCTCCTAACACGGTTGGGTAAGTCGCGACTAAACGGAGCATATAGATGGTGCGGCGCGACGCGACGTATAGTTATAGTTGACTATAGTAACTACCTAATTAATAATTTGAAAAGCGTCGCGCTTTCGACGTAAATTAAACGTACTGGTAATCGTACACATACACGTGCACGCGAAAGGCTAAAGTTGTGCGTAGAACTTTAAACGCCTAGGAGTGTCCCACCGTCTCGGTGCCCTTTACTCTCGTGCAGGCTGCATTCGTCTAAGAATTTAAATAAAGCGAATTACAACGAAAATCCCCAATCCTATCAGCGGTTAGTAACTGGTATACGCCTCTTACGTGCCCTTTAATCTTATTTAAGCCAATTAGCTGCGAGGGGTTATGAAAGATTTCTTTTGACGTGTATGCATAAAACGTTAGGCTATCCCTTCGCCTTCGCTAAGTATATACCGCGTGTAATCAATTCGGAATATTTTACCGCCCTCGTAAACGGAATCACTGCTCGCAGTACAAATCAATTCGTCTTTAAAGCTAAATAAAGCTTCGGTTAATAGAAAATCAAAATCTTTTTACCCGCAACTAGTCGTACATTACGCGCTCTATTTAGCATTTCTTTTGAACTTAAAAACGAATACGTTCTAGGTACCTCTCTTTTCGTGGCTTAGCGTCCATTAAATTTTGCCCTTACGAAGATTTTAATTTCTTACCCAGCGTACATGACCGAGTACGACGCAACGTAGCTTTCGCTGCAGCCTTTTTCGAATACGCTCGCTATATGTCTCATAAGCGCACGTATACATATTATCTGGGGGTTTTCGCTATTGGAATTTTAGGTATGTGTAGCCTACGTTGTATACGTTTACGTACCATAATCTCTGGAGATCTGCTCTTTCTTGTTTCTTTATTCCGCGGTTACATTTTTTATTAAAATGTTCTCCAATGACCAATAGTTTAACACTAAAAAGCGCAACATTTGTGCCAGCATCTAAACGTTCGTAAGGGAGTCATATTGAAATTCGACTTGGGCATTTCTACTTGAAAGTATCCGCCTAAAGTGGAGATCTTTTCGCCGGCTTAATAATTCTTCTCATGATTTTAAAAATGAAACATCATTTTCCTTTCCTTTCTTCTCTTTTGTTTGTTTGTTTCTTTTTTTTTTTTTGCACTGAATAACTACATATTAATGAATAATGAGTAAAATACGCTTAATACTCGTATTACACGATTACACGATTACACGTTCATTAATTGTACAGTGAGATGGGTCAAATATCGTTTTTTTTTTTTTTTTTTTTTTTTTTTTTTCAGAATGTAATAGTTGCCAAATTATCTAAAAAGTACCTCATAAAATTAATGTTACCCCTTCAACTCAATTTTTAGAATCTCCATTTCCAAATAAAAGAACTTTTGGATAATCAAAATTTTTTTGCATATTGTGCTCTAAAATCATACCTAATGTGCCATCCAAAGACTGAAGAACATTTTAGCCGTCAATTTGTAGGCATAAATCGTTATTAAATTTTTTCAAAAAGCATCAATCTTGGCCATTTTCATAGTGTACACAGTATGGGCTTAATTTAGGCTATTTGCTCAATATGCACAGAAAATTACTTGAATAAGTTAGGTAAGTAACTTTTTTTTTTGATTTCTCTTAATTCAGAATTAAAATAAAGTCTTGTAAATGTTTATAAGCTAGAAGAAACAGTATCTACCATTCATCGAGCTGACAATTTTTATTTCTTTGCCCTCTCGTAAAAATGTATAGAAAGTCGAGATAAAAATTTGCACTAACTTTTACATTATTTTCATAAATTAAAATATTATGCGTTTAAATAATGAAAAATTAACAAACCTCAAAATATCACATTATTGCTTCAAAATGACTTCGCAGAGATGCGTCATCATGAAAAAGCTGGAACTTTGGGAACACTTGTGTAGTTAAAATCGAGCGTATTTTCCATCTTGATTCCGAAACAAACTATACCTATCTAATTACGTATTAAGATCGCACAATCAGTATATTACCATTTGTCATTCATTTTTAAAAATACCTATCCAAAAGTGGTGCTTTTTGGGAGAAAATTTAAAACTGTTTATGCCTCCTAAATCACAAAAAAAAAAAAAATTAACCACTAAAATATTTTTCAGCCTTTGAAAGGTTAATTACGATTTTGGAGTGCAAAAAAATGTTTATTTCGGGAAAATTCCTATTTGTTTTTGTTTTTGAAAATTTTTAATTTTGTTAAATTCGACATTCTTGAGTAGGGAGGGGGCTAATCATTTAGAACAAAGTAACTACTACCTCACGTTTTGAAAAAAAAAAGAAATTCGGCCCAGCCAATGCACATATCTACCAGATGCCTTGTACATCCGTAGGTAAGTGCATACCTAAAAGGATCCAAGCATTCCAGTTTTTTAGCTTTTTTAAGCATAAAAAAAATAACTAAAAATAATTACAATAGTGTCAAATATCAAGTATACGAAAAATAGCTAAATAAAAAATGACGATAAAATGCAAAAAATCGACGAATAATCGAAAGAATAATTGGAAAAAGATACGAAAAAATATCGTGAATGGAGAAAATAGCTCAAAAAACAAAAAATAAAGAAAAAATGAAAAATATAAGTAACATATTTAAAATTATATTAAAAATTTATAAATAACTTCAAGCATGAATCCATAGATGCTTACTGTGATTATTGGAAGTCGTAAATGCCCAATGCTGCTGAGCGATGTAACATAAAAAGAATTTTTTTAAATGCAAATAAACATTACTAAACATGTTTTTGCAGAGGCGGATTTAGGCATAGGCAGAGAGGACAGCTGCCCATGGTGGCAAAATTTCTGGGGCGGCAAATTTTGATTTTTCCTGCTGATTTTTAAATGTAAAATGTATTATGACGATGGATTGAAAAAAAAATTATGGTAGTCAGTTAGATGAACTTATAACATATTCAGAAATCAGTTTAAAAAAAGAATTGAAAATTGTATTAAAAATGAAAAAGTGTTATTTTTCTCAGCTGAGTTTTTTTTTCTAACTTAAGAACGATAGCCATAAAATTTTTTTCCACTCGACTGGTATTCGCTTGAACTTTGCTCAAAATTTTGTAAGAGACACTTCTTAAAAGTGCAAAAAATTCCTTCTTTGTTTTTTCGATAAAATTCAAAATGTGGGATGAATAAAATTTTGAGGTAGGCTGGAGAAGTGTAAAATAGCTCAAATGTTTTGTTTTTCATCTCACATGAAGGAGTGAGTCACAAAGATCAACATATGCAAATTTCAGTTTCCTAAATACATTTGGAGGGGGAATTGGAGCAGAAAACGTTTTTTTTTGTAGAAGTTTTGAGTTTTGAAATTTCTTGAATCTTCCGCATCTCCTCACCAAATCGACATAGAGAAGTCAAACTTTGTGTGTGGTGTTAGTTGATGACCAGAATATGACCTCTTGAATTTGGATCGAAATGGATGCAGAAGGGCGTATAATCGAAATTTAAGTTGAGCTTGAGTGGCTTCAAATTAGTGAAAATGTAATTAATATTAATTCATTCGATTGTTGGGAATAAGAAGTGTATTATATCCCAAATTTACTTTCACAGATGATATTGTACGATAGGAGAAAAGGAGACTCAGCTGCAGTAATGCGACATGGTTGCTTACATTTTTTTTTTTTTACTTTTAAATCAAACTTAAAAGTTTGGCTTATGTACCAAAGTGAACGTTTAAAAAAAAAAAACTGCATGAAAATTTTCCATATTTTTTTTTTTTTTGAAGGAGAGAGGGCGGCAAAATCCCAAGTCCACCACTGTGTTTTTGTAGAGATGTGTTCATATCGCCTAAAATGTGATAAAACTTATAAAATTAAGATTTTACAAATTCGAGATTATAAGCAATTGGAACAATATTTTGTTATTAATTAAAGCCTAAAGGAAATGTTTAACATACAAATTTTCACTCTTGAAATTTCTTACAATGTGCCTATTTTCTCATATTTTTGTTCTATGTTGAGTTTAGCGTATAATCGGTATGGGTAATTAATTTTTCATTATTTAAACGCATAATATTTTAATTTATGAAAATAATATAAAAGTTATTGCAAATTTTTATCTCGACTTTGTGTACATTTTTACGAGAGGGCAAAGAAATAAAAATTGTCAACTCAATGAATGCTAGATACTATTTCTTCTAGCTTATAAACATTTACAGGACTTTAATTTAATCCTGAATTAAGAGAAATCAAAAAAAAAAGTTACTCACCTAACTTATTCAAGTAATTTTCTGTGCATACGCTAAAATTGTCAAATGAAATTGAATT
The DNA here is from genome assembly GCA_009761765.1 of Phenacoccus solenopsis. Taxonomy (NCBI): domain Eukaryota; kingdom Metazoa; phylum Arthropoda; class Insecta; order Hemiptera; family Pseudococcidae; genus Phenacoccus; species Phenacoccus solenopsis. Next base: position 3,208,599 of record CM019752.1, on the reverse strand, counting down.
TCATTTATATTGCAATGGGATAGGTATTCTTTTTTCAAATCAACTCCTCTCTTCGTGCCTCAAAAAGATAAATAAATAATAATGAAATCGAATACAATATATTTAATAGAATTTTCTACGTTATTTAAAAATAAAATTAAAGCGAACATTGGCTTGTCCCAGTAAGCAATAAATACCTTTCACCTATCTAGATATAGGTATTCGCATTTGTTATCAAACATACATACCGAAACTTATCCTAAAAGGGAGCTGGATGAAGAGTTGAAAGCAAATTTTAGGTTATTTGAAAACGTTTTTTCGACTCGAATTTTGCATTAATAACATCAGAACGGCATCATATTTCAGGGTTACATTTAGAATAAATAAAGATCTGCGATGTCGTCATTATGTATTCAAAAGTACGAGTTTCCTTTTTAACTCGTGAAATTGATCTCGTTTTTGTACATCGTTAGTTTTTCTCTTCATTTTTCCTCTCAAGATTGTCCTTTTTTCCTCACTCGGTTCATATTCGCGCGATGCTTACTTAAAATTCACTTTATTTTAACAAATTTATCTTGTTTCCGTCGTCTTTTTTTTCCTTTCCGATAGGTTGGAAACAGAACGTGATAGTTTTTTTATCAACTTTTAAGCGTATTCCTTTCTGGCGCTTTTTTTCGTCGAGCCAAAAAAAAAAAAAAAAATAGGTAGGTATGCGAAAAGGAGCTAATATTTAAATGGCAATATATTACAATACGTAATATCGAGTCGACCCTCGGGTCAAATGAAGTTCGTCGTTCGCGCCGGTCTTTCAAATAGATTAAATTCTTTTAAAATTAATTTCACCTCATTTTTCTTTTACTCAGCTATACGGCTTGTTTTCACGTTTCCTCCTTCGATGACAACTACTGTACGCGTTTTTGCGAAATTTTTCATTATTTTTTTCTTCATCTCTCCGAATTCTAAACGGTTGAGGTGAAAAATCATGAGAACTTTTCTTTTCTCGCCGAGCTATGTTTAACGGCGCGGCTCCATTATCGAGACTTACTTACTTAGTTATTGCGGTGTCAATTCATTTTACAAAATTTTGCAATTTAATTGAGAGTAAATTATCGTTCAACTTACTGCTTTTATGTAAGTACTCAAGTAGGTACATAGTTTATTATGGAGAGCGCGCAATTCAATTTTACGCGTAAATGGAAAGAGATTTCGTTTATCCATATTTTTTAACCCAATTTAAAGTCAATCTATCACGTATGTAATTTATTTTGAAACCCAATCGAATGATGCGAAAATACTCTCGCGTCGAGGAACATGTCGCATATCAATCAAGCAGTTTTCCATAATATTTCACCGAAAGTAGTAAGCTATGTTTTTACCAATCTTGACGGTTGACGCAAAACCTACGAGTACGCTGTACAAGCTGTAAAGTAGGTACTTATAGTTGGCCGAATGAAAGTTTTCTAATGATATGTAACATAGTGCCATTTATCATACGTGGCGAGTCTATTATGTACTCAAAAAATTTCAATTTTCAATTCTTATAAGTTATAAATGTTTTGAAAAGCTGAATCGTAAAATGTGCATTTAATCAAGGTATCAAGGTGTTGAATATACCAGAACAAAGTCTAATATATAATCAACAATAATGGAAAAAACATTCAGTTTTGCCTACACGAACGAATACCAGAATAGAACAAGTCATACTAGAACATATATTTTTATAACAAATTGGCAAATAACTTCCTGAAACAAATAGCAGAAACAGAGAACGTTGATAAAATCAAATTCATTAATTCTAAAATATAATAACTGAGAAAAGATGGAAATCTAATTATAATCAGTGTTGTAGGGACGACAAACCCAAGAACGAGAACGAAGAACAACAAGAACGGAGAATTTTCATTGTTCCTGAAGAACAGGACCAAGAACGAGAACGTAAAACTGATATGTATGAAGAACAAAGAACAGAACGAGAACAGATATTTGCAAATTAAAAGATCGAAGAACGAAATGAGAACCAAGTAATGTAAAATGCTGAGGAACAAGAACAAGAACGATGCAGTTTTGGGTTGTTCTTCGTTCTTTTGAAAGTTCTTGGTTCATCATAAAATGAATAGAAATCATGAGGGAAAAGAGAAAATAAAATACTAAAAAAAGCACATGGTGATTATATTCAATTAATTCATTTTCAATTTCAACAAGCATAAAGAACAAACATGAAATGAAAAAAAAAAAATCGAAGAGAACAGAACGAAGAACGAACAAGAACGAGACGATAAAGGATTGAAAGAACGAAGAACAAAACGAGAACGAGAATGTAAAGAATTGAAAGAACAGAATGAGAACTGTTAAAGCAATGATAATGAGAACAAGTCAAGAACAGGATCAAATGACTGGGTCTTTCCAGGAACGAAAACAGGAACAAGAACAGACCTATGTTCGTTCATACAACACTGATTATAATATTATATGAAATATATGTTCCTCTGTTGTTTGGTCGAATTTATCATCTTTTTTATTATACATTTTCCATTATTAGTCTTCAATTTTTGTTTTTACCGAATTTACATTCGCTGTTTAATTGCCCACGTTAACGATGATGATTTTTAATAACATAGGTACATCATATTTGGGCGTATAGGTGAAAAAAAATTGAAAAAATTTTGCGTACGTCAAAGCGGAAAATATGTACGAGAAGAATACGTAAAAAAAAGGAACGGAACAGAATGAATTAAAAATGTTGAGCGAATGATAGCAGAACAATTTGCTTTAAGAAAAACACAAACAAATGATGATAAAGATCAGAAAAAAGATAACAGAACAAAACGAAATACATAACTTAACAGAACAGAAAAAAGAGAAGAAACAAAAATTTATCACAACAAAACAAGTCATAAATGATCAACAAACGATAACAGAACAATTCGCTTTGAGAAAAACAAACAAATGATGATAAATAACAGAAAAAAGATAACAGAACAAAACGGAAAAATACGTATAACAGAAAGGAAAAAATAGAAAAAACAAAAATTGATCACAACAAACAAATCAAAAATTATCAGCAAACTATAACGGAACAATTTGCTTTGAGAAAAAAACCCCAACAACTGACAAAGAGAAGAGAAAAAGTAAACAGAACAAAAGGAAAATACGTGTAACAGAGCGGAATAACACAAAAGAAACAAAAATCGATCACAACAAAACAAATGAAAAATAATCAGCGAACAATTATGAAACAATTCTCTTTACACAGAGAAAAATTATTCAATATTACCATATACTGAAGAAGAAAAGTGTCAGTAATTTATTTCGGGAGTGATTTTCAATATTGAGTAATAGTTCCTTTGTTTCAGTAATTAATTCCAAATTATGCGAATGATGGAATGATTTTATCAAAAAAAGGAACAATTGCTCAATATTGAAGAAGTCGCTACCCAAATAAGTTGTGGTCACTTTTTCCTCCATTTATGATATTATTTGTTATTACTTATTATAATTGTAGGAAACGTTATCTAAAAATTTCTTTCAGTGTAATAAAAACTCAGCACTTCACGAAAAGAGAACAGAAAAAAAGAAACTTCGAATGCAACCAAATAACACAGTACAAATCAAAAAATTATCAGAATTGTTAAAGAAAAATTCTCTTCAAAAAAACAAGAAACACAACAACAGAATAAAAATTGAAACCAATGAATCATTTCTTTCGCTATACCTACGTTCGGCTGCTCTTGGATCTCAATGCGTATGTACACATATAAATAATTAGTGCGCTAGTAAAGGATGTTTTCTCAAAAATATTTCAAAAATAATAAGGATACATAACCTATCATACATGAATGAAATCATAGACACTGTAATATGAGAGAGTGTATCAAATGTAATATGTAAATACCAAAATTGTTGAGCTTTGAAATCTTCTATTTATAAATTCGCTGTATAGCTTGTATAGTCTATAACTCTATAAGGACTAAGTATTGTACTTATTTTAAGAAAACCGCTGGTTATTTTTCTCGTTCAGTGACGCAGTATTTTGGTGGCAATGGCAATGCTATCTATAAAGTTATTACGCGAATTTAATGACAAAACCAGCACTCTCTGGTTAAGGTAACGGAAAGAAGATGAAAATTGTTGAAATTTTTGGAATTTTCGTCGAGCTACGAGGTAGAGATATAGACCGGTATTTAAACAGTTCAAGAATGTTAACTAATGGCATCAGGGCTAGATTTAATTTCGCGGACTGATTTCGCACAGTTAATCTTCGTTTATCGCCCTTCATGTTTTACTCCTCCGGTACAACACATATTCGCGCGGACGGGGGCTATGGCTATAAAATATTCGCCCATCTTATAACATGGTTTGGTTTACTCGTAATATACGACTGAAGGCATTCCATGCTCCATATAGTACTTTTAATCAACGCTAACTTCAACTAACAAAATAATAAATCGACCGTTTCATTTCAATGTTCGTAGTACAGATTTTGTGAAGTGATTAGTGCATAGTATAGGTGGACTAGCTAGCTAGTAGCTGCTTTTTTTTTAGGAGTATTTAATTTGAAAATTACGCTCACCTCATGCAACTCGTCTTTCGCTCCTCATTTTAATGCGCAGAGGTACTTAACTTCTTACAGTTTACTCCCTTTCCGGTAGGGCGGCAGCTCGTAATTAAAATCGTAAAGAAAACCATTTACGTGGTAAGACAATAACATTTTTTTATTAACGAATGAAATTTCACGCTGCTGCAGAGAGAAGAGCACGAAGTAAACAATTCGCATTGTAGCGCTTTATTCGGACGATTATAAGCACTTCCATAACCATGGCTGACCGCTGAAGTTATAAAAAGGTTTAAATTGTAAGAACAAAAAGGGCAGCAGTAATCAGACCCTTTTATTGTTACGACGAATACGTATACGTATAACGAGGGTCCTGCCTTCGCTAATGATTTAACAACCCCCTAGTCTTTAATAGTTTGAATATTGAATTCTTCCTCCTGTCATTAATTTTATTACCGGCTACCAAAACGATTTATCCTCTGCTCTTCTCGTGACTCGCGCTCCACTCATAAATCTATTTTGGCTTTCGTCTTGCGTTGGAATTTAATTTTATATTTGAATCGTACTATGTTCATGTTTATGAAAGTTTTATCGTCTGCTTTTTTTCGACTTCATATATTTTTCAAATATGTTAGTGAATTTAATCCGTTCATTTTACGAATAGTCACATGCCTAAAAAATAATATCTCTAGGTATTAGCAACGTTGGTATGCCTAAATCTTAGTTATTATTATCATCATCATTATTATTATCATTTACTGTGTAGATGAGCTGGTTGGTTCTCCAGAGTTTCTCCGCCATCTCCTTACTCCTTGCCGGGTCTTGCCTGATTAATTGACGTTTTTTTGATATTTTCAGCACTCATTAATTTGACTTTCAATGCATGTTTTTTTTTCTCTCTGATTTCGTTTGTTTTTATCGCTATTATAGTAGTATACTATACTTAGTCTGTTGTTCTTTTACTGCTCTGCTTCATCCGTATCTATAAGCCACACTTACCTATTACTACTTTTCATTGTTGCTGCTTTATGTGTATGGTGTTGATTTATGCTTTATGTTGTAATTATTATTGTGTTTCGTCCTTTATTTGTGTATATATTTTTGGATTTAGTAATTTTTTTACCGATTAATAATAACAGTGATCTGGTCGTTGCTCACCTTCGGACGTAGGTGATCGTTGTGATGTGGTGTATCTACATTTTCATTTAAAAAAAAAATTCACGAAATAAGTTTCAAATTTCAAATCATCATCATTATTATTATTATTTGTTAATCAAGAGTACCTAGGTAATTTATTTTGCGAAAAATATCGACTACCAATATGGTATTCCAAAATGTAAGCCTATACTTTTACCGTACAAGCATTATATGCTCGAGTATAACAATATTTTAAATTATACATAAACTAGGCATTAATTATATAGGTAGGCATTGTGTATGCATATATATTGGAAAATTAAATTTACCGAAATGAGGAAGAAAGGTGGGGTGGGGTGGAAATCCGTTGAAATTCAGGTCGAAATGGTCAAAACGGTACTTTATTTCGACGCAATTATCCAGTATCGTGCTTTTTTCTCATTTCGTTCAAAAAACTTTCCGAGGATGTTTTAAACGTGACACTAACGCGAACAGTCATCTGAATGCCACAAGGGAGTCGTATGTGTTGCTTTCTGCATACGTTTCAGAGGCAATGAGGTTTTTATCATGCTTATATAAATATGGCATATAAGGTAATTTTCCTAATGGAGGTTTTTATTCACACACACACACGTATGGATATTATATATACGTATATGTGTACATACGCATATATATAAAAGTAGAAGAGGTAAACGGTGCTCTTACAATATCTGCTGTGTTTGTTTTTATTATTAGAGTCATGGTAGAAGAAAAGAAAAAGCAACCGAGAAGCAACAGAGAAAACTCAAACCGAGACTACTGCAAGGTTATAACAACCGAGTCCAATCCCGTCATTCCTTTACTTTTTGATTGTCAGCACCCTTAGGGATTTCATTTGAAATAAGTTACTCGTATTTTAAAATGTTTGAAGCAAATTATTTTACGTCGTATAAGAAAAGTATACCGATGGGCGGTGGGCCCAGCATCGTCATTTTATTTACGTTAAATCGAGCGATTTGCGAATAGGTAATACGTATTTTGATTTTCAGTTCGGTTTCTTTAAATTTATCCTCGGCCTCAGCCACATAATATAGGCTATGCTATTTTAAAGAAACAATAGTGCTCGATTTAATTATTCGATTTCGAGGGTAAAACATTATAATATCTATATGCGCAAAATAAAACGCAATGCTTGAAAAATGAAAAACCATTATGAATAAGTTGGTAACACGCGAGCTTCGAAAAATGCACAATATTTGTCCTTGATTTTTTACTAGCGTGATGCGTGCGTTGCATTTAGGGCGTATGCATAGGCAATTTTATTAACACTTCTAAAAATTCATTAAACGAAGAAGGTAATATTATTACATAGGTATATGGTGGTAGGACTTGCGAAGTCATGAAAACAATTTTCTTTTTTTCGTGTGTGTATATAAATATTTGTATACTTACGTTGCAACTTACCTCAAGTCACTACAACATGTGCATTTCGCTTTTTACTTTGTAATGTTCGTACATATTTTACTCATTAGCTTTCAAATATGTACTTCACCAAGAACAAATTCTTCACACAATTTTTTATAAAAGTTAATAAGCTCACGCATACCTTACGTCTACAGAAAAATAGCTATATCTTTCTCTTCGTCCTTATATCCACGTATGAGCAAATAAAATACACGTAGCCTATGTAACAGCTAGGAAAGTATCAAATATTCATATCAGTTTTCTTTTTTCGAATCAAATGTTTTCATCGCAGAATCAAAACAAAAATTTACACTTGTCGTTTCTGTCAAGTTTTTGGAAAATCTTGAACAATGATGGGAAAGAAGTATGAATCTTGAATTTAATTTTATCTCTGCGCGTCTATACATTTATGTAAGTACTTAGTACTTAGTACTTACTATAGAACTAATGGGGAACACATTGCAATTTCTTTTTTCTTCAGTCTCCTAATACCGCAGCTAGGAAAAGATGAAAATGAGAGAGAAAAAAATTCTCGTTGTTACGCTGATATTTCGCATTTAACTTTACTCATTATTATTAGGTATTACGTAAAATTTAATCTGCACTAAGAGAAAATTATTTGTTCAAATTGTCAAATAGGAAATCATTTTATTCATATCTTATGAATTTATTCGAATAATATTCGGGGTGCAATCGCAAAGTAGTCGCGCTCTGGCGGAAATTTAACGAAATGCTGAAAACATGATACAGTACATTATCTCTTACGGAAGATTTTGTGTTTTTTCGAAATATCGTGAAAATGGTGGAGTTTTAGAAAAAAAATTAGTATAATCGAATTTACAGAACGTGAAATTTCCTATTAAATGGTGCAAAAAGTTTTCATTTACATTGCATCTGTCAGGAGTAAATGCTAAGGGCTGGATCTGTTGAAAAAACTATATATAACTGTAATAGTACATACTAAGGCGACATATTGAATTTCATTTTATTTAGAATTCGTATAATACTTAAACGAAAGTCTAAAAAGGTTTTTTGTCAATGAAGATGAATTTTGAAATAATAATAATAATAATAATAAATAAATAAATAAGTAAGTAAATAAATAAATGAATAAAAATTGATAAACAGTTGAGCGGACAAGATCAAAGATGTGTAACTATGATGAATTCAATTTCAGTAAAAATAAGTACAACTAGTGTCGGAATGAAAGAGAAAACCCATCAGGAAATGAGACAAAAATAAGAGGCCTATCAAAAGTTTTACTAGCTATCGCATTTTCCATCAAAACCATGCGAATAATATTGCGAGCTTCCATTTTAATGTTTTTTTATTCTAGATGAATGTATTTCAAAAAAAAAAAGTGATGATTCAGGGATCTACGAGTTTTAAGCATTGTACAGAAATTTTCCGATTCCTGAAAGCTCAGTTTTACTTTGAAGGTCGCATTGCTATTCGCAAGCCCTAGGCAAGAAAATAGAATGTACCGCGACGCATTTGCGATAAACTTTGAAATTATGTCAGAGTCGAGTCAATAAAATCATTTCACTATCCGTATAAAAACGCTGAAAAGTTAAATTAAAATGCACTATTAGAATTTAATTGATACCTAAAAAAATTGAATTATGGGTGAAAAATATGTAAAAAAAGGAAGCGAGTTAGGTAACGAACGTTTATTTTATAACTGCCGCTATCTAAGCTACGTTCGTGCAACTTCTTCATGAAATAACGTGTAACCTTAAAACAGTAATAATTCGAAGTGAATTCAAACCGCTCGATATACTATTTGAAATAGACAGCGTAACAGCACGATCTTTAAAGGATCTTAATAACGCTCGCACAGGCATTGCATTTTCTTTGTTGGGAGAGAGCTCCTTCCATCGTTTTTTTTTCACATTTACAAAGAATGATGTTTCAAAAACCTAGTCACTTTGACATTCCTTCCACTCTTCCTCTTCTGTGAATCAGAAATGATTATCAAGACTGGACTTTTGAATCTACATATTTGTACTTCGACTCAGGTTTGTAGCTATAAGCGGGCCCGTAGCTAGCCGACTTGGTCAGGGGGGCTAATGAAATTTTTATTTTGGGGAGGGGGGACAACAATTTTTTTAATATGTTTAATCTTTTTAGTGTTACGAGAATGATACAAAAAGATAGTAAAATGACCCAATTTATCATTAAGTATACGTAGATACATATTTTATACAATACAACGCAAAATTACGTCAGTAGACAGTATACATACACATAAGCGGTATTATTTCGTGACTCGTGTTCGGATCTTTGGATGATTGTTTTTTTTATACTTGAAAATTTAAAACTGAAAATTAAATTCATTTATCAAATAATAATAATATCTAGTGTATAGCTAAAAATTTTGCTAGGAATGGCTGAGCCATCTCTAGAGAAAATTTGAGCCTTTCGAGTAAAATTTTTTATTCAGTACAAAAGTACCAACCAACAAAAAAAAATCAAAGCCGCTTTTAAGATTTACGATTTGGTTGGCCCAGCTTGAAATGAAGAGCCAACTAAAGATTTACTTCGACTCTAGAGTATTTGTCAAAACTTATCTTGGTTTGGTTTGGTCTCAGAGTCGTTTATAAAACTTGGATACAGATTCTATAATTCATTTTTGTATCCGAACTTTCCAAAGCAATGAGGTAGGAAATGAGAGCAATTACAAATTTATCGGATGTATGATGATATTGTGATGTTAGCATAGATTTATGAGAATTTCTTGTTGAGTATTTTTCGCATAAATCGGGAACAATTTTCAAAACCATGAAAATAAAACAAAATTTTTCTGTTTAAATTCGAGTCCCAAAGATTTCAACGATGAACTAAAGACATATTTTGCTCTAAAAAAGTATTTAAAAAATAATAAGGAGCCACGCCGCATTACTGAAGCCGAGTTTTTGATTTGGGCTCGTTTAGGTTCTCAAGTAACGTTGCTAAGCCCCCTGTTTCTATTAAGAATTCTATTATTTTATCTTTTTTTATATTAAAAATTGGTGTATATATAATAATTCGATTAATTAAAAATATATTTATAATTATGTTAAATTTTAATTATATTTTTATAAATTTAACATTTTTTGGTATATTGATTTTTAGTTTAATAAATTTTTTAAATTATGATCATGTCTACCGGTCACACCCAGCACCAAGTCTGAAAATACTACTTTATGCCCTCCGAAATCACTTATGAAGTTGAATTTAGAGTATGCAATATATTTTGCTCGCAATAACCGTATGAGCCTATATCTTTCAAATCTTTGCAATTTGAGGCTCCCCAAGTTATGCTCAGATCTTAACGATGTTCCATTTTGACCTAAATTCAAGAGGTCGTATTCTGGTCACCAACTAACCCTATATACACGTGTACTAAGTTTGACCTTTCTAGGTCGCTTTTGGTGAAGAGATATGGAAGATTCGGGAAATATCCTGCAGCATTTTTCTCAAAAAACTGTTTTTTTGCTCCAGCTCCTCACCAAATTTACTTGTGAAACTAAAATTCGAAAAAGTTAGTCATTTGGCTGGAAGTCAATTATATTTTTTAATTATAAAAATAAATGGAATAATAATAAAAAATTCAAAATCAAAAATTATTAAAATTATTAAAATAAAAAAAAATTCATATATATAGGTATATGTTTATTATTTTTATCATAAATGATACGACTACAAAAAAATTTCGACCTCTCGTGTACCCCACCACATTCCAAGTTCGATAACCCCTCCAACATCATGTATGAAGGTTAATTTAGGATATATTCTATTTCTCATCCTTAATAATCGCATGTGGATCCATATTAATCACACTTCTAGTTATTTGAAACTGATTGAGCACTCCTCAAGTGTTCACCATTAGCCATTTTGAATTTCTTTTGAGCTAAATTCAACGTGACATATTCTGGTCCCGAAGTAATCCCACAGTGCATAAAGTTTCACTATTCTAACTTGATTTCATGAGGAGATATGGAAGGTTCAAAAAATTTCATGATTCAAAGCTTCCTCAGAAAAAAGTTTTTTGCTGCAACACCCCTCCAAATGCGCTCAGCAAACTTGAAATTTGAATGTGAATCACTCTTTAATATGAAACTAAAAACAATAGTTTCGAGTGATTTGCCCCCTCTCCAGCTCTCCTCGAAATTTGGGTGATTCGTCATTTTGAAGTATTTCGAAAATCCAAAAAAATAAAATAATAAAATAAAATACTTTTGCGTTATCACACAAAGACTTTTTCACAAAAATTAAGTGATTATCATTAAAAAATGTGTGTATACCAAGAAGTATGACATTTGTCATAATGATTACGTAATGTCTGAAACGCAAAGATTCCCAAATCACGTATGCAGTAATAGCTATTGTTGTTGAGTCGAAAGCTCGATAGCTCGGCTGAAAATTTTTTCACGCTAGATCTAAATGATTGTACGGCGCTTCTTGAAGAAAATTCTGACTACGGTACTGGCTATACAGGGTTACCGAAGAGCACTTCACAGCGACTGTTTCGCTGATGTGCTCGTATTTGCAAAAGTACACGTAGGTATATAACAAAATAATGAAATAGATATCGAGAGGTGTTTTGAAAAATCGATTTGAATGTTAATTTTTATGTTCGCGATGGTGCGCATAAAGACAATACGACGAACGTTGACGTTGCCCATAATTCACGCGCGAGAACATTAAATCGTGTACATAGTCGCGTATACGCAGGTAGCGCGTGAAAATCTATAACAAAGCTCTACCATAAATCACAAACTACGGGTACAATAACGAATACCGACGATTATTAGATATAGCTTATAGCTAGAAAGGTTATACAGCGTACGCTTGGTAGCGTGGAAATTTGTTGAATAAAAACGAACACTTGTATTCTTCAGATATCGCACCTACGACGAATTTTAGTTCGGTAATTTCATGATTATAAAAGAGCCGACGCGACGTTGATATGCTGCGTACGAGCAGTACCTAATAGCTATACCTACTACACGAACGTATTACGATTACGAGTAGCATGGAGTATGACAATTTACGCGGTACGCGAAATCATGATAGGGAAGTACGTATAGGTAATACGCGTACCTATATGGATAGGTGTATGTAGGTACCGTTTCGTGCTTCGAACCATTTATTTCATCAAATCGACATTCGACGACACCAGTACAACTTTTCAGCGCCATTTAATAAATGAATAAATGATTACTTCTTCGTTTTCGAGTTCGAGTAGCAGCAGCAACAGCAGCAGCAGCAGCATTTCCGGGCGGAAAGGGCTTAAAAATGATAGATAATGTATTTTTCGAGTACCAAAGGATAGGGGTCGTTTACTTATTCCGCGTATTATTATCTTCTATACGTACGTATACGTAGCGTACCAGGTAATTACGTATATCCGATATCCGTCGACTATTTTACATACGACACGACCAGCAATACCTATACCTATGGTACCTAATAGTGTATAGACATACAAGTACAGTGTACAGTGTACACGTATGTTGTACGGTTAATTTCTGCGTAGTTATACATGGGATTAATTTGCAGTTCCGACACACAAAGAGATTCCAAGTTGGAACTACCTAATAGGTGGAAATGTGTTGCATACTTTACTGCGCAGCGATCTAGCGACGAGTACACTGCACAGCTACAGGTACAGCTACAGCTACAGCAGGTGCGTCGCGTCGTAATCTTACTCGTATGTCCGCGTGTACGCCGCTCTTAACCACCTGCCTTTATCTACTTACCCATCGAGTTGGCCACTGCTTTCGCATAGTATACCTAAAACCCTCGAACGAGACCGTTTCCTTAAAAGAAATTAAATTACCACATGTTCGTTTTATCATATTATATACGTAGTCAAATTATTATACCGTAATCTTGTAGCGTAATCTTTGCCTGCGCACGAGTTTGTTGGTTTTTTTCGGCGTAGATAGATACTCAATACACATAATAGGTATAAACCTTTCTCTCTCTCTCTCTCTCTCTTCGTCGCCTCGATCTGCCACCAAGCTACCAAACGTTGTTGTATCATCGAAGGTGATTCGATTGATTTCAGTAGTCCAAGTCAGAATCATTGCGACGATGCGATGGTCAGGGTTGCCAACCCTAGGGATAAATCCCAGGATCTAGGGATTTTTCGACATTTTTAGAAAACATGCTGGGATTTTCTGGGATTTCTTGATTTCTGGGATTTTTCTTATTTTTCTGGAATTTTTTCAACTTTATAGCGTTTTTACGCATAAAATCTGATTGAACAAATTAGATTTATGTTTTAAACTTTTAAATTCTCTTTTCGAATTTTTCCTGTTCAGTGTTCACCATTTAGTCAAGTCTCTGAGTTGGTAACAATGACATTCTGTTAATCTGTTTACATTTTTACCGCTTACCTGGGAAAGCAAACTGCAAAGCCACACAAGTAGTTAAGTTAGTTGAATTGAATTTTAGAATTATTTTTGCATTAATGTATTTTACTATTGTCCAAGGATAGAAATAATAATCTCTTGATTTTATCTTTAATTTATTTATTATTTTTTTATAATTTATGTTAATCCAATATAAAGTATAAAGTAATTCCCCTAATTGCAGTAAGGTGTAATCTAAAATTAATAAAATTTTTCAATTATAATTTCAATTTTAATGAATACATACTTCGCAAACAGAAAAAAAAAAGGTCGTTCATATTTTAAAAACACGATCTGGGATTTTTTCCGGTACCTGGGATTTTTTTTAGTCAAATTCGGGGATTTTTTTCCATTTGGGTTGGCAACACTGGCGATGGTCGCAAGGTAGCCTTTTGAAAATAAAGCTTAATAGCTCTCCGGCCATTCTACTCGCATTCACACCACTCGCACATGTCAAGTCAAGTATCTCTGTGCCTACGTACTTATTATACGCGAAAAGAAAGTCGCATACCTTCAAGAGATTACCATATACAACTCGAGTAATGCCTCGAGTATCTTATTCACGAGTTATTATAATACCTAATAACTGAGTGTTAAATGATAAGCTATTCGCATATCTCTACGATTGATCAACTAAAAAATCCAAAAATAAAATAAAATCTCCAAGGTAGGTAGATAGGTAGATAAGTAGTTAGGTACATTCACGTCTTCCAGACAATGTTAGGTTTCGCATAATTTAAACCCTCTATCGCCTTCGTATTTTGGTACGAGTAGGTAGACTATTGGTGATTCGATGTTCGAAATTTATACGAAACCATCTCCATGTAACGTGTATGACCATTTTGAGACTGCTCAAGTAATAACGCGTTATTAGTGATGGTATGTGAAAGCTTTCTATGTGAGAATAAATTCTCCTACATAAGTTGCTTGATTTAAGCGCTTTGGGCCTTTAAGATCTATCGTAAATTCAAACAGCTGTCGTTTTCAAGTTAAAAACTCAGCTAAAATAGAAGCATGGTAATTGGTAAGTAGATTTACTCAACCTTCTTAATTACATCACGAAAAATTGATAACTGATATTAAAAGGAATAAGTATTTAATTCGCAGATAAAAAGAACAGAATAGAATTAGTGGGAAATCCAATGTACATCGGGTTAAATCAGTTGCTTTGATTATCTTAAAAAAAAAATGGGACATCAGTTTATGACGAATATGTTAGCGTTGCCAGTTTGTAAAAATTTTTAATTATTATTTAATAGCTTACCTAACTTGTTTTTTATTTCATTTCATAAGTTCGCACTTTCAAGCATATCTCGCTATTGGTTACATATACGTATATATAATTATTGATATAGGTATATTCGTGTCAGTGCTGATACCTAAATATAACTGTTCAATTTGGCAACATTGCGTCCTATATTTAAACAGTTCACCCTCATCAAACAAAGTCCGTTGCTTCTCTCTGCGAACGTTCGGGTGCATAAATTGTGGACGTACATACCTATGCTCCCCCTCTTCCATAGGTACCTAAGTGTCTTCCCCAACCATAGAGGATGGTATTGTTGTTGAAAATCGTGATGGTCCTGCTGTAGGTAATACTGGCTGAAATATCATTGAAAATCCGATATTTGTTGGTGATATCGAATCGTAGTAAATACGATAGGCTTTCGTTTTGGTGGCGTTATTGCATTTGGCGCAATCCGCATTTTTGTATATCGTGCCATCGTTATCCTGGACATAAGCCGTGTAAGAGTCGCAAGCATGTTGCAGTTTTTTGTCGATTTTACACGTCGATACAGCGGGCGCACAAAATCTGACATGTATTGGAGCAGTCTTGTTTTCAGGACGCGTTACATTATATAAACACTTCATTTGCTCAGGGTAGTATGAGCCATCACTATGTGCACTAACGTTTGCAGGAATAACATCATTTAATGCCCAGCATTTCACCGTATAATTCCATTTTGTGTACTTCTTTTCATTGTGGCATTCAGCGCAGTGTAGGTTTGCAAATGTGATGTTTTTACTTATAGCGGACACCGGATTGAAATGACTCTTATGCTGCTTACTAATATTTCGCTTCGCAGGATTCATATGAAATGACGAATTATCGCATTTTTCACCAAACTGAGTTACTGATGACGAAACATAACCGAGCGGACATGAAGCTATCATATACACCTGCAGCAATAAAGTCGTGTCGTTTTTGTTGTGAAATTTTTAAAACTATACATATAGGTATAAAAATGCAACTGTTGAACATCTTACTTACCCTATACTTGGGATGACATTGATATATCGATTTCTGCAACTGTTCAGTTTCATTGTAATAATCGGAATCTTTACAACAATCTTTGTAAATTTTGCAGTCCTCATCGCACATGCAAGTTCTGTTTAACCCAGTAACACCATTGAGACTGCACGACGATTCGTTATTAACAACTCTGTAGAATAATTACACATTTTATTGTTTTTAACACATTAAGTATCAAAATTATACTGTAATATTCGTTGTATAGATTATACGAGTAGTAAATAGGCAACGTAAAACTGGGCTAAGATGGGTAGCTTTCGAGCATTTTTGAACATAATTTTTGATATACCTAATACTTTGGTTATTTAGCTAATCAAGTCTGCTTCAAGACCTCAATAATATTTTGTGGAATGATTTTTATGAACGAGAGGTAAATTAGTATTAACGATTGTGTAGAAGTGACGATGAACTCGTTCATTTATCACTTATTGATACATTCAACTCTCACAATGAATATGATAGTAAGACTAGTCTTCAAGATTCATGTAAAAAAAAGTGAAAGAAATCGAAAAAGCTAACTTATTAAAATAATTTACTAAATTGAAAAAAGTGAATCATTACATTGTACCTAGGTGACTATTATTTTACAATTCCTACCTAAAATGATAATTCTTTTGAGTCAAAAGCTAGGGTGTATTGTCCACCTTCATTGCATATTTGAGCTCTCTTAAAAAAAAAAAAAAAAAACATATTTTTAAGTAGGTTAATCAAAAAAATATTGCTTTTATCAAAATATAAATAAATGTCGATGAAAACCCAACAACAGCAAGTAGTTGATATAATTTTTAAAGATTATTACAATCCATCAATTCTTTGTTCATCTTCGTTTGAAAAAAACTGCGTAACGCCTACAATCGATTGGTATAATTTAATTTTTAGAAAACTTATTACATGTACTTAACCTATTGGATGTGTAGCATATTCGCATTTTTGTTTTTTTGTTTTGTTTTTTTTAGCTGAGTTTTTAACAAAACGATAGCTATTACAGCCTACCTGATTTGGGAAGGGAAGGTCGGGGGAGGGTGCGGTCTTCAAATCTTTGCGTTTCAGACCATTAGTAATCATCTGGCAAATGTCCAACTTTTTGGTATAATATATATTTTTTCCCCCACGCGTAGTGCCGGCGAGTATTCATAAAATTCGCTCAAAATTTGGTGAGAGACTCTTCTTGAAAATGCGCAAAAATAGTTTTTTTGTTTTTTCGATAAATTTCAAAATGGCGGATCACTCAAATTTTGAGGGGGGCTGGAGAAGGGGCAAATAGCTCAAATTTTTCGTTTTTGATTTCATATGAAAGAGTGAGTCACGGATACTAACATATCCAAATTTCAGCTTCTTGAGTGCATATTGAGAGGAGTTAGATCAAAAAACGGCTTTTTGAGGAAGTTTTGAGTCATGAAATTTCTTGAATCTTCCATATCTCCCCACCAAATCAAGTTAAAGAGGTCAAATTTTGTGTGTGAGGTTAGTTGGTGACCACAATATGACCTCTTGAATTTGGATCAAAATGGATTCAAAATGGCGGATTATCAAAATTTTGAGTAGAGCTTGAGGAGCCTCAAGTTGGTAAAAATGTAATTAATATGAATTCATATGGTTATTGGGGATAAGTTGTATACTATATCCCGAATTCACTTCCATACATGATGTTGGAGGGGGAAGGCGGGGTTACCAACCTAAAATAGTGGTGGGGGTACAGGAGGGGTCGAAAATTTTTTATTGCTGTGTCATATGATAAAATGAGCCCAAGTGACAAACGTATTTTGATTTTAGCTTCCTCAGTGATTTTGGAGGGGAGTTAGAGCAAAAAACGGCTTTTGGAGGGGAAATTGCTGCAGGAAATTTCATGAATCTTCCATATCTCATCACCAAATCGGCCTAGAATGGTCAAACTTTGTGTGTAGGATTAGTTTGTGACCAGAATATAACCACTTAAATTTGAGTCAAAATGGATCCAAAATGGCGGATTACAATTTGAAGATAATTTGAGGACCCTCAAATAGTTATAATTTGAGAAATATGTGTTCGCATGATTATTTCATGGCAAGAAATACTACATTTGTGCCAAATTCAACTTCTTAAGTGTTTTTGGAAAGGATAGGGTTGGGGTTTTCAGACTTGGTATTGGGTGTGGCCTGTAGTGATGAACGGTTAAGCAAGGTTATTACTAAATCAAAACAAGCCCCAGTTAAAAACTCAGCTCCAGTAATGCGGCATGGCTGCTTACGTTTTTTTTTTTTCATGAATTTTCAATGCTCGAACTTTATACATCTTTGATCTTTATTAATCGTATTAAATGGAACATAAATCAGAAATGCAAAAATAATGAGAGAGAGTGAATTTGAAACAAATTTTCGCAAATCGATTGTATGAAGCGAAAATCGGGTTAAAATAAGAGGTAATACATTTTGAACAACTTCTTCGTATACTGCGGCTTCCGACATATCTATATTCGATCTATTTCCGACCCATTTACATAGAGCTGTTTGTGTAAATCGCAAAAGCTCTGCGTTAAAATTTAGACATATATATTTTTGCGGTTAAGTTACAATTGGATCGATAATCAATAATTACGTATAATTGATAGAACCATTAGAGTCCTAATACCTACTCAGTATGCATTTACAAAATCGTTGAAAAAGTTTCGCTAGCAGAAATTCTTTTTGAAGTTCAACATTATAATTTCATTAGATAGCTTTCTCTAATTTCATTTATCCAGCATCCAATCAAATTCCAAGTGAAAAGAACCAAAATCGAAAATTGAAATAAGCAGCATTTTTAAATTCTACGAAAAATTTTAAGCTATTCTGAAGGGTCACACATATTAATATTTTAAACAATAATTTTTTCATTGCATTTCGATGATGAAGGGGATGGAGGGAGGAGAAAAAACCAACAAATTTTTATACTAACGTGTTTATAAATTAATAAAAAATCAGCTACCTATATGCATACTTTAGTATGATATATGTCACGTAAAATTCACCGTCTTTCAATTCACTTTGTGGGGCAAAACTTCTCCCAGAGGGAAAAGCTAAAATTGGAAACTAATAAAATTTTTGAATTTAGCGGAAAATTTAAAACTGCTTCGATAGGTCACCCAGGTACTTTTTTTAAATTATTTTTAAAATAAACATCCATGGAAGAGCGAACGGAGTTCATCTTACCGCTACTTTGGCTTTTTTATTTCGCATTGCGCGGGTATTTTTCGATTGTTTTTTAGAATTCTTACTTGAAATGATTTTTTGTTACGAAATTTACGGGAAATAACTAGTCACCAGATTAACATAAAAAATGATTTCATTAGGTGTTGGTTTTACTTGTACGTCAAAACATATTATCGAAAATCTCGAAATCTGTCCAAGTTTTTTAGTAATTGAAAAATTAAGCAAGTAGGTATTAAAATTGAAAAAAAAAGTATTTACTTACTTATTTTGATTGTTTTGCGAATCAGTAATAGTAATATTGATTATAAGCAGAATTACTGCAGCAATATCTGAAATATTTGATAATCTATAAATCCTATGCATATGCACCATTGAAATAAATAAGAATCTTAATGAGAATTTAACTATTCAACGTTTATGGTACGTACGCAACCACGCGTATTGTTTATACATTACATCTACCTCTATTATACTTAAATGTAAACATCTTACCAAGTTTGAATTGCATCATGGATAAATATGATTTCTTTTAATATTAATTTAGTTAACGCATTAACAATATGCCCACTACAACATATAAAGAGATACTACCAGCAAATAAAATAATGCAAAAAACTTCGTCATCTAATTTCTTATAACTAAATTACGGATGTTGGGTTTTTTTCTGATAACATCGTCCGATTAAGTATATCTATGATGCGTCATTATATCTATATGCTATCTAAATGACTAACATAACGATGTTGCTCTGAAATAAATAGCTAGTTTTTAATTAAAACGATAGCTATTACAGCATAGTTGATTTGCGAAGTGAGGGTCGGGAAAGGGTGATGTCTTCAAATCTTTGTGTTTCAGACCATTTGTAATCATCGGGCAAATGTCCAACTATTGTTAGATAGGTATACAGCACATTTTGTTTTTCCGCGCGTACCTCTGGCGCATATGATGAGAGACTCTTCTTGAAAATGCGAAAAAGGTACTTTTTACTCATATTTTGAAGGGTGATGGAAGGGACAAACGACTTAAAATGTTCGTTTTTGATCTTATATGAAAGAGTAAGCCGCGGACACCAGCATATCCAAATTTCAACTTCTCAAGTGCATTTGAAGAGAAGTTGGAGCAAAAACCAGCTTTTTAAGGAAGTTTTGAGTCATGAAATTTCTCGAATCTTCCATTTCTCCTCACCAAATAAACCTAGAAAAGTCAAACTTTGAGGGTATAGGTTAGTTGATGACCGGAATTGACCTCTTGAATTTCAGTTAAAATGCATCCAAAATGGCGGTTTATAAAAATTTGAGTAGAGCTTGAGGAACCTTAAATTAGTAAAAATATAATGTAAACTCATATGATTGTTCGAGATATAAAATGTATACTATATCCTAAATTCGCTTTCACTGATGATATTGCAGGGGTGAAGAAGGAATTATCGACCTCGAAGTGTGGTTGTGGTACATGAATGGTGGAAAATTTTTCATTGCGATGTCACGTGATAAAATCAGCGCGAGTGATAGCTTGTTTTGATTTCACCTTCCCATGTGAATTTGGAGAGAGTTGAAGGAGAAAACTGCTTTTGAAAGGAAAATTGCTGCAGGAAATTTCACGAATCTTCCATACGTCGTCATCAAATTGAGTTAGAAAGATCGAGCTCTGTACGTATTAGGGTTAGCTGATAACCAGAATACGACCTTTTGAATTTGGGCCAAAATGAATGCAAAATGGCGGATCGTAAATTCAATAAATACAAACGTATCAACCAAATAAAACCAACATAGCCGGTTTTAAGGGGGAGGTTTGGGTGTCTAACCCTCTACCCAAGAGCTTCTTTTTTTTCTTTTTCTTAAAGGTGTTTAACTCAACTTTTTGGTAAATTAAACAATTTATTACTATCTTTTCCACTTGACTTTATGTAACTGAACCCCTACCCAAGCAGCGATCCTAAAACGGGCACTGAAAAATTAACCCCCTCTAGGATTTGGTTAAGCAACCTGAAATAGGCAAGGCAAATCTCGTGGAAAGGTCGAAAATTATGTTAGAATCGAAGATTATTTCAAGAACATCGTATTGTGGAAGATTACTCCGAAGTCAAGTCGGAATAGGGGTTGATATTTTCAAAATCGAAGCTTCCTGCGTGATGTTAATATAGTGATACCAGGGCTTATTAGTGCACAGCTGGACAAATTTTATGCAGTTGACAAAATTAGATGTGCAGTTCGAACATAAAATTAAAACGAAGTAAATAATTATATGAACGGAGGGCTTATTTTAGAGTCCAGTTGTACACATTTTGTGTAATTGGCAAAACTGGATGCGTACTTGGTGGGAAAAACGTGCAGTCGTGAAAATTTTTCCATTTTAAATAATTATATCGAAATGTAAAAAATCTCTTTAACTGAAATAAAATTTTAAATTTAAAAAAAAATTATAACCAAATAAGTTTCATAAATAACCATTCAAATCGACTCAAAATGCTTATTTCCTTGAAGAAATTAAAAAAAATTTCTTTTCACATAGGTATAGCTGAAAGTGTCTAGTTGAACGTAGAAAAAATCTCGTGACCTAGGACCTACGTTACGGTTAAATGAAATATGACCGATTGACGAAGAAGATGTAAGAGACAGTTACATCAAAGCCGTCACAAATAGTTGGCAAAAACTGATTATAGGTATTTAATTCTTATATTTTTGCATATTTCTTCATATTTGTTTTTTTTTTTCGAACTTAAAAAAAATGCACATGTATTCAACTAATTAGGTACGTACCTATATATTTATTAGCGTGGTTCAACTTGTAATTTTTTTTTTTTTTTTTTTTTGAATTTCAAGTTCACAATCTCAAATATTTCATTGAATAAAATTAAGTAAAAAAAAAGTAAATTTGGAACGGCGCTTTGTGGTTGAAAAATTAGCATTTCATTAAATGTAAAAATTACGCAAAAAATGAAAAACTTGCTCAATAATATAGTATAGAAAAATTTATTTGCTATAAAAAAGCAGAGGAATACGTATTGAAATACGATACATTTGGTAGGTACAATTTGTCAATCACAAAGCTGAAAAATTAAAAATACATGATTATCTCTCTATATATTAAGATCAAAATGAAATCGGTTTTGAGATGCGCGCGCATCTTTGTTTTGAATAGCAGGTATAAAAGGTATATAGAGGATAGCACGTATACAAAGGAAAAAAGGTTGCAAATTTTAATAAAAGCTTTGTACATGCACAATGGTAAAGTTATAAAATTTTTTGGAGTAGCAGGTATAAAAAGTATAAAGGATAGCAGGTATACAAAAGGAAAAAAAGGTGATAAATTTCAATAAAAGCTTCGTACATAGGCAAGAGCAAGGGCAAAGTTGTAAAATTGTTTAAAATGGCAGGTATACGAAGGTATAAAGGGGCGAGCTCATCCTGAAAGGAAGAAATCTTGATGGGGGCTGGGGGGTAACAAATACGTAAGAATAAATTGGGTTGTGCAGTTTGGATTGTAGCAGTACTTATCGTATAACATAATTTTTTTTTCTTCATTAATTTTTATTGCGAGCCCCGAAGGGGCGAGTAGGCACTAGTAATTTTTAAAATTATACTTATAAGGAATATCGCATTGCTAAATTTCAATGCACCATCACTTACAATTAGAACTATTTTTTTCTCATGAAAATTTGTTTAGCGTGTTCCTAATGTAAAAGAAGCATTTCTAGGAATCGTGAACAGAAAACAAAAAAAAAATTTCTCTTGTATTCACCCATAGTTCCATCGCCTATACATGCAGAACTACTTATTACTTCTAGACAGACCATCCGTAGTGAAGTGCATAGGTCGTACAAACGGCAAACGGCTGATAAAAATAATTAAAATCTGGTCGGATCGGATGCGTTATAAAAAAGATGTTGCGGCATGAAAACACACGCTGCAACATCACGACGAACACTAGGTAACCGACAGAAGAACCTTTTATTTGACTAGAATTAGGTAGTTATTTAAAACAGAACCCAGAACCAGTTAGTCGCGTGCCAGTTGTTCACCCTCTCGCGTATGCTGCCCTGGCACGTGTTTCTAGACGTACACAGTTAGATTTTCGAGCCTGCTGCTGTAACGTTTGAAGTTTTATTGTGTTGGATGACCGCATTTTTTTTTTTTCGATGAGCGGTATTTGTGCGATTGTGTTTACCTTTTGGTTGACGTCTTTGCGTGTTTTGAGATCGTAACTTAATGAATAAATTTTTTAAGGTGTCAGTAGCATAAGTGAAAGGTATATCTAGATCGAGGTTCGAGGATACGGCATATTATTTGATAAGAATTTGAAAAAACGTTTTATTGTAAAATGTGATAGGTTCAATCGTATACTTAGGTACGTGTAATATACATGTATATAGGTCTACGTATCGTCTGCATTACACACACGCTTATAGAAGCTGTTTAGTGACTGATCAACAATGGCTATAGCCCATCAATATTACATATATATATTTACACATAAAAACCATATAAATCGAGATCATTTCTATATATACACAGTTATTGCGAGATCCTGAGATCCGTTTGCCGGATCTCGCAACGTTTTACATAGCATACGTTGTTTGCGAGGTCCAGTACATCGTGTAGGCAAGTTTTCAGCCGGATCTCGGTTTAGCTATGATTTACGTATGGATATATTTTATATATTTCTTATATGTTTGACAGTGAAAGCGAGATCCGCCCGATTTTCTACTCGCCTTTATGGCAACAGCGCGGAAAGAGATCCGGCGTTGATTCAAATGGTTACTTGGCGTCTAATGAGTCTTTAATTTTTTTGCTGTTCATCAACATTTTTGAAAAGCGCGCATCATACATAATTTAAACTTTTCAAATTTTTGCACCAACAAAACTGCATTTATCATCCTAATCACAAATCTGGCAAAATCTCAAATCGGATCTCGCAATAATACATTAACAACTAGATACATATATATATATATATATATAGTCTATCCTTAATACCTAAACTTATATGTATTATACGTAAAATGTACAAGTATCAATAAGTGCTATTTTTTGTAAAATGATTGACTGCGCGTTGTTAACTGTCACATCATTGTAGCAGCGATACTTTTGCAGCTAATATGCAAAATAAAATACGCGTTATTCGTCGATCGTGGTTCGCCGACGTAGTCGTTGCACAGCAACAGATGGTGTGGGCGTGTAACTCGTGTTCGCTGTTCAGTCTTCATTTCACTTTTATCCCTTTTCCAACCAGTTCTGAGTTCACGGTAGCTTGTCGCTTGTGCTATTGGCGATGGTGGCGCTAAAAAATGCGTAATTTTTTCCACTTTGTTAACATTGCAAGAAGCGAGCCGAAGCATGCGTTTGTTGAACGCGTGCGAGTTTAATTTTGCGTACAGTTACGAATGAGTGAATGCCGAATGTGTGTTTAATGAGCGTTGCGACTACACTATACGAGTGTGACCAATGGAAATGTACGTTGGTAAAGAAGTTGATGTATTATGTCGTGTACCTACTTAAACTTGTCAATAAAACCGTACATCACGTCTTAACAGTGTGGCACGGTATGAACAATTTAAATTTGCTATCGAGTATCGACTTCGTATCGAGCATTCTTCCATGCCATATTTTGAAACATCGGCAGAACTATAGGACTCTAGCGAGAGGATGGGCTAGGGGGGCTAAACGTTCTGGAAAAATTTCAGCCACCGCTAGTAAAATTTTGTTTGCAGTACAAAAGTATCCGATGCCAATCAACGAGAGAAAAAAAAAGTCAAACTCCCTTCCACGATTTGGTTAGTCCGACCTGAAATGATGGGCTGGCTAAGGGCTTGCAGAGGCGTTAAAAAAGTGAAATTAATTACAGCCTAAAGAGTCCCTCGCATTCTTCTTTTCTTTTCCTTCACTCTTGAAAAATTAGAATTACCTGAATATAAGTATATCGAGCTAATGTACATTTTTCCAAGTACAAGGTGAATGCGACGATTCGATTGATTTTATTTTTCATTTTTAATTCAACAAAATGAAATATTACTAAAGAAATAAGGATACGAAGACAAATCTGTCAATCGAATTACGTATACCTAATGATGCGTACATACGTGTGGACATGGGCTATTAAACTCAAACGGTACCCAAACTGAAGTGGAGTAAATATCAGTCTAACTGCTCTGCAGCCGTTGCATCCAGATTGTACTCGTGTATCTGTTCTCATAGTAAGTAGCCTAGAGAGCTCGAAACGATAAACCGGATACCTGTCCTACTAGAATCTTGCATAGCAGCACAGCGACTACAAAGCTGGTAAAGGTGCACGATTGGCTGATTTTCGCCATAACAACACGAGTACATCCAATCGCCGAACAAATGTTACGAGTATTAAAGGGGCGTAATGACGAAGGTATACTCTTTACTGCATTCTAATCGCAAGGCTGAAATATAAATTTTCATTCTCAGCTTAGCGGTTTAGTTAAACAGTTTCGTTGGCGTGTTGTGAACGTATAATCTTCGATGTTTAGTGCGCCTATGATCGAACAACGTATTTGAACGATCGTGATTTCATGTCGAGATTAGTGAATTGTTCAGTTAGTGATTTTCGCGTGAAAAATATACCTAAATTAATTTGATGTTTCACACGATAGTCTAATCGAATTCCAAGTACGTGTTAATTTTATGTTACTTAGTTCGTTAGTCTTTTTCTAACCCAAGCTAGTAAGTATACCTATATGGGGTCGAAACTATTGGTGACATTGATCGTTATGAAATTCAAAGAATATTTTTTCAAATGGAAAATAAAATGTTCCATTTTCGTTTCGTTATGCGTGATTGATGAAGTTTATTGAAAAAAAATGAATTTTTAATCGATTCGGGAAGTTGGAGGATAGAAAGCCAGCGAAATGGGTAAACAAGTTCTAGTTCATTAAAAATGTGATATGAAGTGTGAATTTGGATTCGATGCGAGTGCTTATCTATTCTTAGCTACAAAGTGTGGTGGCTGTCTTGAGTCATTATAATTATCTACCTAGTTGTATAGGTGAAGGAAAATTCTAATGTGTACACGTATAAATATTCTAGTCTTTCTTTCGAGTGACTTGTTGCAAATACATATACTATACCAACATAAAATGGAGATCAGAAAACGAGTAAATTGAGGAGAATAAAAATATAATATGCCATTCAACAATAACATGTATCTACCTACTCGTACCTTTTGCTAATATTTTGGACCCCCATTAATGCGATTAAAAAGCATTATCTACTTGTCCTTCTTCATCTGAAGGTGTAAGTAAGTAAGCAAGTATGTTGGTGTAGGAAGGCACGGAAAATTTGATGCTCGATCATTAATGAGAAATTCGCCCATAATCCGCCATATAGGTATGTTGATTTGGGGAGGTCATAAACACAATTTAAGGGACTCATTTTATAATCATAATTTTCTTTTTATTTCAAATTTAATGTAAAAATGATGAAAAAAATCACGAAGCATAAGTTTTATACATATTCAACTGGAACGAATTTCGTTTTTTTTCTCTCTCTCTCTCTCAAGAAATGAGTTAGGGAAGGAAAAGTACCTATTAGTGAAATGACCTGTAGAAAACGCGAAAAAAAATTACAATTTTCAATTTTGATGGAAACACCGGCCATAATGAAATCAGTTTTGTGGAGTTTGAGAATTTCAAAAAAAAATTGATCTTTAGTTGATACAATTTTTTTTACAATCGAGTTACACTTATTGTGTGTAGATGGAAAATACCTCATCGGACAATTACTTCGACATTTAAGACCAAAATTAATTTTTTTAGGGGACTGAGAGTGGGAAAAATCTTTTTGTAATCACAATACTCAGTGGAGTTTGGATTTTCAATGCTTACTATTCTTAATATCTCTTTTTATATGAAATAACGAGTTATTTGGTATATTGGGGAGGAGGGCGGCAGAAGCAATACTGACTTCATTTACCGCAGCCCTTAAATATCATCATCACATTTATTCCAGCTTATTTACTCGCAAAAAATATAAATAAATAAGTAACAACATTTTTCCAATTTTTACTTATTCAAGAAGAAGTAATCAGCAATATTTATAAGTGTAACTAGAACAATTTGCCCTTTCTCCCTACCTTCCACTCTAAAGCCACGTGATATATTATAATAATTATGTACATTATGTGTGTATTCGATAAATATGAATAAATTAATGAATTTAACATTTTTTCTCGCATTCACGATTTCAAAAAAATGAAAACATATGCATAATACCATATACATATACATAATTATGTAATTATATGTACCGCATAATGCTGTAAGAAAATTCATTATATTTCAAATTTTTTGTTTTTGTAGTTGTTATTTAAAAAAAAAAATCGTTTCCGCATCAGAATGAGCTTAGAATTATCATAATTCCAATATTTCATAAATAATTTTTAGTTGGGTTTTTCATCACAAACAAAGCTTAATTAATTCTTACCTATATTAGTCTACCAAATTTTACGAGTTTGTGGTTGAAAAAGGAGATCATACGTTTCATACAAATATATTAGAAATTTTGTAGTCGATTGTCTGATGTCAATCAATTACAATTTATATTCGTATTTCAACAGAAAGATGAAGGGAGACGTGCAATTTTTAGCGTACTTCATTCATTTCCTTTTTTCGCAAAAAAGAATATCTGACATCGTTGTTGACATTTTTTGAATTTTCTGAAATACTTAATTCAGGATTGTGTACAGGTCTGACTTGTGGGGTTTTATAATTTAATTTAAATACTTATGCCTTTTTCTTGCATATTGCGATACAAACATTTTATTGCGCTGAAAACATTCAGCGTTAATGTCAATTTTCTGCTTAATTTTTCAATTAAAAGGTAATGATTGGGTTTGAGTAAATAAGGAACGATTTTAAATAAAAATAGAGTAGAAGTGTATAACATTATTACGCTGTGTAAATTTCACCTGAAATTATATAAGTGCCTACCTAATTCTTTTTGTTGCGATTTTAACTCTGTTGTAAAGCGAAAAATTTACTTCAATGATGGATTTATTTTTTGCAGTGGATCATTTTTTAAAAGCACCTCAAATTTTTGTGCCAATAACACCACTTGTATGGCCTCCTCCTAGTATATTGTTTTCGTGCTCTCCTTCATTATTTCAAGAAAAGAATTTAGAGAGACACTTCATAGAAAGTAAAAATGGTTTCAGTATCGAAAGATCTACAAAATTCTACGACATTTCTGGTACGTATATTTTTATCGTTTACTATATTCTTTATTTATATTTTACTGCGAGTTCTACTTTTTTCTTTTAATGATCAAATATTTACAACAGTGGCGTAGATGTACGAATTTCGGATGGTGGTGATTCACCCAGTTGGGTGCCTATACTTCGATTCCTGGGTGGTTCTCCCTAAATTGCGGCTCTCTACATTCGAGAATGAGTTGATGAAAATTCAAAATTTAAAAGTGAAACGAATAAAGCATACGTACACTTGGAAGAATTAATTTATACCAATCTCTCTGCGTAGATAACGTCAACATAGCGTTATTATTCGAATGCGATCAATTCGGTAAATAGCAGTTCTTCTGGGGAGAGGGGCATTAACAATCGAATGTTATGAAATAGATTATAATTATATAATTATGTATACCGTGTGCTCTCCCGTAAATTTTTGCTCACTTGCCTTTTAAAAGAACTTCTCACTATACACTGCACTTCAAAAAAAGAAGAAAACAAAAATTATTAAAGAAAAAGTGTTCAAAGGTCATGATACATAGATTTGCATTTTGGCTAAAAAGATGATTAAATGTCGATTGTATCTCCTTAAGGATCGCTGATTCCGAATTCGACAACAGTTTTCGCATCTCTTCTTCTATGTACTATCTGTCAAATCACTGTTGCATACGAAATTTAAGTCTGTCTCAGCAGAAATGCATACTCGAGACAAAATGATTTTAGAAATAAATGAGGCGAAAAAACTTTTCGTATTTTTAATTTTCATTGAATACCTATGTGTATGATTTTTTTTTATTATTTAAATTTTATTTAAACAAATTTAATTAATATAAATTAATTTATACTTTTATTTATTTTTATTTAAAGATAGTTAAATTTATAATATTATTTTGAAAAATTCAAGGTAATTTTTTTTTAATATAGGTAGTAGGAAATTCAATATACACATTGTAATATAATTATACTATATACCTTATAGATATAGCTAGATATATTATTAAAATCATCACCACGACCATTATTCAGGCATTTTATTTAAAGTAATTAATTTTAATGAAATAAATTATTATTAATTGAAAAGGTAGTGGATTTTTCGAAATCTCGATGATTTCAAAAAAACTGAGATTGGAGTCGTTCTCGATTATTCGTAATGTGAGGTCGTTGAATTGAAATCTGAACTAGTTTTCTAAGAATCAGTTTTTCTTCCCCTCCAAAACCACATAAAAAAAATTACAATTATTCTATGAGGGAGAAAAGAGTGCCGAAAAACAACACGAAATTGGAATAAGCGAAATTTTGAAAAATCCCAGACCTACAGGCTAATGAGTTAGTAAAGTTGCATACTACTCGATATAAGGCGAAAGTAATCTATCATGAATATAGAAAAAATAAGCCATTTCTAATTGTCTAACACAGTAATGAACTGCTCAATTCTGAAAACACTTATCTTCACATTTTGCGCGACGAAATCTGACAAAATTATTTTTTTCAAAAAACGAAGAAGCTTATAAGTTAATGGATTTTAAGAAATTCACGCGATTTCAAAAAAAAAAAAAAAAAACTGAGATAAACGTCATTTTCGACTTTTGAATACGATGATATTTTTTGGTGCTCTCCCCCTCTACCCCCTGCAAAGATTTATTTTTCGAAGAAGCGTTGAAAGTTTTTCTTTAGAAGGAAGGATGAGTGCCAAAAAATATCATCGTAATTATTCGTAATCAACGACCTCGAATTAATCGAAATCGACACTATTCTCGATTGTTGTGAAATCATCTAAAAAACGATAAAATCGACGAGCATCCGTTATTTTTTGGCCAAAACAACTTTGTGGCAAATTTTGTCGCCCAAAGTGTCTAGATAGGTGTTTGTCAGACTCATGGGGTTCATTATTGTGCTCTGTTTTACCATAGCATGGGTGTGTCTGCAGAGTTACACGATTTTTTTCTTCAAAGATGACATTTTAAGAAGTTGGAAAGTGCGTATGACGACATATTCGAAATCGGGGTCCTCGATTCAGTATAAATCGGTTTCCAGCCAAAATCCAAACCCTTTAGACAATTCTAAATTGCTGAAAAACAACTCTCGTCTCATATCAAATGATGTGCGATTTCACTTAAGGATTACGAAAATATCGAAATACCTATCTCTAATCATTGGCATAAATGGGCAATTCTTTTGATGGGACGGAATGGGGAGAGAGGAGAGGTTAACGTTCGAGGGATTGTTATATTGTACCCAATATGTACGCTACGATGGTTCAAAAATGCAAGTCAATTTTTTGTTGTTCATGTGAAAAAAATAATTATAATTGTAAGTGGTGGCGCATTGAGATTATGTAATGCAATTTCTTATAGGTAATTTAAAAACTACATATTTTTCAGGTTAAAATTGACAAATATTATGCTTACCAAATGTATTTCAAAATTGCTTTTCTTTTTACTCGCATAATAAATTGATTTTTCTATTATTGAGCGAGTTTTTCATTTCCCAGCGTAAATTTTGCATTGAATAAAATGCTGATTTTTCAATTCCAATGCGGCGCCTCAATTATGTTTTTTTGTTTCATTTCATTTTTGAGACACAATTTTTTTAAATAAAAATAAATAATATCTGAAATTAAAAAAAAAAAAAAAAAAAATGAAAGTTGAACCTCCATAATGTACGCATACTCGTTGCTTCCAATAATGAATGTTTACTTCCTTTAGACCTGTCTAAAAAAATTCTTATCCCTTAACTGGCACACATGGGTGAATTTCACCCATCGGTAATACAACCCGCTGCGCTCCGGTGTAACCGGTTACTCATCCCTGTGCATCCTTTGTAGTTGAACGTTGCCGCAATTCCTTCAACTTGAGCATCTCTGTTAGTTGCATATATCAATTTTTGAAGGGGCAGATTTACTTGAATTTTCATGTCGCAAAAATTGAAAATAAAACCATGCTATGTTGTAGTTCGAACGATTTGCAAGGAAAAAAAAACATAGAAGGACAAATTGCCTATCTTCAATATTGAAGAAGCTATAAATTTTCAAAAATTGTTCTATTTTATGCTATGTATGCTGCCGCTTCAATTTTCATATTATGCAATTTTTTTGTAATGAAATTCTGCATTTCAGCGAGCACAATAACATATTATATTTCAATTTCTTGAGTGACTCGGCACAATTTTTATTTTCTAATTTAAATTACTTTTATGTGTGCCATCAGAGGGGTATTATCATTCCCCTTATACAAATGATTAACAGTTTACAACCAGTTGAAACCAAACAGTTTTATAGGAAAGTTTTTCCCAGCAAACTGACAGATGTTCACTAAGCATTTTTTGAAGAACTATCCATACATTTTCAAGTCACCATTTGAAAAGTTTCTTTATCAATTTTTTGTATAAGGTTCAAAAAAAAAAAAAAAAAGGAAAAACAACTTATAAAAAAAATCAAAAATATGTACAAAAGTTATTATACGTATTATACAGAACTATAAAAATAAAATATTATAAGTAAGAATTCGAATTTATTCCATTTATTAGTTGTAGTTTTAATGTTTGATTGCTTATCACAGTTATCACTAACTTTTTGAAAATTTAATTTCCTCATTAGCATGTTACCATGTGTACTGTATGCATACTGCATGTATACAGAAGAAAGCTCGAAGGGATGGTGATGGGGTTTGGGGGGGGGTGTTGAATCCCAAAATTCCTACTATATTTACACCATTGAATGCGTTGAGCAAAAAAAGTAAAACTGCGCGTGGAATATTTTGTTATTAACTCGAGTACCTATTAATGATGATTTAAACTTGCAGATGATGAAAGACCTTTGAATTTATCGATCAAGCGTAAAAAATGTGGCGATATTTGGTCTCCAGCTATTATTTGCGAACGAAAAGAAAATGCCGATCAACAGTTACCATTTAAAGATAAGTTACAAGGGGAGAAGGCTTTTAAAGTACGATCTTTATTTTGTGATTTATATAGCGTGCGGTTGATTAGTGATCATCGCGAGATTAAGATTAATCAAAGTTTTCATTTCGTAGTGCAAGCAGTGCGGCAAAATATTCAAACGTTCGTCCACCTTATCAACGCATCTCCTCATTCACTCGGATACTCGACCATATCCTTGCGAATTTTGTGGCAAACGGTTTCACCAAAAGTCTGACATGAAAAAGCACACCTACATTCACACAGGTAGGTACTTAGGTAGCTCTATCTGGCATGAAATACGATAATAATTACGTACGTATAAATTTAATGTCAATTGCCGCAATGCAATTCCACCGCTTCGAGTGTAATGATTTTTTATGGTTCGCCTCCTCCCTTTCCCTCCGTCACAACTGTTTAACGCTGTTTACTTTGGTCGATACGTAGGTACTAAGTACGAGCATATGCAATGGGCACGGACGGGTATTGGGCACTTTGTCAATGAAATGCCTGCCGTGCTAGAGTACTCGATGCTTGTTTACATTCTTGTTGGGTAAGGATTTTGTTTTGGTGTACCTGTATAACGAGTTGTTCGTTGTGACATGTTTGTTAAACTTTGACGCGAAATCGAGAGCAACTCGAGGGTTTCGTTTTCAATGAGTACCGATACTTGATTGAATAAGTATTTCACTCGATTCTCGTGCTTCTCATAACGATATTAATCGTGTGGCGGGGGCTGCGGTATACTTAATCGAACGTTCGAATATACCTGCTTCGAAGATACCAGCGTAGGTAGTTGAAGAAAGAAAAAAAAACTACGATTTTTTTACTGATTAATTTTTCGACTCAACGTGCAAAATTGAACGACAGCAAGCAAGAGTATCGGGTATACGTCAGCACTACAGAGTACAGACATTGGGCCATATTACTGGCAAGTGGCGAGCAACTGATTGGTGTAATACGATGAGTAATCGACTCACCTATCTTTACGGGCATATCAAAAGGTGATGGTAGGAAAACGAATAGGAAGATCGAGCGGAAGGAGGTTAATCGATTTATAATTTACGGTTGGGCGCGCGTGTTCGATATGAGAATATGGAGGCTAGGTGAAAATTAGTCGAAAATTTTCGTACACGGGTAAATGGTGACTGGTCAGCGATGACGGAGCGGTACAAGGGGGCGTGGGGCGGCGAATGAAAAATTCATGAATTTGGGATCGTGTAAAATGAAAAATTATTTGCTACGATTTGGGCCGAACACGATAAACGAGCCGGTAGAGATGGGAAATGGAAGTCGTTAAATCACGCAATTAGCTTTCGTTGGGTAATCAATAATTAAAACGAATTTTACAGATAAGCCGCGTAGTTAATATGAATTATTGAGTCGATAATGAAAAACACGGTGACACGAAACCGAGGTAAAGGGTGCGGCGGAGAGAAAAATCTACGAACAAATGATGATAACGCTAACGAGGGTTGGGAAAAAATTGAAAAAATTATACGCTTTTTTTTTTTTTTGCGAAGCTACCAGCATGATTACGAGAAACTATGGTACCTACACTACAGTACTACAGTTCTACGGATACCTAAACCTATATACGTGTCGTGTCAAAAATTGTAAAAGCTGTTTTTAATATGCACCTCTTCGCCTAAAACGCGTACCAGCCCATCATCTGTCATCATATATAATGACAACAATGACAACGTATTAACCCCAAATTTTCTATGTATAGTAAATGATAATTCGTCCGAATACCCTATTATTATAAAGCGCGTTATTACTAACGAGTAAGCAGACCCGAGCGGCGTATAATCATGTAGCTAGCAATTATCGAGCTTGGCTACCTTTTAATTCGTCAACTATATTACGGTAAATTAATAAATCGCGTTCGCCTAGCGCTTTTCTTTTCTCAAAGGTGGCTATTATATTTATACACGTATCAAATATGGCTGAAGTATCGCAAGTGTCACCTTGTTAATAACCGCATTCAAGTGCTGCTACTCTGATGAGTGAATAGTCTATATTATCTACCTACTCGTATACTAAGGATAGGCTGTACTAATACATATAACCTCATTAATCATCAAGTACAGTATAAGTGCGCAATCGATTGGAGTGGTAGTGGGAAAGGGAGGAGGGTGTAAGTATTCCTTGCATCCGTGATCCGTGTCCAGCATCTTACCTTCGCCGAAAACATTTCGATTAATAATAAAATAAAAATAATCCGAGCTATTATTTTGGTAATTTTCAGGTGAGAAGCCGCATAAATGTGTTATTTGCGGTAAAGCGTTCAGTCAATCGTCCAATTTGATTACCCATCTGAGGAAACATACAGGCTATCGGCCTTTCTCGTGCGGATTATGTGATAAAGCTTTCCAAAGAAAAGTTGATCTGCGAAGGCATCGCGAAGGCCAGCATCCTGGTTCACCTTCGCAACCTATCACATCGGTACCACTCTCTCCGCATGTAAGCGCTTGAATTCTCAACTGCCCCGAGCGCATCGAAATAATTGTCGCGTTATCCGAGCTGCGCCACCCGTGTGAAAATACGAAAATTTCCATAACGTCTATGGTTTATTTTTCAAAAATATTATCATCGATTTTCCATTATTTTCGATTATAATTATTATTGTTACCAACTGTCCAAAGTTTTGTTGTATTCTTAATTTGAATGGGTGATTTCTCGAATCTCATGGCATGCTTATAATGGCAAGGGGCGTACCGAGGACATTCTTCAGGGCGGGGGGGAGACAACCAAAAATTGTCAACTGATACCATGAAATTTTACCAACTGTTGACTTTTTTTTTTGCTCCAAGAAAATAAGATGTTTTAAATAAGATGTCACGGTCTTGTTAATCTTCAAAATATTTAAAAATAGCTGTAATAATACTGCGCAAGTGGTCAAGTTTACCAACTTTACGCTAAAACTCCAAATTTACCAACTTTCCAAAAGCCAAGGAGGGAAGCTCCCCCCACTCCCCCTTTCGGTACGTCCCTGATAATGGCGTGTTCTCTGTTCGTATTAGGAACTGTAGAAATGTAATATCACCACCTATTGTTGAGTTTTAATTTAAATTATTGAAGAAAATTAAATTAACTTATAATATAGTCTTAAGTATTTCAGTTTTCGTGTTATTTTCTATCGAATTAAGCAATAAAAAGAATTCAATAATTCGTGTCTACTGATTGTGGGATGTGAAATATTATCATTTATAATACCAACCAATGCCAAAGCGTTCCATAGAAATGAGTTATTAATTTATTCGCTGAAATACGCTACGAAATTATTTTCTCAAAATATAATTTCGTTGGTGCAGGTGAGGGGTGAAATGTATTAATTTACTTATTCGGAATCAAAAACCTTGATAGAGTACAAATCGATTTAGAGCACAAGATGAACCATTAAATAAGAAGAAATTGGCATTTTTCTCTCAATTCTCGAAAAATGACTTCCATCTTGATATCAAGCCATCCGCAAATTTTATAACGCGTTTTTAAAATAAAAGAAATGCCTCTAGAATGAATTGTTGAAACCGTGATACGAGTAGATTGTAGGTAATTTGAAATTATTGATTTCAAATGTGACATTAGCTTCTTTCTTTCTTCTCCTCGCCTCCCATTGTACGTACAAATAAATGATAGTTCAACTGCTGCTAAATTTTGCATATCATGGTAAAAAAAAAAAAAAAAAACACGCATACTTTATTTAGGAAAAACTGACCGTAGATATTAATTTCTCTAGTTCCAAAACATTTAACTAGATTCGTTTTGGATTACAAAATTTAACTAAGATCTGTATTATCGAAAAATGAAAGAGCTTGTTTATGTCGGTCATAGATTTTTTGAAATTGCGGCGATTTCAACATAATCGAGAGTAGTATTTGATTCATTCGAGGTCGCTGATTTGAAATTTTATGATACCTATCTTTAGCTGATCATACTACTTATCTCATGTCAAAAAATCACCAAATTGCAATCATTACACTGTTGCCAGTGAAATGAAAGCACGCTAATGCCTGCAGTACTGAGGTAGGCAACTTATTTAACTATCGATATCGAACCCATGCTTTTGATTCAAAAGCGCAAATTTATTCACCGCGCACATAGAAAATTAAAATAATTTGAACGATGAATACATTGTCTGCATTTGAAATAAAAACAGAGAGATGCTTTCAAATGGAAGGGTAGCGATTAATTCGTTTGATTTAAAATTAGAAGCAGGCAACTTCTCCTAGACCTAAATTACTTTTCACGAATCAGTTTCTTTGGACTTTTGGTAAGTTGTGCCTTTCTAAATTAAAGGCATCAAGTTGAGATTTATTGGCAAATTTTCATAAATAAACTCGCAACTTCACGAGAAAAATTTTCAACCCTTTAGCAATTCATAGTTTTTTTTTTTATATTCGAAAGAGTGTTTAAAACTGTTCTGAACGGGTGGTTTTTTTTTTAACAAACAAAAATACGTTTTAATTTTTTTTTGTTAAATGTAAGTTTTGTTAAAAAAAAAAAAGAAAAAGCGTAAATGATGGCTATATTTCAGTTTTTCAGAATTCCAGTCCGGAACGAAAATACGCTCGATTTTTACCCTGTAGAGGCTCTCAAAAAATCGCAACTTCGCTTACAAATGACATAATGTTAGGCATTTTTCTACCAAATACCTCATGTCGGAAAAAAGTTATGAAACGATTACAATTTATTATGTAATGTAGCGATAAGGTAGTTCATAACATTAAGCTATTACTTAGGGATATCACAAAAACAAATCCAATATCAAATGGCGTAAAATCACAATATTTTGTAACTCTGTCGTTGTCGACGATCGCATTCCAAGGAACATCGTATTTCGCGCGAGTACTCCGCAAATATTGGACAACTTGCCATATAAATTCGTATCCGTTGTAGCTAAACCGAAAATAAAAATTAAAAACTCGATTGCTTAAAATAAAGGCAGTACATGGAATTCAAGTGATAAATTCTCGTCCCGGGAAACTCTTCGGCGGTGGTGGTGGTTCCGGAATATTAGGACTATGTAAATTTTCCAACGTAATTTCGACCGTTCTGTTTTTACCATCGTATACATCGGACAATATGCTCTGCGTAGAAGTACTCTTATTAGTAGAAGTGATGTTTCGCATTTGCAGCACCGACGCAGCTGCCGATTTTATCTGCGGCGAAGATTCATTATACTGGTTCAGTATGAACGAATCATTTTCCAACGGGTTCTCCATAATCGTGCTGCTATCCATGAAATCGGATTGATTGGATTTCTTACTTTTCTTTCTAGTCGCTTTGCTTCTAGCGATGTTCTCGCGTTGCTGGTAAATATTGGCGAATATGATTATGTTTAGCAATAATAAAAAGCAGCCCACACCGACAGTAATGGTCAGCGCTATCGTGTAATTTTGGTAATGACGATTGACGATTTTACGAAGTAGATTGCTATTATTTTCGTACATATTGTCGCCTCCTTGCGGTTGAATGGTGAATGAGGTGTTGTATATGGAAAAATTGGTGCAATTGGCCGCCATCTCGGTGTGATCGATTTTATAAAGGTTTGAAGTAGATTTGAAAAATGTCGTAATTTTTGGCGTCGGTGTGGTGGGTATCACATAATCAACCGTTACAGGTAACGGTTTGTTTACAGGCTTATACGACTGCAGTCTGACTAAACCTGCAAAATGAATTTTTCCAAAATTACATTTCCAGTTCTTTCAAAACACTTTGTTTTTCACTCACTTTTTCGTGAACTTTCTCTACATTCTAACACAGTTCCTCATTTGCGTAGGATAAATTATTACCTATACTTAAAACATACTCACCATCGTAGTACTGAGGGGACTGCTCTTTAAAGTAATGGTGTTGCATGCTGAATTCGGAAAAGCCAGGTCGATGTAACTGCGGTATCAAATTCAACCAAATCGACATTTTATGTCCGCGATAGTGGCTTTTTATAACCGGTTTGTGGGCTGAAAAAAAAAAACTTCGACATAAGTACAATATACAAATGACGAAACAAAGCGAGAAATCCAAGAATGAGATGAGAAACAAGAATATATCGTTAAAATAAAAAATGAGTAAATGACCAAAATCGAGACTGAGCTAACTGAACTGAAGCCGATGTAATTTAAAGATCAAGCCCAGATCAAAATCAAAACAGAATATTTTCGTCTTGGGTTTTGCATTCCTTTATCATTACTAGCGTGACACGAATAGTGCATTCACGGTGTGATTTTAAAGAGATTTTCGTTATGATCGCGTATATATTACAGCCTTCACCAACATACTCAAAATCCACCTTAATTCCATAGGAGGGCATCCCCTTAGGAAAGTTTAATTCATTAGAAATTCAGTTTTTGACATTTATCTCTAGAAGTAATGTACCTACTTTCGCAAAAAACAGCACAGTACAAAATTATTCTACGTTAAATTTCCTTTGTTTTTCTTTTCTCACCCGGCAATATAAACCTTTTTTTGAAAAATTCACTTTTTTCATACGAAATAGTGCGTATTTGGATGGAATGAATGGTATAAAACGGTCGAGTAAAATAATTTTTATATCGTAGAGTTGAGGTAGACTGCATATCACATGAAATTCCAGAAATTTAGAGGGAAGTGTAGAGTATATACAGGCAAGAAACTGAAATTTGGTTCAAAATATCGCGTTTATGAAAATAATCATAATTTCTACATAATGGTACTTGGAGAATTCTCAATCAGCCCATTCTAGGGGTAAGAACATCTATTTGAAAAGTCACATTATAGTCTTCAACTGAACTTACGTTAGGTACATACATAGTTGATGCTCTCTAAGGACATTCGGTCAAAAGGTATGAACGATTCTAGAAATTTCCTGACTTTATTTCTCTCTAAAAGCAGCTTTTCACATCGATTCTCCTCCATACGCATTTATTTGAGAGGTTGAAATTCAGATAAGGTAATGCCCCCATTTTACTCTGTTATATGATAAATTTGGGTTCCGAATGAAGTTCCTGAGTGAACTGCTATGTTAAGTCGAATCAAAGTACTTTTAGAGATCCTTAATATGTACATTCTTCGATTAGATTTTCAGCGATTTTGAAATGTATTACTACACTTTTTGAGAGAGGTGATGAAATACGAGTATATCTATATACACATCCATCAACCTAGTACCTATTAGGTGTGTAGATTTTTTTACCAGCATGAGATCTGTTTATTTAAGATTTATGAAGATGAGAATGTTGTTTGCAGTCCATATCGTTACATGAACACATATTAAGATATTCGGCAATTTACCTAATTCTAAATACAGTTGATTAACAGAATCGTACATATTCCAAAAGGGATGATTCGGATTTTCTTCACTTTTATCAGCGTCAGAAAATGCGTTTGGATCTCTAAAAACAAAATAAAACAATGATAATAAAAATAACAATATGATAGTAATGAAAAAACGTTCATCTGTACACGTATTGGTATGTAATATGATAATATTTCAGTAAGGTATTTACGGTAGAAAAAAATTCGCACCCTTTCTTGATGAAATTAGAAATATATCGAATGGCGTTCATCGATAACACGCTATCGTGAGTAGTGAAATTCTTCCTCCACAACTGATGGCTGCTACTTAGCAACGGGAAGCCCAATATGAAAGGCAAGTCGTCTCCTTTGATGCTGCCAGTTTTCTGAAATAAATTAAAAATGAAGAATAAAAAATATCGGAATCATGATAAAGCTATGGTATGAAACAGATAGACTTCGTGTGGATAGCTCTAGTAGCTAATAGGTAGCTAACTAGCTACCAATCGTGCATCTACATACCTGCGGAAATTCGCTATCGTCCAAATGATGAGAAAAATGAAAGAAATAAGTTCGACCGCCTTGCACGCTATGTAAATAGCCCATTTTCAGTAGATACGAAGCAGTATGGCCATCACTCAGTATATCCAACGTACTATCCCTGATGCTGAACGGATTCTGAGCCGGTCTCACCCAATCCGTGTACTCGTTCTTGATGGCGGCGAAAATTTCGTTCAAATGAAAATAATAACAATTTCGCACGAACGTGCGCAGCATGCGATCGCGTTTCGCTTCCATGAATCCGAATTCCAAGTCTTGAGCGCAAAAATCCGGATACGACTCTATAGTGGTAAGGCCGAATAACAAATCGCGTTCGGGGAAATTGGTAAAACTAAATCCGTGAACTTTTTTATTATTTTTCGATGACGACAACACAGCCATGTCCAATATGAGAGCGTCGTTAGGGGCATTATTAAACAAAACGCTTTTATCGATGAATGGTGCGAATCCTGGAAGAAATCTAGGAGGTTCGATATTTACGCTCATCAATTCTGGTAACTTTTTCAAACGTAAACACGGTGCCATATCTTCTTCAGCTAGATCACCGTGACAGTTGGTTTGCTCGGCTACTTTTCGTTTAATCATTAACGGATCTTTTTGCAACGCCCATGGACTCAACGCCGATCCACTCAGTAGAATAACTCGATGCAGTAATTCTGTAACAAAGATACAAATAATAATACGATTTACGATACATATAATTATTATATAATTATGTACAAACAATGCGACCAAATGAAGCCAATACAAGCAAATCGCCAAATTCCCTACACTAAATTAATGTGGAATAATCAAAAATATAGATAAAAATTTATTCGGCCAAAAATTTCCAAAAACTGGGCCGTAATGTGAAATGATAGATCATTAAAAAGAGATTAAATTTGTTTCAATTCAGTCGACTGTGAACAAAGTTAATGACTACAAGTTTTCTTATTATTAGAAATACTTACAACAAATTGAAGAAATGAACATTTTAACCCTGATTTCTACTGCTCATGTGTTTTTTTTTTTTTTTCAAAAGGGAACTTGGCGCATTCTCTGTATGGTATTCTATCGGACGGTACCGTATGTACAGGTACTTATTCACATACGACAAATTGTTAATGAATTCACGACTACCTTTGGTGGCGGGAGAAGCTGCTATAAAATTAGCCAACGCTGCTCCGGTACCGTGCCCCATAATTGTAATTCTGTCCGGATCGCCTCCAAATGCGGAGAGATTCTCTTTTAACCAGTGTAATCCGGCCACGATGTCCATTAGACCGTAATTTCCTTGCGAACTGTTTGTCGTACCAGTTTTCAGAAAACCTGTAAACATTAACAGTAAATGGAAAATATAAGTATGGTTCTTATTTGTAATCGTCAATATTAGTACATATGTATGTATATGAATGCATGTATAATATGTACTTATGTGTAAGATTACCTATTCTATGTACGTTATTGTATCAATACATATTAGGGTTAAGGGTTTGTCGATATACTAAACTGACGTGCTTGCAATCGTTCCGAATATTACAACGTCAAAATCTCAGGTGGGACGCCACAAGTGACATGTTTAGCATTTATTCATAATTACAGTAGATACTCGTATATTAAATTTGTAGGTCTACCTAATATTCCTAATCTGTAATTGATGGTAACTACGATGACGTTTCCATAGTTGGCTAATGCCGAACCGTCATATGGATTACCGGCATTCCATTCGTAAGACTCTCCATGAATGAATAAAACAGTTGGAATCAGTATAATTTCGTTTGAAGATGCTGAAATCAATGAAGTTGAAATAAATAAAAAATAACATAAACAATCATGACATTTCATTGAAGTTGAGTTTTTAAATAGGTACTTGAATAGGTCACATCTACTCTCAGCACTTCTAAAATCCATCAGGGAAGATGAAACTCGCATAGTATGTCATTTTTAGCAATCAGATGAGGTGAAACTCATAGAATTGACTAGTTATAGCTCGCCAAATATTCCTCAAACTTTGAGATATTCCTTAACTTTACATACATTTTGACTCAAATTTTAAAAATCACACCAGAATTTTAAGTTGTATTTTGTGAAGAGATACGTATTGATTAATCATATATATATATATTTATTTATTGATTTAATAAAATAAAAATAAAAATGGATTTTAATAAATAAATTTACATTATTATATAAAAGTATGCTTGATAAAAAAAAAATAAATTAATTGTGTTTAATAAAAAAAATTGAATTTTTGTTTAAATTTTTAATTTAATTAATTTTAATATATATTTAATTAAAATTTATTTAATATAAAATTACTATAACTTAAAACTTCTTTTGCGAGTCATTTTCAACCGAAACTCCTGTTAATCCCTTCATGTCTACAGGTCACACCCAATATCAAGTCTTTCACCCACGGTTAATCATATATAAGGAAATGGTAAATAAAAAAAATAGAGACTTCTTAATTATTCGGTTAATCAAAATTAATTAATTAATCAACTTTTTCTTCATTTCTGGACATTTTGATACATACTGCGTTTCCTTTTTTTTTTTAATCAAAAATTTTCGCGATTTCCTTAATTGGTTGTTCATTCGAGTTGGCAAAAAGTATAAGTATCCGCGTATTTGTAATGGATGTAAGTTGAACTTACCTACGCTTTTCGGTACGTAAACATTGACATAAAGACAATCTTCGCTTTGATTAGCTAATAAAGGTAGAAGTTTTTCTAAATAAACGAGTCGACCCCTCGGTATCTTCAACAGCGCTTCCGTACGATTCGCTATATCGGGTAGCTTTTGCGGGCAAACGGGCGAGAAGGAATCGGCTAATCTAATATTTTTCCACGACGACGGTATGACCGGAGGCATATATCGTAACGATTCCAACGGCGGCGTCGCGTACGGAACGCCAAGAAACGCTTCTACTTCGAGATTTTGCGTTAGAATTCCGCGTATCGGGCCGTATTTAGTGCGAACCACTCTGGTGCTGTATTTGTGCACGACGAACGTTTCGCATTCGTACAGACTGCCGTACAGAAGGAACAACCACCACGTCAGGTTGATGCGTAAGGTGAAACAGCGATGCGGCGATAGTTGCTCTTCTCGCATTGTGGAAGAACATACGGCGTAGCGGGCCGGATGACAGACGACGCGCTGTCACCCGTTACTGTAGTTGTCTAACCCATCGTATTTTATACACCGCTTTGCATACATTTACGATTTACCAGCCAGCGATAGTCCAACGATATCTGAAGCCAAGGCCCGAAGATACTACGGCGTATGATAAATGCATAAATACATATATCAAGTTGGCTCGTTTTCCGCGTACAATCAGCGTATACCTTCGCCCTTCATAATATCGTAAGCTCCAGTTACGTATATCTGTAACGAAACAAAAAATTTACGTATAAATCAGCGAAATCGCATCATCAAAGTATCTCTAAACTTTTCCAAACTTTGTATGGGTAGTACGCTTTACCAGTACGTATACTATACTCGTACACATATGTACACACACCCTTACACATATGTATAGGTATGCATACACATATAAATATTTAAATACGCACGCATAAAGCCCACGACGCGCGACGCGCGACGCGACGGTATGCACAAGAACAGGTACCTACACTACACATTATATAGCGTATACTGTATATTCCATTAAGCACAGATTAAAACGCTTTTCAACTTTTCTTTAATTAAATTTCAAAACTCTTTTATACGTATCTTTCGAAGGCTCGTGAAGCGTCCTAATAACTCGTTAATCCCCCTAATGTACCGAAAAGGCGAAACTGTGTATGCGACTACTACGGAGCACAACTTTTTCTAACCGCATTACGAAATGATTTATACATTCATTAAGAAATATGTAAAGTACCTAGATAAGTATATTACATTTATCGTATAGTATGGTATGCAAATACAACATGCGTTGACTAATACTTATTTCAAATTTAGACAAGTACGATCAGGCATCATAAAAAGTATAAATAGACTAAATAAGATGAAAAATAAAAACACGTAATAAACGATATCAAGTATTCTCCACATTTCAAACAAAATCGAAAAAAAAACTCACTCGCTGATCCACGTTTATGAATTCATCACAGAAATTATGTGAAAATTTTATTTTTCATACATTTATGAAATTATAAGCAATAATATTATTCTTATTCTTTTTTAACTAGCTGCGATACTATTTCCAGCAACATAAGCTTAACACCTTTTTTATTATTATTTTTTTTAATATAGGTATATATTATAAATAACATCCAGTGCGGCATACTCCCCTATATACATGCAATGGTCTCCCAGTAAATGAAAAAATTATATGAAAATTTAAATATAATTTTTAACGGTAAAAATATCAGCATAGAGGGCATGTTTTATCAACCTCATAATTCGTTAGTTAAGAATGAAGCATAATAATATGTAGCTATACAGGGTATTTCAGCTCAATCTGACCTTCTTCATACTGTAGATAGGTTTATTATGTAACACTCATTCACAATAGATTTCGTCACTTACTTTCATTTTTTTTTTTTGTCTTGATACACATCAAACTTGAAAATTATTATTTTAACATCTAAGAAGGATAAATATTCTGTGCTGCGCCAAAATATGTGGAAATCGATACAATATTACTGATTTAAAATTCGGCGCAGTGCTGGAAGGAGTGAGCGTGGAGAAATGATAAACGAAGAGTAAAAAATTGCGTAATATGATAAATGGTTCATTTT
The DNA here is from genome assembly GCA_009761765.1 of Phenacoccus solenopsis. NCBI lineage: Eukaryota > Metazoa > Arthropoda > Insecta > Hemiptera > Pseudococcidae > Phenacoccus > Phenacoccus solenopsis. The sequence continues at coordinate 3,163,921 of CM019752.1, read as the reverse complement.
TCACAATTTTTACTGATAAATTAGAAAAATGCTCCTTTGATCCCTTGTTTTGAATAATTTTTATGGACTCCCACACTATTCTCCAGTTCATGCTCTGAGTTGCACTTTCCTCTGTAACTCTAAATGACTGAAAAAAATTCTTCTGAAATGAATTTCGTAATTTTTAATGCAAAATTCAAGTTAGATAGAAATGTACGGTTTGCGAAAAATAGTACTTGGAGTGTGTAATGCACGAGTAGTATCAGTGATAAAAAAAAAAAAAGAAAATAGTGGCAGTAGAAAGTTAATGTGGGACGAAATAATGAAAAACATGGGAAAAACTATAGAAAATCAGTACTTACTTCTTTTGTATCTTTGGCAGATGATAAGGATGAACAGTGCCTCTATTCATCCCAAGTTTCAATAATTTTTTATAGACTGTTGACAAATATTTTCACAAATAAGTAATTTGAAGAAACAATATCACGTTGAAGAGGATTTTTCCAGTATAAGCGATGAGAATTCTGAAGATATACGTTAAAAATCTTAATGAGTACATAGTACTTCAGACCAGGGGCAGTACCCATTGAAGTCCCCTTCATGGGGGAGTGTGGTCAGGGGTAGGTTGCCAAGTAATGGTGGCACAACGCAGCACAACATGAGCACAATTCACTCCAAAAGTTATGGCTCCTAAATCGCATTTCGGGGGGGCTGGTCCCCAATCAAGTACCCCTTCTGTAGCCCTTACGGTAGTGGCACAATGTAAACTAATGACGGCACAACGTAGCACAACGTGAGCACAATTTGTATGCAAAGTTTCAGCACTCAATTCGCACTTGGGGGGGCTCGCATTTCACCAGCTCCCCCATTACGTTCTCAGAAAGGGGGAGGAGCACAATGCGAATTATTGACGGCACAACGTGGCACAACCCGAGCACAACCTGTACACAAAATTTCAACTCTCAATTCGCACTTGGGGGGGCCGACGTAATGGACCTTTTTTGAACAGTTATGGCCCCGCGTTAAGAAATCGAAGCTGCAATACAAGCAGTTCAGGAGCGGCTAGACGGTTTAAAGTTCCTCGAACAATCTTCACCGTTTAAGAAAGCATTAATATGGCCTAAAGAAACTAACACAAGCAAAAAAATCAAAAAGACTGTGCCATCAAATGCGACGTCGCAAGAATGGATCGACTATTTCAAAAAAAAAAAAGCCGAGAAGTTGAAAAAAGTAGAAGAAAAAAAGAAGAAAGCCGAAATCAGGTTGAAGAATTCTCAGGAAAAAACAGAATATAATTTTGGAAAAGAAAGAAAATAAAAAAAGAAAACAAAAAGATATTGCAAAAAAAAAAGAACAAAAAAAATCCAACGGGCAAAGCGATGATAACGTATGCACGATATGTGAGGGAAAATATGAAAAGAACAAACCAGGAGAAGTAATAATAGGTCTATTTTCTTCAGCTTTTTATTTAACATCTTTATTAATTAGGTAAATTTTCACTTTCAGGAATGGATTCAATGTTTATAATGCTTACCATTGAACCACGCCAAATACTTCAACAATAAAGAAGTCTGCACTCTTTGTGCTTAATTTTTTTTTTGTTATATTTTCAAGTTTCACTAAATAAATTTCAAGTAAATTTTGTTTCTTTTTTTTAAAAGAAAGTTATTTTAATATCGAAGAACAGAGATCTAATTTGGTATCGCTGCTAAGTGTTTTTTATATTTTTTTCAAGGGGAAAAAGTTGGGGTGTCGATAACTGGATTGAAAATGTCGATAATAGGTACAAGGAGTGTCGATTATAGGTACAAGTAGCTATTCTGAAATTTTCTTGAAAATGTATTTTTTTAAATATTAAACTTGAACTTTCTAAAACTTTCGTACCATTTTTTCAAACTAGAATGATGATAAAACAAGTAAACAATTCAACCTCCACCGTAGATAGCCCCCAGAAGTCTTATAAATACTCGAACAAAAAAATCTCTTAACCTGTCGATGACCATGGCGTTTACCTTATGTAGTTCGTAATCGTAGGTAGTTGCTATGAAAATTCGAAACTTTCGTTCTGCGTATCGATCTGGTTCAAGTAAAAATTTTGAATTAACTTTATCGACAAAAGAAACCGAATATATTCTATAATGTTTGCCGCTACGAAAGTTCGAGTAGGAAACTAGAATACAAGTATACGCGTATACGAACGTAAAAAAATGCTCATTTGTTCTTTTTCCTATGCGAAATGTATTCGTAGGTACCTATCCGCGTCATAAATTTTGCAGCACAAAAATTGCGTATGCCCATACACGTAATACGATACATGTATCTACATAGGTACTGAAAGGTATTGGTTTTTTACACTCCGATGTCGCGACAAGATACGAATATTACGCCATTACTTCGATTAGTTACATCCAGCAGTGCCTTCTTTCAGGTTAGTCTGATATAAGTGACATACGTATAGTAAATATAACGTATAGGTACATACAAAATAGCGATATACCCTATAGTAAGTAAGTATATGTTTGTATAATACCTAAGCAAATGTACGTATAGCTACATATAGCGTAGGTACTGCGTATACTACACATCAATAAGTTTCCCTTTTCCTCCTTGACGACAAGTGTTCCAATAAAATACTTTGGATGGTTTTACAACAGGCATACAACTTGAGAAATGACGACTTTTACACCAAACTACGAGCTCATATGGATGATGAAAATACTCGCAAGACATCTAATCGTTATACAAATTAAGCGGTTTTTTTTTTCAATAGTCGCAAAAGCTGCACCGTTAAAATTTAACGACTATCTTCTAAGCGATGGTGACGACTACAATAAAGATGAGTTTTTTTTTTTTTTTTTTTTCATAATAAACTATGAAAAGTAGGTACGAGATTAAAACGTTTGAGACGAGTTCTTATATCGCGGTCGAAAGCAAACGCCTCCGCTATTGATTATTTTTCGAGTTTTGGTTTTCTTTTATTAAAAAAATGTTCTCGCTTTTCTTCGACGTTGGCGTTAGCGTTAAGACTACGTCTTCGCGCGACAAAAGCTCAAGCAGAACGGGAAAAGAGAAAGCTATCAAATATGCGGAATTTGGCGGAAAATACCAACTACTTCGGCTACAAAACTTCTTCCCCTTGTTTCATAAAGTTACGAAGAAAGAGAGAAGTTGTTTTTTTTTCTTTTACTCTTTTAATGGTGGAATTTTAGTGAGTAAAATATTAAAGAAAGGTTTTACGGACCATATTCGACGTAAGGATACCGGTAGCAGTAAGTCGAGTGTATTGCTATGGAAGTTTCGTTTATATGTATTATTTGTAGATAGGTACGTAGCTACCTACCTACTATTGATTCGAATAGAACTTGCATAAAACATTGTACGAGTACTTCCGAAGCTATGCACCTAAACGCATAGGCATTTGAAAAGCAAGAATTTATAGTACATGTATTACTGAAAATCACCGCTATCTAAGGTAAATACCCAAATGTAAAATAAGTTTTGCGGTGAAGGAAAGGTCAAAATGCCACAGATGTGTTATAGTCCACATAAGTAAATATGAAACGAACACTATCTAGTTGTAAGTACGCTTGTACTAGTTAAAAGCACTGAAGTTCCACTTCTGTTCGCAGCTTCACAGATGACACTGTATGCGCTTCGCGAATTTCATTACGGAATAACTTTATAATGGTTCAACTCATTAGTCATTATTCGTAACAAAAATGTTATAAAAGACGTAAACAAAATTTATGTTCATTTTTTCGTATAGAATTATGATACGTCGCAAACCATAACAATAATTATATCTACGCAGTACGCGTTATTAATCTTTCATCATGAATCGACCTTTTCATCATTAAAAAATACTAAAATCTATCGAGTATGTATACAACTTAAAAAAAAAATTCAAATCAATTTAAGATCTTCATATTTCCATTAATATTCATTATTACCTAATGTGATTTTTTATGTTACAAGAATGTTGTATGGAAGTTAGATAAGTCCTTGGTTCATTGCGCAACGCAAATTCGAAAAAATAGAATTTTTCCCGTAAGGACAGATATTTAAATTGGTGACATTTATAAGCTTCCTAAGCATTATGTAACAAGGTAGACAACTATTCATACAGCAGGCTAGATGAGCGATCCAGAATTGGGGCTGGGCTAGGGCAAGAACATAATTCTATTCAAGTCGGTAGCTCACAAACACAGCTTTGTTACTTTAAAAAAATTTTAATTTTTCTGAAAGAATTTCGTGACATAATCAGGGACGTACCGAAAGGGGGAGGGGTGGGAGCTTCCCCCTTGGCTTTTGGAAAGTTGGTAAATTTGGAGTTTTAGCGCAAAGTTGGTAAACTTGACCACTTGCACAGTATTATTACAGCTATTTTTAAATTTTTTGAAGACTAACAAGACTGCTGTGACATCGTATTTAACATCTTATTTTCTTAGAACAAAAAAAAAAAAAAAAAAAAAGTCAACAGTTGGTAAAATTTCATGGTATTAGTTGGCAATTTTTGGTTTTCTCCCCCCCCCCCCTGAAGAATGTCCTCGGTACGCTCCTGGACATAATATAACGTATGTAGTATAACGATAAGTAAAAATAGTAATTATTCTTCGTTTACTATATCCACAGCATAATAGTATTAATATGATTTTTTCACATTATTTTATTATTATTATCTCTCTATATATTAAAAGCTATTTTTTGGTCCAACTCCCCTCCGAATGCACTTGGAAAAGTGAAATTGGATATGTTGGTGTTCGTAATTCACTCTTTCATATGAAATCAAAAACAAAAATGTTGAGCTATTTCCTCCTACTCTAGCTTCACTACAAATTCAAGTGATTCGTAATTTTGAGGTGTATCGAAAAAAAAAACAAAAAATTTTTTTTTGTATTCTCAAGAAGAGGCTCTCACCAAATTTTGAGCTAATTTCATGAATATCTGCCGGCGCTATGCGTAGCTGAAAAAAAAATATATAAGTACTAAAAAGTTGGGCATTTGCCAGTTGATTACAAATGGACTTAAAGGCAAAGATTTAAACAACCCACCCTTCATCGACCCAAATCAGGTAAGCTGTAAGAGTTATCGTTTTGATTACAAATTCATTTAAGAACTCTTTGAGAATATGTGCCCATTTCAGAATCTGATTGTCAGCGATGAAGAAGTAATATAGTAGCCTCGCCAAATATGAGTATTCCAATGTCAACTTCTCCCCACACTATTCTACCATCTTCGCCCTCCCCCTCCCAAAATAAAACTATGAAAATAAGAAAAAAGGTTTTTTGGTCAAATTGAAATTTTTTACCGTTTAAAGATACCTTTTATCATTGAAAGAAGTAAAAAATTTTATTCACCCACTTTAAAAAAAATATTGGTCTCGAAATCTATTCGATTGTTTTGAAGCAGCACCAAATTTTATTTATTTGCAAGTGTACCTCAGGGGTTCCTAACTCAAACATGTCACCAAGATCTTCAGGTGTCCTGTAACTCAATTCAGCCCCTACCTCTCACCCACATACAGTAGTCTTACAACTAGTTTTTTAACCTTGAGAGAAAATGCTTGGAGTGATAAAACATTTTTGAATTCGTAAAAAACCAAGTACTTTTAGGCTGTTTTAATTTTATTGGAAATTTATCCTCATCAAAATCTACTGAGTAGAAGAAACCTGCCATTCCGCAGAATTGAAAACTGCTGCAAATTTATAAGAATTATGACGTAATGTGTAAAAGGTAACTTTTTACACGGATTTAAAAAATGAAAGGAATGTAAAAAATCAAGATTTTATGTCCACTATCCTGTACGTATTTTATATTCAGGACTACAGTATCTCTCGTAGGTTTTAAATGAGTTTTAGAAAAATTTCACCTCCATAAATCATATGGATGTATGCCGCAAAGCTTTGAATTTCAATATGTAAGAGTAAAAAGGTGTGAGTTATTGTAGGTACAGCAGTACAAGGCACGTATAGTACAGAGAAAGAGAAAGTTTTTTTTTTTTTTTTTTTTAAATTTGTACAAAAAGGGGTTTTTGACAATTTCAAGTTTTTTGGAACAGTTTTGCCAGATCCAAATTTTAAAAGATGCCAGTTTTTTTTGGAAAAACATGCCAAATGTGTGATGAATTTGAATCAAAGGATTTCGATGTGGTTGTCATTTTTTCAATTTTTTCAATAAGAAATTATGATGAAATGTAGTAAACTAGATACCAGATCTTGAAAAATGTGCCTTTCTATCAGTTTGTGCGTAAATGAAAACTCTTTTCGTTTTCATGCATTTCGAAAAGTAGGTATAATTTGCGCATTGATTATCATTTTTTTTTTTTTTTAATTAAAACATTTTAAATTGAGAAGTCATTGAGCTCCCAGATTTGTTCAATAGATTGAATAAATCTAAAAAAAAAAAAAAAAAAAAAAACGTAGTCTGCAACCCAAGGTTACGCGTGAAAATGTTTCACGTCTACGTACATGTGGAATTTGAATAGGTCCAAGTTTCGAAACCTCTTGAAAAACATTCAATTTTGTGATGCTCAAGGAAGGAAAGGAGGCAAAAAATGTTCTGGCTCTTCGAGTTGGCGCCTGTGTTGCCCAACAGTCGAATGGCATAGCTATTAGATACCCTCCTACTCGAGTACCTACCCTACCTATACTATGTGTTCAGTGAAAAGATCTACATTTAGAGCTGATTTTTAACGAATAGCAAGTTTTCATTTCATGATATTTGTTGGCGAGGTGATCAATCATCATTTCTTCATCTGGCATCTATACTTTTCTTTGAAAGAAAGATGAGGCAAAAAGATGGCCATTCGACGAGAAACATAGAATACACGCCATTTTAGACCACGTGTTTGAAAGATACGCTCGCTATACCGCGTATACAATATTTCGAGAGGCGTGCGAGGCGACGAAAAATGTAGTGGAAAAGTGTTATACTCGTACACCTTCCTTCGTCTTTCGCTGGCAGTTGGAAAATTGGTAACAGCTCCATTCATCGGCGTCGTATCGTAAACGAGATTTCTTTTTTTTTTTCTTCATCGCTAGCTAGCGCTCTTTCTTTTTATAAAACCTATATATAGCGAGCATCCCAGCACGTAGACGTACTGCACGTACATGTATAGCGTCCTTTGTGCTACTTTTGAGCCACGAAGTTGGTAGATTTTTGTATACAAATCGAATGTACGAAACGAAAATAGAAAATTGACTATTCCTTATAATACTCGTAACTCTTATCGTACATATGTTTTACAATAAGCAACAACCGATTACAAAGTATCAAATGAATAACATATTACCTACTTGTTCTTCGAGGGTGGCTAATTTCTTCATTGGCCATCCCTGTAGAACCGAAGATTTTAAGTTGTTGTCATGCTTGCTTTTCTGACGAGAGAGCTTAGCTTCGAACCATACATTCAGTAGTTCGCTCCGTGAACACGCATCTACGTGTATGGGTATATGGGTATTTTGAAAATGTTTCACCAGAAAATGTTCATGCTGATGAGCCGAAACAAAAAAATGCGAACGTGAAGAGGTTTGCGGTGTGGTAGACCGCGACGTCAGAAATTCGCTAATTGTTTAAAGCAACCTTTGTTAGTTTAACTCAATTACTCAGATGATTAAAACTTTTCGGCAATAAACTTGTCTCACAAAGGTATGTCACGCAACCGTATAACTTCTCCTTTGAACGATCTTATTAAACTATGGCACAACTGAACTAAATCCTTTCTATACTTAAAGTCGCTATTATGCCAACTTAAATACCATTCGCTTTATTAATCCAAGCGTAACAAAATCGTGATACACCCAAGTGCGAATTCTCAGTATCTGTAGCTATACGTACATTTGTGTAGTTAGTTTAGTTTATCGAGACGAGAATGAGCAGAGTGTACTCGAAATGTCGACATGGTACCTAATACTAGATACAAATGTCGAAACAGTACATAGGTACCTCCTAATTACGTTTAGATGACATTTATAACTTCATCAAATGTACCTATGTATCAATATGTATTTATGTATGTAATGTAATGTAATGCAATGCAATGCAGTTTTAATGTACCAATAGCCAATATATCAATGAACAAATGATAATGTCGTTCAATCATTACATAGATAGGTATCTTAGATGTTACACATTCATACAAATTGTACATTATACATAGACAAACGCAGTATAGGTAGCTAGGTACCTACTATCTACTACCTGGAAATAGAAGTTTTCCATTTCCATTTTTGGTTTTCCAAAATTATCTCAAATAAAGCAGTACGTAATTAGTAAGGTGTATGCGTTACTGCTCATCAGCAGTAAATACATACGTAATCGTATACGTATTTATACTACGAGAGCATCTATAACAGTTACGTATTAGATACGTATGTTATCGTGAAATTATTTCCATATTTCTATCCTAAAATTCTGTCCACCAATTGGCAATAGATACTAGGGACTAAAAACGTTGAAGAGTGAAAAGTACATAATACATAAAAACGTATACTCTTACCTATAGCTATATCATAAACACGGAGACGCGAGTAAAGTAAACGATTGTATATTGTTTGTAAAAATCATATTTCAAAACAAATAATAACGCTCCATTTACTCCGTGAAATCCGAATCCGACGACATTCGAATAATAGCGTAGGACTACTTTCGGCGCTTGCAAATAGGGATTTTCAAGCGACATCGACTACCTTCGGCTCTTTCCGGAGTGCTTCGCGGATTCGTGTGCGCGCAGCTTTACGCGAAACGCGAAAACCAAACATTTGGGATTGATTTTTCTCGATTTTCCCACATGTAGCCGAGAAAATCATCGTGCCAACGTACACAGGCAAATGGTGAAATGGTAAGCAAAAGACAGCGAAACTCGACCACATAAAGTACTGCAAATAAAACACTGTAGGTATACACTGTAACGCGTAAGACAAATTTTAACTAATTTCAGGCCTCTTAATTTATTCGATCTGGACAATAGCTATTACAGCCCATCTGAATTTGAGGAAAAGGGGTCAGAGGTATCTCTGCGTTTCAGAACATTTTGTAAATAAATGTGTTCGACATTTTTCTAATTTTCCATGATTATACTTGTACTTAGTACTTACCTACGTATAATTCGTAACGCAAAACTATGTGATGCGAAAACCGCCCAAAATTTCGTCAAAAGTTATTCTGGTAAAGATCTAGAGGTACGTGGCTACGTACATACTTTTTCACATTATTGATATTACGAAATTTCACAAATTGTACTCATCTCATCCTCAAATGTATGGTTAGAGAGCTAAAATTTTGTATGTAGAATTTATCAGGGATTAAAGCAACGTATGACTTCTTGAATTTCAGTCAGAACAGACAAAATTTAAGCAAGGCTTGAGATAATGGTATTTTGAGTATACATGACCACGAATAGCTCCTCACCTCTGATTTTTCCTGGGGGTGGGCGAGATAGATTTTTTTCTCGTTCTTTCAAGTGTTTTTTTAGGGATGAGACATGTGTTTGGTTAAATAAATAATATTTTTTTCAACAAAAAATCAATCTGAATCAAGTCACTGCTTTCCCTCCCTCGGATCATTCCACTTTTATCCGATCTGTTTATTATAGAGGTCTCTGTTTCTACAAATTATTACTTATTTATTTCAAGAAGAGTATAAAGCATCTTTACAACTAAAGTAAACTGCAAGCAAATAACTACTCCCTCCGTTTGAATAAACAGCAGTGTACGTCAAAGTGTGAAACGTCACTCACTAAAAAATTTAATCGACCTATTTAAATACCTTGTAGAAGCAGATAGTAGTTTTTGGATAAATTTCAATTGAGTGACCAACATTTTTATTAAAATCTAATCTTCGAGCCAACCAATGTAATTCAGTTTTAGGGGCATTTTGCGCCGTCCATTTCCAAATTAATTTGATGTTGCCCACATCCATGGATCAAATTTCGTTTTTTTTCTCGAATATTCAAGGGGGCGGAGTTACAATAGTTGTTAGATAACCTCAACAGGACATTATAGAAATTTCAGACCTTTCCCCTCGAAATGAAGTCAAAATTCGAAAAATATATTAATTAAAAAAAAAATTCAACAATTAAGAATTGTTTCACATTCCAAAATCATATTTTTTCATCCAAACACAGAAAGAAACTTCAACTACAATTTTTTTTTTCAACAAACAATAACATTCCAATATTTTCAAAAATTAAGACGAATGAGTAATTTATTGGTCGTGTGCACAGTAGGGGCTTAGTTTAGGCTGTAACGGACTCAAAGAGGAAAAATACGGTCAATTTTTACCACATAAACCTTCTCAAAATATCGTATTCTTGTTTCGAAATGACTTCTAATAGATGTTCTGGCATCAAAAAGCTCAGACTTTAGGAACCCATGTGGAATGAAAATCGAGCATATTTTGCTACTGAGTCTTAAAAAAAACAACGTAAAATAAGACCGTGCTCTGCGCTCGACCAACAAATGACTCATTTGTCGTTTATTTTTGAAAATAACCAAAATGTAAAAACTTTAAAAACTTTGTACACCTCCTATTCATTTGATGACAAAGTCCGACTTCGTAATGTGAATTTTTCCATATTTCCGCGCTGTGTACAGCTATAAATGCTAGAGGCATGCATCAAGGGCGAGTTAGAGCTGCTTAGGGAGGCCAGAGGAGCTGAGGTAAGAAAAAAGGGACTTAAATGCCTCAAAATCTGTTCTTTTGAAAATATTGAATTCAATTCGTAGAGGAGGGGGGTCTAAAAATTGAATTGGTAGGTGATATTTCTATGATTTATTTTTGAGGTCATTCAGCCGTATTGCACACTTTTGAGGAGAAAAAAAAAACGAAATTCGCTCACCCTATACCTCTCAACATTAAAGAGAAAATATAACCTTGTAAATTAACGTAACATTATTTAATTAACAATCCAACATTTTTGCCACTAAAAAAGTATGTTTTGGCATTTGGAGGGGCGGTTTTTTTTTGTCATTTTGATAGATAACTTTTCATTGCTGAAAAGTTCATCGCAGCTTTGCCTTGAAAAGCTTCAAATAGCTGTAATATGATGAATACACGTATGTACCTATTACGTATGTTGTATACCTATATATTCAGCTTGTTCAGCTTGGATGATGGGCCTAGGATGATCATCTGTCGATGTCCACACTTGTTCAGCTTTTTGCCATCTACAGAAACTATGGGTACACACATTTCAGGAAAATATGGAAAGAAAAAGTTAATTACTACATTTCGATGTGTCTTTGCGCAATATTCTCCAAACCGAGTCGACCATTACGAGGAATACGCGACAAATGACAACTGGGGTGCCGAAAAGGGGGATGACATGAGTAATTTCTACCCTATCCACAACACCCTTCCCCCAAATTGTATCGAATGGCAATTTTACAGTAAAAAATGCTGAAAATAAATTTTTATTTTTTTAATAAAAAAAAAAATCATACAACAAAATTATTACGTATAAATTTTGTAATCAAAAATAAATTCAGTAGGTATTTAAATAATTTTTTTATATCCAAAATTGATATTTTATATCAAAAAATTCACAAAAAAATTAAAATTATTGTTATATGTTTTTAGTTGTGAATTTAGGAAAAAAATGTATAAATTAATAACATTAAAAAATGTGTATATTAATGATAAGTTTATTGTTATGTTGAATATTTTGGTAAATAAAATATATTAGGGCTCACTCATAGCTATACTAGTACAAATATTTAAAAAAAATATCAATAAAAATTAACATAATTTTTAGTAAATTTCACGTTGTAAATATTTTAATTTCAGAAAAATTGTCAAATGACCAAAAAAAGTCATTTTCCAATTCTAAAATTATTTTCATTTCATTGAAGAATAAATTATATGTGAAATAGCGAAAAATTATATTTGGATGAGCGAACGTGGATGATATCCTTTGAACAGACCGACATCAAGTCGATCGAGGATGACAGGCTGATTAGCTTCGTTCAGCTCAAAGAGGCTGATCATCCAAACGTCCACACTACATTCATCCCAGGCTGATCATCCTCGTGTGGACGCACCTTTATGTATCATGAGTTCATGTGATGCGTGTAAGCAAAACATATCCTTAATTCAACTTATTAGGAGTATGGGTGAGGGTTTTTAGTCCCACTACCAAGTCCTATAAAGAGGTTAACAACACTGTCTGCAGATCTCAGCAAATTTGTTCCGCTATGCGTTAAAAATTCAGCTCTAATAATGGGACATGGCTGCTTACAGCTTTCATCTCTGTTTTTAGTAGTTCATATTCGATGAACTTTGCATATAGTTTTAAAGAAATTACCTAGCTACCTAATACACTAACCATCGCTAAAATTGGCACTGAAAAGAGTGGGTTAGCGTGAAGGGACGTTCTTCGCCATACTTTGTATACCTACCTATTGTTGTTTGTTGCGAATATTAATAATTCAAGTCTAAACGTACAGTCGTTATATCTTGGATGAACATGTTATTTCATTGTTATGGGCTAAAAGTCCTTTAGACAGGCAGAATTATGTAACTAATTATAATTCGTTCTGATATAAATAAATTTATATCTCCCTCCCACTCTGGCTGGATACATTGCGGAGACTAGGAACAACCTTTGAAAAAAAAAAGAAAAAGAAGAAATACGCGTACATGAATAATTTATTTAGTTTTTTTTTTTTTTTTTCTAAAGGAATGTAAAGCAGAGAAAAAAATCGAATTCATATCACGATAGAAGCGTTTTGAACGAATATTGGAATTTTCCAACTCGTGAGCATAATCTGGTGTCCAATACTAGCGTCATATCTCGCGTATACGAGTAATTTATGAAAAATAAGCGAAATACACGCTCGTACATTTTTATAAAACAATTTAGAACGATTCCAGTTGAAAAGGAAAATGATTATACGAGAAGAAATGAATATAAGTAGGTAAACGTTTATTGATCATGTTCAAGGGTAACAGTTTACAGATACGTAGAATTAGACAGTTAGCGTTTACGATCACGAATACAAACTAATAACTTGTAATCGCAGTTTCAGCAGCCATCATTTTGATCATCGTTGGGGCAGCAACATACCTCTACCTCTTTGCAAACGGTTTTATCGCAACCGCTACCGGATTTCGACGAAATCATCATGTAAATAAGGAAGCACGCTAGCACCAGCACTATAATGATGAGTAGTATGATGATGATGATTAATATAAAAGAAATAGTAGACCGAAATTTGGCATCGGCTTCATCTGTAGGTGGTGCAGCTGGCGTACTCTCCTTCGATGAATCATGGGAGCGGCCAGTACTTTCATCGCTTGAGGCGATAGTCGAGGAGGCCGGAGTGGTTGTGGACGCGGTAGTTACGTTCGCTGCACCGCCGGTACCATTCCCTGCGGCACCGGCAGTACCATTGCCTGCGGTTGCATTTCCGGCAGTTCCGTTACCTCCTTGATCTTGTCGTTTAAATCTATCTAAATTATAATTCGGTATTTCTGCATCCGCTTCATCGTCGCTTTGTACACGATATTGTAGCGCGTATAGTGACTCTAATATGGCCGCGCACACAAAGATTGCCAATATATACCGCAAACTGATCATCTTCTTTAGAACAATTCTATTTGATAGTCCGCAATCAGTTCCTGAATTAGAGAAAAATGAAACGTTTACTTCTTGTAACTTACCATTTCGTAGGTTAGGCGGTGCTCGTACGAGCAGGAAGTCCTGATTACGAATACGACCAACGTACACCAGTATACGTACGCACCGTACTACACCACAACGTGCGAGTCATTGTAAAACGCGCAGTCTTTTCCGAAACTTCCTATTCTCCGATTCAAAGTTTATATGGAAAAATTTATGGCCTTCATTATTCGAAACTCCGATGCAAACGCGAAATCGTAAACGAAAAAAAAAAGAAGAAAAAAACTCTCTTACTCGGTTTTAAACGAAGCTGCGTACACGAGTATAGCTTAATCTTAAATCCTTTACGCAACCTATTTTCCTATAATTTTCATCGTATTTCAAAATGTCGAGTCGATAAGAGATTCTTTCATTTGTACAAACTTCCTTTTAGCCGGCTTCATTAGTTTCGAAATGGCAATAAGTCGAATAAATTTCGTATTTTTCTATTCTAAACGCGATTTTCGAATGCCAAAAAATGTAATCAATTTCGAGTCTCGTGATAAAATGTTAAAATTAAAAAGCGAATTTTCGCTTTAAAAAAAATTAAATATATTTTTCAGCTCGTTATTAAAAAAGAAAAGGAAAATGAAAAAGGAAATACATATACGTATATACACCTATATGCGCATCAATATGTACATAAGTGCTTCGGGCGAAGTAGATAACTAATAATTACTATAAGTACGATGTAGCCTACTTACCGCATACCCAACATGCAAAATTTAACCACGTATGTAAACGACAAATATGTCTTACTAGTGACCCTACACCAACGTGTTTGGTCCAAAAGAACTGACATCACCATCTTATATGTATCGAAAATAACGCAATAACCAAGGCTAAAACATCAACAGAAAATGTTTTCTAAATTTCGCAACCTCTTTATAAACTCCGAATGGATTTTCATTTCGTAAACGATACTTAATGGTGGCAAAACGGACTTTAATTTCTAAACACTGCGAGATTTCATGTTGTTAATTGCAACGCTTTTTTTTTTTCTTTACGCAATCATCGCTACGAAAAGAGCGACTCTGTTGCAATGCTATCTCGCCATACAAAATTACAAACGCGACAATAACAGTTTCCGAATACTTGCAAAGATTATATCGCGCATCATCAAAATTTTCAATTTATCGAACGAGTGAAAAAGAAATTGCAGCTATATAAACTTTGCTTAAACATTCGATATATTAAAGAAGCTGGGAAATGCCAACGAGGGAATAGGTTGCTACGTAGGTACAAGTGTGCAAGCACCGAGTGCCAGTGATTGTATTTATAAATAACAACGTTTTGGTTTATATTAAAGAAAACTAGGTACTACGTACACT